>CM014270.1:63309767-63426965 GCA_004135705.1 Alloteropsis semialata
TGTGATGTGGACGAACCTGAATTCAATATGGAGTTCGCCAGGTATTTGATTCATCTTTTGTAGAGCCATTCTCTGAATTGCGAATATTGCTAATCTGCGACCTTTATGCAGCCGTCCACCTTCTCCCACGCTTACAGAATTGCCGAAAACTCCAATTGTAGAGGCAGGGGGAGGAAGCGAAAGGCTGAGCCCCCAAGCATCTCCACCGCCCCAACCTCAAGAATCAAGCAGCAACGTCACCCCGCCGCCCTAGGTTACAGAACAAGCCGCTCCGGGTACTTCTGTTCCTGGACCATGGCCCATGGTGACAGAAAGTATCCGGATGGCGAGCCTCCAGACTGCGGAACTGGACGCCGCTACCGGTCTGATGAAGGAAACTGCAATTGAAGAAATCATCCGGGAACAGAAGAAACCCCGTGAGCCTTCACCAGAGCCATTCCAGATCTTCACTGGTACACCAGGCGTCAACGCAAGCGAAGATGAAAACGCTTTTCTATTCAACTCGGAAGTTGACCACGAGGATCTGGAGAAGGCTGCCGAGCTGCACAAACAACTCTCCAAGCTCACAGAGGTTAGTAGAAATAACTTAGTACTGTAAATACTTATCTCTTTTGTACTTTAATCAACCCTGCCTCCCTTATTCTGGATGCAGAGTGTACTTGTACGATCTCAGCAAAAATCTGAGATGCTTCGGAGAGCCAGCGCGTCCATCGCCTGCGCCGAAAAAGCCACAACCGATCTGGCCAAGGGGCAAGCAGCCTGGGACCAAGAACGCGCCCAATTGCGCCTCGAGCTGGATGAGGCTTACAAGAAGATCAACTTGTACCAAGACCAGTGCGAGGACGTAGCTGAGAAGAATAAGTCTTTACGACAGAAACTCTCAGGTATGTACGCCGAGTACTTATTCCCTGTTATTTGTACCGATCATATAAGGAATATAATATGATCCGTTGATTGCAGAGAGTGAAAAGCGCATTGAAGCTCTGAAGGCCGAGTTTATCGATATGAAGAATCGCTTTTATCGGGACCAAGAGCGCACAAACCAGGCGGAGCGGCTGGAGACGGATTGCATGGCGGATTTTGCTGAAGAACAGAAGATGCGCCAGCATGCCGATGCCCAACTTATTGAAGACCTTACCAAGATCCACGACCAAGAGGCTGAGATCCAGGCGCTTCGCGTAGAGATCAATCGCCGTGGTGTGGAAATCGAGTCTTGGAAAGAAGCTGCCCTTCCGCTGGTTGATGTGTATGCAAAAGTACCCGCAGGTAGTGTCGCTCCTTCTGTCCTTGATCGTCTTTGAGCAACTCCTGGGCAAGTGAAGGTGTATTGCCAACGGATCGCTCGTTCGTGTACTAGGCAAGTACTCGGGGTTGTCCGGTCATGGTTCCCTTCATAGCCACTGGGTGTTACCGAGGGGAGAATCAACCCGGCTTGTACCCGGGCCATGTATGATACCTACATGGAGGAGGAGAAGGACACTGTGGAGAAAATTGTATCTCGTCTTAAGTTCTAGGATTTCTTTGTAAGAAAACCTTTTGTAATGAACTTGGATTCAGATGTAAATACTTAGTGTTTTATTAACAAAAAGTATCTTTTTATCTGATTGTATGCGCCCGATCCCTTTGTGTGAAACAGAAAGTAGATGACATTTTTGAATGTAGTCTTTCTAGATTGTTTTTAAACAATCTCGACTAGATTCAAAATAGGTGCGCCCGATCCTTCTGTGTGAAACAGAAAGTAGATGGCTTGTTTGAATACAGCCCCTTTCTGGATTGTTTTTAAACAACCTGGGATGATTCAAAATTTGTAGAATTGTATCCGAATTCCAGGCTTGAAGACAGTGGAATGTAGACACTTTATTATTGTTTGGCTAAGAAGCCAACATCAGTACATGGAAAGGACTGACTTTTTATTGACTCTTAATAAACTCTAATAACTTCTTTAAGGGTAAAAACACCGCAAGTGCTCAATGTTCCAAGCATTGGGCACCTCTGTTCCGTCTTCCCGTTGTAGCTGATAAGTACCTGGACCGATGACCCTGGATACTATAAATGGACCTTCCCAAGAAGAGGATAGCTTGTGCTGATCTTTTGTACTCTGAATTCTCCAAAGGACCAAATCACCAATGTTGAATGACCTCATTTGGACGTTTTGGTCATGATACCTCCTGAGTTCTTGCTGGTACTTAGTTGTCCTGATCAACGCGGCTAGCCTCGCCTCTTCTATCATGTCCACATCTTCTGCCCTACTTTGCTCTGCTGCTTCTTCCGTGTAGTTTTGAATTCTTGGAGCATTGTACTCAATGTCCACCGGGAGTACTGCTTCTGACCCGTAGACCAGAAAGAAGGGTGATTGCCCCATCGCGCGGCTGGGTTGGGTTCTGAGCCCCCATACCACGGCTGGCAGTTCTTGCACCCATTGCCGCCGTACTTTTTGAGTGGTTCATAGAGCCTTGGCTTGAGTCCTTGAAGTATAAGGCCGTTAGCTCTCTCAACTTGTCCATTGGTTCGTGGATGCGCCACCGATGCATAGCGAACTTCAATTCCCAAGCTGTCGCAGAAATCAAAGAACTCGCTCCCTGTAAATTCGGAGCCAAGATCAGTGATGATGCGGTTTGGGACACCGAAATGATGAGCAACGTCTTGGATGAACTCGGCCGCCTTTGCTGCTGTAGCATTGACTAGAGGCTTGACGTCAATCCACTTGGTAAATTTGTCTATCGCCACATAGAGATATTTGAAACCTCCTGGCGCAGTCTTGAGTGGTCCAACCATATCTAGCCCCCAGCATGCGAAGGGCCAAGAGGGTGGTATGGTGTTGAGTACCGTTGCGGGGACATGAGCTTGCCGGGCAAAGAATTGGCAGCCCTAGCAAGTCTTCACGATTTCTTCTGCATCAGCCACAGCGGATGGCCAATAGTACCCGGTCCGGAAGGCCTTGCCGACGATCGTGTGGTGGGCAGCATGATTGCCACAGATTCCACTGTGTATTTCTTCAAGAATCTCCCGTCCGACTTCTGGAGTAACACACTTCATCAAGACTCCAGATGACGCGCCGCGTCGAAAGAGGGTGGAGCCGACTACTACGTAGTGCTTGCTTCGCCTGATAACTTGCTCAGCCTCCACCTTATCTTCGGGCTCCCTTTGGTGCAGGATGTAATTGATGAAGGGCTTTGTCCACTCAGGTGTAATCACCATGACCTGCTGATGAGGGGGTGTTGTAGTCGGCTGTACTTCCTACTCCCTGATAGATAGTTGTAACAGCTCATGGACGAAAACGCCGCCCGGTACTTGCGCTCGGTGGGAACCCAGCTTTGAGAGTGCATCAACAGCCATGTTGTTGTCTCTGAGAACGTGATGGAATTCGAGCCCATGGAAGTGCCTCTCGAGTTTGCGCACCTCCATGCAGTATGCGTCCATGTTCTCCTTGGTTCAGTCCCAATCCTTGTTGACCTGATTGATTACTACCAAGGAGTCGCCGTAGACCACCATGTGCTTGATGCCAAGGGAAGCAGCCAGGCGTAGCCCGTGCAGTAAAGCTTCGTACTCGGCTTCGTTTTTGGTGGCTTTCCAGAGAATTTGGAGCACATACTTGAGCTGATCGCCTTTTGGAGATATGAATAGTACTCCTGCGCCGGCCCCTTCAAGCTTCAATGGCCCGTCAAAGTACATGATCCAATGCTCGAGTGGTTTTTCCGGCGCCACATGTTGTATTTTTGTCCACTCAGCAACAAATTCCACCAGGGCTTGCGATTTGATGGCAGCACGTGGGATGAAGTCGATGGCATGAGAGCCCAGCTCGACCGCCCATTTGGAGATTCGCCCTGTCGCGTCCCGGTTGTGGAGGATGTCGCCAATTGGAAAAGAGGTGACTACAACAACCTGGTGAGCGTCGAAGTAGTGGCGCAGCTTGCGAGATGTGATCAAGACAGCATATAATAGCTTCTCGACCTGGGGGTATCGCACTTTTGATTCTGAAAGCACCTCGCTGATGAAGTAGACTGGCCGCTGTACATTGTATACATGGCCGGGTTCCTCCCGCTCGACTACGATAGCAGTGCTCATGACGTGAGTTGTGGCTGCGATGTAGAGGAGCAGTGGTTCCTGATCAGCTGGTGCAGTCAGTACTGGTGGTGACTGGAGAAATTTCTTGAGATCTTCATACGCCGCATCAGCTTCTGGAGTCCATACGAACTTGTCTTGCTTCTTGAGGAGCTTGAAGAAAGGTAATCCTCTGTCACCCAGCCTTGAAATGAATCGGTTAAGGGCCGCCATGCATCCAGTCAGCTTTTGAACATCCTTGAGGGATTTTGGAGGCGCCATGGATGTAATAGCGGTGACTTTCTCGGGATTAGCTTCAATTCCCCGGTGGCTGACTATGAAGCCCAGCAGTTTTCCCGCGGGCACGCCAAACACACACTAGGTAGGATTGAGCTTCCATTGGAATTCCCTGAGATGTGCAAAGGTCTCGGATAGATCTGAGGCTATCCGGGTTCTTTGTTTTCACGACGACGCCATCAACGTAGGCTTCCACATTGCGACCAATCTGAGCCTTGAGACAACACTGATTGCATGCCGATATGTTGCCCCCACGTTGTTGAGCCCAAAGGACATTGTGGTGTAGCAGTAGGCACCGAACGGAGTGATGAATGCCGTCTTGATCTGGTCGTCTTTATGTAGGCTTATCTGATGATAACCTGAGTAGCAATCAAGGAAACAGAGTAGAGAGCAGCCAGCTGTAGAATCCACTACCTGATCAATGCGGGGTAGCCCGAAAGGATCCTTTGGGCAGTGCTTGTTCAGGTCGGTGTAGTCGACACACATCCTCCACTCGTTGTTGTTCTTCTTGCGGACTAGGACAGGATTAGCAAGCCAGTCAGGGTGGAACACCTCTTTAATGAACCCGGCTGCTAATAGTTTCGCTAGCTCTGAACGGATGGCTTCCTTTTTGTCCTGGGCAAAGCGTCGTAAGCGTTGTTTCTTCGGCTTGGCGGCAGGATCGACGTTGAGTTTGTGCTCAGCCAACTCCCTTGGGACTCCCGGCATGTCAGATGGCTTCCATGCAAAGATGTCACGGTTGTCCCATAAGAAGCTGGTGAGCGCGCTTTCCTATTTGGTAGGCAGGTCAGTGCCGATCAGCACCGTCTTGGAGGGGTCGCTCGTCCCTAGGTCGATTGCCTTGATTGGAACTTCTTGGGAGGGCTTCATGTTTGACGCGGCTGGCTTTTTAGTTGGGATGTCCAACTCAGCCTCGCCGAGTTGTTTCGCCATGGTTGCTACGATCGCTGCCTGGCTCGGTTGCTGCATGCTTGCAGCAATCGTCACTGCCTCGGTGTCACAATCATATGAGGTCTTCAGGTCGCCCATTAGGGCTAGAATTCCCTGAGGAGTTGTTGTTGTTGCGGTCTCCTCGCGACTTGTTGAGGTCTTCAGTCTCACCGAGTTGTTGTTGCGGTCTCCTCCCGACTTGTTCCGGTTGAATCTTTC
Source organism: Alloteropsis semialata (assembly GCA_004135705.1). Classification (NCBI taxonomy): domain Eukaryota; kingdom Viridiplantae; phylum Streptophyta; class Magnoliopsida; order Poales; family Poaceae; genus Alloteropsis; species Alloteropsis semialata. Next base: position 63,315,255 of record CM014270.1, read on the forward strand.
GCGCTACAGGTCTTCAGCGTCTGACCAGCGACCGATAAGGTCTCGCATCTGCTCCAGTGTCTTTGGCTTGTTCCTCCTGAAGTCGAGGTGCAACACGGGGTCTGTAAGGCCACCGTGGAAGCAATCGATGACTTCTTGGTCGGATAGGCCTGCACAGGTTGAGCGCTTCTCCCAGAATCGTCGGTTGTAGCTTCGCAGGTACTCGTTCTGGCCTTGTTTGCACTGGGCTAGGTCAAAGCGAGTACCCGACTTCTGCCACGAACCTTGGAAGTTGTTGATGAAAACCTTGCAGAGCTCATCCCAGGAGTCGATGGAGCTCGGCTTGAGCCCCTCTAACCAGGTTAGCGGGGCCTAGTCAAGGACTACTGGAAGGTAGGTGCACATGGTGTCGGTGTTGCCCCTCGCCGCCTTGATTGCCGAGTAGTAGATACGAATCCACTGCTCAGGATCGCGCTTCCCATCATATCTTTCGATATGAGCTGGTTTGAACTTGTCGGGCCAGGAAGTAGCACGGATGTGGTCTGAAAAGACCGGGAACCCTTCATACTTGTTGAGGTTGTGGTAAACTTGACCTGGTGGTCCGTAGACCTGGTCATACTCCTGGCGCCGGCGATGTTTGTCTTCTTCGCGATCGCGTACCCGTGCTGAGATGACGGTGCGCGCTTCTCTGGGCGGCAATTGTTCTCGCAGATCCCTGTTGTTTTCGCGGTTGCCAGGGCGTGCGTTCCTGTCCCTGTTGCCGTCGCGTCCACCAACGTGACTTTGCTCGACGTCGTGGTGGCTAGGTCCGGCGCCATGGTTGTGACCTCCGCCGCCGAGTACCATGCCTCCCTCGATGTTGCGGTCGCATTGGTCTCTGCTCGGGTGGTGGGACTGATTGCCGCGATTACCAACTTCGGGAAGTTGGCTGCTTGCCTGGCGACTTGGTGCTCGAGTAATGGTCTTCGCTGGGTTGATTGTGTCATGCTGGACGGCCGCTGTCTCGAGCATTGTCTTCATCCTGAGGATTTCAGGAGTTTGGGCCATCTGTCCCAACTCTGTGACAACAGCCATGATGTTGGCTGCGGCGCTAGAGTAGGCATCTTGCCCGGCGACTTGCATGAACTTGGGGTTGAGGTCCTGTGGAGGTAGCCTGCGACCGGCACGGTGGCGACGATCTGCGCGAGCAGCGTTTCGCTCCCTGCGTCGGTTGCGGTCAGCTTCAGCTTCATTCTCCATGGTTGGCTCGTCGTTGGAGATTTCTTGTTCTTGGGCGATGATCACCATGGCTTGGCGCCCTGGTGAGTAGCTTCATATGCTTGATGTTATTGGGACAGTTGACCCACGGATGCTTGAAGAGTTCAGGGGTTGCCCGTGTTGAAACGGGAGTGGATCAATGCACGCGATGATGCGAGACATGTCCAAGTCCTCCTGTGGTGTTGCTCCAAGCTTTGGCTTGCGTCCCAACCAGTGAACAAATCGTCCTTCGGGGGTTGAAGTGATGACGAGTCCGACTTGTTTCCCGTTCAGGGGGAGTTCGTCGAATTCGACCAGAGATCGGAGTTGTTTTGAGGATGCCGCCTGGAAAGCGGAGGTAGGGCCCGCGAGTCCAAAGGGATATTGGCTCGGGGTGTCAGCCTCACGCTTGGCAGTGGCTGGACTCCTTTTCTTCTGGATTTTTGTATTAGCGGATTTTGGCGTGACCGATGGTTCAGAAACCGACTCGGATCGCCTGGTCCGCTTTGGAGTCTTCCCGGCCCGAGTTGGAATCGAGCTAGGAGTAGTGGTTCCTTGAGTCCGAGTTGAATTCGAACTCGAGGTTCCCCAAGCCCGAGTTGAATTCGGACCCGAGGGCGCGATCTCGTCGAGCTTGTCGGCGAGTTTCTCCAGAGTCGGCGACTTGAGGACGCGGTCGAAGTTGCTCGCGCCGTCCGCCATGCAGACCCAGGAGCCGAAGACGAAGGTGGCGCCTTTCTCAAACGCCATGTCGCCGTCGCAGTTGATGATGACTGGTGCCATCGAGCTTGCTGAACGATTCTCGACGAGAGCCCCTACCTGGCGCTCCAGCTGTTGGTTTTTTATACCGGCTAGCCTACTATGGGGGGTCCCTAAGTAGTCGAGTTGTTCGTGAGGGCCTCGCCGGAACCAGAAGCACGATGGTGAACACGAGACGATTTAGACAGGTTCAGGCTGCCTCGAGTAGAGAGCGTAATACCCTACGTCCTGTATGGTGGATCTTCTCGTATTGATGGTTATGATTTTACAAGGGGTCCCTGCCTCACCTTATATACTCGGGAGACATGATCTACAAGGCAAGAAACATATACTCCTAGTCGGATACAATACACAGAGTCCTAACATGAGTAGGCCGGGTTGTTTCCTAGTACCCGACTAGTTTCCTTAAGCTGTACGCTTCTTCCTTGTATCAGTCAGAGTTGTCGGCCCAATTTCCTAACGGGCCTACAGCCCATGAGGACTCCCATGGATCTTGGACCGTCACTACCCTCACCTACTGCAGCCTTATTGACTCCGATTACGAGGCTTTGAAAAATCCCGTAAGTCTTTCTTGTTAAAGAATCTTCTATTCAGTTTCTTTCTAGGATAAACTCTCAAAACTCATATCTTGAATCCTTAACAGCCAACTAAAGAAAACGTGCCAGTTGTAAGCAATAGTGGAAGACCGATCCGATATGCAATTAGGATTCTGGATCCAAGAATCAGCTTTTCTACACCGTCCCTTGCGGACATCGTGGACGGAAAATTTAAAAGAAAAGCCCCCTCCGTCAAGGACATCGTGCCGAAAAAATTAAAGAAAAGTCACCTCCCGGTATGATTTCCTCATAACTCTGATCCTTTTCCCAATTTAAAATCAGATGAATAACTTCTCTTTATACAGTCCATTGGCACAAGAGGAAAAATACTTGGCCAATTGTTGACGCTCGTTATACGTACACTTTTAGTGCTATTTAGGTGGTGGTTTTGGACTAATTCATATACTAACCCGCCACTTGACACTTGAAATAACCCTGTTTTCGTATATGTGTTGTGTTTTGGAGCATATTGTGTTTTTGCAGGAAAACAACCCAATTTGGGGCATTTATATTCAAGGCCCAAAACTAACTGTGAGCCCAAATAAATCGTGCCTAGCGGAGGGAGCCCAACCAATGGACCATATGGGCTTTCATAGCCTAACTCATGGTTCTAGGTATCCACATTCAACGAACCCTGGGTATGAGAGACTTAAGCATGAAGGAATTGAAGATTTGGAAAGTTATCCACGAGATCAAGGCAACCTCAGAGATATTCGCGTAGCCCAGGACAGCATGATATTTTGGTGCAGATTCAGAGATTTAAATGGCCTCTAATGACAAAATGTTAAATATCAAAGTTGTAGCCATCGTCGAGATCTTCAATTTGGACATATGGAAAGCATAATTTGAAATATGGAGCAAGGAGATATGGCCCCCGAAATGCATGCTGCACAAAGAAGTCCAGAATCAGAGAGATTATCTTCCGACACTATTTTGGGGATCTTAACTTCATTTCCAAGGAAACTCATGAGTATCAAAGTCGGAGATAATTTTGTGCTACATAATTTAGAATCTGAGTTTGCCCTATTTGGAGTCCAGACGAGAAAGATATGATATCGGGAATTCAGGGCTACAAATTAGGGAAATCTGGGCGAGTCAAATCTTATAGAAACCAAGTTTCCTTGACCCTCAAGCAAGGATCTCGTGGAACGGAAGGTGGAGCACGCCCCAAGGCTCCCTTAGGGTATAAATACAACCCCCTAGGCGCCCTCAAGGAGGAGAGATTCAGATCCAATCCACCAAAAGTCGACACGAAGAGGGAAACACACCGAAGGAAGCCGACAGCCGCCTTGAGGTTGCCTAGGAGATTACTTAGGCCATGCCCTTGCCGCCATGGTTGGCCCTGCGTGGTGAAGCCATGGCGGAGTTCCGGAGCCATGCCTTGAACTCATCAAGGCATATGTACATTCGATGGTGATATCAATCTACTTGTCTTGTTTACTTTGATCTTCTAAGATGCATGCTTTCTCTCATATGTCTAGCTAGCATATGTTTTTAGTAGGAACAGATCTAATCGTGGTGATTATTCTATGCCCTGCAGATACATCTTAGTAGCGCGTAGGAAGTCAGCATGATTATCCTCATGTGGTGACAGAATGTGGGAGGGAAAAGGTCGAACGATTGCGTAATGTTGAGTAAGATCAACGGCGAGTACCATGGGAGTTGTTGCGCGGCCACCAAGGAGGAGGAGCTTCAAGTAAAGAGCACTTGGTGGACGTTTGAGGTAAAGCTTTGGGAAACCCTAGGTGTTGACGCGCACCTCGCAAGGGCGCCCATGGAAAAGTTCTTAGAGATGACTCTTTATCTTTGTACGAGATTAGATTGATTATCACTTTGGCCGGAGTTGCAACTAGAAGACGGTAGGCTTATGCTACCTTTGGTCGTGTTACCTCGTGTCGTGTGGTTGTGATCCATTCATTACATTCATCAACTTCACACACATATTTAACCTCATATGCAATCTATGCTTCATGATAGGATTAGATCCATTCGGCTAGATAGAAAACCCTATGTAGTTCTTTGTTGATTCACGGATTGATAAACCTTGGGGGAATACTCTAAGGGAAAAGCTACCAACGATCCGTGCGCTTGTGGTTCACAGTTGACGCGTCTAAGGACCGTCAATGATCGGCAACTTGAACCCTAGGGAGATCTATCTAATTTTTTGGACTAACCCTAATTTTATTATTGCATATATCCTATTTTTCTTGTTTGTGTCCATGAATGCAGGTAAAACCCTAGACACAAAGCGATCAAGAAGTTCTCAACATTTAGACTTTGACAAGTCCAAATCTCGCTCAAACAAGTTGATGGCTATGTGAAGATCCGCTCTTTAGTGGTAGGTGCTAACTTTTGTTAGTGGCCCATCATCCGCTATCGAGCAAGGTATGCCGCCGTGTCAATTAATTTTTACAACATAATTTCTCTTGGAGATTTGTTTGTTCAAGCTATAGGTGATGAATCATGCCCCGACAAAGTCGTGAGATTCGATCATCAACATCTCTGGAAGGTTGCTGTTGAGACTAGTTTTTTGCCCATTATCAGAGAGGTACCATGGAGGAAAATTAGAAAATATAAAGCTCCATCAAACTTCTTTCCAACGCATCAATAATCATAAATTTTGGAGATCGGTGCAAGGAGTTATGGTAAAATCTTTCAACACTACGCATTCTGAAATCTGTTCGGACAGAACATAGTGCCGAAGTAAAACAAGCGTAACCCTTTCATCCAGAGTCCGTTTGAAGTGAATGAGCACTCATTGGAAAGATAATTTGATGCACATCGCAATGGAGTAGAATTTTGGTACATGTTCTGCACTGGACAAAAAGGAATTCAACGAAGAAGAAGCAGCAGCAAACAACAGAGAAGGTGATGACTATGTCAAGGGATGATTGGAGGGTTTTATGCACAAAAGATGATGATTTGAAGTTGATCAAGACTGGAGGCAACAAGATTAGAATCACCATGACACCACAAATCTTCTCCAGTAGGATGCTCAAGAAGTTTCTGTTATGGTGGGCAACGTCTACAGGAGGCGGCGAAACAGCGCAAGCAGTTAGGCGACGGCGTTGTGGAGATCGTGGGCGCGTCGCTGTCAGACTCTTTAGGGAGTCAGGTGTATCTTTCAATTTGTGTTAGTTATGGGAACGTATGTACCGCGTAGGTATATGTACTGAACTATCGAGTCGAATGGAAAATAGCTGGAGATTGAATCAATCTCTTCAGCCCTTTGGGCAGTTGCCTTCCGTGCGCTCGTCTCTCTCGCTCTTCGTGTTCGACGCCGGCCGCCAGGACGGCGTCGCGACCTCGCCACCGCCGCTCGCCATCCCCTCGCCCCCAACATCACATTCATACGCGCTGCGCTATCGGTACTCTGACAATTTGGTATCAGCTATGTCGGGTTCTGGTTCTGCAACTCCGATGACTTCTGGCGCTCCGGCCTCCACAGGCGCACCGATCACCACCGCACCACCAACAACCTCAGCCCTTCCAATCACCACCACTCCGGCCGCCGCCTCGCAACCAAGCACCACGACCGTCCCCTTTGCAGCCATCGACTCCTTAACAACGGCGGTTTACGGCCTCCAACGGCAGATCAGCCAGTTTGCGACGCGGCTGTCCGTCGTGGAACGCCAAGGACCACCACCCACCGTCAACATGCCGACGCTGCCGACCAGCGCCATGGCTTCGAGTTCACATCTGCAACCGCCTCACTCCCTGCCATACGGTCTTCCTGGGTTTGGTGGTATTCCACAGGTGCCGCCATGTCCAGCAACCGTCGTCCACACTTCAGCATCACCCAACCCAGTGCCCATCACACAAATCGAGTTCCCACATTCGTCGTCAGCCATTCCAGCGTTCCTGGCTTCTCCATCACAACATCTGGGTCAGCAGGAGGATCATGAGAATACCTTAGCGGTTCCACGCTACCACAAGCTTTCCTTTCCAACATTCGATGGCAAGGAAGATCCGCTTGGATGGCTCAACCATTGTGAACATTTCTTCAGAGCCCAGCGCACCGCCGAAACTGACAAGGTCTGGTTAGCATCCTTTCATATGGTTGGAGTAGCTCAGCATTGGTTTTACATGTTGGAGCGTGATGTTGGCGACATCTCTGCCATCACATGGCCGACATTCCGTTCTCAATGCCAGCAGCGATTTGGTCCACCCCTCGGCACAAATCATCTGTCTGATCTGGCTCGTCTGCCATTCCACTCCTCAGTCGCTGAATATAAGAGAATTTCCTAGCTCGTTTGGCACATGTTGGATACTTAACACCACCAATGCAAGTTCAGTTGTTCACCGGAGGCTTACCAAAATCTCTGCGCACAGATGTCGAGTTACACGCGCCAGCAGACCTTCAGCGCGCCATGGTGTTGGCCCGAGCATTTGAACACCGCTCCTTGGCACTGCCGTCGAGCACTTCACCAAGACTACCACGACCTGCATCAAGAACACTTCCTGTGACAGCAGCGGCACCATCCACAGGAACATCGCAGATGGTTCAGGGCACAACACCAGCACCACCACACCTATTCAAGCGTCTTTCCCCTGCTGAGATGGCAGAAAGAAAAAGCCAGGGTCCGTGTTTCAATTGTGATGAGCAATATGTTCGTGGACATAAGTGCCAGTGGTTGTTCTACTTGGAAGTCTGTGATGACGTTGAAGAAGAACAGGTTGGAAGAAGTTCAGACCAAGACGAAACTGACAAGCCACCCTTGATCTCCCTCCACGCCATTTCAGATGTAGCAACAGCAGATACAATGCAGGTCCGCGTTTCTGTGGGCAACCATGAGTTCACCGCGCTACTGGACACCGGCTCTACACATAACTTTGTAAGTACTACTGTAGCTACTTGCATTGGTCTTACTTTCCAGAAGTGCAATGATACTCTAGTAGTGGTTGCAAATGGAGACCATTTCACATGTCGAGGCCTAGCAAAAGATGTTGAGATCAACATTGGCACTGAATATTTTACTATGGACTGCTACTCCATTCCCCTTGACTGCTTTGACATAGTTTTGGGTGTCTCCTTCCTCCGTACATTGGGCACTATACTTTGGGATTTCGATTACCTTTGCATGGCATTTTGGCACCATGGACGCCGCATTTTGTGGAAAGGACTTGGTTCTCCATGCTGGGACATTGCACCAACTGACCGTCAAGGTTCCTGTTTTCAGTATGATACACAGTTTGTCAGAAGAGCAACTTGCCAGCACCTATTCTGCATTAGAACGGAAGATACAATGCAAGTGAAAGTATCTGTTGGGAATCGTGTCTTCACAGCATTGCTAGATTCAGGTTCTACTCACAACCTTATTGGTACTATCACAGCTCATTGCATTGCCCTGAACACCACTAACAGCAACAGTGCAAGTATGGTAGTTGTAAATGGTGACATCCCTGCAGTGGCATAGCTAGAAACGTTACAATCAGAATAGCTGATGAGTCTTTTTACGTGGATTGCTACATAATGCCTCTGGAGTGCTATGATATGATTCTAGGTGTTCCATTCCTTTGCACCTTGGGGCCTATGTTATGGGACTTTGATGACTTAGTTATGGCTTTCTGGCATCATGGAAACCGTGTGTTTTACAAGGGCATTGGCTCAACTTGCTCTGACATCCCTCCTACGGAACAACTAAACTGCATTCTGCCATCAGAACCAGCGTTCAATCAGACAAATGCAGGGATCATTCCATCACATACTTCAGCATTTTCAGCTCCAGTTTTACTTGTCCGGCAACATGATGAAGTTTGGCGTCTTCGTGTGGACCGTCAAGCACTTGCTGCACAATGTGTTGTCGATGGGTTTCTAGTTCCAACAGTAGCAGACCTTGTTCTTGAACTGCAGAGTGCTCACTACTTGGCAGAGCTTGATGTTTGCACTGGTTCCCATCCAGATAATGTCACGCGTACAGTAGTAAGATCACACCAACAACATTCTGAGTTTTGGACTATGCCATTCATACTACGAAACACAGCAGCAATATTCCAAACCATGATGATTTCTATGCTGCGCACCATCAATCGCTGGTGTTCCATGTGGATGCATGGGTCTGGCTCCGCAACGAACATCACTTCTGGAACTCTCTCTAACCATCAACACAGCACAAACTCAGTGACTGCAGTTCCTCCCCTCTATAATGGCAGGGCCACTCTACATCCAGAATGTGTGTTGCACTCCCAGCGGCGCCGAGGGCATTCGCACGTCCTGATCAAGTGGAAGGTTGAAGATACTTGGGAACTTGTCGAGGACTTCAAAACATCGTTTCTCTCGTTTCAGCTTGAGGACAAGCTGTTCTCAGAGGAGGGGAGAGATGTTATGGTGGGCAACGTCTACAGGAGGCGGCGAAACAGCGCAAGCAGTTAGGCGACGGCGTTGTGGAGATCGTGGGCGCGTCGCTGTCAGACTCTTTAGGGAGTCAGTTGTATCTTTCAATTTGTGTTAGTTATGGGAACGTATGTACCGCGTAGGTATATGTACTGAACTATCGAGTCGAATGTTAAATAGCTGGAGATTGAATCAATCTCTTCAGCCCTTTGGGCAGTTGCCTTCCGTGCGCTCGTCTCTCTCGCTCTTCGTGTTCGACGCCGGCCGCCAGGACGGCGTCGCGACCTCGCCACCGCCGCTCGCCATCCCCTCACCCCCCAACATCACATTCATACGCGCTGCGCTATCGGTACTCTGACAGTTTCTAATTGAGTGAGGCTACCAACGAAGGAAACCGCTCAAATCATCGACATAAAGAGCAAGAGCCCCCTATGATCCTAGCACCTTGGGTAAAGCAAGAACTACGGAGGAGACACATCATTGAAACCATGCTACTCACTGGTGAATCAATGGTGATGACCTTGAAGCCTAGGGATGCACAACATGACGCTCCAAAGACCACAAGATCAAGATCATCAACATCTCAGGATCAATTCACAAGAAGGTACTATTCACATCAAAACTCTGCTCAACCTTTGAGGAAAACAATGAATATTTTAGGATATTTAAAAGTCCCATGAAGTTCCGGTTCCATCGAATCAAGAATCAAGTCAATCGGAGATTCCTATAAGCGGTTATGATCAAAACATCGAAGGTCGTGCATTCTGAAATTTTCTGGACAGCACGCAGCGCTAAAAGTTAAATGGGCATAACTCTCTCATTCGAACTCCGTTTAAAGATGAGTGACCACTCGTTGGAAAGGTAATTTCATAAAATTTTCATTAGAGCTATATTTTGGTATATGTTCTATTTTGGACACAGGGGAGAATCCATGAAGAAGAGGCAGGAGCAACGTGATGAGAACAAGGTAAAGGAGATAACGATGACAACAAAGAAGAGGAGCTTGGGTAATCCTTTCATCAAGCGTACATGATCAAATTCATAAGCTTAGACCAAAATGAAGGCATAAAAACATTAGCATATGGAGACACAAGCTGGCGACATTCAATACATGAAGATGTTAGGAGTAAATCACGATGGAATACAAAAGGTGACATCAAGCTGCATGGACATTTTGGATTCTCACACAAAAGACCATGGCTTTGCATGAACATAATCGAGGTGAGAAGTCTAGCTCTATGACTTTAAATGAAGCGCTTTGCGGGAGGCAACGCGATCTTTTTACTTATTATCTATATAAAATGACAGTCTATATTGAGCTCTTTAATCGAATCATCAAGTAACATTGTACCATTGCTCTAATAAATGCCACAACTTTATGTTGGATGATCTAAATGTTATTGAGAGAGCACTTTGTTATTTGATTTTGGAAACTTGTAGACCCTTTTGTGTGCCTAATGCTAGTAGTGTTAGAGTCTTTTTCTTTTGAGTATTTTTAGAGAGAAATATGAGGTATGATACCACCCTTTGATTCTAAACTTGTGGCTAGTTGATCTAGACTAACTTTTGTTTTGTTTTTAGACCACCATTCATGTCATGTCATTTTGTTCATCCACCTCATGTTCGTTTCATGCCATATTGTTCTCACCTTGCATTGCATTGCATATTTTGTTTTGATCTAACCTTTTGTTAAACCCACCTAAGCCTTCCTATCACCCCGCCAAAAACCGGAGCCAACAAGGGTAGGATTGACTTGTGTTGATTTGCTTGCCGTCACCATTCGGATTAGCCAAGTCTATCTCTATTCCTTGTCCTAACTGAAAACTTTGACTAGCCTCTCTACGAGATCCTAAACCCTTAGGGAAACCTCTCGTACCTATAGCCATCCTAAAACCATAGGTTTTGTTTTCCACCCAATGAAACAACTTTTGTTTTTCTTTTTGTTTTCAACCACCTTAGATAGATTTTCTAAACTTGACTTCTCTCTTCAAAATTCTTGTTTTAAGCCAAAAATATAGGACACCCATGAACCTTCTCCTAAACTTCGTTAGCTAGGTTGTTCGGTTCTTTTCGATAAATGATTTTCTTGTCGAAAATGCTTCAGTTCTTATAAAGTGGTCGGCCAAGCTTTGTCGCTCTAAGAAATTACTTTTGAATCAACTGATTGCGGAACAACATTGATAGACCTTTCAAACCTTGCTAACCCTTGTTTTTACTAACTCTTTGCTTATGCATTTTGCATCCATTCCATCATTCCATCATGCATTTGTTAGTTTGGCTCTTTCACAAAACTTCATGATGAATGCTTTCATATCCATGTTAATGCCTCTGCAGGGGCATTTTCCATTTGGAATCTTGTGTAAACATGGTGTTTAGACATGATCGTGGACCATCATCATTTAGTTTTGAGAGCCTTGTTAGCATTTACATTGCATTGGTTGGTTTATAAGCTTTGCGATGCGCCTTATTTTTCTGGTGCTATAAAGAAATATTGACCTTGGGATAGACATGGTGTTTTAACCTTGGTTAATAGATCTTTATGACTATAGAGAAACTCGGCAACCTAGTTGTAAACATGGTGTTTAGAACTAGGTGTAAACATTGTCTTTGTTTATATGCTTTCCTCTCATTTGCATACTCACTTTGCACACCCGCACACCCATTAGGTTTTTATTTTTTCTCTTTTACTAGGTTAATTATGCCACAAGTTAAGGTCTTAGGGATGTCATTGGCTGTTGGCATTTGCTATTACTCCCAACCGTCACCCCGGGGGTAGTTTGTGCAGGCATGACAAAAGAATATCATGAATTCGTGATCAAAGTTGCAACCAAGATCGTCATCATCTCTGAAGATTTAAAGGGATGCTTCTGTTTTCATCAAAAATCTGCACATGTTCGGAGATGTACAAGAAAGGAAAAGTGGATATTCAGAGACTCCATCACATTCTCATTCCAACGCATCTGAGATCAATGAATTTGAAGACACATAAAGGAGATACGACAAAAACATTAGGCGCTGCGCATTCTGAAATCAGCTCGAGACAGATTGCAGTACTGTAATAAAATAGGCATAACTCTCTTGTTCGGAATCCGATTTGGGCAAATGACGACTCGTTGGAAAGAGAATTTGCAATGGAACAATGGTTCAGTACATGTTCTGTTCTAAAAGTAGAAGAAAAATTCGTGAAAGATGAGGCAGCAATGAAGACAACAAGCAAGGAGGTGATAACGATACGAGGAACAATTGGGACCAAGGCTTAATAACAACAAGAAGAGGTTGAGGAAAATTAAGACAACAAAGGTGAAGAAGCATAAAGATAATCTCCAAATACATGGTGGAAGGACTTCAAGAGTCACATGACGGCTCACTATCTTTTTCCACGCTTAGCAACATGCTAAGCATGGGGGAGGATTTGTTGGACGAAAAGAAAAAGGCCGTATGGAGTACAATGATCACGGTTGTCATAAGATGCTCAAGATTCTTCTTTTATGCTAAGCACAATGCTTAAGCATGGGGGAAGCCATGCTACACTCCATTACAAGCATCAAAAAGGACGGTAACTCTTCATCAACCTTCTCTTTGTTCATTTCCTTCTAAATGCTTGTATATATGTATGCCATCGACCATAGGTTAGAAACCTTTGTATATCTCTCTTTTTAATAACATGGCTACTAGGAGGACAACCTAGTCTTGTTTTTGATTTCAATAAATAGTTATCACCATCACTTTTGCGCTTACCACGATGATATCATTTGTGTATGCTTTGCTTATGGAAAAGTGATGAAAGTTGCCATTTTGTTCTACCTACATAATGTTGTATATGACTTGACCATTTGCTCTCTATTAAATGATCTTAAATTGATTAAATATCGGCTCTTTTATTTGTGGAGGTTAAACGACTAAATTCTAGACCCACATATTCTTTATGTTGCTCTTTGATTTAAGTTTACCGATGACCTTATACCTTGTATTGTTTTATTTAAAACTTGATTCTTATGCTATCTACATTCGTGAATCTCTTGCAAAGTTCTACCTACCAAAGCCTTTACATATACATGATCTATGATGAAACCTTTAGAATTGCAAACTTATATTTTGATGAGTTCGATTAAGATTGATTTCTATGGTTCGAGACTAAGAAGCTGGCCATTCCATTTTTGCGTACCTTCTTTTTGCTAGCCTTTCTATCCATGCATTGTGAATTTCTACACCAGAAACTTTGCAAACTTCACTGGATATCCACCCTAAACCCAAAATATCTTTTTGTGATTACCTCCTTGACCACAACCTACAATTGAGTATGGATCATTATCTCGAGGAAAATTTAGAAGAATCAAGAGCCTAACATAGAGAACATCAATTTGGGAGGCATCGAAGAAACTCCCTGAAGATTCAAGTGACTTTCCCAATGGTCAAGATGGATTTTGTGTACTTACTTCAACAATTATCGACCCTCACTTCTATGCTCGAGGACGAGCAATCGTTTAAGCATCGGGGGAGGATGCTGAGTAAGTACTATGTTGTCAAAAATTTCTAAGGAGCAAAATGAAAGAAAAATAAAAAAAAGAGAAAGAAAGAAAGAAATGAAACAAAGATGAAGAAAAAATAAAAGAAAGAAAAGAAGGAAGAATAATAATGCTCCTTAGTTCTTTTAGCTTCATCAAATTCCAAGTGCTTTGAAGATAATTCCATACTCAATTTTCCAACCAAGTGCAATCCGATAACGAGGACTTCATTTGTGCCTTGGGATCATCCATTTGCCATTTGCACATGTCCGCCTATCTAAATGTGTGTGTTTCATCCCTCTCTCTTTCCAACATTTATTTTCCATGGCCTTTTTGACTAGTCTCGGTAATTTCAATAGATCTCTCTCTTAGTTTGACAATATTTGAGATATAATGTTTTGCTAGGATTGTTTTTACCTACCAAACTCCACATAAGCCTTCCACTTTCGTATATGAGTAGAACAGGTTGAAAATAATCTAGTATAGGCTTGAGCGACTTGATGAGATGAGAGTTCCCATGAGCTTTTGCAAGAATATCTCACTTATGTTGGATACGCTTCTTTTTGAAAACCCTTCACGATGGAACAAGGTAAAGGTCTAAAGTTCACTTAAGTTCAAGAGCATTGCATTTATTATTATTGTGGCTTGTTCTTTATTTCTAGTTTATCTTCCATAATGAAAAGTAGCCGGTCACAACTTGAACTTTAAATGCTAAACACTTGAGAGCAATGTGTCTTGTTGTGTATAACTAAGTGCAGGGAAGACATTGAAGGGCAATGCTGATTTTCTATCTGAGCAAAGATCCTGGACTTACTCGAGGACGAGCAAGGTTTAAGCATGGGGGGATTGTTGACGCTCGTTATACGACACTTTTAGTGCTATTTAGGTGGTGGTTTTGGATTAATTCATATACTAACCCGCCACTTGGCACTTGAAATAACCCTGTTTTCGTATATGTTTTGTGTTTTGGAGCATATTGTGTTTTTGCAGAAAAATAGCCCAATTTGGGGCATTTATATTCAAGGCCCAAAACTAACTATGAGCCCAAAGAAATCAAGCCTAGCGGAGGGAGCCCAACCAATTGAAGATATGGGCTTTCATCGCCCAACTCATGGTCCTAGTTGTCCACATACAATGAACCTTGTGTTGACGATCAAAATTGGCACGAAGCAGGTTTGACATGAAAACTGGTGGAACCAGATTCAGGAACCGATGGAACCGGTTAGGTTCCTGTTGCCCATCTGATAGGGCAATCTGGTGGCACCGGATTTGGAAACTGGTGGAACCGGATTTGGATCCCCGAGTCCTAGTAGGTTTGGACTCTTTTGTGGGTCCGAATTGTAATAGGGCTTTTCTTGCAGGGCAAGACCTCCCCACCCTATAAATATAAAGGGCCACGGCCGATTGAGGGTTTATCCAATCGATCAATTACAAAATACCTTTACTTTTTGTCATCTTCAAACCCTAGGTTTTCCAACCCTAACTTCTGTTCATGCTTCGTCTCTACGGCGTTGATGGCGTTCTGAGTGGCCTGCCGACCTCAGAGCAACCCTAGGCGCGCCTGCCCTGACGGGGTCCCTTCCGGGCCGGCGTTCGTAGGCTTACGTAGCAAACCCTAGGAAACCGGTGGAACCAGAATCCCAAAACCGGTGGAATCGGTTTTGCTGGGCGTGCTGCAGGTGACTGATCCGTTACGGATCCGCGCGAGCTAGCGCAACTCGGTGTGTTGACCGTAAAAGGTGTCAACACATTTTTGGCGACTCCGCTGGGGAAAGAGAACTTGGTTTCTATAACCGGTCTACCTAACCCTAGCCAGATGGGATCTACTGCAGATTTGGACAAGGAGAACATCATTGTGCCCTCCATGGAGGAGCTCATTGATGAGGAGCGTCAGAAGTTTGAAGCGGCCCAAGAATTCTTCAAGAATCAATTCCTGATGGGGTTGAAGAAGGATCGCCAAGGCAAGGTGACAAGAACTCACGAATTCATGGTGCCGGCGTTCACTTTGAAGGACAAGAAGGTGGAAGAACTACCCTGGTAATTATGCACCCACTTAAAACTTCTACTCCTAATCCTGATGATAAGCTTAGTGGTGCGATTTTACGTACTGATGAGGTAGTAGGCACTCTTATAGACAGGATGGATAGAATTGAAAAAGATAGGTTGGTAGATTCATCTTATTATTCACATAATATACCAACTATGCAACATGAGAATATGCATGCGAGTGTGTCGGCTACACTAGGAAAAACACCTGAAAATCCATTGTATGGTATGCCGGCTAATTTCTATTCAGGGCAAATGCCGCCGCCAGCACATATTTCGCCAGCCTCGGCGAAACCGGTGGCACCGGTTTTGTCGCCCCAGCTGGGCAGCAGCCAGTACCACACGCTACAGCCCCTCTTTCGGTAGTCCCTAACCGAAATACAGAGGTGGCTAATAGTTCTACTTATATTGAGACACGTGCATACACACCACCCCCTATACCTAATCAAAACACTAATTCTAGTGAAATTCCTAATGATGTGTATGATCAATATCTGCAGCAAAGTCCTTATCGCATGCCTCATGTTGTTCAATCTCAAAATACAGCCACAGGGTAATCTGATCTAGCTCGTTCAAATTTATATGCTGGATTCTTTAAATTAAAGGACGAGTTAGCCAGTATGATTCAGGATAAGCTCGGCATTGATGTGGGTAATTCTAGATTATACCAAAACCCATACTCTGCTGATTTTGATGTTGTTCCTTATCCTAATAATTGGCGTGTTCCTGATTTTGTGAAATTTAATGGTGATGATAGTAAAACCACTTGGGAACACATTAGCCAATATCTTGCTCAACTAGGAGAGGCTAGTTCTAATGATGCTTTAAAAGTTCGCTTATTTTCATTGTCTTTAACTGGAACTGCTTTCTCTTGGATTTCCTCATTAACTCCCGGTTCAATTCATTCATGGAATCAATTAGAGAAAAAATTTCATGATCATTTTTATAGTGGGAGTACTCAATTAAAATTGACAGATTTAACATCGGTTAAGCAACAAAGAGATGAATCTGTTTGAAAAAGTATTACTTTAAACGATTCAAAGAAACTAGAAACCGATGTTTTAATTTGTCACTTTCTGAAAGGGATCTTGCTGATGTTGCTTTTAATGGTTTGAGATCCTTTATTAAAGAAAAGATAGAAGGCTTAGATCACTTTTCGGTTAATCAAGTACAAATGAGAGCTTTGGCTACTGAAAACCGAATAAAAAATGCTAAAGATACATATAAGACTCATCGTTCTAATGTTCATGTTGTTACTTATGATTCTAGTAGTTCGGACGATGATGAGGATGTGTATGTTGCTGAACTTGTGTGGCCTTCTAAGAATAAATCGTACATTTGTCCATCTCTTAAGCCAATTCATAAAAATCGGCATGAAGAAGTGCGATTTACTTTTGATGTTTCCAAATGCGATCGTATTTTTGATGAATTGTTAAAGAATAGGAACATTAAAATGTCTCATACTATTCCTTCACCTGAAGAGCTCAAAAGACGGGCATATTGCAAGTTACATAATTCTTTTTCGCATGCGACTAATGATTGCAATGTTTTCCGTCGACAGGTGCAATCGGCCTTGAATGAAGGACGTTTGACACTACATGAGATGCAGGTTGACAAGGCACCCTTCCCTGTTAACGCCCTTGAGATGCAACCTCCTAAGGTTCTGGTTCGGCCGCATCAACTCGAATCAACTAAAGGAAAGAATATTGTTGTAGGTGATGCAAAGCCTGAAATTCAAAGGGGAAAGCAATAATCAGCGAAGTGGTGTGTGAGAAGACTCCCAATGGCAGAGAGACTTTCAAAATCACTGCAAGAGTCTCGGATCTCGGGGGGCAATCCTCGAAAGAACCATTTGAGCCTGCTGTGCAGGACAAACCGGTGCCACTGGTTTCAGAAACCGGTACCACCGGTTTTGGTCAGGGGCGCCCAAAGATGTTAAAACCCAAGTGTCCTGAGATCGGAACCTGGAAAGTTAATGTGGCCAAGGATCAGGGCAAAGTTGCAAAGCCAAAGCCGACCTTTGACCAATTATTTTCCAAATATGCAAATCAAAGGCCAGTTGATGAGGATTGGCTGACAAAAAAGAGAAAGAGATCACCCATGCATGAAGAAAAGCCAATTTCGCCTCCAAGGGCGAATAACAGACAGAAGGGTGGTGTTGCTACTTTGTATCCCCAACAAAATCAGTGTCAAGCCATGCCATGGATGCCTCAATATTATAATTCTCCATATGCGACGTGGGATTACAATGGGATGCATATGCCATATTACCCTATGCAATATCCTCCTTTTCATCCAGGATTGGGTAATGACAGAGTGCCAGTGCATGAGAGGTTGGTGGGTAACCGTTCGGCGCCTCGTCGATCTGGTTGGGACGTACCACCCAAAAACAGTGGCACCGGATTGCAAAACCGGTGGCACCGATTTACTCAGAAGAGGCAACCTTCTCCTCCCAAGCAGGTTTATCGACCCAAAAAGGTGGAGGAAATTGTCCAGAAGATGGATGTCGACCAGAAGAGGACTACTGCTGCTGATGTGATTCAGATTGGTGACATCAAGGTGATTTCGGAGGACGATGGCAAGAGGCCAGTTGTGATTGGTGATGAGGCTAAGGCATCAGTTCTGAAAGATGTTGCTACAGATCTTGGTGAGGGTAAGAAAGTTGAGATTAACAAATCTAAATATTTCTTTCCAAGAAGGTGTCCTCTAGGTTTAACGCGCGCACAAAAGAGGAGGTTGCAGCGACTTCGTTTTCAAGAACAGAAGGAAAAAGAGCTGGAGAAGCAGAGGGAGGAGAACTTCAACCAATATAGGCCCATGATTCCTCCAGGCAATGGGTGGAAGTTGAAAATCAATGAAGCTCTAGTGCCAAATCTGGTGGAACCGGATTCCAAACCGGTGGAACCGGTTTTTCCTCCTTCGGTGCCTGCTGCTGCGCCAAACCCGGTGGCACCGGTTTTGGATCCGGTGGCACCGATTTTTACTGATCCAGGGCCATCTCGCATTGCTTCTGGAATTTCTGTTAATTATTCATTGGATCAGAGGTTGTCATCAGATTCCTAGGATATGGACGATGAATAACTTGTTGATTATGATTCATCACCTGATCGCATGAATGTTGATGCTAATGTGGTGCATCTTTCTGCGGATTATTATGTCATTCCGAAGGAGGAGATGGCTCATCTTGACTTTGGCCCAAAGGAAGCTATATTTCAGAGGCCACAGGATTCTGAAAATCATTTGATGGCGCTATATATGAAGGGACATATCAATGGGAGACCAGTTTCTAGGATGCTTGTTGATACTGGGGCCATTGTTAATTTGATGCCCTATTCCATGTTCAAGAATCTTGGTGGTTTGGATGATGAGCTGATCAAGACCAACATGACTGTCAGTGGTGTGGGAGGAGGTGCGCCTATGAGTGCTAAGGGCGTTGCTTCTATGGAGCTCACCATTGGAAGCAAGACGTTGGCTACTGCTTTCTTCGTCGCCGAGGCTCAAGGCAATTTCAGTTTAATATTGGGTCGTGGTTGGATTCATGCAAATAGATGTGTACCTTCTAGTTTGCATCAATTTCTTATTCAATGGGTTAACGATGACGTTGAGATTGCACATGGAGATGCATCGGCTTGTGTTGCTGTGGCTGATGGTTCTACCATGTCTATACATGATCATGTCAAAGTGCTTGACGGGCTTAGACATTTCTGATTATGAGATGATCAGTTGTACTAGAGATGGTTTCGTGCCTGCTGTTTTAAAGCCGGTTGAGTATCGGATAAACCATTTGTTATGAATTAATGAATAGATCAGAATGGTTGCAGCAGAGACTTGAGCACTATCGGGCACAAAGAATGATATGTGTGAAGCCATTGAAGATTTTGATGATATGAGTAAATTGAGACAAGGTTTTACGTCGGCTGATCCCTTAGAGGAGGTTGATATTGGTAATGGTTCTATACGTAGGCCGACGTTTGTAAACAAAAATTTGAATGCTGATTATAAAGCTGAATTAATCGAGCTATTGAAAAAATATGTTGATTGTTTTGCATGGAATTATCAAGAGATGCCTAATTTAAGCCGCGAGTTAGTTGAGCATCGGCTACCTATTAAACCTGGTTTTAGGCCTTTTAAACAAACTGTTAGGCGTTTCAATCCTAATATGTATGACCGGATTAAAGAGGAGATTAATTGGTTGTTAGATGCAAACTTATTAGGCCTTGTCGTTATGCTGAATGGTTATCAAATATTGTGCCAGTTGAGAAGAAAAATTCTGGTATGCTCAGAGTTTGCATTAATTTTAGAAATCTTAACAGAGCTACACCTAAAGATGAATAACCTATGCCTATAGCCAACATGCTTATTAATGATGCTTGTGGACATAAAGTTATTAGTTTTCTTGATGGTAATGCTGGTTAGAATCAAATATTCATGGCTGAAGGGGATATATCCAAAACGGCCATTGTATGTCCAAGTTTTGTTAGTTTATTTGAGTGGGTAGTTATGACCTTTGGTTTGAAAAATGCTGGTGCTACTTACCAAAGGGCTATGAATTTAATTTTTCATGATTTGCTCGGTTTAATCATAGAAGTCTACATCGATGATATTGTTGTTAAATCAGCTGGCTTAAAACCCCATTTGGCTGATTTAAAACTTGCTTTTGAAAGAATGCGTCGATATGGATTAAAGATGAACCCACTTAAATGTGCATTTGGTGTGTCGGCTGGGAAGTTTCTAGGATTTATTGTTCATGAGAATGGCATAGAGATAGACCCTAAGAAAATTGATATTATTAAGAAGATCAAAGATCCTACATGCAAGAAAGATTTGCAGAAATGTTTGGGCAAGGTGAATTACTGGAGGAGATTTATTTGTAACTTGTCTGGGAAAGTCAATGCTTTTACTCCTATTCTTCGGTTAAAATATGAAGCCGAATTTACTTGGGGGGCAAAACAGCAAGAAGCCTTTGAGAAAATTAAATTTTACTTGTCTTCGTCGCTGGTCATAAAAGCTCCTAGGAGAGGATTTCCATTTAAATTATATGTGGCTGCTGAAGATCAAGTAATTGGGGCTGTTTTGACTCAAGAAACCGAAGGAAAGGAACATATTATTACTTATGCAAATCGTCGATGTTGGATGCCGAAACGAGGTATATATTTATTGAAAAGCTTTGTTTATCATTGTATTATGCTTGTACCAAGATAAGACATTATTTAGTATCAAATACTTGCATAGTGGCTTGCCAAACCGATATCATTAAATATATGCTGCATAGACCAATTTTGAGTGGTAGAATTGGTAAATGGGCTTATGCTCTTATTGAATATGATTTGGCTTGTGAACCTTTGAAATCTATGAAAGGCCAAATTGTTGCTGATTTTATTGTTGAGCATAGCATTAATGATAATGATTTGGATATAGGTTATATTACTTTTACCCCATGGAAATTGCATTTTGATGGATCGGTTTGTAAGAGCGGTTGTGGTATTGGTGTTGTTTTTATATTACCAAGTGGTGCTGAATTTGAGGCTCTTAACCGATTAGAAAATGATTATACTAATAATCAAGCCAAATATGAAGCTTTATTATTTGGGCTAGAAATTTTGCGTGACATAGGAGTAAAACATGTGGAGGCATTTGGTGATTCTCTGCTGGTCGTACAGTAAGTTAATAAGGTATACCAATGCTTTGATGGATTTTTAAATGCATATCTTGATAAATGCTTGGATATGATTGCTCAATTTGATGAATTCTCTACATATCATGTTTCAAGAGATGAGAATCCAAGGGCGAATGCTTTGGCTCAGCAAGCGTCCAGCTATGATGTTCAGAAAAGAAATTTTCATGAAAGAAAGCCGACACTTTGCATCGCCGAGTTTTCTGCCCAAGAAGAACCAGTGGTACCGGAATTTCCGGTGAAACCGATTCCAGAACCGGTGGCACTGGTTTATCTGCTGACAGCGACACTTCGGCCATTGAGCAGTCTAAAATTGATAAGGACGAAGTTGTTGATTGGAGAATACCCATTATTGAATATTTGCAGAATCCTAGTCATAAATTTGATAGAAAAGTCCGACGGTGGGCATTTAAATTTACTTTGGTTAATGGTGAATTGTATCGTTGGACGGCTGAGGATTTATTATTAAAATGTTTGGATTCTGATTAAGCTAAGGTTGCAATGGGTGAAGTTCATGAAGGAATTTGTGGTACACATCAATTGGCTCCTAAGATGAAGTGGCTTTTGAGAAGAACTTGTTTTTATTGGCCTAATATGATAGCTGATTGTTTTTGGTATTACAAAGGTTGTGAAGAGTGCCAAAAGTTTGGAAATATTCAGATGGTTCCTGCAGCATTGTTGCATCTTATTATCAAGCCTTGGCCTTTTCGAGGATGGTGATTGGATTTTGTTGGGCAGATTCATCCTCCTTCGTGAAAGGGACATCGCTTCGTGTTAGGGGCTACTGATTATTTTACAAAGTGGACTGAAGCAGTGCCTTTGAAGAATATGACACATCGGGAGGTAATTGAGTTTATTACTGAACATATCATCCATAGATTTGGTATTCCACAAACTTTGACTACTGATCAAGGTACTTCATTTATTTCAAAAGAAGTTTGTGAATTTATTGAGATGTATGGAATTAGATTGCTCAATTCATCCCCATACTATGCTCAGGCTAATGGTCAAGCCGAGTCTAGTAATAAGATTTTGATTAAGCTTATTATAAAGAGGATAGAGGAAAATCCTAGAAGGTGGCATGAGGTTTTATCTGAGGCTTTGTGGGCTTATCGTATATCTAGACATGGTGCCACTAAGGTTACTCCTTTTGAGCTTGTGTATGGTCAAGAAGCTATTTTACCTATTGAAGTGAATTTGGGTGCTTATCGGTTGGCTAAGCAAAATGATCTCAATGCTGTTGACTATCATGACTTGATGATGGACAATATTGATGAGGTGACCGACAAGCGATTAAAGGCCTTGAAGGAAATTAAGAAGGACAAGATTCGAGTGGCTAAAGCTTACAACAAGAAGGTAAAATAGAAGTCTTTTCAGGTTGGTGATCTGGTTTGGAAAACAATTCTACCTATAGGATCGAAAAGCAACAAGTTTGGTAAATGGTCTTCAAGTTGGGGATGGCCATACAAGGTAATTAAGGTAATCTTCGGCAATTCTTATATGGTGGAAACTTTGCAAGGTCAGCGGCTGCCAAGGGCTCTCAACGGAAGATATTTGAAGAAGTATTATCCGAGTGTTTGGCAGGAGGCTGATGAGGACATCCATTCCATTGATACAACCATGCCTAATGTTCAGCAACGACCAATGACTCGAGCCCGTGCACGACAACTCAACTATCAGGTAAAGTCGTTCCTCGCTGTTCATACAAATCCATCTCAGAATTGGATGCTACTAAACTATGGTGATGAATGTC
Organism: Alloteropsis semialata; assembly: GCA_004135705.1. NCBI lineage: Eukaryota > Viridiplantae > Streptophyta > Magnoliopsida > Poales > Poaceae > Alloteropsis > Alloteropsis semialata. The sequence continues at coordinate 63,338,137 of CM014270.1, forward strand.
TTATTCTTAGGAACATGGGACATAAAGAAGAGGGGAGAAGCAGCCACAACAACCCAGAACGTCAGCAAGCTCCACGTTTGGAGATGAGGGGCGCTCCCACGCAAACGGAGTGATTCCTCCCGTTTTGAGTCAAGTGGGCAGCCGAACAGCACAAGATTGTTTCACCCATAACTCTTAGCTCCAGAAGTTGTTAGAGGCGTATGAGTACTTGTTGGAAAGCTCTTGAAGTCTTCTTTCAAATGAATCTAATCTCATGCCCAGATTCGGTCGGAACAGGGAGAAATCGACCAGGCAACGTTTCGACCTCCAGGCTGCACACAACCTCACCTTTTGGTATTTGGGCCTTGTATTCAGTCTGGCCCATAAAGAGGGCGTCCTAGGGTTAGAAGAGCTTCTCCAAGACCTCCTGGTAGCAGCCGTCCTATAAATAGAAGTAGCAGCCACCATTGAGAACTTGGGTTTTGTTTAGATGCAAGTTAGCTACTGCTACTTCCTAGTGAACGCGTGTGTCAATCTGACCACCCGATTTGCTAATTCAAGACCCCAACTTGTGTTCCAGATTCATATTGTTTCCAATCCGTGAGTTATTTGCTTGTCATCTTGTTCTTGCTTGTTCTCGATTTCTAGCAGGAGCATTGGTGTTCTTGGCACGGCAAGAGTACCTCAAACGGAAACGATGTACCTGTTGCTAAGGCGCAGCCCCGGTTGGTGTTGTAGTCGGACAGCCAACGTCGAATCCACCCCCAAATCGAGATTACCCCCAACTCTCATCGAAGGTCGGGAACAAACCCTAGCGGGTTCTATCATGTGGTAATCAGAGCAAGGTTTTCGGTGAGAGTTTCTATCCATACTTTACCTACAGTCCAAAAAAATCCCCCAAAAAAATAGGTTAGATCTGAAATCCCAACAACAAGTTTGAGCCTTTGCTGTTCTACCTAGTTCTTGGCTTGTTGAGTTTGTGGTTGCATCATGGTGTCATGTGCTGGTTCTTAGGATCTAATCCATTAGAGTTTTGAGTTCTTGTCACGTTTTTGTCACCATTAGATTCGCCACCACTTTTTTCCCTTTCACGCCACTGCATTCACCCACTATTTTTCGCCATCCTCACTCCCAGATCTGCACTGGAAGAAATCTGCTCTAATTCTTGCATCCAATCTCCGATTTAAGTGTTTAGATACAATCTGGAAAGCTGAACTTGTCCCATTTCTAAGGGATCTGACCGTACTCCCAAATTCCTTCGGAGCGCTCCAGAATCGTCTTGGAGATTTGCGAATCTGCTGTGTTAAAAAGAGATGTTGAACTGAATCCAAAGGGGCTGTGTGCAATACTTTTTGTGTTGGTTGTCATAGTACCAACAAAAGTTTTAGGCCCTGAAAAAGAAGAAAGAAGAAAAAAAGTGAAAAAAAAGAAGAAGGAAAATAAGAAAGGAAGAAGAAAAAAGAGTTCTTGTTGCTGCAGTACCCTGTTTGTATGCCTTGTTTGCCGCTGTTTGGTGACTACGTTTGTGTCTAGGCTCACGTCTCTAACAAGGTTTAGCCTAGGACCAGCACGGTACCATTGTGAACATTTATTCAACTTGCTTTGGCTAATGTGGTTCTAGCTATTCCTTGATTTTACTTGCAGCCACCTATAGCTCCACAAATCATCTACTACTCCACAGGGCTGTGATTGTACCACTGTTTGTGTTGATCTTGCTGCTGCCAACACCAAGTGCTTTGTGTGGTGAGAACATGTAAGAGCTTGTATAACAGGTTGAGAGTTAGAGAACACCACACAACATTTACATCTAGTAGTTGTAGGGACTTCTACTTCACTTGTTTCCTGTTTGCTCTTGTATCTTTACCATGGCAGGAACAGGGGATGGGGATGAGGATGATGTAGGACCGCTTACACCTCGTACCAAGGGCATCATGCAGCATTTGCAGAAGCAAGTGAGAGAGTACACCGAAGGGATTGATAATGATTTGCAGGTGATAAATGAGAGGATTGGGAAAATGGAGACCGCGCAGACCACCAACAACACCAAGCTTGCAGGGTTGAAGGCAACGGTTGGTCGTGTGGACAAGAGCCTCACTGCTCTTCTGAAGCGCTTTGATGACCTCCACGCGAAGACGAACGATAAGCATAAAGATCGTCACCAAGGAGATGAGGACAGCGCAGAAAATTCAGAAGCTGATTATGGTGCTGACACCGAAGTTGAGGACAGAGATCGGCGACGTCTACACCAGAACCATCGAGGTATAGGTGGGCATCGCCCATGTGTGGTACATCACAATGACAATGCTTTCAGCAAGATAAAATTTAAGATACCCCCTTTTGATGGTAGATATGATCCGGATGCTTATCTTACTTGGGAGATGGCTGTTGAACAAAAGTTTATTTGTCATGATTTTCCTAAGAATGCTTGTGTTAGGGCAGCAACTAGTGAGTTCACTGATTTTGCTTCTGTTTGGTGGATAGAATATGGCAAGAAAAACCCTAATAACATGCCACAAACTTGGGATGCTTTGAAGCGGGTCATGAGGGCTAGATTTGTTCCATCTTACTATGCACGTGATCTATTAAACCAGCTGCAACAATTAAAACAAGGAACTAAAAGTGTAGAGGAATACTATCAAGAGCTGCAAATGGGTATGCTACGCTGCAATTTAGAGGAGGATGTGGAACCTGCGATGGCTAGATTTTTGGGACGATTAAATCGGGAAATTCAGGACATCCTTGCTTATAAAGAATACACTAACATAACCCGTTTGTTCCATCTTGCTTGTAAAGCTGAAAGGGAAGTGCAGGGACGACGTGCTAGTACCAAGAATAACATTTCTGCAGGGAGGAATTTGTCCACGCAGCCCCGCACGAGTTTTCCCTCAACTGGACGTGTTGCTGCGCCGTATTCATCATCAAATAGAGCAGCAACCCCATCGTCTAGCGACAAGCCTCGTGACAGCCCCGCAAATTCAGCAGCAAAGACCGTGCAAAAACCTGCTGTAACCACTTCATCGGTGGCATCCACAGGCAGAACAAGAGACATTCAATGCCACCGCTGCAAGGGGTTCGGACATGTCATACGTGACTGCCCAAGCAAGCGTGTTTTGGTGGTCAAAAATGATGGTGAGTACTCATCTGCTAGTGAACTTGATGAAGATACACTTGCATTGCTTGCGACTGACATTGCAGGAAGTGAGGGCTGCCCAGAAGAACATATTAATGCAGCTGCAGCGGACCGCTATGAGAGCCTCATTGTGCAGCGTGTGCTGAGCGCACAAATGGAGAAGGCGGAGCAGAATCAGCGACACACATTGTTCCAAACAAAGTGTGTCATCAAAGAGCGGTCGTGCAGAGTGATCATCGATGGAGGTAGCTGCAACAACTTGGCTAGCAGCGACATGGTGGAGAAGCTTTCACTCACCACCAAACCTCACCCTCATCCATATTACATTCAATGGCTTAACAACAGTGGTAAGGCAAAGGTAACTAAACTTGTGCGAATCAGCCTTGCCATCGGCTCCTATAAAGATGTTGTTGAATGTGATGTTGTCCCAATGCAAGCATGTAGTATTCTGCTAGGAAGGCCATGGCAATTTGATAAAGATTCACTACATCATGGTAGGTCAAACCAATATTCCTTTCTATACCATGATAAAAGGATTGTGCTGCATCCAATGTCCCCTGAAGATATTTTGAACGATGAACTTGCTAGAGCTTGTAAAATAAAGAACCATGAGCATTCTATGAGTAAAAATCAGATTGTGGCAAGTGAACTTGAGAAGCACAAAAAGGAGAATGCCAAATTTGGTCCCAATCACAAAAATGAGATTAAGTTGAAAGGGTCATGTTTCATTGCAACCAAATCTGATTTGAATGAGGTTGATGCTAGTGCTGCTGTTTACTATGCTTTGATTTGCAAGCAAGCTTTGTTTTCACTCGAGGACATGCCTTCTTCTTTGCCTCCGGCAGTCACTAACCTTTTGCAGGAATATGCGGACATTTTCCCAAAGGAAGTGCCACCGGGGCTGCCACCCATGCGTGGGATTGAGCACCAGATTGATCTTATTCCTGGAGCCTCCTTACCCAACCGTGCGCCATATAGAACCAACCCCGAAGAAACTAAGGAAATTCAGTGCCAGGTGCAAGAATTGCTCGACAAAGGTTATGTGCGTGAGTCCCTGAGCCCTTGCGCTATTCCTGTCCTTTTGGTTCCCAAGAAAGATGGATCTTGGCGCATGTGTGTAGATTGCCGAGCGATTAATAACATTACAATCAGATATCGTCATCCTATCCCTAGGCTAGATGATATGCTTGATGAACTGAGTGGTTCAATTGTGTTCTCAAAAATTGATTTACGTAGTGGTTACCACCAGATTCGCATGAAGTTAGGAGATGAATGGAAAACAGCGTTTAAAACTAAATTCGGTCTATATGAGTGGTTAGTCATGCCTTTTGGTCTCACTAATGCACCCAGCACTTTCATGAGATTAATGAATGAAGTTTTACGCGCTTTTATTGGCAGATTTGTTGTGGTGTACTTTGATGACATCTTGATATATAGTAGATCATTAGAGGAACATCTTGATCATTTGCGTGCTGTTTTTAATGCTTTACGGGATGCACGCTTGTTTGGGAACATTGAGAAGTGCACCTTTTGCACAGACCGCGTTTCTTTTCTTGGATATGTTGTGACACCGCAGGGAATTGAGGTTGATCAAGCCAAGGTGGAGGCCATACACAGCTGGCCTATCCCCTCCACTGTCACACAAGTGCGAAGCTTTCTAGGACTTGCTGGTTTCTACCGACGATTTGTGAAAGACTTTAGCACCATTGCAGCCCCATTGCATGAACTCACCAAGAAGGGTGTGACCATTTCTTGGGCTGCAGCTCAACAGGAAGCTTTCACCACTCTCAAAGATAAGCTCACTCATGCACCTTTGCTACAACTTCCAGATTTCAGCAAAACCTTTGAACTTGAATGTGATGCTAGTGGGATTGGTTTGGGAGGTGTGCTGCTACAAGATGGCAAACCTGTAGCCTATTTCAGTGAGAAACTAAGTGGACCTAGTCTGAATTATTCAACCTATGATAAGGAATTACTTGCTTTAGTTCGGACTCTAGAAACTTGGCAGCATTATTTATGGCCAAAAGAGTTTGTAATTCATTCTGATCATGAGTCTTTGAAACACATTCGAAGTCAAGCAAAACTGAATCGTAGGCATGCTAGATGGGTTGAATTCATTGAGTCTTTTCCTTATGTCATCAAACACAAGAAGGGTAAAGAGAATGTCATTGCTGATGCATTATCTAGGCGTTATACCATGCTGTCACAACTTGATTTTAAAATCTTTGGTTTGGAAACAATTAAAGCGCAATATGCCCATGATGATGATTTCAAAGATGTGTTGCTGAATTGCAAGGAGGGAAAAACATGGAACAAATTTGTCATGGCTGATGGGTTTATTTTTAGAGCTAATAAGCTATGCATTCCAGCTAGCTCCGTACGTTTGTTATTATTGCAGGAAGCGCATGGAGGTGGGCTGATGGGACATTTCGGAGTAAAGAAGACGGAGGATATCCTTGCTGGACATTTCTTTTGGCCCAAGATGAGGAGAGATGTGGAGAGGTTCGTTGCTCGCTGCACAATATGCCAAAAAGCTAAGTCACGCCTAAACCCTCACGGTTTATACATGCCTCTTCCTGTCCCAAATGCACCTTGGGAAGATATTTCAATGGACTTTGTTTTAGGACTGCCTAGAACAAAGAAGGGGAGGGATAGTGCGTTTGTTGTTGTGGATAGATTCTCTAAAATGGCTCATTTCATACCCTGCCACAAGAGTGATGATGCTACACATGTTGCTGATTTGTTCTTTCGTGAGATTGTTCGTTTGCATGGTGTCCCAAATACCATAGTTTCTGATCGTGATGCAAAATTTCTTAGTCATTTTTGGAGAACATTGTGGGCGAAGCTGGGGACTAAGCTTTTGTTTTCCACTACTTGTCATCCCCAAACTGATGGGCAAACGGAAGTTGTGAATAGAACCTTGTCAACTATGCTTAGGGCTGTTTTGAAACAGAACATCAAAATGTGGGAAGATTGTTTACCTCATATTGAATTCGCTTATAATCGTTCACAACACTCTACCACTAAGAAGTGCCCTTTTGAAATTGTTTATGGTTTTGTGCCATATGCTCCTATTGATTTGCTGCCACTTCCAACTTCAGAACGAGCAAACCTTGATGCTACACAACGTGCAGAACTGATCCTAAAGCTGCATGAAACTACTAAAGAAAACATAGAATGCATGAATGCCAAGTATAAACTTGCTGCTGACAAAAGAAGGAAACATGTCACCTTTGAACCCGGTGATCTAGTTTGGCTACACTTGAGAAAGGATAGGTTTCCTGATTTAAGAAAGTCAAAATTGCTGCCTAGAGCTGATGGTCCTTTTAAGGTGTTAGAAAGGGTTAATGATAATGCATACAAACTCGAATTGCCTGCAGACTTTGGGGTTAGTCCCACATTTAACATTGCAGATTTAAAGCCTTATTTGGGAGAGGAGGATGAGCTTGAGTCGAGGACGACTCAAATGCAAGAAGGGGAGGATGATGAGGACATCCATTCCATTGATACAACCATGCCTAATGTTCAGCAACGACCAATGACTTGAGCCCGTGCACGACAACTCAACTATCAGGTAAAGTCGTTCCTCGCTGTTCATACAAATCCATCTCAGAATTGGATGCTACTAAACTATGGTGATGAATGTCTTATTCTTAGGAACATGGGACATAAAGAAGAGGGGAGAAGCAGCCACAACAACCCAGAACGTCAGCAAGCTCCACGTTTGGAGATGAGGGGCGCTCCCACGCAAACGGAGTGATTCCTCCCGTTTTGAGTCGAGTGGGCAGCCGAACATCACAAGATTGTTTCGCCCATAACTCTTAGCTCCAGATGTTGTTAGAGGCGTATGAGTACTTGTTGGAAAGCTCTTGAAGTCTTCTTTCAAATGAATCTAACCTCATGCCCAGATTCGGTCGGAGCAGGGAGAAATCGACCAGGCAACGTTTCGACCTCCAGGCTGCACACAACCTCACCTTTTGGTATTTGGGCCTTGTATTCAGTCTGGCCCATAAAGAGGGCGTCCTAGGGTTAGAAGAGCTTCTCCAGGACCTCCTGGTAGCAGCCGTCCTATAAATAGAAGTAGCAGTCACCATTGAGAACTTGGGTTTTGTTTAGATGCAAGTTAGCTACTGCTACTTCCTAGTGAACGCGTGTGTCAATCTGACCACCCCATTTGCTGATTCAAGACCCCAACTTGTGTTCCAGATTCATATTGTTTCCAATCCGTGAGTTATTTGCTTGTCATCTTGTTCTTGCTTGTTCTCGATTTCTAGCAGGAGCATTGGTGTTCTTGGCACGGCAAGAGTGCCTCAAACGGAAACGGTGTACCTGTTGCTAAGGCGCAGCCCCGGTTGGTGTTGTAGTCGGACAGCCAACGTCGAATCCACCCCCAAATCGAGATTACCCCAACTCTCATCGAAGGTCGGGAACAAACCCTAGCGGGTTCTATCAGAGGCTTAGTTAAATGGACGATAACATTGAATATCGCCCTTAGAGTGAAAAGGCCGATGGATTGTTTCAAACATCGTCCTCAGGAGTGTTTTTCGTGCTAACATGTTTTCTGGTACGCAAGCTTTACCAAAAATAGTGAGGCATATGTTGACGATCAAAATTGGCACGAAGCAGGTTTGATAGGAAAACCGGTGGAACTGAATTCAGGAACCGGTTTGGTTCCTGTTGCCCGTCTGACAGGGCACTCCAGTGGCACCGAATTTGGAAACCGGTGGAACTGGTTTTCCCCGAGTCCTAGTAGGTTTGGACTCTTTTGTGGGTCCATGTTGTAATAGGGCTTTTCTTGTGGGGCAAGACCTGCCCACCCTATAAATATAAAGGGCCACTGCCGATTGAGGGTTTATCCAATCGATCAAATACAAAATACCTTTACTTTTTATCATCTTCAAACCCTAACTTTTCCAACCCTAATTGTTGTTCGTGCTTCGTCTCTATGGCGTTGACGGCGTTCTGAGTGGCCTGCCGACCTCAGAGCAACCCTCGGCACGCCTGCCCTAACGGGGTCCCTCCCGGGCCGGCGTTCGTAGGCTTACGCAACAAACCCTAGGAAACCGGTGGAACCGGTTTTGCTGGGCAGTGCTGCTGGTGACTGATCCGTTGCGGATCCGCGTGAGCTAGCGCAACTCGATGTGTTGACCATAAAAGGCGTCAACACCTTGGGTATGAGAGACTTAAGCATGAAGGAATTGAAGATTTGGAAAGTTATCCATGAGATCAAGGCAACCTCAGAGATATTCATGCAGCCCAGGACAGCATGATCTTTTGGTACAGATTCGGAGATCTAAATGGCCTCTAATGACAAAATGTTGAATATCAAAGTTGTAGTCATTGTCAAGATCTTCAATTTGGACATATAGAATTCATAATTTGGAATATGGAGCTAGGAGATATTGTCCCCGAAATGCATGCTGTGCAAAGAAGTCCGGAATCAGACAGATTATGTTCCGGCGCTGTTTTGGGGATTGTAACTTCATTTCCAAGGAAACTCATGAATACCAAAGTTGGAGATAATTTCATGCTACAGAATTTAGAATCTGAGTTTCCCTATTTGGAGTCCGGACGAGGAAGATATGATGTCGGGAAGTCAGGGCTGCAAATTAGGAAAATCTGGGCGAGTCAAATCTTATGGAAACCAAGATTGCTTGACTCTCAAGCAAAGATCTCATGAAAGGGAAGGTGGAGCACGCCCCAAGGGTCCCCTAGGGTATAAATACAACCCCCTAAGCGCCCTCAAGGAGGAGAGATTCAGATCCAATCCACCAGAAGTCGACACGAAGAGTGACACACACCGAAGGAAGCTGACAGCCGCCACGAGTCCTTGAGGTTGCCTAGGAGATGGCTTAGGCCATGCCCTAGCCGCCATGGTTGGCCCTGCGTGGTGAAGCCATGGTGGAGTTCCGGAGCCATGCCATGAACTCATCAAGGCATACATACATTCGATGGTGATATCAATTACTTGTCTTGTTTACTTTGATCTTCTAAGATGCATGCTTTCTCTCATATGTCTAGCTAGCATATGTTCTTAGTAGGAATAGATCTAATCGTGGTGATTATTCTATGCCCTACGGATATATCTTAGTAGTGCGTAGGAAGTCGGCATGATTATCCTCGTGTGGTGACAGCATGCGGGAGGGAAAAGGTCGAACGATTGCGTAATGTTGAGTAAGATCGACGGCGAGTACCATGGGAGTTGTTGCGCGGCCACCAAGGAGGAGGAGCTTCGAGTAAAGAGCACTTGGTGGATGTTTGAGGTAAAGCTTTGGGAAACCCTAGGCGTTGACGCGCACCTCACAAGGGCGCCCATGGGAAAGTTCTTAAAGATGACTCTTTATCTTTGTATGAGATTAGATTGATTATCGCTTTGGCCGGAGTTGCAACTAGAAGACGGTAGGCTTATGCTACCTTTGGTCGTGTTACCTCATGTCATGTGGTTGTGATCCATTTATTACATTCATTAACTTCACACACATGTTTAACCTCATATGCAATATATGCTTCATAATAGGATTAGATCCGTTCGGCTAGATAGAAAACCCTAGGTAGTTCTTTGTTGATCCACGAATTGATAAACCTTGGGGGAATACTCTAAGGGAAAAGCTACCAACGATCCGTGCGCTTGCGGTTCACAATTGGCGCGTCTAAGGACTGTCAACACCAATCAACCTCCAGGGCTGCCGAAGAAGCTACAGAGAAAGCTGCTGAAGGAGCACGAATGCTTATAGATGTTGTAACGGTAACGATCCGATTCCACATGCCTTCCTATTTCCAAAATCATATAATTTTCAATGAAAACCTTCTTTCTTTTTAAGGAAACAAATATTATCCTTCCTGATCTGCAACCGGCTCAAACCCAAGAGATGCAAGCAGAATCGGCTCAACAGGTAATTCCGATTTAACTTATCTTAATCTTATACATCTTTATTCTAACCAATTCCATCATAGATTTCTACTACTCTTCAGCCCATAATCGAGGACCCAATCGGAGATACTCAATCGGAGGCAATTTTAAATCCTGAACAACCAATCGTACTCCACCAACTGCCCCACTGAGCTGAAGTACCCAGCACAAGCATTTCTGTGCCGATACAAGAAGTAATTCCAGATTACATCCGGGAAGGGCAATTCAAACTGGTACTAATCGGTTCTTTGTGTCAACATTTACTATATAAATAACCTTTGTTTATTAATATTTTATTTCAGGCACAAGATTCTCCAGCGATGAGCTTTGCATCATTTGATCTGGACGCTGCAATCGGCGACGAGGAAATAAGCTCTGCTCAATCTTCTGAAATCATCTTTGATGCAGTCAAGACAAAGCTCCAGGAAATGTTGACTCATCTAGGCAAGAGCATCGCCGTTTTGGTGGAAGACGCAGAGCCAGTCTGCCAGCTTTTCAAAGAGCTGAAAGGTAAACTGCCGTCGGAGCTTGAAAGCGCTATCATCCATTCGCTTTCATCGAGGGTCACCAACCCTAAGTGTCCGCGGCTCATCAAAGGATATCGGAGCGACTGGCTCAGCAGGACCTTATCAAGAAACGTGACGAAGGCAGGGAGGACTTGAAATTGATGCAAGCTCAAATCAAATCCTTAGAAGCCAAACCAAATCTATTCAAGATCAACTTAGCTCAATTCCAGCAACCATTGCATCGGCACAAGACAATCTACAAAAATGTCTAACTGAAGTCCGCCAAGTCCATAGAAGCATCAAAAACGTGCCTGGCTCCGATGTCGAGGACTTAGAAGAGATTTAGAACATTGACAATATTCGCCTGCGCGTGATTGAGATGATCCACAAGCACTATAACATTTAAAACTGTTGGCTGCACTTGACCTGATCCGATGACATTGATCATCGATGAACACTTGTGCTATAAATATTTTTGCTCTTAAGGCGATACATGTCGTATCGGCTATCTTAGTCGACATCGTATAGATTATCTGCTTTATGAATCAACCCAAATACTTGGGTAATATTTCTTTAAGTATTTTCCATTAAGCGCTTTCGAAAACTCTTCCCCTTCCAATGTTTCCAAAATATACGTATTTCCAGGAACACACCGATTCACACAATAGGGACCCTCCCAATTAGATGACCATTTTCCAAACTTAGAACTTTTAGTCCGTATCGGCAAAATCAGTTCCAAACCAATTCTCGTTGAACAAACTCTTTAGGCTTAACCTTTTTATCATAATACCTAACAACCCTTGCCTTATTATTTTCAATGTTTTCCAGAGCTCTCAAGTGAGTTTCCGCCAAATCATTCAATTCAAAATTCATCAAACTATTATACTCACCGGCAGTCAGGTTACCCTGTTCCGATATACATCTCGATCCGATTTTGATCTCCCAAGGCAAAACAGCTTCATGTCCATAAACCAAATGATACGGGGACAACTTAGTAGAGCCATGACACGCCATCCGATATGCCCATAACGATTCAGTCAACGTTAAATGCCATCGCCTTGGTTGCTCATCAATCTTTCGTTTGATAATTTTAATAATGCTTTTATTTGATGCCTCTGCTTGGCCATTGGCTTGTGCATAATAAGGAGAAAAATTTAATAATTTAATACCCATACTGGCAGGAAAACCTTGAAACTCGTCAGACATAAACATAGTTCCTTAATCAGTCGTGATAGTTTGAGGAATACCAAACTGATAAATAATGTGTTCCTTGACGAATTGCACCATATTTCTAGAGTTAGCAATCTTCAAAGGAATTGCCTCAACCCATTTAGTAAAATAATCAGTTGCTACTAATATAAATTTATGTCCTTTACTCGATGATAGATAAATCTGTTCGATCAAATCAATTCCCCATCCTCGAAAAGGCCATGGCTTAATAATCGGATTCATGGCTGATGCCGGTGCTTTTTACACATTCCGAAATTTCTAGCATTCTTGGCAACCTTTATAATATTCAAAACAATCTTCTAAAATCGTTGGCCAAAAACAACCCATTTTTCTAATCACCCATTTCAGCTTATAAGCCGATTGATGCGCACCACAAACTCCCTCATGCATTTCATCCATCAAGTCCTTGATCTTCGATCTCCAATCCCCAACTTTCGGCTCTATCGTCATAATCTCCTGAAAACGCCGATAACCAGAAGCGGCTTGCGCCAAATTATTAGCCTCCTGATTTTGAGCTTTAGGGACATGTTCAATATTAACCATCACAAATTCCTTCAATAATAATCGGCATTTTTTGAAATACTGAATCAAAATATCATCTTTGCATTCATATTTGCCGATCAACTGATTAACCACTAATTGGGAGTCTCCAAAGATTTCAACAGCTTCAGCTCCGATTTCCAACAACAATTTTAATCCTTTAAGTAATGCTTCATACTCAACCCGATTATTTGTGAAACTTGGATCCATCGGATAGCTGAATTCAAAGTTTGCCCCCCGAAGCGAAATAATCACAACTTTGATGCCACATCCTTGACCACATGAAGACCCATCGGCTCAACCATTTAACTTCATCTCCGATGTGTTGTGTCACAAAATCGGCCATCACTTGCCCTTATACTGCTTTAGCCGACTCGTATTTCAGATCGAACTCCGAGAATGCCAATATCCATTTCCCGATTCTTCCTTCCAATATCGGCATAGACAACATATATTTAACCACATCGGTCTTACAAACCACCGTACATTCGGCAGATAATAAATAATGTGTCAATTTAGCGCAAGAGAAATATAAGCATAAACACAATTTTTCAACTGGAAGATATCTAGTTTCTGCATCGATCAATTTCTGACTTAAATAATAAACCACTCTCTCTTTTTCTTCAAATTCCTGTATCAGGATTGACCCGATTGACAACTCATCGGTCGACAAATATAATCGGAATGGCTTATCTCTCTGAGGTGGAATCAAAACTAGCGGTGTCATCATATATCATTTTATATCATCAAACACCTTTTGTTGCTCTTCTCTCCATACAAATTCCTCATCGGCTTTCAATTTCAGCAGTGGAGAGAAAGGACGAATTCTTCTAGATAAATTCGATATAAATCTTCTAACAAAATTAATCTTACCGATCAACGATTGGAGACTCATTTTATCGGTGGGTGGTTTTGCATTCTTAATAGCCTTCATACTCTTTTGTCCGACTTCAATCCCTCTTTCATGAACCATGAAGCCCAAAAATTGTCCAGCCGATACTCCAAATGCACATTTATTAGGATTCATCTTCAAACCATGCTTTCTCGTGCACTCAAAAGTTTCCCGCAAATCGGCCAGATGCTGCTTGTATCCATCGGACTTCACCACCACATTATCAATGTAAATTTCAACAATCCTGCCGATAAATTTATGGAAGATATAATTCATTGCTCTCTGATATGTAGCACCAGCATTTTTTAAACCAAAGGTCATTACAACCCACTCATATAATCCAAGAGCGCCAGGACATCGGAATGCAGTTTTAGGGATATCTTCTTCTGCCATGAAAATTTGATTATATCCTGCATTACCATCCATAAAACTAATCACCTTATGTCCTGAGGCTGCATCGACCAACATATCAGCAATCAGCATCGGATAACCATCCATTGGAGTTGCTTTATTGAGATTCCTGAAATCCATACAAACTCGCAATTTCCCATTTTTCTTGAAAACAGGAACGATGTTAGATATCACTCAGCATATCGACAAGGTTGAATAAACTTAGCTTCATATAACCGAGTTATTTTGGCTTTTATTTCTTTATCTAATTCTGGTTTAAATCGTCTCGGTGCTTGTTTAAAAGGCCGATACCCTGGTTTGATCGGGAGCCGATGTTCAACAATAGATCGGCTTAAACCTGGCATTTCATAGTATTCCCAAGAAAAACAATCACGATACTCTTTCAATAACTTTATTAATTCTTGTTTAAACTCAGGATCTAATTTAGCACTAACATATGTCGGCCGAGGTCTATCTCCTAAGCCTATATCAACCTCCTCTAACTCATCGGCCGACATAAACCCTTGACCAAGTTTACCCTCATCTTCTACAAACTCTTCCATTAATATAAACTTTCAGAGCTGACTGCTTGGATCGGCTTTATCCCATCATCGGACATTTGAAGAAATTTGCCTTCCCAGACTTTGCCTGATAAGCACTCTATTCCTTCAAACTCCCAAACTGTCAAATCGGCAGTAGCAATACTGACCGATTCATCGACTTGAACAATCTCGATGTGATCTCCATGCCATTGAATAAGACACTAATGCATAGTAGATGGCACGAAGCAATTAGCATGGATCCAATCATGCCCAAGGAGCAAACTGTAAGACCCTTTGCTATCGATGACGAAGAAAGTAGTAGGCAATGTCTTGTTTCCGATCGTCAGTTCAACATTCAATGCCCCCCGAGCTGGCGATGGATTCCCATCAAAGTCCTTAAGCATCATATCAGTCTTGATCAAATCATCAAGCCCTTTGCCAAGCTTCCGATATGTAGTATATGGCATCAAATTCACTGCAGCCCCCCATCAATAAGCACCTTCGTCATCGGCTTGCCATCAACATATCCTTTAACATACAAAGGCCTCAAATGCCGATACTTTTCATCAATTGGCTTTTCAAACACAGCTTGTTGAGGTTGTAAGACTAACTGTGCCATAGCTTCTTCAACATCATCGGCCTCATCATCGGTTGAACTTACATTGTACTCAACTGGAAGCACAAATACCAAGTTTACCGACGCCGATGGTCCTTCTTCATCACACTTGGGCTTAGCTCTCCAGATCTTGGAATTATCATCTCCTTGACATTTTTCTTTAAGCTGTTCCCTGTATCGAAGACGCTGAACCCTTCTTTTTTGTGTTTTAGTCAAACCCTTAGGACACCACTGCGGATTAACCTTAGGATGCGGACCTGGTTTGACATCCTGATCTTCTTCCGATTCCTGCACATCGTCTGGTTTTTGTATATTTTCCTTTTTTCGGTAAACCAAATGATCATGTACAGAAACACGTTCCTCTTTATATTTTTGGCAGTCATTATACCTACGGTGATCATTGTCCCATCGGTCATAGCACCGATTTTCATACTCATGCCGATCATGATATTCACACCAATCTTCGCGTTCTTGCTGATAAACAACTTCATCATGCTAATTACATTGACGTCTATAATCTAAACGATCATGCACAATATGGCGCTGTCTTTTTGAATCCCTATAACTTTCTACTGATCGCTGCACTCTGGACAATCATAGATTGATGGAGGTCTCAACCTTTCATTCTAGCAAAACCTGAAAAACGGACATCCCCAATGATCTTCATCATCAAATCTCTTTGTGGGAGGATTTCGATCTCTTTCTTGCTGACGCATGTATTTATCAATAAGTTGCCCTAATGTAACCCTTGGCTTTTCTCTTCGGCGGTGATCTTCACGATAAACTTGATAGTTCTGATCCCTCACCTCATCGGCCGACACATGGCATTCAGGATCAACAGCTCCCGAATTCTTCGCATGGTCCGATGTGAGGACTTTAGCCTTCATTTTTCTGTCAGGTGCTCCGATTTCAACCATGTTCTGAGGAAATGGATGTCCATCGAGTTTCATTGGCTTCTTGCCGGATTCTACTTTGATGATTCTCTTCTCATTTGCCGATTGAATCTCATTGCGGAAGACTTTGCAATCATTTGTATGATGGGACACTGAATTGTGCCATTTGCAATATTTTTCTTCTTTAATTACTCGGCAGAAGGAATCGTATGATTCGGAGATAGCCTAATTTGCTTTTCTGCTAACAATAAATCAAATATTTTATCGGCTTTAGTAATATCAAAGCTGTACCTTTCTGGCTTAATCTTCACCCACGGGCAGGTAACAGAATTTTTGTTCTTGGTCCATTTAGCCATATCGACTTCAGCTTCATCACCCTCTGAATCATATTCAATGTTAGCAATTTTCCTTTGATATTTCTCCCTTCGATAGTCATTATTATGTCCCAAGCCCTTGAAATCTTGACTTGTATATAGATCTCTAACTTGAGGCAACAATCCTTGGAAAGCCAAATCCACCAGCTGTCCCTCCGATAAATTCAATGAATAACATCGGCTACGAACATCTCTAAATTGCTGGACAAATTCGCTGACCGATTTCCCATTCCTTTGTAGGAGAGCTGTCAAATCGGACAATCTGGTCTCTTGTACTCCCATAAAGAAATAGGCATGAAACTGCTTCTTCAGATCGGCCCAATTGTTGATAGAATTGGGTGGCAGAGAAGAAAACCACAAAAAGGCCGAACCAGAAAGAGACATAGGGAAAAGTTTAACTTTTAATGGATCAATTGATGCTACTTCACCGCATTAGATTGTATACCGACTGATATGCTCGATGGTAGTAACATCCCCTTGTCCAGAAAATTTGTAAAAATCAGGAATCCTGAATCGGGCTGGCATTGGCAACGTGTCAAACCAGTTCGGATACGGCTTTCGATACAGATAAGATTGTCCCTTGGGCTTCAAACCCAACTGATTTTTCATGACATCTGCAATCTTATCTGCCCACTCTTCCTGAGGATAATTTCCCTGAGTAATCGGAGCACGAGTCGGCGTTACGATGATTGGTGTTTCAACAGATCTGTCTGACTGTTCCTGATATTCAACTCCTCTATTCCTTGGTAGATTTTCAGTGTTGAAGTAGGAAGGATATACCATTTTACCGTTAACCACAGGGATCCGACTGCCAAATTGATCTATGTGTTGAGTTGCACCAGAATTTTTTGGATCATGTTCTTCCTCTTCCTCTTCCTCTTCTTCTTCACCTCTATCTACCAGCTTGGCTTTTGATTTGTTTGTCTTGGGAGTCTCATACAGCTCAGGTTGTTTTTCTGGTGATGTGGACGAATTGATCTGAACAATCTTTTTCTTGAGATCTTTTATTGCGGAAGAAGCGCTGGTATCAAAATAAGCAGGTCCCTTCTGGACATCTTTCAGCACTGCTCCATCCAGTAACTTGGCAATCAATCCCACCACAGTGTTAACCAATATCCCTGATTGGTTAATCATAGCATGACTCAAACCAGCATCTATATAATCTTGAAAAACTTCCTCTCATCTGCCGTGATCCTGTCAAAAGCTTCTTTTGGAACAGGAAACTGATTTTTCTTGATCACGGCATTACGAGTCTTGCCGAATGAATCTAGGCACAGGTTCTTGAATTCTTCAAGTTGTGCTTCCACGAGCCTCTTCTGCTCCTCACTGAGGTCATCCATCGTGACAGCGGTAACTTAGCCTTTGTCTCCAGGAGGGGGTGACATCGCAGATGTTTCCATGTCCCATCGGGCGTGCCAAAATGTGTTGACGTCCAAAAAGTCAGGCGTTGACTCTCACAAATTAACACTGTGGCTTGAAAGATAAACCTGACTTAAACGCATTCTTTGTTACACATCTCTCCAAGGCATTAGATAAACTAAATCTCATGTTACTAACAATCGGATCAATTTCGAGACCGCGTTGCTAGCAGGGCACCAATTTAGCCTATTTACTCCGATAGATCAATGCATATCAAAGAACTTGTTCAAACTAGATTGTTTGTAACTTGATAATTAAATCTAAATCAGTTATATAAACAAGATGAACAAATCTACTTGTAAAACTTAGAACATGGTAAAGCGAATAGATCTTTAAACAGATGTAAGCCGATAAGATAAAATAACAAGATACGGTAAAGTGGTGAGCGATCTAAACGAAGAAGGGCGATACGCCTCAATCTAAAGCCTAGAACGACTCAATAAATTGTTGAATTAACTAAATGAAGAAGGGCGATACGCCTGAATCTAAAGCTTAGGTTAATTCGGTAGATGTCGCACTTACAGACAAACCGGAGGCCAAGATGATGCAGCCCTTCTTGCTGAAGAACTCGATGAAAAGGTTGGTTGGCACGAGGGCCGAAATTTGTGTTTGTATTGATGGTTGTGAGAACGTCTTTTACAATGACGCAGGGTTTATATTTATACCCTGGAAATCTAACTTATCCTTGTCGGCTACGACAATATCTCTAATTTATTTAAAGCAAACTAATCTAAACTACCAAAAGTATTATAATAGCCGCACAATCAAGTCTTGAAAAAGCTTCTGGACACATCCCAATCTTCAAAGTCATAAATGCTCCAGCCTCCTTATCCCCTTGTCCGATCAGGACTCCATCGGACAACTCTCGATCGGAATCGGAGACCTTCAAATCAGAATCGGACTCGGCCTCAGCCTTGGCTCCCTGACGCTCCTTAATATAATATTCCTTTTTACCAACTGAGTCAAAATCTGGTGTCAACAATATCCTAGCACCATTGCTAGAACTAAACATTCTAGTGGCGATGTTAAGAGATGCCAACAAGCATTTCTAGCGCCGTTGCCGGGTAAGGCACTGGTTAAAAGAATCACTTTGCACATGTCTATATTTATAGATGGTAGGTCTTTACTCAGGCAGGCTAATGCTCTCTATCTTTGATTGTTGAAGACAGGTAGTGTATGACTGGTTTTGATTTGCCAGCTAATTTTACTGAAGACCTAGAGTCACTCGTAAGGCGGGCACGAGCTCGTTTTGCTTCACCTTTGATCACTCTCTCGGCAGTCGATCCAGCTTTCTTTGTGCCATCCACACCAACCACTATGGCTCAGAAGACTCTCCGTGAGTTTTCCGCTCCCTCTACCTCTTAGGTGCCGAAAGGTCCTGAAGTGGAAGTTGGAAACAGAAACTTCGAGATCAAGACGGGTCTCATTACGATGGTACAGGCTAGCCCATTCACTGGGAAAGCCAACGAGGATGCAATCGCCCACTTGCAATAGTTTCAAGAGCTGTGCAGCACCTTCACCATTAGAGGAGTGAGTGAAGATGCTATTCATCTCCGCCTGTTCCCAGTCTCGCTTCTGGGGAGAGCAAAACAGTGGTTCTATGCGAGCCGTGTGGAGATTAATACGTGGGAGAAGCGTTCCGCTGCGTTCCTCGCTAAGTTCTTTCCGTTGGGCAAAACTAATGCTATTCGTGGAAGGATTTCGAGTTTCCAGCAAGCTGCATCAGAATCAATTCCTGAGACGTGGGAAAGGCTCCAAGAGTATATCTTGGCCTATCCTCACCATGGGATGGATAATTGGCTTATTCTTCAGAACTTCTATAACGAGAAGACTTCGACATCCCGAGGCCATGTTGATGCTGCTGCTGCTACTACAACATTAATTGAGAAGATGGTGACCAATCAAGGATGGAGTGATGAATCCCGTTCAAAGGGTACGCATACCGTCAAGGAAGCGGACATGCTTACCGCCAAGCTAGACCTCCTCATGAAGAAATTGGATGATTATACTCAAGAGAAGGCTGCCATGTCAACTGCTGTCTTACCCATGGATTCTCACATAACTTGTGAAGTCTGTGGAAATACTTGGCACTCAGGAAATTATTGTCCTGCTACCCAGGAAGAGGCGTTGTACATGGACGGCAACAACAACTATCGTCCACAAGGAGGCCATGGGTGGAATCAGCAACACCCTTATCAAGGACGCAATTATGGTAATTCTTTCAATCCTAACCAGCCATCCTTTAGGGATCTCATTATGGGACAAGCCAAGGTCAACGAAGGATTCAATAAGAAGATGGTCGCCAATGAGAAATTCTTAGACAGTCTCAACATTAAGCTTGATGGGATTTCTTCAACATTGAAGCACCAGCTGAGTTTCAATAAAACTATAGAATCACAATTAGCTCAGCTGGCCATGGCTCTTTCTTTTGCTGAGATCGGAAGTCATCGGGGCAACCTGAAGCTTCCCGTGAAAACACTAGTGTGGTGACTATGAGAGGAGGTAAGTCCACTCGTGATCCACCACATCCTGACCAAGCAGGAAGGAATAGTAGAAACACAAGACAGGTTGAGAACTCCGATGAAGGCGACTTCAACAAGGAGGAGCCTACATAGGTAAGAAAGGCACATGAAGGAAGGAAGGCGCCAGAGAGAGACACGGCACCGTGTGACCACTTCAACCCCGACATTTTGTCGTTTCCCCAACACAAGAGGAAGCAAATAGTGGATGAGCAGTTTGCTCACTTTATGGAAATGATTCAACAGATCCATATCCATGTTCCATTGCTTGAGGCAATGAAGGTACCCACATATGCACGATATCTTAAGGACATCCTCAGCAACAGGCGACCGATGCCCACTTCGGAGGTGGTAAAGCTCACAGAAGAGTGTAGCACAGCTATACTTAACAAGCTTCCTAAAAAGAAGAAGGATCCAGGGTGTCCTACGATCAATTGTATGATCGAGACACATCGCTTCAAACATGCTCTCTGTGACCTTGGGGCAAGCGTCAGCGTTATGCCCAAGGTAGTTTTCGATCGCCTTAATTATACAGACTTGTCTCCAACCCCTATGCAGTTGTAGCTAGCCGATTCTTCGATCCGGTATCCGGCGGGAATCACTGAGGACATTCCGGTACGAATCCGGGATTGCTTTGTCCCCATCGACTTTGTGGTACTTGACATGGACATCGACAAGGAATCACCGCTCATTCTTGGGCGCCCGTTCCTTAGCGCCGCCGATGCACACATTGATGTTGGGGCCGGAGAAATCCGACTCCGTATGAATGGCAAGGAGGAGAAGTTCCAGTTCCGTCCATGGAAGGAGCAGTGCTCCATGGTCGAAAGCATGCAAAGAGGAGGTACTCACAGAAGTGAATCAGAGAACCCAGCTATGGACAATCTCATTTCGTATATGAAAAATTTTATGATCACCAAGCAGCAAAAAACAAGTATGAGACTGAGGGAACAAACCGTTGTACACCCCCGGAAGTCCAAGAAACTTCCAACCGCACACACAACCTCAAGAAATCAAGAAAGTGTGGCGGGAGGTAAGTCAAGCAACCCCAACCACTTCTCCAGAGTGGGGTGCTAAATGATTGGAACTAAGGAGAAGAGTCCCGCTCGTCGGACTCAAAAGGTGAGCCCTTCGTCGGAAGGTAAAATTTGTAGTTATCCCAATTTCCTTTTCGATAAAAAGATTCTGAAAACGTCTGAGTGGTTTTATTTGGAAAGTTTGGTTGAACTTCTTTTTGGAGCATAGTTATGGTCATATCCTTCCTGCATGATTGCAAATGATTGCAAAGGAGTTTTTGCACCTAAGTGGGAGAGTGACTTTGAGGCTTGTTAAATGCGGTAGAGTTCATCACTCAACCAACCCATCACTTTTGAGCCTCACTGTACCCATGTGACTTTTAGTCACCACTCTCTAAAACAACTCCTAAGCCTTTAAACAGCAGAAGGGAAAAGGAGCTTGCTTTCGTAGCATTCACTCCTAGCCAAGTTCAGCCCTCATCTTTCTTTCTCTTACTATTGCCACTTGAAAAAGAAGAGCAAAGAACTTATCTTGTCTAGCTTGCTTTTGCCACGAGTTTTTTATCATAAGGGGAACGACTTTTGGATTGAATCGCAAGACATGATCCATCTGGAGAATACCCTATGTTCGCACCGTTACACTCGGAAGCTAGCACGACGGAAGTACCATGAGTAGCTACTGGCATACCTGCGCTTGATGGGGTGTCATCCCAATCAGCAGCAGTGGCCTAATGCTAGCTTGGGGGAGAACCGCCGATAGGAAGGTAACTTGTATCTTTTACTGTCTTCAGAACCTTGCATGATAATAATAAACTAAAAAGACCAAAAATATTTACTGCTTTCTTATGCGTGTTGAGAATGCTTTAATCCTTCATGGCTAAAATGATGAATAGTTGCTCTGTTTATTCTTCTCAGATGCCTTTATACAACTTAGTATCATACCTAAGTCTTGAGTTCGTTGGCTTGCATGATCAAACCTTAGCTTGAAACTTGTGGGTAGCAATAGCATGATCCATGCCTAAGTTGATGAGGACATCCCTCCTATGGATACAACCATGCCTAGTGCACAACAAGGACCAATGGAAAGAGATCGAATAAGAATACTAAACTATCAGGTAAAGTTGTTCCTTGTGGTCCAAACAAGTTATTATATGAATGGGATGCTACTAAAGCCATGTGATGATTGTATTATTGTTAGGAACATGGGAATAGAACACAAGGGCTCAAGATTGGAAGTTCATCTTGGACACCAAGATTGGACCTCCAAGCAACGCAAGATCACACAGCATGTTCGGACTGCCTGTTTGGACCTACAGGCAGCACCTGATTGAGATGGGCATAACTCTTCACTCCGGCAGTTGTTTGAGGCCCGTGAGCACTTGTTGGAAAGCTCTTGAAGTCTACTTTCATATGGATCTAACCTCATTGTTCGATTCGTCCTGGAATGCTCACAATTACAGAAACAACCTCCATACCTCCAGTCTGCGCAGAACCTCAGTTTTGGGCCTTAGGCCTTTTGTATCCAGTTGAGCCCATGAGGGGGCGCCTCCTAAGCTAGGGTTTTGACCCAGCACCTCTCAGACTGCTCTCCCACTTATAAATACCACCACCAGCAGCCAAGGACCTTTTGGGTTTTGTTTTAGATCTGAGTTAGCTTCTTGCAACCAGTTTGTAAACGCGTGTGTCGATCAGACCAACCGATTTGCTTGATTCAAGACCCCAACTTGTGTACCAGATTCGCCATTTGGTTATCAATCCATGAGTTATTTGCTTGTTCATCTTGTTCTTGCTTATTCTCGATTGCTAGCAGGAGCAGTGGTGTTCTTGGCACGGCAAGAACATCACAATCGGAGACGGTGTACCTGTTGCTAAGGCGCAGCCCCTTGTGG
Organism: Alloteropsis semialata; assembly: GCA_004135705.1. Lineage (NCBI taxonomy): Eukaryota > Viridiplantae > Streptophyta > Magnoliopsida > Poales > Poaceae > Alloteropsis > Alloteropsis semialata. The sequence continues at coordinate 63,360,979 of CM014270.1, forward strand.
TCGTTGTAGTCGGATAGCCAACGTCGAATCCACCCCAAATCGAAGTTATCCCCAACTCTCATCGAAGGATCAGGAACAAGCCCTAGCGGGCTCTATCATGTGGTAATCAGAGCAAGGTTTTCGGTGAGAGTTTTTACCCGTTCTTACTTTACCTATAGTCCAAAAAAATCCCCCAAGTAGGTTAGATCCGAAAATCCCATCAACAAGTTTGTGCCTTGCTGTTCTTCATAATCTTTGCTTGTTGAATTTTCGGTTGCATCAACGTGTAGAACTGCTGGTCTTAGTTTCTAATCCTTTAGAGTTTTGAGTTCTGTCACGTTTTGGTCACTACAAGATCCGCTGTCACCATATACATCTCCACTGCCATTTTCCTCCACAAATCCACTACTAATCCCACAACGATTCTGATTTAGGGCTGCACAAGAACTTTCCCCAAGAGTTGTACCGTCACCACCACTTCAATAATCCCCACCAGATCCAAATACTCCCTATCTATATTCAGGTTTGAATCCACAAAGGGGGAAGCTTTTTAATTCGGGCTGTAGTTTGTTTCGGAGTTCCATTTCAGCATGGCAATAAAACTGCCATAATTTCTTTTCCAAATGTCCGATTCATGAGTTTAGACACAATCTGGAAAGATTTGTTTGTGCTCTTTCCAGCGGATTTGACCTTGCTTCCAAATTTGTTCTGAGCACGTCGCAGTCGGGCTCGACATTTGTGCTTGTAAACCAGAAACAAGAGTTGTTACTCTGAATTCGCTTGGGTTGTGTACAATGATTTTTATTGCAGTTGTAATGCCGCTGAACAAAAGGTTCTAGGCCTCTACAAAAGAAAAGAAAAAAAGAAGAGGATCAAAGAAGAAAAAAAGGAGATAGAAAGAGAAGAAAAAAGAAGAAGTGCTGAATTCTGCAGTTTAGATTGTGCTACTATTGGTTCCTTTCTGTGACTACCTTTGTGCCCAGGCTCACGTCTCTAGCATGGTTTAGTCTAGGACCAGCATAGTACTGTTGTTGAACGATTATTCAATTTGTATTGATTATGTGGTTCTAGCTTATCCTTGATTTACCTTGCAGCCACCTAGAGCTCCACATATTTATCTACAACTTCACAGGGTTGTGGTTCTATCACCATTTGTGTTGTTCTTGCCGGCTGCCAACACCTCCTGCTAGTGTGGTAAGAACTTGTAAGAACTTGGTTGCACAAGGTTGAGTGAAGATGTAGTGTGTCACCACCTTTTCGCTTTTGTTGGTAGGAAACTTCCTGTGATTATTGCTGCTGTCCACTAACCATGACAGGCTCGAGAAGAAATGTTGGAGCTAGCAGCATGCATCATGGATATTCAGGACCTCGACAATACATGGGAGCACCCCAACTAGAGGTACATGATGATGCTCTTGCTATGATCAATTCTACATTACCTTCCTTTGAGGGAAAATTTGACCCTCATGCATACATTGATTGGGAGCTGAAGGTAGACAAGGAATTTGAGGAATATGACTTGTCTGAGAAGCAAATGGTTTTTCTTGCTTCTAATGCTTTAACTAAAGATGCTTTGTACGAATGGAAACATATTTGTAAGCACAAAAAGGTTCCTAAGTCTTGGAATGACTTAAAACTTCTTTTTAGAGAGGTTTATATTCCTGCATATTATGCTGATCGCTTGCTTACCAAGCTAGATAAATTAAAACAGGGTAGTAAGACTGTCAAACAATACTACCATGATTTTAAAATCTGTATCATGTTTGGTGGCTTGAATGAATGCATGGAATATGTAATGAGTAGGTTCATGAGAGGGCTCAATTCTGAAATTCAAACTTTGCTCATTAATGAAACATATGGCCATATCTCTCACTTGTTTTGTCTTGCTTGTAAAGCTGAAAATCAGATTCTGCTATATGTGAATACTCGCAAGAATGGTGTGATACAAAATGACCAATATGTTTCCATTTTACATGCTGAAAATGAGCAAAAGATAGTGGAAACCAATGCTAAACTGCCTTTGTCACAATGTGATTTGTTTGCTGAACCTTGTGATAAAAAAGAGTTGTGTGATACTTCTCTCATTTCATCACCACAACTTGAGATGGAGCATTCTTTTGTTTCCCTTGCTGTACCTAACATTTTGCAGGAGGATGGGAACAATTCCATAGAGTGCATCGAGCAACTTGAGAACCTTGAGCCGCTGTTGGAGATGGAAAATAATGATTGTGCAGCACCCTCCCCATCGGATAAGTGTGAGAAAAGCAGAATGTATGGTGCTGCAAACCCTCTATGTGAGTATGCTCATGGTGAAATGCAATTGTCTACTATTCATGCTACCCTTCCACAATCCTTTGTGGGACTTCCTACAGTGTATGCCTTGTCTCGAATGACATGCATTTCTCACCATAGCAAGGAGTTGTTTGAAAATGTTCCATGTATACCAGAAAAACAACAAGTGCATGAACTTGTTAAATCTGTCTTCAATGAACTACATATGGTTTCTACACATGTTCATTGCATTGCTAGCAAGAAGGAAGAGCTGAAACTCATGTCCTCTTTTAACATAATAGGTTATATTGAATTAGACATTCTTTGTAATCTGAAATGTCTAAAAGAGAAACTGAAATCTAATTCCGGCTTGCGAAGTTTTGATCATTGCTCACTTTATGCAATTGGCAAATATGATAGCAAAGGAGAATATTTGGTGCATAAAGTTTATATTTGCTCTCTATTTGGGCTGCAACACCATGCTCAAATACAGGGCTGCACTAACGCTAACCATGTCTTGCCTAGTTCTCCTTGTTTTGTCTTTATGCAGCAAGGTCAGCTAGAAGAAGGGAAACATTGTAGGTTGTGGTCATGCAACACAGCCATGGCTCCACTCGTTAACGCCAAAGCAAACGCTTTTGCTGCCTGGTGGAACAAGTCGAGGACGACTTCTCGTCAAGAAGGGGAGGATGATGTGACCAACACCAACATGGCTGCACCAACATCTTCAACCTTGCAGCAACATGGATACTTCCCCATGAACAACTACGTCGACAACAAGGCTGCACACAAAGCACTTGGTGATGGCATCTTGAGTGCTCAAATTAGAGTGCCCCCGTGGCCGCCACCTTTAACACTCATTGGAGGATTTGGGTGTGTTGCTGATTTGGAGCCACTTGCGCGAATCATGGATGAGCTTGAGTCGAGGACGACTCAAATGCAAGGAGGGGAGGATGATGAGGACATCCCTCCCATGGATACAACCATGCCTAGTGCACAACAAGGACCAATGGAAAGAGATCGAATAAGAATACTAAACTATCAGGTAAAGTTGTTCCTTGTGGTCCAAACAAGTTATTATATGAATGGGATGCTACTAAAGCCATGTGATGATTGTATTATTGTTAGGAACATGGGAATAGAACACAAGGGCTCAAGATTGGAAGTTCATCTTGGACACCAAGATTGGACCTCCAAGCAACGCAAGATCACACAGCATGTTCGGACTGCCTGTTTGGACCTACAGGCAGCACCTGATTGAGATGGGCATAACTCTTCACTCCGGCAGTTGTTTGAGGCCCGTGAGCACTTGTTGGAAAGCTCTTGAAGTCTACTTTCATATGGATCTAACCTCATTGTTCGATTCGTCCTGGAATGCTCACAATTACAGAAACAACCTCCATACCTCCAGTCTGCGCAGAACCTCAGTTTTGGGCCTTAGGCCTTTTGTATCCAGTTGAGCCCATGAGGGGGCGCCTCCTAAGCTACGGTTTCGACCCAGCACCTCTCAAACTGCTCTCCCACTTATAAATACCACCACCAGCAGCCAAGGACCTTTTGGGTTTTGTTTTAGATCTGAGTTAGCTTCTTGCAACCAGTTTGTAAACGCGTGTGTCGATCAGACCACCCGATTTGCTTGATTCAAGACCCCAACTTGTGTACCAGATTCGCCATTTGGTTATCAATCCATGAGTTATTTGCTTGTTCATCTTGTTCTTGCTTATTCTCGATTGCTAGCAGGAGCAGCGGTGTTCTTGGCACGGCAAGAACATCACAATCGGAGACGGTGTACCTGTTGCTAAGGCGCAGCCCCTTGTGGTCGTTGTAGTCGGATAGCCAACGTCGAATCCACCCCAAATCGAAGTTATCCCCAACTCTCATCAAAGGATCAGGAACAAGCCCTAGCGGGCTCTATCATAAGTTGTTGTGAGGTATGATATGGTTTACTAGAGCTGCTATGATCTTGTTTATTGTGATGCTTGATATCCAGAGTTTTATTTTTGAAAATGCAAAAATGACAAGTTCCTCAATGATGAGAAATTCCTATCCAAGGCCATATGTTCATCCAATCTTGTTATAGTCTCCACATATGCAACTTGTTCTCTCATTGAGCTTCGTCAAATTGTTGTGACCCTTAGTGAGAATTTGGCATACTCCCATGATCAAGAATCACGTACACACACCATCACATGCTAAACTTCTATCTTGGAAGTTGAGCACCCATTATTTCATCCATCCATCCACCGCCATAATAAATACTCCAAATTGTTTCATGACCTCTCTCTCTATAGTTATTTGTATGAAAGGACTTAGGCTATGCAAAAAGAAATAAAAAGATGCATACCCAAAAAAGGTATGCCACATGCTCAAAAGGCATCTCATGAAAAAAAAGAGAAAAGAAAAGATAGCCCAATTCCCCGAAAGAAAAAGAGAGAGAGAGAGAGAAGGATCATGTGAAAAGGAGTCTATTATATTCATATCCACCATATTCGCCATCCACACACTTGCACATTCTTGATCAAGGTGTATGACTTGTTTCTCCAAAGAATCCGGTCTTTGACTTAGCAACATATGAGAGACAGGTATGCTCTCATTTTCTCACCCTCAGCTCCACAAAAAGCTTATTAGGAGTATGATGTGAAAAGAAAGGCAAACCCATGCCTTGGTGAGGAATCATACACATTGAGTGATCTGAGAGAATCATTTGAGGAACTTTGCTTTCTTTTCAAAAATTTTGCAAAACCTCCGGATTGACAGTTTGATCATGAATGAGTGAATGGTGCTTTACATAATTCATTCTACCATACAACCACCCAAGGCAGGTGAAGCTACATGCCCCACAGGAGTAAAGTATGAGGTAAGATCAATGCCAACTTATTTAATTCTTGGTAGAAGTACTTTGATGTTTATTTGGCATAAGTTAAGAATACAACATTGTAGCAACTCCTGATCAGCCACAAACCTAAGTCCAAGTGCTTGCTCTAGACGAGCAAGAGGCCAGCTTGGGGGAGTTGTTGACGGCTGTTAAGAACCAACAATAGCCGTCAATATACTCGAATAAATTGATGGATTGGTAATGCTCACACACATATTTCCCTTCGAATAATGTAGTTCCACATGTCCTTGGAGAATATTTGGTTGTAGGTGATTTGCTACAGAAATAAAGCAGAATCAACTACCCTTATGGATCCAAGTGACAACATCCCGACGAATAAGAAGCCGCCACGCGTGCATCACATGGATTGAAAGGCCCACAACAGACCCAAACTGCCTCAATCCACCGTGGACACATGCAACTACCCTTTGGGACCCACTTGACAGTCACCTGGAGAAAGCACAACATGAGGGGGGCCACCAGGGGTTCGGCCGAACCCTTGGATCGGCCAAACCACCTTAGTGGTGCCCCATCCTGGCCTTCCACGTGGTGCTCTCTCGTGCTCTCCTGAAGGTCAGTTCGAGGTGCTGCCTCTTGAGGCCTATAAATATGATTGGAGGGGCTCCAAATAGACACACACATCTTGGGCAATCACTCTCTTCCTTTAGGCTCTAAGCTTAGTGGAGTTAGGCTAGAGTAGCTCTATTCAAGTTCCAGGTCTCCTTGGAGCTAAGGGTATGGCTCTTGTATCTTCTAGTTCTAGGATGACTTTATTCTACTTCAATGATATATATTCTTCATATATTGTTTGTCTTTGTCATGATATGAATGAGTTGTGCTTGTGTTCTTGCTATCATAAGTTGCTAGACTTATATTCTCATGAGTTAGTCATATACCCTTGCTTCGGTAGTGTAGACTTGAGTGCTCTCATACATGTTAGACTTTGCTCTAGTTCAACTAGAGTATGGTTTCTTATGCATAATAGTCTCCATGATCTATGCCACGACATTGATCCATTGGCCATTTTTGTGGTGGCGTTGATCATAGTCTTATTAACTCGAGATGGTTAGCGTGATGTGAACAACGCGAGTATGGTGCTCAGGTTGGAATCATTGACTGGATATGAGTGTGTCCCCACGGTTTGGCTGGGGTAGGCCGTAGGTGGTAACAGCCTTGTTGGACCCTCTGAAATCCCCATGTTCGGGTATTGCTGTAGGAGTTCGCAAATGAGTAGTCACTTCGCCATGCGTAAGTGGCGCGGGAGGCTATCTCCCCATGTGCTTGGGTGCATAGGCTTAGACTGTATATGTGTATGAATGCTTTGCTTTATCTTGATCAGTGCAATATATAGGAAGTACATTAGAACCTAGATGCTATCTCTTTGTTCTTCTCCCTAGCCTAGTTAGTCCTGAGATGATCCCATGTGTGTCACACTACCATCATACCTTATTATCTTACCCCTGTCCTTGGTATATGATTCTATCCTTGCTATTGCTATATTCATGATTGCAACAGTATTCTTAAACCAACCGCCTTTCTTTGGGAAATACGATAGCCTTGGGAATACTCATGGGTGAAGTGGTACCATGGTATATCCGTGCGCTTGCGGATTCATTCGCATTTGTTAGAATACCATAAGGCGTATCCTAGCGCTGTTGCTAGAACTAAACATTCTAGTGGTGACGTTAAGAAATGCCAACACATATCAGAGAGGCTATATTGAGATAAGCCCATGATTCCGCTTACTCGATTCATCCGGGCTGTACCAAAATGTATCTCAATATCAAGGAGAGGTACCGGTGGTATGGATTGAAAAGAGGAGTTGCAGAGTACGTCGCCTTGTGTGACACATACCAAAGAGTCAAGGTAGAGAATCAGAGACCCACCGGGTTACTACAACCACTCTGGATACCAGAATGAAAGTGGGAAGAAGTTGTAATGGACTTCATCACAGGTTTGCCGTGCACGCAGAGACGTTATGACTCTGTGTGGGTGATCGTTGATCGTTTGACCAAAGTAGCACATTTTCTTCTAGTAAAGTCTACCTATATAGGTGCCAAACTAGTAGAACTGGACATGGAAAGGACAGTATGTCTACATGGAGTACCTAAGAGAATAGTGTCGGACAGAGGGACGTAGTTCACGTCACATTTCTGGTAGAAACTTCATGAGGCCATGGACACTGAGTTGATGTTCAGTTCGGCATGTCACCCTAAGACAGATGGGCAAATAGAAAGAACTAATTAGATAGTCGAGGATATGTTGAGAGCATGTGCTCTACAGTATGGCACTAGTTGGGATAAGAGTTTACCTTGCGCAGAGTTCTCGTACAACAACAGCTACCAGCAGAGTATCAAGATGGCAACATTCGAGGCATTATATGGCAGGAAGTGCAGAACGACGTTATTCTGGAATCAGATAGGGGAAAGTCAAGTGTTTGGACCAGAAGTTCTCCGAATAGCAGAGCAGCAAGTGCAGACCATCCGGCAGAATCTAAAGGCAGCCCAGTCCAGGCAGAAAAGTTATGTAGATGTACGCAGAAGGGAACTTAGCTTTGAGATTGGAGATTATGTGTATCTCAAGGTGTCACCCATGAAAGGGGTTCGTAGGTTCAACATGAAGGGTAAACTAGCGCCTTGATACATTAGACAATTCAAGGTGCTAGAAAGGAGAGGTGAAGTGGCATATTAGTTGGAGTTACCAGAAAAACTCTCAGGGGTTCATGATGTGTTCCATGTGTCGCAACTGAAGAAGTGCTTAAGAGTACCAGAGGAAAAGTTACCAGTGGAGGAACTGAATGTGCAGGAGGATCTCACCTACTCAGAATACCCGATCAAAATATTAGAGGAAGCAGAAAGAGTTACCCAAAACAAGGTGATCCGAATGTGCAAAGTGCAGTGGAGTCAGCATTCAGAGGATGGGGCAAATTGGGAAACATGGGAAAGAGAGGAAGATTTAAGGGAAGAATTTTCCAATCTATTCCAATCTGTAGCCGAATCTCGAGGACGAGATTCATCTTAAGGGGGGTAGGTCTGTAACACCCTAAAAATAGGCCTTAATAAAAATTAGAATTTAATCTAATTTTTATTGTTCATGTACGATACATGTTCACGGGTCTTGGGGCAGCCGTTCCCCGAGTGGTCCTCGTTTCCACAGACTTCGCAACAGAGTTGCCAGTCTACCATGTGGACGACGTTGAAGACGGGCTCCTTCGCCTTGGTGTTGTCCTCCATTTTCTTGAGTAGGAGGTCTAGTTTTACTGCGAGCATGTCCGTCTCCTTGATGGTATGCATGCCGCGAGCACAGGGTTGGAGTCGTTCTTCGCTCCACCCCTGGTTGGAGACCAGCTTCTCGATCAAGGTCGTGGCCCGTGTGAGAGTGAGATCGAGGAACTGGAAACTTGTGATCTTCCCTCGAAGGATGCTCTTCATGCTTTCTTGATCAAGATCACGTAACTCCACATACATATGCTAAAGTTCTACATTGGAAGTTAGCAATATTCATTCATCCACTAAGTAAACGCCACATAAGTGTTGATCCTCTCTCCAATTTTTTTTTTGCAAACGAGACATGGGCCACAAAAAAATATGGACACATGAAGATCCAAGCATTCTTATAAAAAAAGAGAAGAAAGAAAAAAAGAGTTATGGCCATGTTCTCGAAAATAAGCTAAGAGAGAGAGAGAGATCATACAAAATAAAGTTCTCACACACCCTTCATTTTTCCACACACGTGCACATCTTGATCAGATTATATGAATGGTTTTATTCTTGGATCCACTCTTTGATTTTGCAATATATGTGATACGAGTATGCCTGTTCTTTACTCCTACCTTGAGCTCTACATAAGCCTTTTTAGAAGTAGGGTGAAAGGTGTCAAATTAATGCCTTGGTGAGGAATCGCACACATGGAGCGATCTGAGAGAATCAATTGAGGAGCTAGGTAAGGTTTTGTTGTTGAAAAATTATCAAAAACCCAAGTACCTACCAGAAGAGTCGAGATTAATTGAATCAAGGCCATTTCTCAACCATCCAAGATGACATGATAGACACTTCAAAAATCACAAGTGCATGTATTTCTTGTAATATCTTATATGCTAGCATCATGTCACACCCGGATTTATGAAGGAAATCTGAATGCTTACTATATGTGTACCCATGAAGTCTTTACACACATATAGCTCCAGAAATGATTACCAAAGAAAGGAAACAGTGCACGATACATAAACAAAATAAAGTCTTTACAACACAGGCATTACATTATTAACGAGTTTATCAAAGTCGCGGAAGTCTGATACAAACTAACTCCAAGACATCTCCACAGGGACTCTGACTGGGAAGAACACAACCTAGAAATCCAGAAACTCCTCGGGGAACGCATCCACTGGCGACTCATCTGAGTACCCATCTGGAATTTTGTTGATATGAAGCAAGTGTAAGTAATCCATCTTACTTAGCAAGCATAACATGATTAAATGAGGCTCAAAAGGCTAGCCAAGGTTTAAACTGCCATTAGCATTTTTAGTTGATTGATTATAAAATTAACCTGAATTACTACAATCATATGACAACCCCAGTTGTAACCCACATTATGAAAACATGTGAAGTATTACGAATGAACAACATCATATTAAACCATTTATCCGGAAAACAAGGAACTGCTCAAAAAGGATCCAGGCCGCTCTTGACTGTGAGCATGGCTGTTATAATAGTTTTACACTCTGCAGAGGTTGTACACTTTCACCACCAGTCGCGACACCCCTTTGCCATAGGCAATGCACTCCCAAAACGAGCACGGAGCATCACTACGAGACCTTTCGACCGACACCACAACAAGTTAGTGGCCGCTACGGTTTCCTGACATGCGCATGGACCCCTCCAGGCTCCAGCCAAAACATCACATAAATCCAACACACAAACCCCAACGAGACTGACTGATGAGGACATCAACGACCACACGAGTACATCTACACCAGCAGCATCTCCATCCCAGGCGCCACCTTCTTCTTCAGCTAGGCCAATCACTCGGGCCCGTGCAAGAAAACTGAACTTCGTCATGCTACTGAAGAATGAAGGCCCAGAAGATTAGACGTTGGCCCAACAGCAGGCCCAACCCTCGCAAACCCTAGGCGTGAACAGTACCGTGGCACTGTAGCGTGGGTACTGTAGCGCGCCGCCCTTCCTGGCCACCAGGGGCTACGCTCCCTATTTAGATAGACTCCTCTTTTATTTTTAGACTCGGGTTTTGTTTTACATCTAGCTTTAGCTACTCTCGAACACGCACAAATACGTGTTGTCCTCGTGTGATTCGGAACCCCACCTTCGAGTGATATTGTGATTGCTCGCATCTTGTTCTTGTTCGTTCTTCGATTGCGGACAGGAATTGATCTTCGTGATCAGCCTGATCTTGTGACGGCAAGGTTGGTAACCATCGGGAGTTGGTTCAGCGATTGCATTGGCGCTTCGGGTTCGCTCGTCGTAGTCGGATCGTGAGGGTCTACTTCCACCAAGTCGAATTTATCTCCACTCACCGAAAGATCGGGCACTCCAGCTCTATCAAGTGGTATCAAATTTCCAGGTTGATCGGTGAGTTATCGAGTGTTTTTCCATTACCTACAGTCCACAAAACCAAAAAAATTATCAGGTTAGATCTTTGTCCCAGCACCCCTTTGAGCCTTGCACTTTCTTTCAATAATTTGCATTGTTGAATTTGTGTGCTTACGCGTTCAATTGTTGCTGGTTACTTTGTGTCTAATCCTTGTTTTTTTTCCTTTCTTCCAACCCTAGCGCCGCCACCATCTATCTGCCGCACGCCATCCTCCACGCGCCGGCCGTTCCTCTGGTTCGCGCCGACCCCCCGCCCTGATCGCGCTCCTCCCTGGATCGCGTTTCCTTGGGCAGCGCCGCACCTTCCCCTGATTAGCACGTTTCCCCCAGATCGCCCCCCAGGCCGTTGCGACTTTGGCAAGTTTTACAAAAAAAAAAGAGGAAGGAAAGCAATAAAAAAACAAAAAAGAAAGCAGTCAAAAAAAAAGGGAAAAGAAAAGAAGGAAACAGAAAGGAGGTAGTCGATCTCGGCTTACTCTTGAGAGAGAGAGAGAGAGAGCAAAAAAAAAAGTGTGTGTGGTGACTTGCTCATTTGTATTCCTTTGTTCATATAATCAGTTTGTGAGTTTTTCCGGAAAGCAAAAAAAAAAAACAAACGCGAGGAAACTGAAAGCTTTCCCTTCCTGGTCGCCTCTTGTATTCCTTTTCTTTTTTTTTCCTTTCCCTTTGTCTCCTTTTTGCACTTTGTGTCCAGCAGCATACTTACGTGTTTAGCACTATAATTCAACTTTGCATTATTGTTTGATTGTGCTAATCCTTGATGTGAGTGCAGCCTACCCAGAACTCCACATATTCCTACGACGAGCAGATTTTGTTTCTCCAGGCAATCGCTGCTCCAATCTTTCGCGAGTTCCACCGGTTGGTTGCAGTTCGCCCCTGTGTGCGTGGTAAGAACGGATAAGAATTTGATAACAGCACTTTTGTGAGCGCATTACACCCTCGTAGTCGTAGGATTTTGTTCTTGTGTTTGCGCTAACCATGTCAGGAGAACACGACATGACGGATGCGAAGCTGCAGGACGTACGGGCACAAGTTGATGGACTTGCCACGGACATCAAGACCATACATGAACGGATGGATTCATCGGTCACTTCGGCGAACGAGCGGTTCGATCAGCTAGACCTCACGCAGACGGCCACTAAGTCCACGCTTGACACCATCACGGCACGCCTCGACACATTGACCACGCTGCTCAACGACCGCCAGAAGGATTATGGCGGTGACACGGAGCAAGAGGGCGATCATCGCGGTCGCGCCCGTCGTGTGGAACGTCCACCCGCTAATGATTCATTTGCTAAGATTAAATTTAAAATTCCATCTTTTAATGGCAAATATGATCCTGCTGCGTATCTTGATTGGGAATTAGAAGTTGAACAGAAATTTTCATGCCATGATATTCCTGCTGATTCTCAAGTTAAAGCTGCTATTAGTGAATTTACTGATTGCTTTAATTTGGTGGCGTGAACATAAACTAAAACATCCTAATGCTATTCCCACCACTTGGACTCAATTAAAATCTGCTATGCGACACCGCTTTGTGCCTTCCTATTATGCCCGCGATTTGCTTAATAAAATGCAGCGTTTTCAACAAGGCAATCAATCTGTTGAGGAGTATTACCAGGAACTACAAAAAGGTATGATTCGTTGTGGTATATTTGAAGTTGATGACGCTGCGATGGCACGTTTTCGTGGTGGTTTAAATCGAGAAATTCAGGACATACTTGATTATAAGGAGTATCATGATATAACCACGTTATTTGAATTTGCTTGTAAAGCTGAACGTGAAGTGCAGAGACGACGATCGAAGCCCTATACTAACTCTTTTGCAGGTCGGAGCCCGGCGTCCAGTTCGGCTCCTTCTCGCCCCACTTCGTCCACGTCCAGCGCTACACCGCGAGAGACGACGGCCAAACCGGCCGCGCCACCAGCTACAGGCGCTCCTCCTTCCACCGCGCGTACAAGGGATATTCAGTGCCATCGTTGCAAAGGCTTTGGGCACATGATTCAGGACTGCCCAAACAAGCGCACTTTGCTCATACGTGACGATGGTGAGTACTCTTCTGCTAGTGATTCCGAGGATACTCGACATGCTATGCTTGCCACTGACAATGCAGATCATGCGGAGGTTCATGTCGCTCCCGGCGACGCCGATAGGTATGAGAGTCTTGTTGCACTGTGTGTTCTTAGTACGCAGGTTGCCCCACCCGAGAAGAATCAGCGACACACTCTATTCCATACTAAAGGCGTTGTGCAAGAACGGTCGATTCGCATCATCATCGACAACGGCAGCTGCAATAATTTGGCGAGTAGCGTGCTGGTAGAGAAGTTGTCGTTACCCACCCGTAAGCATCCGCACCCATATCACATTCAGTGGCTTAATGATGGTGGCAAAATTAAGGTAACGCGGTCAGTGCGTGTCCTTTTTTCCATGGGTGCTTATTCTGATTTTGTCGATTGTGATGTCATTCCCATGGAAGCATGCTCTTTGTTACTTGGTAGACCTTGGCAATATGATACTGATAGCTTGCATCATGGTCGTTCGAATCATTATTCTCTCATGTTTAAGGGTCAGAAAATAATTATACATCCCATGACACCTGAACAAATTGTTAAAGATGATCTTGCTCGAGCTGCTAAAACTGCTAAACAACTTGAACCATCACCATCGACCCCTGTTAATTCTGAAATCAAGTTGAATGCTCCTGTTTTACTTGCTACACGTGCTGATTTTGCTGATCTACGCGATGCTCATTTGCCCTGCTATGCACTTGTATGCTCTACTGTGCTTGTTTCACTTGATGATGCACCATCTTTGGATATTCCCCCTGTGGTTGCTAACCTTTTGCAGGAGTACGCTGATGTTTTTCCCAAAGATTTACCACCGGGTCTTCCACCGATTCGTGGCATTGAGCACCAGATCGATCTCATTCCCGGCGCACAGCTTCCGAACCGCGCACCATACCGTACAAACCCGGATGAGACGAAGGAGATTCAGCGCCAGGTCTAGGCGTTGCTTGACAAGGGTTACATTCGTGAGTCTCTTAGCCCTTGCTCCGTTCCTGTGTTACTTGTTCCAAAGAAAGATGGGTCATGGCGTATGTGTGTAGATTGTCGTGCTATTAATAACATCACCATTCGTTATCGATACCCTATTCCACGCCTTGATGATATGCTAGATGAGCTTAGTGGTGCCATTATTTTCACTAAGATTGATTTGCGTAGCGGGTACCACCAAATTAGAATGAAATTGGGTAATGAATGGAAAACGACTTTTAAAACGAAATTTGGGCTATATGAATGGTTGGTTATGCCGTTTGGGTTGACTAATGCTCCTAGTACCTTTATGCGTTTGATGAATGAAGTTCTAAGGCCCTTCATAGGATTGTTTGTTGTTGTCTATTTTGATGATATCCTCATTTACAGCAAGTCTATGGAAGAGCATTTAGAACATTTGAGTGCTGTTTTTGGTGCGTTGCGTGCTGCTCGTTTATTTGGTAACATCGAAAAATGCATCTTTTGCACGCAACGTGTCTCGTCTCTTGGCTATGTTGTCACTCCACAGGGCATTGAGGTGGATAGCAGCAAGATCGATGCCATTCGGGAGTGGCCTACACCGACGACGGTCACACAGATTCGGAGTTTTCTTGGACTTGCAGGTTTCTATCGCAGGATCGTCCGTGATTTTAGCTCCATTGCAGTGCCTCTACATGAGCTTACAAAGAAAAGTGTGCCATTTACTTGGAGTGATTCGCAGGAGGTAGCCTTCAGCACTTTAAAAGATAAGTTAACACATGCTCCTCTCTTGCAATTGCCTGATTTTGGTAAAATATTTGAGCTTGAATGTGATGCCAGCGGTATTGGGCTAGGTGCTGTCTTGTTGCTTATTTTAGTGAAAAATTAAGCGGTGCTAGCCTGAGATATTCTACTTATGATAAGGAACTTTATGCTTTAGTACGCACTTTGCAAACATGGCAGCACTTTCTTTGGCATCGTGAGTTTATAATTCACTCTGATCATGAGGCTTTAAAACATATTCATACCCAAACAAATCTGAACCGTCGTCATGCTACTTGGGTAGAATTCATTGAGTCTTTCCCTTACATTATTAAACACAAGAACGGGAAGGAAAATGTCATTGCTGATGCTTTGTCTCGTCGATATACCATGCTGTCTCAGTTAGATTTTAAAATCTTTGGCTTGCAAACTGTAAAAGATCAATATGTCGACGATGCTGATTTTAAAGATGTCTTGGTCCATTGTATGAATGGGAAACCATGGGGCAAATTTCACATGCAGGATGGGTTCCTGTTTCGCGCTAACAAACTGTGTGTTCCAGCAAGCTCGGTTCGTCTTTTGTTGTTACAGGAAGCGCATGGAGGCGGTCTCATGGGACATTTTGGCGTTTACAAGACGCATGAGGTGCTGGCCGCCCACTTCTTTTGGCCCCGGATGCGCCGTGATGTTGAGCGCCTTGTTGCCCACTGCACTACTTGTCAGAAAGCTAAGTCACGATTGAACAACCATGGTTTGTATATGCCCTTGCCTGTTCCTACTTCCCCTTGTCTTGATATTTCTATGGACTTTGTTTTGGGATTGCCTAGAACTAAGAAGGGGAGGGATAGCATTTTTGTGGTTGTTGATCGATTCTCCAAAATGGCTCATTTTATACCTTGTCATAAGACTGATGATGCTAGCGGTGTTGCTGAATTGTTCTTTAGAGAGATTATTCGTTTGCATGGTATTCCAAATACAATAGTCTCGGATCGTGATGCTAAGTTTCTCAGTCATTTTTGGAGATCACTTTGGAATAAATTGGGAACTAAATTGCTGTTTAGCACAACTTGTCACCCTCAGACTGATGGACAAACTGAGGTGGTTAATCGAACTTTGTCAACCATGCTTAGGGCTGTTTTAGACAAAAATTTGAAACGTTGGGAGGACTGCTTGCCTCATGTTGAGTTTGCTTATAATCATGCAACGCATTCGTCTACAAAGATGTGTCCTTTTCAGATTGTTTATGGTTACATTCCGCGGGCGCCTATTGATTTGTTTTCGCTTGATGCTGCGGACGCCCCACACATAGATGCTGTTGCACATGTTGAACAAATGATTAACTTGCATGAACAGACTCAACAAAACATTGCTGCTGCTAATGCTAAATATCAGGTTGCTGGTAGTAAAGGTCGAAAACTTGTTTCTTTTGCACCTGGTGATATGGTTTGGTTGCATTTGAGAAAGGATCGTTTTCCTACTTTGCGCCGTTCTAAATTGATGCCTCGTGCTGCTGGCCCTTTTAAGGTGCTAACCAAGATTAATGATAATGCTTATATCCTTGACCTGCCTGCGGAGTTTGGTGTTTCCACTAGTTTTAATGTTGCAGATTTGAAACCGTATGCGGGAGAGGATGAGTTGCCGTCGAGGACGACTTCGGTTCAAGAAGGGGAGGATGATGAGGACATCAACGACCACACGAGTACATCTACACCAGCAGCATCTCCATCCTAGGCGCCACCTTCTTCTTCAGCTGGACCAATCACTCGGGCCCATGCAAGAAAACTGAACTTCGTCATGCTACTGAAGAATGAAGGCCCAGAAGATTAGACGTTGGCCCAACAGCAGGCCCAACCCTCGCAAACCCTAGGCATGAACAGTACCCGCGGCACTGTAGCGTGGGTACTGTAGCACGCCGCCCCTCCTGGCCACCAGGGGCTGCGCTCCCTATTTAGATAGACTCCTCTTTTATTTTTAGACTCGGGTTTTGTTTTACATCTAGCTTTAGCTACTCTCGAACACGCACAAATACATGCTGTCCTCGTGTGATTCGGAACCCCACCTTCAAGTGATATTGTGACTGCTCGCATCTTGTTCTTGTTCGTTCTTCGATTGCGGACAGGAATTGATCTTCGTGATCAGGCTGATCTTGTGACGGCAAGGTTGGTAACCATCGGGAGTTGGTTCAGCGATTACATTGGCGCTTTGGGTTCGCTCGTCGTAGTCGGATCGTGAGGGTCTACTTCCACCAAGTCGAATTTATCTCCACTCACCGAAAGATCGGGCACTCCAGCTCTATCACTGACTGTGGTCGACACTTAAACCTGGCAGCCCCACTTGCGCCTTTCGGTGACCACTAAACAAGCTAGAGCCGTTCAGCATACTTAGTCAAGACCAGAGCCATGTGATTCATGTGGTTGTATGGTTTTCCTGGGTTGCCGCTTTAAGAATGGGACCTTAAGGAGAGACGCTTAGAGCAATCCAAACACATGCTCAAGCTCCCTAAACCAAGTTGCTAAAAAGCATATTTTATATAAATTCCATATAACTTTTAGTCAAGATTATCAATTAACATCGATCATTAGCGTTTGAGCAACAAAGCAAAGCTATCCTATCTACCCATATGCACAAACCCAAGGTAGTCAAGGTATAAGGTAAAAGATTCTAGTCATTCCTATGGTTTCTCAAATTTAGACACACATGAATGAATATCATGATTAAAAGGTGAATAGGTATCAAGGATGAATCATGTTACACTTGCCTTCCTCAAAATACTGTCGCTGATCCGGGTCTTCAAGTTCTTGATCAAAGACGGCCTCGAACTGCTCGCAATCTATACACGCATCACCATACATACATTAGTACATGCATATAAAAGTATTTCTATTAGAACAGTACACCATACAGTAAAAACAGATGCAAAAATGGTTAGAAAACTAATCTACACATTTATATGATCACAACAATGCGAAAATCACTCTAATCGGAGCTAGGATGAATAAACTACGCTAAAAACAAGGTATAGGGGCTATCCGGCGATAAACCGAGGACTTAAACGAAATTAAACCTAGACTTCAAGGGGTAGCAGAGAATTTTTGCAAAACAGAGGAGGGGATGGCGGGTTGAATAGCAGAACTTCCAAGGACACTTGAACAAAAATGAAGGGGTATCTTGTTGATCTAATCCTAGCCACAGATTGAACATCCGACGGTGGCCAGCCTTCTGCTCGGCCAAGGAGGCGGCTTCGCCCATTCCTCGTTCGCTTTCACGAACAGGGGCGGCGTCGCCCGCCGTCCATGGCGACAGGTTCACTGGAGAGGGCGGCCTAGGGGCTGTGGAACTCCGTTTCGCGAGCGGAAAACACCAGGAGTGAGAGATCTACAGCGCCATCCTATTTTGAGTGTTGATGTCACCAAACTGATGGCCGAGTTGGGACGCGGCAATACAGGGCAGGCTGCTTCTGTGGCCACAGGCAGATGTCGGTCCCGACCTTGGCTTCGCTTTCCAGGGCATCGGGGTTCTAGAGTTCCTGCGCACCAGACATGAATGGTAGAGGGATTTCAGAATGGTACGGACAGAAGGAAATGAGGGACACATCGAACACCACCTTCTCGGTCCCTGACGAACACGGACGGCAACAGGGAAAACCACGGAAGGAGAGATTGGAGTGTGTGGAGGCAAACGAGGTTGGGGAGAAGCTCTCCCAGGGTTTATAGAAAGCGGAAGGGGCACTGGAGGCCACGAATTGAAGGGACGGCTGGACAGTGAACTTCTGCTCCTCCACTCTTCCATGGCTTGAATGCCACTGAGTAGAATTAAGGGGTTGGGTGAGCAGAGGAAGGGGAAAGGAAGGGCCACAGGTGGCTCGGTGGAGGGAGGGACGCGGCTGCTGGTGGACGTCCGCGAGGAAGAGAGAGGGTGGGGTTGGCCTTGGGTTCTGGCGACACGGAGAGACGAAGGGGAAGGGGGCGACGGCACTTTCCTGCGTGCGCTCACGAGGGGGAAGGGAAGGGGGCGCGTCTGCTGGTCCGGCACTGCGAGTGCGGCTGTACGTTCATGTGGAGGTTTCTGCGGGAGAAGGAAGGGGCGACAGTGCTGGGTGCAAAGGAGGAGCGGTGGTTATGGTTCTCGCAAAGAATAAGAGAGGGGCGAAGAGATGGGGCGCTCCTGCGTTTCCTGCGCTCGTGAGGGGAAGGGGGTGTGACGGTGGGCCAAAAGGCTGGGCCGAATGGAGAAGAAGGAAGGGAGAGGATTAGGGGCCAGCTGGGTTGCTTGGGTTGGGTTTGGGCCCAAGGGAGAAAAGAAAGAGGGGGAGAGAGATGGGCCAGACTGACTTGGTTTGGGTCCTAGGAAAGAAAAGGAGAAAGGAATGTCGGGCCGGGTTAAGGTTGGATTTCCAAGCCCGATTAGGATGGGGTAAGGGTTTGGGTCTGGATTTTTGGGTCAGGTTCTCGGACTCTGGGTTTTAGGGTTTAGGAAACTAGGGCTAATCACACACAAAACACTCATACAATAAAATGATGCATCGGCATGAAATGCATACAAACAAGTTTCTAAACCTAGTTGATTTTAATTTCTAAAAAAGGTTTTTATTTGCCTAAATTTTGTGAATGCTCACACAAAACCTAGCAAATTAATTACTATATTAGAAAGTGAATTTTCAGAGTGTTACAAACCTATCCCCCTTAAAATGAATCTCGTCCTCAAGATTCTGTTGTGTCTTCAAACAGTTGTAGATATTTTGCCTTTAGATCTTCTTCTCTTTCTCAAGTTGCCTCATCCACTGAGTTCCGGCTATGCTGCACCTCACAGATCCGTATCACTTTACTCCTTGTGACTCTTTCTGCCACTTCTTGTAATTCTATTTGCATGACTTCTTCTGCTTAGATCATCTGCCACCAAATTTTCCTTTCTGGATGGTAGTAAATTTCCAGGGATGGTATATGTGCAGAACAAAAACCCACCCAACTATATAAACACTTAACCTTAAACCTATATCTAGATGCTTGTGAGTATAAAACCCACATTCATCACAATCATTACAAAAAGCCAACTCATGCATTAATCATAATCATAATTTATTCAAACATTCAAGAGCACTGGTTCACATATGAAAAACTTATTACAACTCAGAACGCATCTAAGTCATTTTATTACATCATAAGGGAAAACATCTAGAGATCCTCGTCAATGGTGTTGCGGGAGTTGGGAGATCCGTAACGTGCCCTCTTGCGCGGGGAGACTCAGCCACAAACTCTAGTGCAGGCTCTGCTAGCTCTCCCTGCTGCTGCCTCAACTCTGCAACCTGGGCCTTGGACTGTGCAAGATCCTCCCGAAGCTCAGCGATCTCATATAGAGTAGTATCCAACTCTGTGTTGAGGTTAGCCACCAAGTCCACTGTGGCCACTAACCTCGAGTTGGTCTCAAAGTCTGTGGATGCGATTCGGCAGGCAGTCTTTCCACTGGTGCAGCGGGGGTAGTACTTCTCTGGGGCAAAGCGGATCTGCGGGTAGTGGTAGTTGCGTAGACGTACAAAGCGCGACGTGCAGCATCTTCCATGGCTGCCTCCATGGAGCTCCTGTCAGAGATAGAGCGGTGAATGGATCCTTCACGAGCTCCCATCTGGCCCTGGGTAGTCCTCAAGATATGCATTGAAGCCTTCCAGAAGGTGCTGTACTCAGGGTGGGTCAACTGCTCAGTGCGGTACTCCACTGCCACATCCTTCGCTCCGAAGCGGTTGATCAGCAGCTCGTCTAGCTTCTGGTGGAAGAAGCCATTTGCATCCACTGCATTGAACCTCATAATGGTCCATCCTGTGCTGTCCTCCACCTCTAGTAAGGGATCCGCAGCAAAGTCATCGAACAAATCCTCGTCATCTCCACCATTGCCATGGTTGCCATGGCCATCATCACCTCCTGCTGCTCCTCTAGCTGCCTGACCCTGCTGCTCAGGCACCACCTCGACCTCCACAGTGTGGGCCTCGGAGTGCGCCTGCTCCACAAGCTCGAGGTCCTCAGGCTCTGCCTCCACTAGCTCCACTGGCTCGGGCTCCACAGCTATTGGCTCCTGCTGGGGCACCGGTGCTAGGTGTGCTGCCTGGACAGGTAGGCCAGTGGTGCTCTTGCGGGCGGTCTTCCTAGTGCGAGCCATCTATAAAAGGAAAGCAAAGAAGAGAGTCAATTTTTTGCAACAGATAAAGGCAGAAGTATAAGCAAAGATTTTTAATAAATTAATGACAAGGAAAAGCAAGAATAGATTAATAAACAAAATGAGGTATGTATAATAAATAAATAAAATAAGCAAGGATAAATCAAAATGAAATAAAGCAAGGACTTTAAAGCATAAACTCTAAACGACCATTCTAATATAGGCTGCGCATCCTACAGTCAGCACTGCTTTGATACCACTCTGTCACACCCGGATTTACGAAGGAAATCCGAATGCTTACTATATGTGTACCCAGGAAGTCTTTACACACATATAGCTCCAGAAATGATTACCAAAGAAAGGAAACAGTGCATGATACATAAACAGAAATGAAGTTTTTACAACACAAGCATTACATTATTAACGAGTTTATCAAAGTCGCGGAAGTCTGATACAAACTAACTCCAAGACATCTCCACAAGGACTCTGACTGGGGGAGAACACAGCCTAGAAATCGAGAAACTCCTCGGGGAACACATCCACTGGCGGCTCATCTGAGTACCCATCGGGGATTTTGTTAATCTGAAGCAAGTGTAAGTAATCCATCTTACTTAGCAAGCATAACATGATTAAATGAGGCTCAAAAGGCTAGACAAGGTTTAAATTGCGGTTAGCATTTTTAGTTGATTGACTCTAAAATTAACCTGAATTACTACAATTATATGACAACCCCGGTTGTAACCCACATTATGAAAACATGTGAAGTATTACGAATGAACAACATCATATTAAACCATTTATCTGGAAAACAAGGAACTGCTCAAAAAGAATCCAGGCCGCTCTTGACCGTGAGCACGGCTGTTATAACAGTTTTACACTCTGCAGAGGTTGTACACTTTCACCACCGGCCGCGACACCCCTTTGCCATAGGCAATGCACTCCCAAAACGAGCATAGGGCATCACTACGAGACCTTTCGACCGACACCCTAACAAGTTAGTGGCCGCTATGGTTTATTGACAGGCGCATGGACCCCTCCAGGCTCCAGCCAAAACATCACACAAATCCATCACACAAACCCGAACGAGACTGACCGAGGTCCACACTTAAACCTGGCAGCCCCACTTGCACCTTTTGGTAACCACTAAACAAGCTTGAGCCGTACAACATACTTAGTCAAGACCAAAGCCATGTGATTCCTGTGGTTGTATGGTTTTCCTGGGTTGCCGCTTTAAGAACGGGACTTTAAGGAGAGACGCTTAGAGCAATCCAAACACATGCTCAAGCTCCCTAAACCAAGTTGCTAAAAAGCATATTTTATATCAAATCCATATAACCTTTAGTCAAGATTATTAATTGACATCGATCATTAGTGTTTGAGCAACTAAGCAAAGCTATCCTGTCTACCCATATGCATAAACCCAAGGTAGTCAAGGTATAAGGTAAAAGATTCTAGTCATTCCTATGGTTTCTGAAATTTAGACACACATGAATGAATATCATGATTAAAAGGTGAATAGGTATTAAGGATGAATCATGTTACACTTGCCTTCCTCAAAATACTATCGCTAATCCGGGTCTTCAAGTTCTTGATCAAAGACAGCCTCGAACTGCTTGCAATCTATACACGCATTCCATCACCATGCATACATCCATCACAAGTAGGGCTGGATATCGAGCTGATATCGAGTTGAAGGCAGTTTTTTGAGCTTTTTTTGAAATTAGCATAATCTTATTTATCATAGTCTCCTGAATTGTTTGAGACCCAACATCATACCGAGCTTAACGAGCCGAGCCTAACGAGCCGAGCCGAAGTCGAAAGTCATTCTAAATGAAGTCATTTTAATTGTAAAAGAAAAACGAATCCAAACGGAGCATTTTTATACCGAGCCATCGAGCCAGCCTAACGAGCTTTTTGTCCAACCCTAATCACAAGCTAGTACATGCATACAAAAGTATTTCTATTAGAATAGTATACCATACAATAAAAAAGAAGCAAAAGGGCTAGAAAACTAATCTACGCATTTCTACGATCACAACAACGTGAAAATCACTCTAACCGGAGCTAGGATGAATAAACTACGCTAAAAACAAGGTATAGGGGCTATCCTGCGATAAACCGAGGACTTAAATGAAATTAAACCTAGACTTCAGGGGGTAGCAGAGAATTTTTGCAAAATAGAGGAGGGGATGGTGGGTTGAATAGCAAAACTTCCAGGGACTCTTTAACAAAAACGAAGGGATATCTTGTTGATCTAATCCTGGCCGCAGATTGAACATCCCATGGTGGCCAGCCTTCTGCGCGGCCAAGGAGGCGGCTTTGCCCGTTCCTCATTCGCTTTCGCGAACAGGGGCGACGTCGCCCACTGTCCATGGCGACAGGTTCACTGGAGAGGGCGGCCTAGGGGCTGTGGAACTCCATTTCACGAGCGGACAGCACAAGGAGTGAGAGATTGACAGCGCCAACCTATTTTGAGTGTTGATGTCGCCAAACTGATGGCCGAGTTGGGACGCGGCAACACAGGGCAGGCTGCTTCTCTGGCCGTAGGCAGATGTCGGTCCCGACCTTGGCTTCGCTTCCTAGGGCATCGGGGTTCTAGAGTTCCTGTGCACCAGACATGAATGGGAGAGGGAAGTCAGAAAGGTACGGACAGAAGGAAATAAGGGACACATCGAACACCACCTTCTCGGTCCCTGACGGACATAGACGGCAATAGGGAAAACCATGAAAGGAGGGATTGGATTGTGTGGAGGCAAACGAGGTTGGGGAGAAGCTCTCCCAGGGTTTATAGAAGGGGGAAGGGGGATTGGAGACCAGGAATTGAAGGGACGGCCGGATGGTGAACTTCTGCTACTCCACTCTTCCATGGCTTGAATGCCATTGAGTAGAATTAAGGGGTTGGGTGAGTGGAGGAAGGGGAAAGGAAGGGGCGCAGGTGGCTCGGTGGAGGGAGGGACGTGGCTGCTGGTGGACGTCCACGAGGAAGAGAGAAGGTGGGGTCGGCCTTGGGTTCTGGCGACACAGAGAGACGAAGGGGATGGGGGCGACGGCACTTTCCTGCGTGCGCTCGCGAGAGGGAAGGGAAGGGGGCGCATCTGCTGGTTCGGCACTGCGAGCGCGGCTTTACGTTCGCGTGGAGGCGTCTGCGGGAGAAGGAAGGGGCGATGGTGCTAGGTGCAAAGCAGGAGCGGCGGTTCTAGTTCTCGCGAAGAAAAAGAGAGTGGTGAAGAGATGGGGCGCTCCTGCATTTCCTGCGCTCGTGAGGGGAAGGGGGTGTGACGGTGGGCCAAAAGGCTGGGCCGAAAGGAAAAGAAGGAAGGGAGAGGATTAGGGGCCAGCTAGGTTGCTTGGGTTGGGTTTGGGCCCAAGGGAGAAAAGAAAGAGGGAGAGAGAGATGGGCCAGACTGACTTGGTTTGGGTCCCGGGAAAGAAAAGGAGAAAGGAATGTCGGGCTGGGTTAAGTTTGGAATTCCGAGCCCGATTAGGATGGGGTAAGGGTTTGGGTCTGGTTTTTTGGGTCGGGTTCTCGGACTCTGGGTTTTAGGGTTTAGGAAACTAGGGCTAAACACACACAAAATACTCATACAATAAAACGATGCATCGGCACAAAATGCACAAACAAGTTTCTAAACCTAGTTGATTTTAATTTCTAAAAAAGGTTTTTATTTGCCTAAATTTTGTGAATGCTCACACAAAACCTAGCAAATTAATTACTATATTAGAAAGTGAATTTTTAGGGTGTTACACATCATATCAAAAGGAGTTTTTTTGTTCCATCTTTGTCATTGAACTTTACTCGAGGATGAGTAAAGGATAAATGTGGGAGGGGGGGCTTGTTGACGGTCCTTGAGTGCCACTTTTGACCGTCAATTCCCGCAGAAAATGCATCAAATATAATCACCAAACATAGTTGTAGGGTTTAATACTAATGAATTCCACAAGTGTTGCTGTTTTACGTTGCTATATAGGAAATGACACTATGAGCTTGGGATGAGGTCTGGAAATATCATTATAAAAAATTATCTCAAACACCCAGTTGGAGTACACCACTGTGTAGAGCTCGTCGAGACGAGCGGATATATTATTCATATTTTTTGAGCACGTATGAAGAAGATACAAAAATTCCAACTTATTAGATAGCGTTGATGTCATCGCTGGCTCCCCACCCACGCTGTTGACGTCACTGCAGCCCTGGCACGGCCCAGGCGTGGCCCAGGCCTGCTACCGGGTGCGGCCAAGGACTGCCCACGCGTGTGCTCCGCGTGAGGAGAAGCCCGGCCGGGCCAGGTGGCGCGAGGCCAGAGGCCGGCGACCGGTTTTGCACAGCAAGGTGCGGGGGTGGGGAGCCAGCACCAGTTTTGGGGTTGGCCCATCGGTTTTGCATTGTGCACTCGGTTTTCCTTGGTTTTTATCCGGTTTCGTCATCCACCGACGTACAAGATTAGAAGATCTGGTTTTCTCCGATTTCGCCATATTCCTACGTAGTTCTTCACAGTTTTGGCCCCCACCACCTGTAGAAGGTTGGTGGGTGCGAGTCTGGCACCCCCACCACCTCTAGGAGGTCGGTTTGCGTACATGTGGAGGGTGGAGAGGAATTAGGGGAAAATATTCCCTAGAATCAAGAGAGCATCTCCACTCTCCCAAGGCACCTCCTCTGCTATAAATAGATGGCACCTCTCCCGCATTCTAGACACAGAGAAGCAGAGCTTAAAGGCCAGATCCAATGTAGAGTTTAGAGTAGACAGGTGAGGGGTGAAGCGGGTGTCCGGGAGAAGCCGGGGATGTCGGCTACCTCTCTTCTTCTTGTACCTCGGTGGATGCTGCTCTCTTCGAGTGACATCCGCGTCTGCTTAGGTAATTCTGGAATTATTCTTCAATAAAGTTATTTGCTTGTGGGCTCCTCGTTGTGTTAGGTACCTAGTAATCATGAAGCTAGGATAGTATTCAATAGAGTAGACGTGGTGTCTAGTCTTGCGAATACCTTGGAATGCACCTAGTGCCACTGATTTGTAGTGGTAGCCCCTGGTAGTGACAGCCTGACGGCCAACATAGTCAACCACGTGAGCCGCACTAGAGAACAGTAGGACCAATGCTTGGCATGCCTAGTCCCCTTCTCATCCTTTCTGAGGCTAGGACGGTTGGGCGTCCCGAAGCAAGCACTATAATATGAGTCTGATCTATCCTTTTGCTATCCAGAACCTCGGCTACCCTCTCTATCCTCTGCACTTGTATTACTTCTCTCGTCCTTGGTGGTTCTTAACTCTTCACTACTACAAACACATTCCCTATGGATTCGATACCCTGGAATACTCTCGGGTGAAAGCTATATCAGTATCTGTACTGTCGAGGTTTTACTCGGCAGATATTTGCCTGGCAGGCACCCTGCTTCTTGCAAAGATCAATTATAGTAGATGAACAAAGAGACTCAGGATTTTATACTGGTTCGAGCCCTCGAGATCGAGTAAAAACCTTATATCCAGTTGCTTGCTTGTATTATCTCGTCGAGTACAAATTACAATGGTGTAACAAGTACCTTGTTTTGGATTAGTGAAACTTGGGATACCCTCTACATGCAGGACCGCCTACTATTTATGTCTGGGGAGACTTGCTTTACAAGACAAAACAGATCTAAATCTAGTAGGACTCTAACTATCTTCTAGCTTTCCTCCTTTGGTCCAGCTGTCGTGTCCTGTTCGGAGTCTTCTTCGCATTGAGTCGGTAGTCGGCAATCCTCGTGTTCGGGCACCTTGGTATTATGGCCTCCACAATAGCCCCCGAGTTTATCTTCTTCAGAAAAAAGGTTGTTCCTTGGGTGCTCTTCGGGTCTTTTTACTCTTCGTGTAATTTTGGATATGTAAAATATCTCGAACATCACTCTTTAATGAGAGTTAGAAAAAGATTCCGAACTTTGAATGGAAAAACTTGTATATGAATGATAAGGTCAGAGAAAATAACAGCCATAATAAAGAAATATTTAATCTCGAAAGTTGAAATGCCAAGGGTCGTTGAATCCCGTCCGCACATTTAAACTCCACTACGCACGCCTCCCGAAACTCTAGCAGAGCACGCGCCTTAATTCGGGGTACTATCCTGGCTCCTCGATCTACACGCGAAGCGTCGCCCCTGAGTGTTTAAATACAAGAACCCTTGGATTGGATCTGCACCAAAACCTTTTCCACTAAGCTTCCTCCACCCAATGCCATGGGGAAGAAAAACCTTAGCCACCGGTACAAGATCTCTCATCTCCTTTTTGGAGACTCTCCTCGTCGTTCTGCAGAGCCTCCGCCCAGTGCGCCGGCGAGCTCGTCGCCAATGGCAACTCTGCCCTCCGCTCCCCCTAAAGGCTCACTCCCTACCCTTCCCTGGTATGGGGATGAGGGAGTTGACTCCGAGCCCCAAGGCGAAGCCTCTACGATGGCGTCCCTAGGTCCCGAGGCTATGTCGTCGAGTGCCACCGCTGGGAAAACGCCTGCTTCCCCGTGTCCAACCCTGGCGTCCCCTATTTCCATTCCTTCTGACGATGAGTCAGATCCCACGGTTAGTGTTGGTATTTCTTAGCATCACTACTTAGAGTAGTTATGGTACTAGAGATACTTCATCGTAAATCGAGACGTTACAGATATTCTGCAAGCGCACAGAAGTACGTTGTAGCATTTCACTCGGGAGTATTCCAGAGTATCGTTATTTGTTTATCCGCAGGGAAAGCATTTAGTTAAGAGAGAGATGTGCCATCCAATGCTCTTACGTACAACAATATTAATGTACCATAATCTAAACAGGGGTAAATGATATAGAAGTGAATGAGTGGGTTGACACACAGAAGTTCATTGCTCATCATTATGATAGTCTTAGTTAGTATAGTACACTAGTGAAGATTAATAAGGGTTCATTAGCATCATACTTATGGAACTTGGATATACTACAATATCCTATACAAGCGCATTCAATGATCGTATGCAAGAGGGCAAATCGAGGTATGCAGTGGTTCCCTCATCAAGGGACGACAGTAGGACATCTTATCATAAAGGCCTAATACCCACTCCCGTACGTGGAGGATTACAAAGGACGGACAGGGCTGTCACCACCTGCCGCCTACCTCTACTAATCCGTGGGGCAGCGGTACCCTCAATAGTATTCCATATCCCAAACACCATGTTTGCAATACGAGATACAACTCTATCTATCACGTTAATAAATAGAGCAACCAAAAGGCACATTGAGCCAATGTCATAGCATACATTCACTTGATTGAGGTGTATGACATAAGTAGTATATACTAAGTGGATAAGGTATAACTGAGGCATACAACATAAGTATGAAGGTATTTCCATTAAGCTCAGAGTATTACAAGTAAGTAAGAGAATACAAGAACTGAACTCTAGAACTTACCAAGACTCCTTCGGAAGCCCTTCAGAAGATCTAACACTATGACTATTACTACTAAGACTAAGACTAAGCTTGTAGCAAAGGAGAGCTCTTCTTCTGGTGTGTGTTGAGTACGGCGCCCTTTGCAGGTATTTGTAGCATCACAAAGGCGGTTGGAGTCAGCTAGAGGCGGTTGAGGCAGTTGGGAGGTGGGCCCAGGTCGGCCGACCCTTGGATCCACCGTCTTCAGCGCTTCACGGCTTAGATGTAATCTCCATGGCGGTTTACAGTTGTAGGTCAAAGGAGGGCCGAGTCGAACGCACGCCGGGAACCGCCATTAGGGCCCACCTTCCTCTGGGAGGCTTACATGTGGGTCCTAAGGTCGGTTCCAGTTGGGTTCCATCGGTTTGGGTACATTTGTCTCTGGTTGTGGGTCCTTCAATCCATGTGATGGACATGTGGCTCATCCTTCACCCTTAACTTCCACCGACCATGAATCAATGTTCACGATCCTTCCTTAGTGTGCTTCTTGACCTGTGTGTGAAATGGGCTTGATCGGGGTTCAGGCCAGGTTGCCCGACCTAGCCAGGTCGGTCGACCTGGACCTGTGCCCAGTTTCATCCATCTTTTGCACCGTAGTCCCTGTACTCAAATATATTCCAGATATGCATGGTATAATATTATTTGAATACTAATGTCTAAGTTATGCCTTGATCTTTATTGGTTTCTGAGTCTAGTGACGGTCGGATTTTATGTTATAAGGACCGTCAATAGTTAGCAGGGCTCGTCCAAGGCCAGAGACCTCGCAGGCGGGTGCATCTTCGTCTTCTACTCCGGTCAACACCAGCGGCGATGAGGAGTTCACCAGGCGCCTCTTCGTCTCTCTTAACTACGAACTGATCGGGATTCCATGAGACTACGCACTCGTGGACCTCGTCGGCGACTCTGAGGAGGATGGTGAGAGACCCCCGACACCTGGTGCCACGGCGCCATCATCCTCGCCAAGCTGCTAGGCTTGTGCGGGGATGATTTCTTTTAAATTTTTAGTTTCAGGATAGTAATCAATCTCTTGTAAAATGTACTCCTTGTGAACTAATGAAGTCATTTTACTTGGATGATGTTACAATTTCCTCTTCATGTTCGGAACTTTCTGTTAATCTATTTGCAAAAATCCTCCTTTCAGAGAAAGAAAACCCCAAACAAGCTTTGGCTAACAAACTAACTCGCCTTTGTGACATTTTTGAGAAATTTGCCCCATGCTGAGAATGCTCGGGATATTTTCTCGCAAACATATAATGATCGGTCATTCACAACTGTTAGCTTATTTAGAAAGCTACCAGCTCCAGATGCAGTGGGATTAACTTGCATGATTTTTGAAATGACACCAACCGCAGAAACAGGAAAGAATTTCTAACTCAACAGTAATTGTGCACGACACGGATCGAGGCCGGTTTTCTCGGGGTTCGTGCTCCCTCTCGGAACCATAAAAGCCCCAAGCTCGGCCACCTATTCACCATTTGAGTCTTCGTCTTCCTTGTGTTCACAAGCAAACTTTCGCCATTACTCATCTCAGATTGATTTCTTGCTCCTTCTACTCCCCAGCCCACTTTTCACCGCCATGGCTTCCTCTCGCCAGTCCGCTTCCGGAGATGAGTCCTCTGGTGATCAAAGCAGCGCCGCTGCCTCGCAGATGGAACTTCACAGCGAGACGGACATCCCCACGTCGGACCAGTACTGGGAGAAATCCACTACGACGGCAAAGCAGCTGTAGAAGCTGGAGGATCTCGGTCTGCTCCCCGACACCACCACATTTCCTCGCAGGCCAGCTAAAGGTCAGCTTCATCCGATGCCTGACACTTTAGAGCTTGTTGTGTTCATCGAGTTCTTCTATTGTGGGTTCAGGGTTTACCCATTGGACTTCCTCCACAAAGTCTGTGAGTTCTATAAAATCGAGCTAGTGCACATTAAGCCGGGCGCTATAGCCATGCTTAGCGTTTTTGCTTCTCTATGCGAGGCTTGGATGGAGACTAAGCAGTCACTGAATTTGTGGAGGTATTTCTATATTCCTGCATTCTACAAGGATCAACTCATGGTCAGGTCAGTTGGATTTTCCTTGAGGGATAGAGACATCTATATCCCTTTTCCAGTTAAGGATTCTTGGAAAGGATATAAGCGTCATTGGTTTTACATCACTCTTCCCCAAGCCTCATCGGTACAGGGGAAATATCCGATGCCTTATCTCAAGGAAGAAACAAAAGCCCTCCCCAAAATCACTGCAGAGATGCAGAAGCATGTTGATCGGATTCAGTCTCTGTGTGAAAAGGGTCTGACAACGATCCATGTTGATGAGGACATGACACACGTGCATACAACCATGATCGGGTCATACATTAGTGCAGGAGCAGTCCAACAAGGTTGTCCAAGTCATGAAGGAGGCCCAAGGCTAATTCAATTCGAGTCACCAAGGTGGAGGCCCAGAAGAGTAGCAGTTGGCCCAACAGAAGGCCCAACCCTCGCAACCCTAGGCGTGAACAGTACCCGCGTGTACTGTAGCGCGGGTACTGTAGCGTGCCGCCCCTCCTGGCCGAGGCCCAACCCTCGCAACCCTAGGCGTGAACAGTACCCACGGGTACTGTAGCATAGGTACTGTAGCGTGCCGCCCCTCCTGGCCGCCAGGGGCTGCGCCCCCTATTTAGATAGACTCCTCTTTTATTTCCAGACTTGAGTTTTGTTTTACAAATTAGCCTCTGCTAAACCGGATCACGCGCAAATACGCGCTGACCTCGTGTAATTCAGGACTCCACCTTCGAGTGATACATAGATTGCTCACCTCTCATTCTTGTTCGTTCTTCGATTACGTAACAGGAATTGATCTTCGTGATCAGGCTGATTTTGCTTCCGCAGGATCGGTAACCACAGGGAGTTGGTTCAGCGATTGCATTGGCGCTTCGGGTTCGCTCGTCGTAGTCGGATCGTGAGGGTCACCTCCCACCAATCGAAGTTATCCTCCACTCACCGAAAGATCGGGCACTCCAGCTCTATCAAGTGGTATCAAAGCTTCCAGGTTGATCAGTGAGTTTATCGAGTGTTTTCCCATTACCTACAGTCCACAAAACCAAAAAAATTATCAGGTTAGATCTTTGTCCCAGCACCCTTTTGAGCCTTGCACTTTCTTTCAATAATTTGCATTGTTGAATTTGTGTGCTTACGCATTCAATTGTTGCTGGTTACTTTGTGTCTAATCCTTGTTTTTCTTTTTTCTTCTTGAAACCCTAGTTGCGCCGCCGCCAATTTCCTTTCTGCCGCTTGCCATCCGCCGCGCCAACTCCCCTGGAACGCGCCGCAACCTTCTGGTGCGCGCCCTCTGGTTTGCGCCGCCCCCCTGGCCTGCTGGCCCTCTGTTTTGCTCCGCCACCCCCCTGATCCCCATCCCTGTCGTGTCCGCTTTGGCAAGTCAAAAAAAAGGAAAGAAGTCAAAAAAAAGAAACAAGAAAGGACGCAACAACACGCACGCGCCGATCGCGCCTCCTTCCTGGATCGCGCTGTTTCCCTAGATCGCGCCTGCCTTTTCTCTGAGTTGTAGTCCTTTTGGAGAGTCAAAAAAAAACAAAAAAAATAAACAAAAGGAAAGTAAACCTGAGCACAGAAGGACACGGACAAGGAGGTGGGCGCTCTCCTTTTGGGGGGCCGTCGGTCTCCTCACGCAGGACGTCACCGTGCGCGCCTCCAACTTCTTTTTCCTATTTTTCTTTTTTTTTCCTTTCCCTTTGTCTCCATTTTGCACTTTGTGTCCAGCAGCATACTTACGTGTTTAGCACTATAATTCAACTTTGCATTATTGTTTGATTGTGCTAATCCTTGATGTGAGTGCAGCCTACCCAGAACTCCACATATTCCTACGACGAGCAGATTTTTGTTTCTCCAGGCAATCGCTGCTCCAATCTTTCGCGAGTTCCACCGGTTGGTTGCAGTTCGCCCCTGTGTGCGTGGTAAGAACGGATAAGAATTTGATAACAGCACTGTAGTGAGCGCCTTGTGAGCCGTTACAACCTTGTTGTCGTAGGCTTTGTTTTTGTGTTTGCGCTAACCATGGCAGGAGACGAGGATGACCCGACGGATGAACGACTGCAGGACATGAGGACACGGTTCGATCAGATCATCCTCGCGCAGACGGCCACCAATACCACTCTAAACACCGTCGTGGCATGGCTGGACGCCATGAACACCGCGATCACGGCGCTGCAAAAGGTTTATGACGGTGCCACCGAGCAGGATGAGACAGACGGTCGCCGCAGCCGTGCTCGCCGTGTGGTACGTAATCCTACTAATGATTCTTTTGCCAAGATTAAATTTAAAATTCCATCTTATAATGGCAAATATGATCCTGCTGCATATCTTGATTGGGAGATAGAAGTCGAACAAAAATTTTCATGCCATGATATTCCTGCTAATTCATAAGTTAACGCTGCTATTAGTGAATTTACTGATTTTGCTTTAATTTGGTGGCGAGATTATAAACAAAGACATCCCACTGAAATTCCCACCACTTGGGCTCAATTAAAAGCTGCTATGCGCCAACGCTTTGTACCTTCATATTATGCTCGCGAATTGCTTAATAAAATGCAGCGATTTCAGCAAGGCCAACAATCTGTTGAGGATTATTATCAGGAACTACAAAAAGGTATGCTTTGTTGTGGGTTGTTTGAGGAGGTTGACGCTGCAATGGCACGTTTTCGTGGTGGTTTGAACCGCGAAATTCAGGATATACTTGATTATAAGGAGTATGCTGACATGACCACATTATTTGAATATGCTTGTAAAGCTGAACGTGAAGTGCAGGGACGCCGCTCGACGACATATCATAACTCTTTTGCAGGACGAAGCCCGGCATCCAGTGCAGATCCTACTCTCCCCGCGCCATCCACGACTAACACTACACCGCGCGAGGGGATGACCACACCTGCAGCGCCCTCGACCACAGACGGTGCTCCACTCACGGATGGTGAGACCTCTTCTGATGTGCTGAATTTTTCCACACCTCATGCTATCATAGAGCAATTGTTAGTGGACCCTATTCTTGATTTATCTTTGTCACGTGATGCTTTGCTTGATGTTCCTTGTGATAAAGATGATTTGTGTGACAATGCTTCTGTTGTACATGTTTTAAAATCACACACTTGTGCTGGAATTAAACGTATCATTCATATTGCCAACACGACCGATGAGCTTCAACTGCAAGTTTCTTTACATACTTTGGGTTACATTGAATTTGATGTTTTGTGTAATCTAGATTGTTTGGAAGAGCACATTTCTAAATATGCTGATTTGCCATGCTTTTCTAGACACACATATCATGCTATTGGCAAATATAGCAACAAGGGAGAATATATGATACATCGAGTGTACATTTGTGCAAATCTGAATTCACCTTTTGTTGTGCAAATTTATGATCGACTAGAGGGCAACCATCCTACAAATATTATCCCACATTCCTCTAGCTCTGTTTTGGTGCAACAAGTTTACTCCCAAGAAGGGGAGCATTGCTGGTCGCTACCTATCTCTGCTTTGTCTTTTGTTGGTACTAATCTTTTGCAGGATAGTGTTGACAAACATCATGTGTCGTCTGATCAAGAAGCCTACATGCTTGCTAAAATGTATATGCGAGATGACATATTCGCCAATTGGAAACATGGTGACATCCCTCCTCTCAATAATTTTGGTTTTCTTTGTTTTCGCAACCCCGTTCTCCCTTGTGTTGTGCAGGATCGGTTTCAAGTACAATCGACGCCGAGGACGGCTTTTCGTCAAGAAGGGGAGGATGATGAGGACATGACACACGTGCATACAACCATGATCGGGTCATACATTAGTGCAGGAGCAGTCCAACAAGGTTGTCCAAGTCATGAAGGAGGCCCAAGGCTAATTTAATTCGAGTCACCAAGGTGGAGGCCCAGAAGAGTAGCAGTTGGCCCAACAGGAGGCCCAACCCTCGCAACCCTAGGCGTGAACAGTACCCGCGGGTACTGTAGCGCGGGTACTGTAGCGTGCCGCCCCTCCTTGCCGCCAGGGGCTGCGCCCCCTATTTAGATAGACTCCTCTTTTATTTTCAGACTTGAGTTTTGTTTTACAAGTTAGCCTCTGCTAAACCGGATCACGCGCAAATACGCGCTGACCTCGTGTAATTCAGGACTCCACCTTCGAGTGATACATAGATTGCTCGCCTCTCATTCTTGTTCGTTCTTCGATTACGTAACAGGAATTGATCTTCGTGATCAGGCTGATTTTGCTTCCGCAGGATCGGTAACCACAGGGAGTTGGTTCAGCGATTGCATTGGCGCTTCGGGTTCGCTCGTCGTAGTCGGATCGTGAGGG
Organism: Alloteropsis semialata; assembly: GCA_004135705.1. Classification (NCBI taxonomy): domain Eukaryota; kingdom Viridiplantae; phylum Streptophyta; class Magnoliopsida; order Poales; family Poaceae; genus Alloteropsis; species Alloteropsis semialata. Next base: position 63,395,365 of record CM014270.1, read on the forward strand.
TCACCTCCCACCAATCGAAGTTATCCTCCACTCACCGAAAGATCGGGCACTCCAGCTCTATCACATGTAGCGAAAACCTTCATCAGGTGGAGGTTTATTCCACTCATGGCCCATGATCGCCTGGCCGACACCTTCACTGGTGATACTGATCCAAACAGGGTGAAACCCGAAAGTAAATTGTGTTTTCTTTGTTCGGCATAATTTCTAAAAGTGTTCGGTCATTTGAGATATTATGACTTTCCATAATAAAGTAAAGTGTTCGCCAGCAGCTGTTCTTGAATCTGAAGTGGCGGCTCGCTTGAAAAAAATGCTGAACGCCGAACTCCCCGATTGGGCGGACGTTCCAGCACCCTTTAGTCCTGACAAGCCTGCTCCAGAGGTAACCTTTCTTTCAGAAATATTACTTCTTATTTGTTACATCTTTATTTATCTCTTCCCGATCAGGCCCCTCCCACTGCTGATGCTCCCGAACAAAGTGGAGCTATCAATTTGGAGGATGAGACGGAAAAACAGTCAGCCCCGGGTGATCAGGTCCCCCCAGCCGAAGTGCCCGAGTCGCCACCTGCCCAGGAAAAGAAAGCCCCGACCAGCACAAAAGTCACCGTCACGTCTCGCTCTAGCAAGCGCTTGAGGGACGTGAGTGCGAAGAAAAATCCTGCTAGATCGGGTTCTCTTGGGACATCAGGCGCCACTGAGCTGCCCGCCACGCGTAACCCGCCTCGCCCCGGGGACCAAGTACCTAGCACGATTGTTTTCGGCCGTTTATTTGCAAACTTTGCACGCGTAAGCAAACATAAACGTGTTCGGTAGATTTCTCGTTAGGAAACTCGTGCCGCCCGAACACCGCCAAAGCCTTCTTCTGGTACACGGAAGAGATTCAAAGTCTCCTTCCCGATGACCGAGTAAGTGCTTTAATGAGCTTGATTAGCATCCAAATAGTTTTATGAGGTAATTCCTTATTTTTCTCTGTCTTGATCTGTAGGCCCTCAAAACCTGAAGCCTCTTCTCCAGCCTCGCTGATCAATCTTTAGTGACGGCCCCAAAGCCAGAGGAGAAAACTTCCGAGGTCATACTGCCAGATCCGAAGCCTTTAGGCCCGATCATCACTTCGTTCTCTGCAGCCGAGGAGCAGTGGCGCTTGCTGAGCGCTCGGGCTCTCGATGCAGAGGCATCTGCAATGAGGCTGGAGGCCTAGGTCACTCTTTTGAAGACCGAGAAAGAAGGTGCTGATATTTCCTTTGATTTTTATCCTCGCACTGCAAGCCATTATTGATTTTGCCTTTATTCCTATAGACAATTCCAAGAGCATCGAGCTACTGCAGAAGAAAAGCTTGGATCTGGAAGGCCGTCTTGCAGTTCAAGAGGAAGAGGTGGCAGCGCTCAATGCCAAGCTTAAGGCTTCCGAGGCACACAATCTAACTCTGGAGACCAAGCTCACGGAAGGTGCTGTAGTTGCTGCAACCCACACCTTGGGGGCCATGAAGAGCCATGTTCCAGAAGTTGATGCTGCGGTGCTCTCACAAGGTTTCAAGTGCTCAGCAGAGGAGGCTAAGGTGATGTTTGACGATCTCTATCCCTTGGTTGAACCCTTTGTTCAAAAGCTTGGTCTTCACCTGTCTGATTCGGAAGACTCGTCCAGAACTTGATATGGATTCCTGTAATAGGGCAGAAACTTGTGGTTAATCTGTGAACTTTATTCCTTTTGATGAGCATACGCTTGCATGTTTCGCGTAGGAATTAGAGCTATTCAGGCTTTTATGCCGCCTTTTAAATGATAGCGTTAGCATAGCTAAATATTCCATTACCATGAGCTATTTTGGGATTGTTTAGTTACTAAGACACGAGCGGTGTTCTGAACCGTGTAACCCCTTGAAGTCACAGTGTCTGGTATTTTTAGCGTAGCCTTGCCGTTTTATTTAAAAAGTTTAATCCTTGTGAGGTAATGGTACCATAGTAGCCTCTGGGCCCTTTTTTAGTATGTAGTCATGCTAGAAAAGAGTCGAGAAGTACTTCACAAAGATTACCTGAACACAAGGGAAGCCCCCGAGAGTGGCGCTTGGTGTCTATAGAATAGGTCTGAAAATTTTTAGCATGGTAGTCCCCGGCTCTTTGTTAGTATATGTAGTATGATAACAAAGAGTAGAAACAAAATAGAAAAGGCGAACCCAACCCCCGAGCATAGTCGCGAGGGTGAGCAAAGTGTTTAGAACATATCTTTTCTTATTTTTTTGTGGTTGGAGATTATATTGATGGTGATCGTCTCTACCATCTTATTGGATTGGCTTGAACCCTTCAATCATCTAAGCGTAGAATCTTTTGAGCTGATCCATATTCCAAGTGTTCGGCAGTACGTCTTCATCAATCTCTGCGATTCTATAAACTCCTGGTCACACAATATCCACAACTATGTATGGCCTTTGCCATGGTGAGGACAATTTTGTCTTGTCCTTAGTGCGTTGATCTAGTTTGAGCACCATGTCTCCAATTTTGCAGAGGCTTCTCTTGCAAAAATTAGCGTTGTAGTATTGTCGTAGCTTTTGTTGATATTGTGCTACTTTGAAAGCAGCAGCGTCGCGAGCCGCCTCAAAGAGGAGCAACTCATAGGTTCATCGATTAGGCTCTTTAGTTTTCCAAAACATTGCCACGCGTGGGGCCTGTAGCCGGATATCGGTAGGTAAAATTGCCGCAGCACCATACACCAAGGAAAAAGGTGTTTTCTCCCGTTGCTCGGCTCATTGTGGTTCTCATTGACCACAAGACTGTTGGGACTTCATGAATCCATCGTTTGTCATAAGCTTGCAACATATTGAAAATCCTCTTCTTGATGCCCTGGAGTACGATGCCATCTGCACGCTCTACTTGCCCGTTCGTCTTCGAGTGATTTACCGATGACCGATCATGTTTGATCTCATGATCGTAGCAAAAATCAGAAAATTTTTTACTTTTAAACCTTGTTGCATTGTCAGAAATTATCCTGTTCGGGACACCGAATCAAATGACAATACTCCGTAGGAACTTGACATCTGCCTCTTTTGTTATTTTCTGAACTGGTTCAGCCTCGACCCATTTTGTGAATGTGTTGATGCCAACAAACAGAAACCAATAACCCCCAATGGCCCTTGGAAAAAGACCGAGGATGTCTATCCCCCATGTGGCGAAGGGACACGACAAGGGGATTGTGTTTAAAGCTTGCATAGGTTTAGTTGTCTTTCGTGCAAAGAATTGGCATGCTTCGCACTTTTTAACTGACTCGCTTGCGTCTTGAAAAGCTGTAGGCCTGTAGAAGCTCTGTCGGAATGCTTTCCCAACTAGATATCTGGGAGAAGCGTGAGATCCACAGATACCGGAGCAAACTAATGCCCTCGGCCCGTGTCATGCATTTGAGGAGCATTCCATTGCACGCTACTTTATGTAGTCATCCGTCAACCAATTGATAATTTTTGGCTTTACGATGAATTTTCTCCAATGTCGCATCATCGTCGGGTACAGCTTGGTTTGTGAGGTATGCCTAGAAAGGTTCCATTCAGTTCCCCTCGTTTCCAACTAGAGCTGCAGTTTGAGCCGTATCCACCAACATAGACTCCTTGATGGATTCGTTGGTTGTTGAGACTGCATATTTATCAGACACAGTGTTTTGGTTCGGTGAAGGCACCGACACGGATAGTTTAGTGAGAACTTCAAGTAACACGTTACCTATCCGCGTCACCGTTGTACTCCCTTTTGACGTGTCACACTTCAAGCCCATCGAATTTGCTCTCCATCCTCCTGTATGCTTCCAAGTATTTGGCCATATTATCACTTCGCGCACTGTACTCTTTCATGATTTGTTTAACAGCTAACTCGGAATCCCCTTTTACAAGCAGCCTTTTGATACCCAGAGAAGCAGCTATGCGAAGACCTGTTAGGAGCCCTTCATACTCGGCAACGTTGTTAGTAGGAGTAGGATCAACAAAATTAATTTGTAAAGCGTACCTGATGATGTCATTTTGTGGTGAGATAAAGACTACCTAGCCCCCGCGCCTGCTTTGCAAAATGCTCCATCATAGAACATTATCCAGTGTTTGGGGTTTTGGGCGCTTTCTTCTTGTTCTGGATTTGTCCACTCTGCAATAAAATCTGCCAGAGCCTGCGACTTTATGGCAGTTCTGGGTATGAATTATACGTTATAAGCCCCCAGTTCCATAGACCATTGTGCAATTCTACCCACGGCATCTCGATTATGCAAAACGGTGCCTAGAGGGTAGGTTGACACAACTTTGATCTTGTGGCTCAGAAAGTAATGCTTGAGTTTCCTAGAAGTCATCAGTATTGCATATAGTAATTTCTAAATCCGAGGGTATCATGTCTTTGCATCGTATAGCACCTCACTTACAAAGTAAACAGGGTGCTGTGTTGTTGATTTTTTTGTAGGCCATTCGACCACTAGAACAGTACTACAACAGTAGGTGTTGCTGCTACGTATAACAACATCTCTTCTTTGGGCTGCGGCGGGACCTGTACGGGCATTTTCTGCAGGTATTGTTTTAATGCCTGGAACGCCTATCCTGTTTCTGCCGACCACTCGAAACGATTAGTTTTACGTAACATCTTATAAAATGGCATACCTCATTCGCCTGACTTGGATACGAATTGACTTAGGGATGCCATCATTCCTGCTAGCTTCTAGACCTCGTGGTGGCTGTGTGGCGCTTTCATGTCGTCGATGGCCTTGATTTTGTGCGGATTTGCCTCTATACTCCATTGAGATATGAGATAACCGAGGAGCTTACCCGATGATACACCGAAGGTGCATTTAGCGGGATTGAGCATCATCCTATTTTTGCGCAAGTTGTTGAATGTTTCAGTTAAATCAGTGATCAGGTCACCTTTTAACTTACTTTTCATACGATATCAATTATGTAAGCTTCCACATTTCAGCCGATTTGGCCTTCAAGAACAATGTGAACACACTTTTCAAAAGTACAACCTGCGTTTTTCAAACCAAAAAGCATCTTTATATGGCAATAAACACCGAAAGAAGTTACAAATGCAGTTTTCTCCTCATCGTCAATGCACATTCTGATTTGGTGATACCTCGAATAGGCATCTAGAAAACAAAGCAGCTCGCATCCTGAGGTTGAATCTACAATTTGATCTATCCTAGGCAATGGATACTCGTCCTTCGGGCATGCTTTATTCAGATCGGTGTAGTCCACGCACATCCGCCACGTTCCATTGGGTTTCTTTACCATGACTGGGTTTGCCAGCCTTTCCGGAAAAGGGAGTTCTTGAACGAAGCCGGCTTTGAGTAGTCGGATAATTTCTTCGTTGGTGGCGTCTCATTTCTCTGGGGTGTATCTTTTTTGCTTTTGCTTGACTGGTCGGACGCCAGTTCCTATGCCAAGCTTGTGCTCTATTACCTCCCTAGGGATCCTGAGCATATCAGATGGTTCCCAAGTGAACACATCGGCATTTGCCCGGAGGAAAGCAATGAGCTCGAGTTCCTATTTGTCACCCAGACCAGCCCCCACATTGGTCTTGGTCGGGTCTGTTGGGTCAAGCGCTAGCGCTTTGGTACCTGGCTCGACACGCTTCTGCGTAGGTGTGCTTGGGGAGGCTTCAACTGGTGAGTCGCCTGCGGCTAGAGGTGGCGTCTCCTTGTTTCCTGGAGTCTGGTCCACCATAGTGGGGGGGGGTTGCTGCAATAGTTTTGTCTGCCGCGAGCAATGATAGAACCCGCTAGGGTTTGTTCCTGATCCTTCGGTGAGAGTTGGGGATAACTTCGATTTGGGGTGGATTGACGTTGGTTGTCCGACTACAACACCACAAGGGCTGCGCCTTAGCGACAGTTACACCGCCTCCGATTTGTGCTGTTCTTGCTGTGCCAAGAACAACCTTGAACCTGCAAGCAAATCGAAGAACAAGCAAGAACAAGTGGACAAGCAAACAGCACACAGACCTTGCCCAATGGATGAATCTGATACACACGAATTTGGGGTTCTAGATACAAGTAATCGGATGGTCTAATCGACACACGCGAGTTACAAGGAAGTAGCAAGAGCTAAACTTTCATCTAAACAAAACCCAAAAACATTTTTGGCTGCTGCTGGTGGTATTTGTAAGTGGGAGAGCAGCCAGGGAGGTGTTGGGGTCAAAACCCTAGCTTAGGAGGCGCCCCCTCATGGGCTCAACTGGATACAAAAGGCCCAAGGCCCAAAACTGAGGTTCTGCACAGACTGGAGGTCCGGAAGTTGTTTCGCTGATTGTGAGCGTTCCAGGATGAATCTGATGATGGGGTTAGATCCATATGAAACTAGACTTTATGAGCTTTCCATCAAGTACTCATTTGCCTCAAACAACCTTCGGAGCTAGGAGTTATGGCTTTCTGAAGTTGCCCCTGCGTGGTGGTCCGAACTAGTGTAGTCCGAACTGGCCGGTCCGATCTGGTTGCTGTCCCTCCTATCTTGTTCATGTCCCAAGTTCCTAAGCATAAGAAAATCATCACAAGAGTTTAGTAGTACCCCATTCATATTAGAACTTGTTTGGACAGCAAAAACGACTTTACCTGATAATTAAGTTGCCGTGCTCGTGCTCGAGTTAATGGTCCTTGTTGAGCACTAGGCATGGTTGTATCAATGGCAGCGATGTGCTCATCATCCTCCCGTTCTTGCATTTGAGTCATCCTCGACTCAAGCTCATCCATGATTCGCATAAGTGGCTCCAAATCAGCAACACACCCAAAACCTCCAATGAGTGTTAAAGGTGGCGGCCATGGGGGCACTCTAATTTGAGCACTCAAGGTGCCATCACCAAGTGCTTTGCGTGCAGCCTTGTTGTCGATGTAGTTGTTCATGGGGAAGTATCCATGTTGCTGCAAGGTTGAAGATGTTGGTGCAACCATGTTGGCATTGGTCACATCATCCTCCCCTTCTTGATGAGAAGTCGTCCTCGACTTGCTCCACCAGGCAGCAAAAGCGTTTGCTTTAGAGTTAACGAGTGGAGCCATGGCTGTGTTGCATGGCCATAACCTACAATGTTTCCCTTCTTCTAGCTGACCCTGCTGCATAAAGACAAAACAAGGAGAACTAGGCAAGGCATGGTTATCGTTAGTGCAGCCCCGTATCTCAGCATGGTGTTGTAGCCCAAATAGAGAGCAAATATAAACTTTATGCACCAAATATTCTCCTTTGCTATCATATTTGCCAATTGCATAAAGTGAGCAATGATCAAAACTTCGCAAGCCAAAATTAGATTTCAGTTTCTCTTTTAGACAATTCAGATTACAAAGAATGTCAAATTCAATATAACCTATTGTGTTAAAAGAGGACATGAGTTTCAGCTCTTCCTTCTTGCTAGCAATGCAATGAACATGTGCAGAAGCAACATGGAGATGAATCAAAGCAGATTTAACATGTGGGGGCATTAATTGTATATTTGAAACATGGGCAACATTATCACACAACTCCCTACTATCACAAAACACACATGTAGCTAGTGACAAAGGAAACGAAGCAAAGGACTCCACCGAAGATTGTGGGAGATTAGCATTATTAGGGGACATATTCATTTCAGCACGTGCAAACTTACATTGAGCAGTTGTGTTAACTGCATTACCTTCTTCACCCTCGTCCAGTGTTGTAGGTGCGGCATGATCGCCATCCTCCAACTCCTGCAGCACGCATTGCTCCTCAAGTTGCTCCACACCCTCCTTGGACTTATTCCCATCTTCCTGTAATATATTAGGAGTAGAAAAGGAAACAAAAGAGTGCTCTATCTCCAGTTGTGGTGACGAAATGAAAGAACAAGTACCACGCAACTCCTCTTTGTCACAAGGTTCAGCAAGCAAGTCACCTTGTGATAAAGGAAAATCAGTACCAGGTTCCACTATTTGTTGCTCTTGGTTAGCATATAGAGTGGACAAATGTGAATCATCATGGGCTACATCATTCTTGCAAGTATTCATAGTTAGTAAAATCTGATTTTCAGCTTTACGAGCAAGAAGGAACAAGTGAGAGATATGGTTGCATGTTTCAGGTATGAGAATGGTTTGAATTTCGGAATTGAGCCCTCTCATGAACCTACTCATAACATCTTCCATGCATTTATCTAATCCACCAAACTGAATACAAATTTTAAAATCATGGTAGTATTGTTTCACAGTTCTACTACCTTGTTTTAGTTTCTCCAGTTTGTGAAGCAAATGTTCAACATAATATGCAGGAATATATGCTTCTCGAAAATGAAATTTGAAATCCTGCCAAGATTGAGGAACTTTGTTATGCCTACAAAGATGTTTCCATTCTCCCAAAGCATATTTAGTCAAAGCACTAGCAGCAGCTAGAATCATTTGATGTTCAGACAAATCACACTTATCAAATTCTGCATCTACCTTAAGCTCCCAATCAATGTATGCATGAGGATCAAAATTTCCCTCAAAAGAAGGTAGAGCATATTTGATCTCAGTTAGAACATCATCATGTACCTCAAGTGGAAATGTTCCCACATGTTGTTCAGCCTGTCGACATCCATGGGAATGGCTGCTAGCTCCCGTTTCCTTCCCCATGCCTATCATGGTTAGGGGACAACAAAAATATACACAAGGTGTGGCCTATCAACTAAAGGAAAAATCTGATGGCACACTACATTTTCACTCAACTTGTGCAATCAAGTTCTTACATGTTCTTACCACACTTGCAGAAGGTCTTAGCAGCCAGCAAGAACAGTACAAATGGTGACACAAGTGCAACCCTGTGATGTAGCAGATAATTTGTGGAGCTATAGGTGGCTGCAAGTAAAATCAAGGAATAGCTAGAACCACATTAATCAAAGCAAATTGAATAATCGTTCAACAACGGTACTGCTGGTCCTAGGCTAAACCAAGTTAGAGACGTGAACCTAGGCACAAAGGTAGTCACTGAAAAGGAATGAGTAGAACAACACACAGATAACAACAGATTCAGCACCTTCTTCTTCTCCTTTCCTTCTTGTCTTCTTCTTTTTTTTCTATATTTTTTCTTCTTCCTTTTTTTTTTCAGGGCCTAAAACTTTTGTTTGTACTATGACAACCAAAACAAAAGGTATTGCACACAGCCCCTTTGGACTCAGATTTACATGCTCTTGTAACACACAGCAGATTCGCAAATCTCCAAGACGATTCTGGAGCGCTCCAAACGAATTTCAAAGCAAGGTTAGATCCTTTTGAAAGAAGACAACTTATGCTTTCCAGATTGTATTCAAACACTTGAATCGGACTAACGATACAGAAATTATGGCAATTTCCTTCTCGTGCTGAGTTGAAACTCTGAATCAGCCCGAGATGAGTTGTTTTCCCCTTTGTGGATGCAAACTTGGATGTGGGTGGAAAGTATTTGGATCTGAAGGATATTGTTGCAAAGGTTTTGGATGGTGGTGGAGTGCAGCTATTGGGAAACAAATCTTGAACAGCCCCAAATTGGAAACAACAAAGGTGGAAATGAAGATGGATTCGTGAGGGAAAAATGGCAGCGGAGATGTATATGGTGATGATGGATTTCGTGGTGACCAAAACGTGATAAAACTCAAAACTCTAAAAGGCTAAACACTAAGACCAGCAGATCTACACGTTGATGCAACTGAAAACTCAACAAGCAAAGATTATGCAGAACAACAAAGGCTCAAACTTGTTGTTGGGATTTCAGATCCAACCTGTTTTTGGTATTTGTGGACTGTAGGTAGTGTAAAGTATGGGTAGAAACTCTCACCGAAAACCTTGCTCTGATACCACATGATAGAACCCGCTAGGGTTTGTTCCTGATCCTTCGATGAGAGTTGGGGATAACTTCGATTTGGGGTGGATTGACGTTGGTTGTCCGACTACAACACCACAAGGGCTGCGCCTTAGCGACAGTTACACCGCCTCCGATTTGTGCTGTTCTTGCTGTGCCAAGAACAACCTTGAACCTGCAAGCAAATCGAAGAACAAGCAAGAACAAGTGGACAAGCAAACAGCACACAGACCTTGCCCAATGGATGAATCTGATACACACGAATTTGGGGTTCTGGATACAAGTAATCGGATGGTCTAATCGACACACGCGAGTTACAAGGAAGTAGCAAGAGCTAAACTTTCATCTAAACAAAACCCAAAAACATTTTTGGCTGCTGCTGGTGGTATTTGTAAGTGGGAGAGCAGCCAGGGAGGTGTTGGGGTCAAAACCCTAGCTTAGGAGGCGCCCCCTCATGGGCTCAACTGGATACAAAAGGCCCAAGGCCCAAAACTGAGGTTCTGCACAGACTGGAGGTCCGGAAGTTGTTTCGCTGATTGTGAGCGTTCCAGGATGAATCTGATGATGGGGTTAGATCCATATGAAACTGTGCCAAGAACAACCTTGAACCTGCAAGCAAATCGAAGAACAAGCAAGAACAAGTGGACAAGCAAACAGCACACAGACCTTGCCCAATGGATGAATCTGATACACACGAATTTGGGGTTCTAGATACAAGTAATCGGATGGTCTAATCGACACACGCGAGTTACAAGGAAGTAGCAAGAGCTAAACTTTCATCTAAACAAAACCCAAAAACATTTTTGGCTGCTGCTGGTGGTATTTGTAAGTGGGAGAGCAGCCAGGGAGGTTTGGGGTCAAAACCCTAGCTTAGGAGGCGCCCCCTCATGGGCTCAACTGGATACAAAAGGCCTAAGGCCCAAAACTGAGGTTCTGCACAGACTGGAGGTCCGGAAGTTGTTTCGCTGATTGTGAGCGTTCCAGGATGAATCTGATGATGGGGTTAGATCCATATGAAACTAGACTTCATGAGCTTTCCATCAAGTACTCATTTGCCTCAAACAACCTTCGGAGCTAGGAGTTATGGCTTTCTGAAGTTGCCCCTACATGGTGGTCCGAACTAGTGTAGTCCGAACTGGCCGGTCCGATCTGGTTGCTGTCCCTCCTATCTTGTTCATGTCCCAAGTTCCTAAGCATAAGAAAATCATCACAAGAGTTTAGTAGTACCCCATTCATATTAGAACTTGTTTGGACAGCAAGAAACGACTTTACCTGATAATTAAGTTGCCGTGCTCGTGCTCGAGTTAATGGTCCTTGTTGAGCACTAGGCATGGTTGTATCAATGGCAGCAATGTCCTCATCATCCTCCCCTTCTTGCATTTGAGTCGTCCTCGACTCAAGCTCATCCATGATTCGCATAAGTGGCTCCAAATCAGCAACACACCCAAAACCTCCAATGAGTGTTAAAGGTGGCGGCCATGGGGGCACTCTAATTTGAGCACTCAAGGTGCCATCACCAAGTGCTTTGCGTGCAGCCTTGTTGTCGATGTAGTTGTTCATGGGGAAGTATCCATGTTGCTGCAAGGTTGAAGATGTTGGTGCAACCATGTTGGCATTGGTCACATCAAGCAAGGGTTGAGCCTTTTCCCCTGTTCGGGCTTCTGCAGCTCGGAAAGTTTTCAGGTCTGCACTCGGCCCGGCTATGTTCGGCTGCTTCTGGGGCTTCTTCTTTACCGGCTCAGCAGCTTTGGCTGGTTCCTGTTCGCCCCCTTTGATCATGTCTAGCATTTTCAGATTGCACTGAACTGCACCTTTTCGGTCACCACAGATGGTGATCGGGCCAACGGCCCGGGGATTTTGATCATGGAGTATGCGAAGTGAGCGACCGCCATGAATTTTTCAGAAACGGTCTGCCCAAAATGTAGTTGTAGGCTGACGTAAAGTCTGCTACCTCAAAGGTGAGGAACTCTGATCGGATGTTTTTTCCCTCCATGAGGGTCACCTGCAGATCGATCCTCCCCAATGGGACAGCTTGAATGCCCAGTATCAACCCCATAGAAGGGTTTGTCCACCAGGGCCAACGACCTCCTCGGGATACCGATCTCGTTGTAGGCATTGACGAATAGCAGATTGAGGGCGCTTCCACTGTCGATCAAGGTTCACTCGACCTTGCATGAGCCGATCCAAGGCTTGATGCACAGCGGTAGCAGAGGCCCATCGTACAGCGTGTTTAGGTGATCGCTTTGATCAAAGGTGTTCGGGACGTCAGACCACCTCAATAGCTGTTTGCAGGGTTCGGTGCATGCAATCTGCCTCTCGACTAGTCTCAGCTGGGATATGGAGGTTCGATTCGTGCAACCACCGAAGATGGTGGCGATCTCCAGGTCTTCAGGGAGTAGTGGCTCATCATCACCATCAACGTAGTTCACTTGATGAGGATGCTGAAAGTTTTGATCTCATGGTCCCCCTACTTTTGACTCTCCTCTTCCTGCCTCCATTTCTTGTATACCGAACAATCTGCAAAACTATGTTTTGTTGAACGGTGAATAGGGCAGTATACCTCGAGGTCGTCAGGTTTTCCTTGACGACAGTACGGGGGTTTCTTCTCCACTGCCAGGACTTCTTCGCCCTCAATCTTGCGCTTCTTGTTCTTGTGCTTATCTTTCTTGTTGCCTTCCCCAGACGGCTTGCTCTGCTCGGGTTTTGATTGAACCCTTGCTCGGGCGTCCGCCATCTTGGCAGTTTCCTCAAGCATCTTGTAAAGCCCTGCCACCATCTTTGTGTTTTTCTTGGCAAGTTCTTCCACCGTCCGCTCGTCCTTGCCACCTTGATTAAAGGCCACAATTACCCGATCGTCCACCATATCTGGGATGGTGTTACGGGTGTCTTTGAACCGGTGGATATAATCCCGAAGAGATTCTCTCCGGGCTTCTGCACACAGTTGAGCAGGTCTCCCTCATGCCCAGGGCATTTATAGGTGCCTTGGAAGTTGGCCTCAAACGTCTCTCGGAGATGAGTCCATGACTTGATGATGGCCTCGGGCAAGTTCATGAGCCACGTTCAGGCCGACCCTTGCAGGGCCGTCGGCAAGTAATTGGCTTTGACATAGTCGTCTCCCCCAGTGGCTTCGATGGTCGTAGAATAAATCTGAATCCACTCATGAGGGTTTGTTGTTCCATCATACTTCTCGATGTTAGTAGGATGGAACTTTTCTGGCCACCTGACCTTTCGCAAGCTTGGAGAGTATGCGAGGCATCCTCCAGTACTTGGTCGGGACTCGTGCGGTGGAGAGTTTGGATGAGACCGGTAGTAGTCCTCGCGGGCTTGGTAGTCTCTATTGTGGTCGAGAGTATCCCGAGCATCGAGATTCCGGTGGTTTCGTTTAAGCTGCGGCCTCATGTCGCGTCCTTCTTGGGGATGGTAACGTTGATGTCCATTGACGGATCAAGATCGGACCGGTTGGGGCTCTGCATGTCCGTTTGATGGAGCTGGTGGTATGACGGCGGCTTCTAGCCACTCCTTTGCCTTGTGCGCAGCTTCCCGAGCTTTCTTGGCAATGGTGGCCATCGGGGTTCCCTGGGCCATAGCTTCCATCGTCTCTAAGTTCGGATCTGCAAGTTGTCCTGTTCGACTCCTCGAAAATTGGCATTGAGATTTCCGGGAGCTAGCGAAGATGGAGCTAGAAGTGTGCGAGTCTTGGCAGTTTGGATGGTTGGAGCGTTACTGAGTTGAGGAGCCTGAGACCTACGGGAGCTAGAGGAATCAGACGCAGAATTTTCTCCGCCCCCAATAACCACGTGGATGCGGCGGTCATTGAGTCGTTCAGATTCATTGCTTGATCCGCTGTAGTCGAGATCTAGTTGCGCAACGCGATCAGCAATGTCTTCGAGAGTTGGTTCCGCGAAGGTGGTGAGCACTTCCCGTCCGGCGCATGTGAGATCAAGATCATAGATCCCGGTCAACTTGAGCTCGTAATTGCCTTGGTGTTCGAACGTGCAGGCACTAGATGGCTCAGAGCGTAGAGATCGGAAGCGGAGGCAGAACTCCCAATGGCTTCCGACTTGACGGAACTTGGCATGTAGGGCATCATTGAACTCAACGCATTGGCGAACCAAACTCCGTTGATGATCGGCATGATCTTTCTTCACACAAGGGCCCCTACTTGGCGCGCCTCTGTCGAGGTTTTACATGGCAGATATTTGTCTGCAGGCACCTTGCTTCTTGCAAAGATCGATCACAGTAGATGAACAAAGAGACTCGGGATTTTATACTGGTTCGGGCCCTCAAGATCGAGTAAAAACCCTACGTCTAGTTGCGTGCTTGTTGTTGACGTTTCTTAAATATCACAAATGAATCTGCAAGCGCACGGATGTCGTCGGAGCTTTACCCTAAGAGTATTCCAACGGTATCGAATCCAAGGAACATGTGTGCACTAACTCCTATACTAGTCGGTCCAAGGACACACCACAATGAGTGGCAGAGGGTAGAGAGGATTCCTATAGTTATAGTTCTAACATGAATGAGGTAGATCTCTAAAGTCTCACTACTTGCTTCGGGCACTGGCTTACCCCTGAACCCCAGGCGCCTCCAGCCAACAGCTCTACGACTTAACCGAACATGGGGGCTTACAACGGTACCAATAGGGCTATCACCACCTGCGGCCTACCCCTACTAAACTGTGGGCTAAGCTGCGCAAACGACGCATAACCCATAGTTAGGCACCACGCCAACTCTACCAATTACTACTGCGATCTAACTACGACTAGATCCCCTGTAGCCACACCATAGCACCCATACTAAGATAGAACAACGAAATCACAAGAGGGAGATCTAACTCACACTCTTTCAAGAACTAAGAACTACTAGAGTATACCTTCAACATACAAGAGCGCACTCAAACCTATACTATGGTGGCAAGGGTATATGACTAGCATATGAGCATACAAGCCAAGCACATGATCAAAGCAAGAGAATAAGATTACTCAAGCAACCAAAGGTAACACTAGAAGGAATCACGAATGTGACTTTAGTCTAATTAGAATATGCATAAATACTCACTTTATTCTAATTAGAAGACAACTAGCATCCATCGAGGTATAAGCATGGAAGAAGAGTGCCAACACCTTGGCACTCTCTCCCAACTAGCCCTCACTCTCTCCCTACTCAAAGCACTAGCTAACTAGCGCATAGGCCTTTGCAATGGAGCTCTCAACTCAGAAGGAGTTGGTGATCTTGGAGTGGGAAGTGTTATCCTCATTTGAGCCCCCTCATCTCATATTTATAGGCTGGTTGAGGCTGCATCTGGGGCAAATCTCTGAAGGAATATTCCCTAAACCGCCTTAAGATAGGACACGTGGCGGCTAGAGGCGAGCGGGGCCACCTTGGGTTTGGCCGAACCAGGGGTTCGGCCGACCCCTGGTGGGTTCCCCTTGCACCGCCTTTCGTCTGGGAGACTACCAGGTGGGTCCTCAAGTGGGTATGGGGGTGCCTCGGGTGTTCGTAGACCATTTAGCCCCCAATGTGGGCCCTCCAATCTGTGTGCTTGCTCCTAATTGGCCGAGAGTGTGTTTCCTTGCTCTTGTGGGGCCATGGATCCGTGGGAAGCCTATGTGGCAGCCTTTGATTGGCTGGAGTTGTGCTAGTTTGGCTACTTAGGTGTATTCCCACTTCATTTCCATAGATAAGTTACCTGCATACAAATATTCACCAACACTTTGTGGAATTCGTTAGTAATAAATCCTACCACTAATGTCGATGTTCACATTTTGCTAATTTATGCAGGAGTTGACGGCCTAAATTTGGTACTTAACAGCCATCATCAACACCCCAACACTTAGTCTTTGCTTGTCCTCGAGTGAAGGAGAAAGGACTAAGGTGAAACATGATTTCAAAGGTATGGAGCGGCATAAGAGATATTCCAAGCCTTACTTTACACTTGTGAACTTTGAAGTGTCTATCATGTCATCTTGGGTAGTTGAGGAATGGAACGGTCGTGAATCAAGTCACCTCAACTCCTTTTGTCAAGTAGCTTGGGATTTTTCAATAAGTTTTCAAAACAAACCTTGCTTAGCTCCTCATTTGATTCTCTCATAGAGCATAATGTGTATATGTCCTCACCAAGGCATTAACTCGCCTTTCTTCATCCTACTTCTAATGATGGCTATATGTGGAGCTCAAGGTAGGGTATGAAGGATAAGGCATAGTTGTATCACATATATTGCAGAGTCAAAAACCGGATCCAAGGGGAAATCAAATCATACAATCAGATCAAGATGTGCATGTGTATGGATGTGGTGGATGGTAGATGGAATAAAGAACTCCTTTCTGTATGGTCTCTCTTTTATAAATCTTTTGAGAACATGGCTATCTCTTCTTCTTCTTTTTTTTCTTTTTTTTCTTGGACCTTCATGTGTCCAACTTTTTTTTCTTTTCTCTCTTTTTTTGAATACTTGCACCTTCATGTGTCCATATTTTTTTAATAGCCATGTCTCTTTTGTAACAATAGACAGAGAGAGAGAGAGAGAGAGACCAACACATATAGTGGAGTGTTTATTTTGTTGAATGGATGGATGGTACAATGCTAACTTCCATTGTAGAAGCATATAGCAAGGGGAATATGGTGTGCACATGAATCTTGATCATGAAAGCATGAAAAGAATTCTCATAAGGGTCACAACAATTTGACAAAGCTCAATGAAATGACAAGCAGCATATGTGTATAAGGTTTTTCACAAAAAAACTCATCATATGGCTTTGGTAGGACATTGGCATATCAAAGAGGAGCTTTCCAAAGGGTTTTCCAAATTTTCAAACAAATTTCGCAAGCACTCAAGCATTAAGAGTGAAGATCATATCATCAAATCATATCTCAAACATCAACTACTTAGATGAACTTGAGGTCCTAATGATTTTTGTTCACAAACATCAAGACGAAAGCGAGGAATAAAACATATGCAAGCCAACCATAGGAAACATGTAGAGCAGGCTTAGCACGATTCCTTGAGTTCGATTTAAAGGATCAGATTTCAAAATTATTCGAACTCCTAAATTAGAGAGCATAGAGGTAAAGGTGCACATACCATCGCTCTTGAAGAAGATGGGGATCAAGGTAAACCAGTGATGATTCGATCAAACCACATGGGTGACCGATTCCTACCTTGTCCCTTGTCATGTTGGCTCGGTCGATGGTGTGCAACACCTTCATGGGAGATCTCAAGTATGTGTGCCGATGATGAGCTTGAGAGATCTCCCTAACACTTGTACTTTGTACTTGTTCCTGGTGCTGTCATTCTTACAAAAAATGGAAAGAAAAGAGGGACTCTGCTGGTTCGAGAACCACGGAGCCTTTATTCGAATTCAAATATTTTTGGGTTTATTTTATTTTATTCTTCACAAAGAGACATAACTCAAACAAGGCTGAATTCATGTTGCATCAACACAAGCAAAGAAGAATGTACCTCCTTTGTATGTTGCACAACAGAATCGATACCTTGGCTTACCTTCCCATTTGAATCAAGCTTGACGACTCACCCATTGGGATTTGGATTTCCTGTAGGGTTAGTCCACATATACAATCAATGTCTATGAAAGCATAACTCTAAAGTTCATCAACGAAACTCAACATCATGTCTTGTTTGATTGGAGAAGGCATTTCAACCTAAGCATCATGCTTAATTTAAAATGACCTATGAATGCACGTTCGAACCATGCATTCAAACCAGAGCATACGAGCACAGATAAATGGGGTATGATAGCATGATTAAGCCATATTCGAAGAGAGATAAGCATGAGTATGAAACTGGCAAACTTCGGGCGACCTCCCGGAAGGGCTTTGTTTAAAGTCAAAAGTAGGACATACCTGGAGGAACTTACCATAGTGTTTCATTGATGAAGAATCCCAATACAACGTCGTGGTAACTCCTCTTTTTTTTCTCTCTTTTTTTATTGAGCAAGATGCAAGAACCAACACCCTCTCCAGACCAAGATAAGATTTGGTATGAGAGGAACTTTACTCGGGATACTCACATACCTCCCCCACACTTGGAGTTTGCATTATTGTGCAATTCAACTCAAGTGTCTGGAGTTCAAGCCTCCTTTCGTAATCGTCCCCTCACCAAGACTTGCCAAGGTGTTGTAGTTGATGTAGCTCCCATGTTCTTAGGCATCACTTGTCCATGATCCTTCTTTAATCTCCACCTGAAATGGTTAGCGACCAAAAATACCCAAAGGACAACTTTATCCTAGAATCAAGATCTTGCCTTTTATTCGAAGGGAAAACAAATGATAATCTGGGCTATCTCCCAGCAGTGCTTTGTTTATGGTCACAAGCTAGACCATGGGAACATTCTCTTGCAGCTACCATTGGTGGTGTCATTTCTGTCTCACCGCCAATTGTTGATTTGTCATTAGAGCTTTAGCTGCAAGGTTAGTGCCATAGTGCATCCACGAAATTTACAATGCTTATGGTAAACATATGTATTTACAACCAACCTTCTAAACTTTTTGCAAGAGAGGACCTTAGGGTGGTTGTAGTCCTCATGTGCACTCGGGGCACAATGCGTAGCTGACTCTGGAGAGGCTTTATAGGAGCATGGTCGTTGTGGTATTTGAAGAATGAAGCTCTCATGCTCATCTACGAAATCCTTTCCTCTGGATCCTGAGTCAGCCCCTCACAATCTTCCATGGCCCATGGGTTCTCCATCTCAAGAGATTCATCATGACAACTCAATGTCGATTCTCGATCATGATCGGGAACAACATAGTGTGGGCCAGCAGGAAGCAGTTTAAACTCAGTCGACGATGACGATGATCGTTCGTCTTTAGAAAGGTGAAGTGTCTCTTCCGATTCATACTCTTTGGGAGCAAAGAATTCTGCCACATCAAAGAGGACGGGCTCGGATGATATGAACGGAGATCCATGCATCATACTCTCGAACGGATTTAGCTTGGGATGAGGCTTCGCCATAGGATTTTCTAGATAGGAGGTAGTAGTGGCAGAAGTGGCTTCCCTAAGATTTTCGTCTAGGCTCCCATGGGATCTATCATGAAATTTTTCTAACGGGTAGCATAGGAGAAGATCAAGATCGAGGACATCAAAGATGTGAAAGTCTAGACTAGTCTCGATCTTGTCTATCATAAGTGGCATGACACTTGCGACCTCCCAACATTTTAGGTCCAAAAGGGACAACTCTTGAGGAGCTTGTCGGATGGTCTTAGCGACACTCGGCCCAATAGAGTGTCCGCTAAGTGCCATGGCATCACATTAACCTCCATGATGGGGTTAAGATGGGCTTCTATGGTAATTCCTCTTATGGAACAAGGAATGATCGTAGAGGGTGAACTAATCCAAATTGCTTCGAAAAAGCATCTCATTCCATGTGACCACTCCTCATCCATGAGCTCCTTGAGAAATGCTTCGTTGGGAGGATCAAGGGGTAAAGGAAGTATTGTAGATCTAAGGGAAGGTTCTGTCAATGGATTTCTAGATTGATCGATTTGGCCAGAAAAGGGCTTCTTCCTAAGCTGGACATCGAGCTTTCCTAGAGTTGGAGCATCTAAGAGAAAATTCTCTATAGGATTGTGGGATATGGGTAACCCCTGGGCCCACTACCGACCGGGTAGCCAGTCGGCCTAGGCCCACATTTGACAAGGATGTGGGCCGACCCCAGGCCGGCCCACGAGGATCCCTGGCTTGATGGATAAGATTGGAGAAGACTTGGGCAACAAGGTACTCGGCGACATGTCCAAATCCTGCCCGGATACTACGGAGATTATGCTGTAACCGACTTGGATTAGTTTCCTGATCTGAGCCGGACAGTAATTAGAGATAACCAACTTGTAAACCCTAGGCCATCAGCCTATATAAGGCGGCCTAGGCCGACCCCCTCATTCATTCAATTCCTAGCTACCAGATCCCCCATTGTAACCAAGGGCTCGCCATTGTTCCCCGGAACTTGCCGAGCAGATCAATACAAGACCCCGAGCACAAGACGTAGGGTATTATACCTCCGGGTAGCCCGAACCTATATAATCCCTGTGTCCTTGTGTTATCTCGAGCTCCCTAGTCCTGCGATTGCCCTTTGCCTGCAAATCAATCATCTGGGTACCCCCGGGTAGACTGCCAGTCAATAGATCCGACAGTTGGCGCGCCAGGTAGGGGAAATCGCGGGGCAATACAGCTAGCTCGATGGCAGATCGTCGCTCCGTCATCTTCCCCAACTCCGTCAAGGACTGCGCCACGCATCTTGAAGGAATTAGCTTCTCGTTGAGATCCACGCCACCGCCTCCGACTCCACCACGACGCCCGACGCCCCCATGCCGACCAGCTCCGCGCTGACCTCATCGCCGATCTCCTCATCGGTCATCGCTCCGCTCCAACAGCAACTCGCCTCGGTTACCATCGATGATCAGGCTCCGGGCCTGACTGCTCGCCAAAGAATCCCGTCCCCAGACGAGCTCCTCGCCGGGTTGGACCGTGTCCAGAACACCATCGCCGAGTGCATCTCTATGTCAGGGGAGGCCCTACGCCGACCCCGCAAGTCGCTCCCTCTGGGGCTGCGCAATGCTACGTCAATCTACTCGGCCCAACTCTGGGAAGATATGTCTCAGATCCAATCTGAGATCCCACCCAGACCCACCGAGTCCCCGGACTACGAGGAGTTCCAGGTTGCTACAAGCGTGCTCTTGCCGGCTCCGGCCGACACGAGCAATAATTCAAGCTACGCCACGCCTCCGGGGCGTGAAGTCTTCATTTCTGAGGATTCTGCAACCCAGGACGGAGAGACCGACATGGCCAGGGATCGCCGACTGGAGCGAAACACCGACTGAGCCCGACGCCGCGCCGAAGAAGCCACCCTGCCCCCGGCAGCGGCCGGAAACCCTGCAGCTGCCGCAGCCGCCGGTGAGCCTGCAGTCGCCGCAGCTGCCGAAGGGGTCCCCCGGGGGGCCCCGCCGAGACAACAACCTCCGCCTCGGGGCCTCACGGGGTCAGTCCCCAGAACCTCGACGGAGCATTCGCTCGGGTGTCATTCTGCACGCCCCAAGCTAACGTCGCCGCCGCATTCGCAGAGCTGGGACACATGCCTGACACCCCTGAGGTGGAGCGCGCCCGAGCTCAGTTGGAAGCCGCCCAGGAGCAAATCGAGCGATCGTATTGCGCCAGATCCCGACCTGGGCGATCTAACTCAGCTCGCTCTTCTGGCCATCGCTCTTCAGGCCACCGCTCTGCTCATAGCAGATCGGTATCAGGATTAGCACCGCCGAACGAACCCTCCACTGCCCGTCGTCGACAAAGAGGTGGCCCAGAACCACCGAAGAAGAAGAAGAGGAACGGCGCAACCCGTGCAATGCGGACCACCGCCATGAACGCTACCAAGACCGACACGACAGGCGCCAGCGGCACCAACAACCCAACAATCTCCGTGATCGCTTATGGGACTACGCCCGTGACATCCGCGTCGAACTCGACGCTCGGCACCAAGAACGCGACGCAGCCAAGTCGAACGCCGTCAGTGGTAAGACCGGGATTACGGCCGACCCGACCGCCAGCCAGTGGGAGAGGCAGGTGACACCGCAGCTGAAGAAGACGAGCGTCGCGTCGTTCATGAGCTCTTGGAGCGTGAGCAGCACGACGCACGGTACGGCCCCCCGCGGGACGACCGCCGCCAATGGCGCGATGACGCTCGGCCCCGAGCTGACCAAGCCAGACCTCCTCGCCGTGACCATCGAAACGACGAGGAAAAGATCTTCGATGGCTTTGCTGCCTTCTCCGCCTGACTCCGCGCCATCCGCTGGCCCGAGTCCTTCAAGCCAGCCCTCGTTGAGAAGTTCAACGGTCGCTCTGACCCCAAGCTCTGGCTCAAGACTTACCATACAGCGGTCAAAGCTGCCCATGTGATAAGAAACCGCTAGGGTTTGTGACCGATCTTTCGATGAGAGGTGTGAGATAACTCGATTGGTAGATGGAGATGACGTTCACGGCCCGACTACAGCCTTCCAAGACCGCGCCTTAGCGACCGATACACCACTTCCAAAAGCTATCACGATCTTGTGGAGCGCGACAACCAGCCACTAGGGCTCCCGTCCTGCAAGCAATCGAAGAACTAGCAAGAACGAGGAAACAAGCACTGAAATTGCAAGATAAAATTGAAGGTTTCAAACTGAATCTTAATAAGAGTGGGGTTCCGAAGACAAGGAGATGGGCGACTGGATCAGCACGCGCGCCTACAAGCAAGTAGCGATGGCTAAACTTGATCTAAACAAAACCCAAGTGTTCCTGGTGACGGCTACGGGATATATGACGTGAGGAGGACGACCAAAGGAGAGTTTGGGTCGTGCTCCAACCCTAGGACGTGTCCCTACTGGACTCTAAACAATACAAGCCCATTGGGCTAACTTAAGGTGGCGCAGCACCCTTGACAGAACGACCTCTCGGTATCTTTTGGGCCATTGACGTCGCTTCTGGACAGATATGTGTATGACACCAGAACCATATGAACGTAGACTTGATCAGCTTTCCAACAAGTCCAGAACCATCCCAATCCGACTCCGTATGTAACCGTGGCGACCGTCACGAGTTGGAGGTGTGCTGCAGTCCGAATCCAGCCTACGCGATTCCTTTTCCCTTTTGGTCTTCTCCTTGATTCCTAATCAAAACAAGAGTGCACGTGTCTCCAAGATCTAAACAGGATGGACAAGAGCTCAAGAAGGACCTCACTTGATGATTAAGTTTTCGAGCATGAGCACGAGTAATAGGACCAGCAGGTGTCGGCGTGGACGGCGTGGACGTATGATTGGTGTTGATGTCCTCATCATCCTCCCTTTCTTGAATTTGAGTCGTCCTCGACTCAAGCTCATCTTCCTCACCCAAATAAGGCTTCAAATCTGCAATATTAAATGTGGGACTAACCCCAAAATCTGCAGGAAGATCAAGCTTATATGCATTCTCATTAACACGTTCCAGCACTTTAAACGGGCCATCAGCTCTAGGCATCAGTTTCGATTTTCTTAATTCAGGAAACCTATCCTTTCGCAAATGCAACCAAACCAAATCTCCAGGTTCAAGAATCAATTCCCTTCTACCTTTATCCCCAGCAAATTTGTACTTAGCATTCATGCGCTCTATGTTTGCTTTAGTGGTTTCATGCAGTTTCAGCATCAATTCAGCACGTTGCTTAGCATCAAAATTCAACTTTTCAGAACTAGGCAATGGCATTAAATCAATGGGAGCACGTGGTAACAACCCATAAACAATCTCGAATGGGCACATCTTTGTAGTAGAATGCAGCGAACGGTTATAAGCAAATTCAATATGAGGCAAACAATCTTCCCACATCTTAATATTCTTCTTTAAAACAGCCCTTAACATAGTAGACAAAGTTCTATTGACAACCTCAGTTTGTCCATCAGTTTGGGGGTGACAAGTGGTGGAAAATAAAAGCTTAGTTCCCAATTTAGCCCATAAAGTTCTCCAAAAATGGCTTAGAAATTTAGCATCACGATCAGAAACAATTGTATTTGGCACACCATGCAAGCGAACAACTTCTCGAAAGAACAAATCAGCAATATGTGTAGCATCATCAGTTTTATGACATGGTATGAAATGTGCCATTTTAGAGAATCTATCCACAACCACGAAAACACTATCTCGCCCTTTCCTAGTCCGTGGCAATCCCAACACAAAAATCCATAGAAATATCCTCCCAAGGAGCACTAGGGACAGGGAGAGGCAAATACAAACCGTTTGGATTTAACCGTGACTTCGCCTTTTGACATGTTGTGCAGCGGGCAACAAATCTCTCCACATCTCGTCGCATCTTTGGCCAAAAGAAATGACCAGCAAGAATGTCCTCCGTCTTCTTCACTCCAAAATGTCCCATCAAGCCACCTCCATGCGCTTCCTGCAACAACAACAAGCGAACGGAGCTAGCTGGAATGCATAGCTTGTTAGCTCTAAACACAAACCCATCATTGATGATGAATTTGTTCCACGATTTCCCATCTTTACAATGCAGCAACACATCTTTAAAATCAGCATCATGCGCATATTGGTCTTTAATAGTATCTAACCCAAAGATCTTGTAATCAAGTTGATTCAGCAAAGTATATCTCCTAGACAATGCATCCGCAATGATATTATCCTTCCCTTTCTTGTGTTTAATAACATAAGGAAAAGATTCAATGAATTCAACCCACTTTGCATGTCTACGATTCAATTTTCCTTGACTACGAATATGTTTCAATGATTCATGATCAGAATGTATAACAAATTCTTTGGGCCACAAATAATGCTGCCATGTTTCTAGCGTCCGAACAAGAGCATATAATTCCTTATCATATGTAGAATAATTCAGTAGAGGCCCGCTCAATTTCTCACTAAAATATGCAACAGGTTTGCCTTCTTGTAACAAAACACCACCCAATCCAATTCCACTAGCATCACATTCAAGTTCGAAAGTCTTATTAAAATCTGGAAGTTGGAGCAGAGGTGCATGTGTTAACTTATCTTTTAGCATGTGGAAAGAATGCTCTTGTGCTTTTCCCCATGAAAAGGGCACTCCCTTTTTGGTAAGCTCATTCAACGGTGCAGCAATGGTGCTGAAGTCCTTCACAAAACGGCGATAGAAACCAGCAAGTCCTAGGAAACTTCGCACTTGTGTGACCGTCGTGGGTACAGGCCATCCTTGTATAGCTTCCACCTTGGCTTTGTCAACCTCAATTCCCTGTGGAGTGACAACATAGCCAAGAAACGATACTCGATCGGTGCAAAAGGTGCACTTCTCAAGGTTACCAAACAAACGTGCATCACGTAGAGCATTGAAAACAGCACGTAAGTGATCAAGATGTTCATCCATGGATTTGCTGTAAATCAGTATATCATCAAAATAGACTACAACAAATTTCCCAATGAAAGCACGCAAAACCTCGTTCATTAATCTCATGAAAGTACTAGGTGCATTAGTTAACCCAAAAGGCATGACTAACCACTCATATAAACCGAACTTAGTTTTGAAAGCAGTTTTCCATTCATCTCCCAATTTCATACGAATCTGGTGGTATCCACTACGCAAATCAACTTTTGAAAACACCACAGCACCACTCAATTCATCAAGCATATCATCTAATCGTGGAATAGGGTGTCGATATCGAATGGTGATATTATTAATAGCCCTACAATCAACACACATATGCCATGTTCCATCTTTCTTAGGCACTAAAATAACTGGAACAGCACAAGGACTAAGAGACTCACGCACATAACCTTTGTCTAGTAGTTCTTGCACTTGTCGCTGAATCTCCTTTGTTTCTTCCGGATTTGTCCGATAAGGCGCACGGTTCGGCAAAGAGGCACCAGGAATAAGATCAATTTGGTGCTCAATCCCGCGGATTGGTTGCAGCCCCCCTGGTATCTGGCTTGGAAAGACATCAGAGTACTCCTGCAAAATGTTAGCAACAACAGGGGACAAAGAACGCTGCATATCCTCAATTGAAATCAAAGCATCCTTGCATACCAAAGCATAAGCAACAGAGGTGGATGTATTGAACTCATTAATATCAGATTTCGTAGCAAGCATACAACGTCCTTTCAGTTTTATCTCATCTTTCTCATCAACAACAGATTGGTCATTTTTATTGCTCTCAATCTTTGCTTTAGCAGCCCTAGCAACATTGGTTTGCATAATAGCTTCAGGAGACATAGGGTGCAACACAATTTTTCGATCATGGTATAGAAAAGAATATTGATTTGATCTACCATGATGCATTGAATCCCTATCAAATTGCCAAGGTCTACCTAGCAGAATATTGCAAGCTTCCATAGGAACAACATCACATTCAACAATATCTTTGTATGAACCGATGGCAAAATTGATTCGCACAAGTCTAGTTACCTTTGCCTTACCACTGTTGTTCAACCATTGGATGTAGTAGGGATGCGGATGTGGTTTGGTGGTGAGGGCAAGCTTCTGTACCATGTCGCTGCTTGCCAAGTTGTTGCAGCTACCACCATCAATGATCATGTGGCACGAACGCTCCTTGATGACACACTTGGTTTGAAACAAAGTGTGTCGCTGATTTTGTTCTGCCTTCTCCATTTGTGCACTAAGCACCCGTTGTACGATCAAACTCTCATAGTGCCCCGCATCATCTGCATTAATATGTTCCTCTATGTGTTCCTCACTACCTGCATGGTCAGCCGCAAGCAATGCAAGTGTATCTTCATCAAAATCACTAGCAGATGAACACTCACCATCATCTTTGACAATCATAACACGCTTGTTTGGACAGTCACGCATCACATGTCCATATCCCTTGCACCGGTGACATTGTATGTTGCTGGTTCTACCGGTAGATGCCACGGATGAAGTACTCGCAGCCGGCTTTTGCGTTGTCTTCACACTTGAATTGGCGGGGGCAGCTCGCATGTTCTCACTGGATGATAGTGCAGGAGTACGTGAAGACGGAGTTGTGGTCGTGCGCTGCTGCCATGAACTAGCTTTCCCTGCAGAAACATTAGTCCTTGCGCTAGCACGTCGTCCCTGCACTTCTCTTTCAGCTTTACAAGCAAGATGAAACAGTTTGGTTACGGTATTGTATTCTTTGTAAGCGAGGATATCCTGAATTTCCCGATTTAACCCGCCTAAAAATCTAGCCATAGCAGGTTCCTCTTCCTCCTCTAATTTACAACGCAACATACCCGTTTGTAATTCCTGATAGTATTCTTCTACGCTTTTAGCACCTTGTTTCAATTGCTGCAACTTATTTATCTTATCACGGGCATAGTAAGATGGAACAAACCTAGCTCTCATGGCTCGTTTTAGCGCATCCCAAGTTTTAGGTATGTTATTAGGATTTTTCTTGGCATATTCTATCCACCAAACAGAAGCAAAATCTGTAAACTCGCTAGTAGCAGCCCTAACACGTGTAGCCTCAGGAAATTCATGGCATGCAAACTTTTGATCAACAGCAATCTCCCATGTAATGTATGCATCAGGGTCATATTTACCATCAAAAGGAGGTATTTTAAATTTGATCTTGCTGAAAGCTTCATCATTATTATTATGTACCTCGCGTCGGCGGTGGCCACCCATACCTCTACGGTTGTGACGTAGGCGACGTCGATCACGAGTGTCTCTATCATCATGTTCAGTATCAGCTGTGTACTCATCGTCATCTTGATCTTCCTCCTTCTCTTCTTTATGCTTGTCATCTCGATCTTCCTCCTTTTCTTCTTTGTGCTTCTCTTTATTATCGTTGTGGAGGTCATCAAAACGCCTTAGAAGAGCAGCAAGGCTTTTGTCCACAGCAGCAACAGACTTCTCCAAACTTGTAAGCTTGTTGTTTGTAGCAATCTGCGTATCCTCCAACTGCCCAAGCTTTTCATTTGTCACCTGCACGTCGTTATCCAGTCCCTCCGTGTGCAGCTTCACTTGCCTTTCAAAATGTTGAATGATGCCCTTTGTGCGAGGTGAATGTGCCATTCCGTTATCTTCGTCGGACCCTGGCATGGTTCAAAGACAAAGACAACAAGAAGCCAAGTGAAGAAATAAAAGCCCTACAACTACTAGGATGTAGCTACAGCAAGTCGCTCGCTCTCCACTTGTTACACACGTTCTTATCAATTCTTACCTTGCCTGACAGGAGGGGTCGTCTTCCAACAAGTCTGCAGCAATGGATGAAGTGTATCGGTGCCGCAGCACAAGACCTGACAAGCTGTAGAATTTGTGGAGCTATAGGTGGGCTGAAACAAGGAACGAACTAGCACCACGTTAGTTACAAAAAGCAAGCTGAATAATCGTTCAACCGGCGGTACTGTGCTGGTCCTAGCCTAGACCGTGCTAGAGAAGCGAGCCTGGACACCGATACTCTCTCTCTCTCTCTCTCTCTCTCTGAAGTAAGCCACACGTTTAGATATGAATACTTGCTGCGTGGTTTCTCTGATATTTGAAACACAGGATGAACTGATTCGTAGTCCGACTGGGACTCCTAATTCTACTCAGTTTTGGCCAAAAGGGATGGATCACGGGATCCGATTAGAACTTCTATTCCTACTCAGATTCGGCCAGAGAGGGATCACGGAATCTGATTAGGACTTCCAATTCTACTCGGACTTGGCCAAAAGAGAGGGACAATCTATGGCAGCATGTGTTGTGATGAAGTCGTGACCAGAACTCGACACTCTACGGGAATAAAACTAGAACCAGCAGCTCAACCAAACCGATGCAACCGAAAACTCAACAAGCCCTAACCAACATGTGCTAGCCACGGCTCAAAGGTTTTAGGATTGCAGGAAACGAATCTACTATTTTTTTGGGTTTTTCTGTACTATAGGAAAATAAAAACAGCGAAGGATTGGAAGTCTCTCACCGATAAACCTTGCTCTGATTACCAATTGATAAGAAACCGCTAGGGTTTGTGGCCGATCTTTCGATGAGAGGTGTGAGATAACTCGATTGGTAGATGGAGATGACGTTCACGGCCCGACTACAGCCTTCCAAGACCGCGCCTTAGCGACCGATACACCACTTCCAAAAGCTATCACGATCTTGTGGAGCGCGACAACCAGCCACTAGGGCTCCCGTCCTGCAAGCAATCGAAGAACTAGCAAGAACGAGGAAACAAGCACTGAAATTGCAAGATAAAATTGAAGGTTTCAAACTGAATCTTAATAAGAGTGGGGTTCCGAAGACAAGGAGACGGGCGACTGGATCAGCACGCGCGCCTACAAGCAAGTAGCGATGGCTAAACTTGATCTAAACAAAACCCAAGTGTTCCTGGTGACGGCTACGGGATATATGACGTGAGGAGGACGACCAAAGGAGAGTTTGGGTCGTGCTCCAACCCTAGGACGTGTCCCTACTGGACTCTAAACAATACAAGCCCATTGGGCTAACTTAAGGTGGCGCAGCACCCTTGACAGAACGACCTCTCGGTATCTTTTGGGCCATTGACGTCGCTTCTGGACAGATATGTGTATGACACCAGAACCATATGAACGTAGACTTGATCAGCTTTCCAACAAGTCCAGAACCATCCCAATCCGACTCCGTATGTAACCGTGGCGACCGTCACGAGTTGGAGGTGTGCTGCAGTCCGAATCCAGCCTACGCGATTCCTTTTCCCTTTTGGTCTTCTCCTTGATTCCTAATCAAAACAAGAGTGCACGTGTCTCCAAGATCTAAACAGGATGGACAAGAGCTCAAGAAGGACCTCACTTGATGATTAAGTTTTCGAGCATGAGCACGAGTAATAGGACCAGCAGGTGTCGGCGTGGACGGCGTGGACGTATGATTGGTGTTGATGTCCTCATCACCATGGTTCCAACGACCAGGCCGCCGCCTACTTCCCTGTGATGCTAGGCAAGGAAGCGCTCCTATGCTTGAGGGCTTCCCCCGGAACACCATTGATAGCTGGGCAGACCTCTGCCACGCCTTTACCAGGAATTACCAGGCAAGCTACACTCGGCCAGGCACCAGATTCGACCTGGACAACATCAAGCAAAAGAAGGGTGAAAGTCTCCGAGACTACACTGACCGTTTCTTCGACAACCGGAACAAGATCGCCGAAGTCGAAGACCGGGATGTCATTGACGCATTCCGGAGAGGCCTTATCGACAACCAGCTGTTCCGCACGCTATTCAAAACCAACCTTATCACGGTCTCTGACCTAATGAAGGTGGTCTACTTGGAGGTCCGGGCCGACCAAGCTGAGCAGGCCCAGTTCAAGAACAAGCAGAAACGCCCGGAGGACGACGACCGGGTTGAAAGTTCGAAACGCCATGAGCCGCTGCGCGGGCGCAAGACAGGCCCTGAGCCCCTTGTAGCCCTAGCAGAAGAAGAAGGCCGACAGGAACCCAGGTTCCTTATCAAGGAGTTCCATGATACACTAAATGATCAGTGCCCTTTCCACAAAGATGCAAAGCACAATCTCAGCGATTGTCATGCGCTGCTCAAAGAACTCGGCGCCCTGCCGTCGACCAAGAAGCAACGCTTCAACAATAACGGTGGCCGCTACAACAACTACCGCCGTGACGGCTACAATGGTGACAGGCGGGACGACTACCGCCGCGGAGAAGACCGCGACCGCCGCGACGACTACCGACGCGGCGAGCGCGACCGCGATGCTCCGGCTCGCAGGGATGATCAACGTCGCCACGACGACGAACGCCGACCACCACCACCACCGGAAGCCCCAGGTGGGCTGCCAATGGCGACTTCCAGCACGCTGACCGCCAGGTCAACGTTATCATCGGGGGGCCCGGCGCTTTCCCAGATCGGCGTAAGGGCAAGCTCCACAAGCGCGAAGTGAAGATGGTCTCCACCAATCCGATGGAATACCTCCAGTGGTCGGAGATGCCCATCACCTTCAGTCGCACCGACCACTGGGTGTACCTCCCCGAGCTAGGGTCCTACCCACTCGTCGTCGCTCCGGTCGTTGAAAGGGTCCTCCTCTCCAAGGTCCTGGTCGACGGCGGGAGCGCACTAAACATCATCTTCACCAACACCCTCAACAGCATGGGGTTCGACTACAGCAGGCTCCTGAGCGCTGAAGATCCGTTCTTTGGCATTGTACCAGGAAAAGCTTCCTACTCGATAGGAAGAGTCGCCCTGCCGGTCACGTTTGGCACGGCCGACAACTATCGCACAGAATTCCTATACTTCGAGGTGGCTGACTTCAAGAGCTCCTACCACGCCATCTTTGGCAGGCCCATGCTGGCCCGATTCATGGCTATTCCGAACCACACATACCTGGTTCTGAAGATGCCGGCGTCTAATGGCGTCCTCTCTATCCGTGGAGACATCAAGACCTCCTTCAAGTGCGACAGAGAGGCTATCAAGATAGCCAAGTTGTCCCAGCAACTCGGCAACGCCACCCTGCTGGCGGAAGAGGCCCCAAGGCGGCGACCGGCGAGCCTGTCCTCCCGGAGCAGAAGCAGCAACCCACAACGCTGACACCGGCAGACGCCCCCAAAGCGATCAGCTTGGGACTCGACGACCCCTCCAAGACGGCCCTCATAGGGCCAGGGCTCACTCCTAAATAGGAAGATGCGCTCACCTCCTTCCTCCGGGATAACTGGGACATCTTCGCATGGAAGCCATCAGACATGCCGGGTGTTCCGAGGGAGAAGGCTGAGCACTCCTTGGATTTGAGCAAGAACGCGAAGCCCGCCAGGCAGAAGCTACGCCGATTCGCCCAAGATCGTAAGGAGGCCATTAGGGTAGAATTGAATAAGCTCCTAGCTGCCAGTTTCATTAGAGAATGCAAACACCCCGAGTGGCTTGCAAACCCTGTACTTGTAAAGAAGCAATCCGGTGAATGGAGAATGTGCATTGACTACACGGATCTCAACCGCTACTGCCCTAAAGACCCCTTCCCTCTTCCGCGAATTGATCAAGTCGTCGACTCTACGTCCGGCTGCGTACTCCTGTGCTTTCTAGATTGCTACTTGGGTTATCACTAGATAGCCCTGAAGACGTCCGACTAGGACATGACGGCGTTCATCACCCCACATGGCATCTATTGCTACAAGATGATGACTTTCGGGTTGAAGAACGCCGGCGCCACGTACCAGAAGGCCATCCAAGGTTGCCTGCAAAGCCAAATTGACCGCAACGTGGAGGCTTACCTGGATGATGTCGTTGTCAAGACGTACGACGCCGACTCCCTCATCGCCGACCTCCAGGAAACCTTCAACAACTTGCGCCGCTTCAGATGGAAGCTCAACCCCACAAAGTGCGTATTCGGGGTGCCGTTAGGAAAGCTCCTAGGCTTCCTGGTCAGCCAGCGCGGCATCGAGGCAAACCCAGTCAAGCTAGACACCATACGCAACCTCAAGGAACCCAAGTGCAAGAAGGACATCAT
>CM014270.1:63428838-63442800 GCA_004135705.1 Alloteropsis semialata
GGCGGCAGGACGCGACCGCGGTCCCCAGCGAGCTCCCTGGTGCGGGGCTACAGGGCACGGCGGCGCCGAGCGAGCTCCTGTCCCTCCCTTCCCATGCGGCCGAGGCTGCCGCGGGCAAGCGTACGCCCGAGGCAAGCGGCACTGCGCCGCCCCCGCCAAGCTACCGAGCTGGTAGCGGGGATGGGACTCCTACATGCTACGTCCTCTGCTGAGTGCCGACGCCGGGAGCTCCACACGCCACCGTTCTCCTCTAGTCCTCTGCCGCCCCATCTTGCCGGATCCCGTGCGGGTGCTGCCCCACCTGTCCGCTGCCGCAGCTTGCCAGGGCGAGCTTGCTGTTATCATCGGGCCTCCAATAGAAGCAGCATGGGCGGGCCGCAAGCGAACAGGGCGAGCCACGAATAGTGTCCCCGGCGACCACGCCGATCCGGCTCGGCTGCGGGCCGCATTCTTTTTTGTCTTTATTTTTTTCTTTTTGTTTTTTGTTGCGTATTTTTTTATTTTGTATAATGGAGTAGAGGAGAAGGGAGAAACAAAGATAGACTGACATGTGGGTCCCAATTACATGGGTATAATAGACTTTTCACAACACCGTATCTTGTTTCTAGAGTTGGATCTGTGCTTTTTGCCAAACACGTAGACAACTCTAATATTTTTCTGGAGTTGGTGGAGTGGAGCTGAAGAATTGTGGAGTTGTTGGAGTGGAGCTAGAAAATTTGGAGTGGAGCTCTGCCAAATGCGCCCTAAAATTGCTACAATATATTTCGCAAAGTTTTTCACCGGATTTAAACACCCCCCTAGTAGGAGAGTCCAAACCAACCATGGGGGCCATAGGCCAGCGACCTGCCACTATTTTTTTGAGTTGCGAGCGAGAGGTTTCTTTTGCTACCACCAGGATTTGAACACTGGCTGGTGTCTCCCTCAATTGGGAAGCTTACTACTACACTATAAGAGTGTTGGCTTACAAATTTCCATGTTAAACATGTAGTTGGAATTGTGAACTTACATCTGAATTACCTAGATATGCCATTAAAAAAATAATCTGCATATCTCATTATAAAAGGATATCCAAAATTATGTCATTATTATTAAAAAATAATCTATCTACTTCTGCCATTGTGAATATGAAAAATACTAATTATTAAGATATATACGTAATTAGGTCTGTGTGACTCTGCAGATCTTGTGTTTGTATTGGAGGAAGTTACGAGAATGCTAATTTCTAGACTAGTCACATAGCTCAAATTGAGGTTCAATTAAAGAATTTTTATCAAACACATATAGGGGTGTGTTGCAGCAACACAGATATTTGACAAATGAGAGCAAGATAAATATTTTTTTCCTTGTGTATATGCCTAATTTTATCATGAAGTTTTAACAAATGAGAGCAAGATAAATATTTTTGTCCTTGTGCATATGTGCCTAATTTTACCATGAAGTTTTAACAAATGAGAGCAAGATAAATATTTTTGGCGTCAGTAATTGTTAGCCCATGTGAGAGCATGAGTTGATAGACCGGTTAAACTCAATGGATCCAAAGCCAAACACGTTTATCTATACAGCTAAAGCCAGTTCAAGACTAGTAGCAACCTCCGCGGGACGGGGATGATCGGGCAGCGACTTGATGGCAAGCCTCTCGACGCCAGCCGGGACACCCAACGATGTGGTTAAATAACTGATCGAACAGATTACTAAAGAAAAAGACAACCACATGTGCCAAAAAAATAAAATAGAACAGGTGACTGGGCACCAAATCAGAAAGGTAGTATATATATTGGAGCTTTTCTGTAACGACCCAATTGTAATGAACAAGTTAAGCATTGCATCATGAGCATAATTGTTTGCAATTATGAAATTGTTGAGCTTTGTTTGAATGCATTTGGATTTGAATTCATCTAGTAAACAAAATGTAAACATATGCATCATGAAGCAACTTGCATTTTTCATATACAACTTATGCTTGTAATTTACATCGTAAACTAGTACTTTAAATAATATGAATTTAGGTAATTTTTCTCAGATTTTAGGAAACCATCTTGAGGCCAAACAACCCATCCAAAATCCCCAAATTAGTGTTCCGGGAAGAATTTTCATTCCAAAGTTACAATAGCTTTTCTACCAATTCCAACCATAATGGGTTGCTCTTGAGTTCTAGTATCAACACAAAAATCAGCGGAATTTTTGGAGGCTTGAAAGACCATCTTGGGAAGTTGGAGCAAAGGAGCAATTTCCTGTACAGAAGAAGAAAGTTACGTGATTTTCTCCCTCGGACTGTCCGCCCTCTACCGCGGATGGTCCGCGAGGAGCACCTGCATGCGTGTCGAGCCCACGAAGCAGCTACGCCACGCGTCCCCCCTGGACCCCACCTCGACCTCCACCTCACCCAGGCGCCCCTTCCCTCTCCCCTCAGTCATTCTCACACAGAAACTTCTCCTCTTCCTCTCTTTCTCCTCCCCAACCCAAGCCATGGTGGGAGAGCTCACCATCCCACGCCGGAGTTGGCCGGAGAACCACCGGAGAACGTCGCCGACGAGCTTCTCCACCACCTCGTCCACTTCTTCCTCGCCGGAGGCCAAGGAGAAGGCCACCCCCAAGCTTCTTCTTCCTCTTCCCCAAGCCCTCAAGGATGAACTTGAGTCGATCTACTCCAACGCCGCACTACACCAACGAGTGGCCCCTTGCTCGTGCTCTACTCGTCGCCGGTGAGCTCCCCTCGCCGCTCACCTTCTCTCTTTTGCCCTCAATCAAGCCCCAAAGCCCATCCAAGCCATATCACCATTGTTGGCCTCGAGCTCCAATACTCTTATGCATGTCAAATCCTCCACCCAAAACAAGTTCCCTATCACCTAAGGAAGCAATAGGAACAAATCGCACTCAAAACCGATGCCGGAGCCGCCGTCTGCGACCTCGCCAGCGAGCCTCGGCCGGCACGCGGACGGTCTGCTACCTGGGCTCGGACAGTCCGCGAGCCGTAGCCCTGACGACACAGAAACTCCTCACAAATTCACGATTTTCGGTTTTATAAGGCGGACGGTCCGCCCTTCACTCGAGGATGGTCCGCGGTTCATTCCCAAACTCCACACAGGACCCAATCGAGAATTCACGCCTCCAGGACTTTTAATGGCGGACGGTCCGCCCTTCACTAGCGGACGGTCTGCAGTTCAATTCCTCCTCTAAGGGGGAAGTTCGAGATGACTCGAATGATGTGGGCCTGGAAGTAGTGACGTAGCTTCCTGGCGGTGATCAGGAGCACGTAGAGCAGCTTCTGAGGATGGGGGTACCGGACCTTGGACTCGCTGAGTACCTCGCTAACGAAGTATACAGGGCGCTGGACCTTGTATGGGTGGCCTTCTTCTGGTCGCTCGACGACCAGGGCCGTGCTGACTACATGAGTAGTAGCCGAGATGTAAAGTAGCAGTTCCTCCCCGGGGGTCAGACCCGTTAACACCGGAGGGGTGACTAGGAACTCCTTGAGGTCAGCCAGGGCCTTGCTAGCCTCAGGGGTCCATTCAAACTTGTCCGCCTTCTTGAGGATCTTGAAGAATGGAAGTCCCTTCTCGCCGAGCTTGCTGATGAACCGGCTCAGGGCCGCCATCATTCCTGTGAGCTTCATGATGTCTTTCTTACACTTGGGTTCCTTGAGGTTGCGTATGGCGTCCAGCTTGAATGGGTTAGCCTCGATGCCGCACTGGCTGACCAGGAAGTCCAGGAACTTTTCTGATGGCACCCCGAATACGCACTTCATAGGGTTGAGCTTCCATCTGAAGTGGCGCAAGTTGTTGAAGGTTTCTTGGAGGTCGGTGATCAGGAAGTCGGCATCGTACGTCTCATCCACGTAAGCCTCCACGTTGCAGCCGATTTGGCTTTGCAGGCAACCTTGGATGGCCTTCTACTACGTGGCACCGGCGTTCTTCAACCCGAAAGTCATCGTCTTGAAGCAGTAGATGCCATGTGGGGTGATGAACGTCGTCTTGTCCTGGTCGGACGTCTTCAGGGCTATCTGGTGATAACCCGAGTAGCAATCTAGGAAGCATAGTAGCACGCAGCCGGACGTAGAGTCGACAACTTGATCAATTCGCGGAAGAGGGAAGGGGTCTTTAGGGCAGTAGCGGTTGAGATTCATGTAGTCAATGCACATTCTTCATTCACCAGATTGCTTCTTTATAAGTACAGGATTTGCAAGCCACTTGGGATGTTTGCATTCTCTAATGAAACCGGC
The DNA here is from genome assembly GCA_004135705.1 of Alloteropsis semialata. Classification (NCBI taxonomy): domain Eukaryota; kingdom Viridiplantae; phylum Streptophyta; class Magnoliopsida; order Poales; family Poaceae; genus Alloteropsis; species Alloteropsis semialata. The sequence continues at coordinate 63,433,058 of CM014270.1, forward strand.
AGCTAGGAGCTTATTCAGTTCTACCCTAATGGCCTCCTTACGATCTTGAGCGAATCGGCGCAGCTTTTGTTTGGCAGGCTTTGCGTTCTTGCTCAAATCCAAGGAGTGCTCAGCTTTCTCCCTCGGAACACCTGTCATGTCTGATGGCTTCCATGCGAAGGTGTCCCAGTTGTCCCGGAGGAAGGAGGTGAGTGCGTCTTCCTATTTGGGAGTGAGCCCTGGCCCTATGAGGGCCGTCTTGGAGGGGTCATCGAGTCCCAAGCTGATCGCTTTGGGGGCTTCTGCAGGTGCCAGCGCCGTGGGCTACTACTTCTGCTCTGGGAGGACAGGCTCACCGGTCGCTGCCTTGGGGGCTTCTTCTGCCAGCAAGGTGGCGTTGCCAAGCTGCTAAGACAACTCGGCTATCTTGATAGTCTCTCCGTCGCACTCGAAGGAGGTCTTGATGCCTCCACGGATGGAGAGGACGCCATTGGGCGCCGGCATTTTCAGAACCAAGTATGTGTGATTTGGAATAGCCATGAATCGGGCCAGCATGGGCCTGCCAAAGATAGCATGGTAGGAGCTCTTGAAGTCGGCCACCTCGAAGTATAGGAACTCTGTGCGGTAGTTGTCGGCCATGCCAAACATGACTGGCAAGGCGACCCTTTCTATCGGGTAGAAAGCTTTTTCTGGCACAATGCCAAAGAACAGATCTTCAGTGCTCAGAAGCCTGTTGTAGTCAAACCCCATGCTGTTGAGGGTGTTGGTGAAGATGATGTTCAGGGCGCTCCCGCCGTCGACCAGGACCTTGGAGAGGAGGACCCTTTCGACGATCGGGGCCACGACGAGTGGGTAGGACCCTAGCTCGGGAAGGTACACCCAGTGGTCGGCGTGACTGAAGGTGATGGGTGTCTCCGACCACTGGAGGTATTCCACCGGCTTGGTGGAGACCATCTTCACTTCGCGCTTGTGGAGCTTGCCCTTGCGCCGATCCGAGAAGGCACCGGGCCCCCCGATGATGACGTTGACCTGGCGGTCGGCGTGCTGAAAGTCACCATTAGCGGCCCACCTGGGAGCTTTCAGTGGTGCTGGGAGTCGGCGTTCATCGTCTTGGTGACGTTGACCGTCCCAGCGAGCCGGAGCATCGCGGTCGAGCTCGCCGCGTCGGTAATCGTCATGGCGGTCGCGGTCTTCTCTGCGCCGGTAGTCGTCCCGCCGATCACCGTTGTAGCCATCACGGCGGTAGTTGTTGTAGCGGCCGCCATTGTTGTTGAAGCGCATGACAATCACGGAGATTGTGCTTTGCATCCTTGTGGAAGGGGCACTGATCATTCAGTGTATCATGAAACTCCTCGGCAAGGAACCTGGGTTCCGGCCGGCCTTCTTCTTCTGCTAGGGCTACGAGGAGCTCTGGGCCCGCCTTGCGCTCACGCAGCGGCTCGTGGCGCTTCGATCTTTCGACCCGGTCATCGTCCTCCAGGCGCTTCTGCTTGCTCTTGAACTGAGCTTGCTTGGCTTGGTCGGCCCGGACCTCCAAGTTGACCACCTCCATCAGGTCGGAAACTGTGGTTAGGTTGGTTTTGAAGAGCGTGCGGAATAGCTGGTTGTCGATAAGGCCCCGCCGGAATGCGTCGATCACATCCCGGTCTTCGACATCGGCGATCTTGTTCTGGTTGTCGAAGAAACGGTCGGTGTAGTCTCGGAGACTTTCACCCTTCCTCTGCTTGACGTTGTCCAGGTCGAATCTGGTGCCCGACCGAGTGTAGCTTGCCTGGTAGTTCTTGGTGAAAGCTTGGCGGAGGTCTGCCCAGCTATCGATGGTGTCCTGGGGGACGCCCTCAAGCCACAGTAGCGCTTCTTTGCCTAACATCACAGGGAAGTAGGCGACGGCTTGGTCGTTGGAACCATGAGCAGCTTTGACTGCTGTATGGTATGTCTTGAGCCAGAGCTTGGGGTCGGAGCGACCGTCGAACTTCTCGACAAGGGCTGGCTTGAAGGACTCGGGCCAACAGATGGTGCGGAGTCGGGCGGAGAAAGCAGCGAAGCCGTTGAAGATGTCCTCCTAGTCATTGCGATGGTCGCGGCGAGGAGGTCGAACTTGGTCGGCTCGGGGCCGAGCATCATCACGCCATTGGCGGGGGTCGTACCGTGCGTCGTACTATTCACGCTCCACGAGCTCGTGAACGACGCGGCGCTCGTCTTCTTCTGCTGCAGCATCACCTGCCTCTCCCACCGGCTGGCGGTCGGGTCGGCCGTAGTCCCGGTCGTACCGCTCACGGCGCTCGAGCTCGGCTGCGTTGCGCTCTCGGTGCCGAGCATCGAGTTCGGCGCGGATGTCGCGGGCGTAGTCCCTTAGGCGATCACGAAGGTCGTCGGGTTGGTGACGCCGTTGGCGCCTGTGGTGTCGGTCCTGGTAGCGCTCACGGCGGTGGTCCGCATTGCGCGGGTTACGCCGTTCCTCTTCTTCTTCTTCGTGGTGGTTCTGGGCCACCTCTTCTTCGACGATGGGTAGTGGGGGTTCCTCTGGCGAGGCTGATCCCGATCTGATCTGCTATGAGTAGAGCAGTGGCTTGAAAAGCGAGCCGAGTTAGATCGCCCAGATCAGGATCTGGCGCGATACGATCGCTCGACTTGCTCCTGGGCGGCTTCTAACTGAGCTCGGGCATGCTGCACCTCAGGGGTGTCGGGCATGTGTCCTAGCTCGGCGAACGGAACTTGAGGCATGAATGGTCCATCGAGGTTTTGAGGCTCGACTCGATGAGGACCCCGAGGCGGAGGTTGTTGTTTTTGCCGAGCCCCTGAGGGGTTCTCTCCGGCAGCTGCGGCGGCTGCGGGTTCTCCTGCCGCTGCCTGGGGCAAGGCGGCTTCTTCCGTGCGGCATTTCGCTCTAGTCGGTGATCCCTGGCTAAGTCGGTTTCTCCATCCTGAGCAGCGAAATCCTCAGAGACGAAGACCTCATGCCCCGGAGGTGTGGCATAGCTTGAGTCATTGCTCGTGTCAGCCAGAGCCGGCAAGAGCACGCTTGTAGCAACTTGGAACTCCCCGTAGTCCGGGGACTGGGTCGGCTTGGGCGGGATCTCAGATCAGATCTGAGACATGTCTTCACGGAGTCAGGCCGAGTAGATCGCTGAAGCGCTACGCAACCCTAGCGGGAGTGATTTGCGGGGTCGGCACAGAGCATCCTCCGACATCGTGATGCATTCGGCGATGGTGTCCTGGACACCATCCAACCCGGCGAGGAGCTCATCCGGGGACGGGATTCTCTGGCGAGTAGTCAGGCCCAGAGCCTGGTCGTCGAGGGTGACCGCATCGAGCCGCTGCTGGAGCGGGTCGATGATCGATGTCGAGATCGGTGATGAAGTCAGCGCGGAGTTGGTTGGCGTGGGGGCGTCGAGTGACGTGGTGGAGTCGGAGGCGGCGGAGTGGATCTCGGCGAAGAAGCTGATGCCCTCAAGATGCGTGGCGCAGTCCTTGATCGAATCGGGGAAGATGACGGAGCGACGATCTGCCATCGAGCTAGCTGTATTGCCCCGCGATCACCCCTACCTGGCGCGCCAACTGTCGGATCTATTGACCGGTAGTCCACCCAGGGGTACCCAGATGGTAGATTTGTAGGCAAAGGGCAATCGCAGGACTAGGGAGCTCGAGGTAACACAGGGACATAGGGATTCTACAGGTTCGGGCTACCCAGAGGTATAATTCCCTACGTCCTATGCTCGGGGGTCTTGTATTGCTTCGCTCGGCAATGCTCCGGAGAACAATGGCGAGTCTATGGTTACAATGAGGGTGGAAGGATGGCGTAGAATCAGATGGCAAGAGGATTGAATGATCTAGGAGGGTCGACCTAGGTCACCTTATATAGGCTGATGGCCTAGGGTTTACAGGTCGGTTATCTCTAATTGTATCTGGCTACAACTAGAAAACTAATTTGAATCGGTTGTCATATAATCTCCGTGATCTCCAGGCGGGATCCGAGTGAATCACCGAGTGCCTTGCGGGCTAAGTCTTCTTCAATCTTGTCTGTCAAGCCGGGGATCCTCATGGGCCAGCCTGGAGCCGGCCCACATCCTTGTCAGACGTGGGACCAGGCCGATTGGCTACCCGGTCGGTAGTGGGCTCAGGGGTACCCATACCCCACAATACTTGCCTTCCTCAATATATTGCTGTAATTCTCCTCTTCAGAACCTTGCTCTCCTTCAACGTCGAACAGCTCATCGATTGGCATGATCAACACCAGCACACATGATAAATCTAACAAAGCAATACACCAATCAATACAATAGTTTTGAAAAGTGCACAACTAGAAAACACTAGCTACGACGAACTCGGGGACGCAAGAAACACTAGGACAAAGCTATGGTCGAAAAGGTATGGCAATTAAAAGGTCAAGGCATACTGGTACAAAGAACATAAGCTAGAGTTATTTTGGCTGAGAACAAATAGATTGTGACATCATCAAAGCATGAACATGATGTCATCACGGAATATGGGGATAAAGCTTCAATGGAATTTTGTATAAATGGATCAACAAACTTTAGCATACGTACATACAATTCAACATACTATTTTAATATCAAAATTCCACATATGTGATATCATATATGAATTCAATATTAAAACACTACACTGGAGTTATAGCGGTTCATATACTAAACATTTATTACACTACCAGAGAACTCTCTATCCATCCTCCCTAATCGGTCACGGTTGGATTGGACCCGGTACCAATGGAAGCATTGGTACCGGGTCCAATCCCCAATAATTCTGCGCGCTCATTGGTACCGGGTGGTGGCACCACCCGGTACCTATGAGGCAACATTGGTACCGGGTGGTGTCACCACCCGGTACCAATGAGCCTCGGGGCCTTTGGTACCGGTTGGTGACACCACCCGGTACCAAAGGGGCCCTGCGTATAAAGGGGCCTTCTTCCTCCCCCAGCCCGAGCCATGGCTCATTTCTTCATCCTCCATTGAGCTCGGGTTGGGGAGCTCATGCCCGATTTTTTCATAACTTTTGGAGATTTTGCAAACCAAGTCCGCTAGAAGGTTAGCAACTTCATCCTCTCTCTTTTGACGTTTAGTATGGTCTATTTCATGCTCTATGTTTTGAGTAATTTGTGTTTTGTGGAATGGATTGAAATAAAAGATTTTAGATTGAATCTTCATTTTTATTATGAATTTGTAATAGAGAATCAATATATAGTTAGTTGTTGCATGTGTGGAGATGATGCACAAATTTTTAGACATTGTTTAGATTTTTGGATTATTTGTAGAAACTTTAAATGATTTTCATATTTATGCTTATTATGATTTTTAGATATTAGAAATGATATTCATATTTAGGGTTATTAGGATTTTTAGAGATTATAAATGAAATTCATATTTAGGCTTATTACGAAATTTAGAATTACATCTTTTTAGAGGCTTCAAATGACGTTGATATTTAGGGTTATTAGGATTTTTTGAGATTATAAATGATATTCTTATTTAGTTAGATTTTAAATTCAATTTTACTTCTCATGGTTGTCAATAGAAAATAGAATTTTACTTCTAGTTATTTGAGAATGCATGAGACCTAGGAATAATGGATAGTTTTTTTGTAATATACTAATATGTTATGTCAAAATTAAAAAAAATCAAGTGTTCTAGAATCAACATGGATACTGCCGCTGGAGGAAGTGGTGATGATGGTAGGGGTAATCATCGTTCCTCTGCTGGCAAGGGGAAACCACCGTCAACCCTCAACCGAAGCCAAAGAAAAAAGGAGCGTTGCATAGAGCAATGGTTCGATATTTGCAAGGGAAGCATGAAGATGATGTTGCGGCAGGCTTAGAACCTCCGTTTGATGGTCGTTATGCTCCACCGCCAGTTGCGGGTCAAACAACTCCACCTCCAGACCCAAAGAATACGCCCAAAGATGCTTAAATACCACCGCCTGTCATAATGTGATCTATGTCTGTATTTTTTTTCAAATTAATAAGTTTTCCCAAGCAAGAACAAAACCTACGTACGATTTGTAATTTAATTTCTGCGCGTGTCTTTAGAAATACATCTTTTTGGTGGCATCAAATGATGTTGATGTTTACGGTTATTAAGATTTTTAGAGATTATATATGATATTCTTATTTAGGTTTATTACGAACTTTAGAAATTGAGGGATGAATTTTTCATTGTATTTTGTGAATAGATGAATCGGCAATGGATGTACAACGCGGATAGACGCTCATCTGACTTCATTAATGGCGTTCATCAATTTCTCGACGCGGCAGAGGCTAACTCGACCTCGGGTTTTATATGCTGTCCATGCAAGGTCTGTGAGAATAAGAAGGATTATCACATCTCGAAGAAGGTGGTCCACACACACTTGCTTATGAGTGGTTCATGCCTAACTATATCTGTTGGACCAAACACGGCGAAGCGGGGATATTCTTTGAAGAAGGTGATGAAGAAGGTGACGACAACATCCCGGACTTTGCACAATACGGTGCCTTTGCAGATGATACGGCAATGGGCGAGGGTGAAGCAGTTGCAGAGGATGAGGATGATGACGCCTTAGGTGGCATGATCCGTGATGAAGAGAAAGACTGCGAAAGTGCGAAAGAGCGGGAGAAGATGAACCGTTTGTTGGAGGACCACAAAACATTGTTGTACCCAGATTGCAAAGAGGACCAGAAAAAATTGGGTACCACACTGGAACTGTTGCAATGGAAGGCAACTAATGGCTTGTCTGACAAAGGTTTTGGAGAGATATTGAAAATGATAAAGAAGATGCTTCCAGAGGGCAACACATTGGCCGAAACAACATACGAAGCAAGAAAAATCGTTTGCCCTCTAGGACTGGAAGTACAAAAGATACACGCATGTCCCAATGATTGTATCCTTTATCGGGGCAAGTCGTACGAATCTTTGGACGCCTGTCCGGTTTGCAATTGCTCGCGGTATAAAATCAGGCGAGACGACCCTGGTGATGTTGAGGGAGAGGCCCCCAAGAAAAGAGTCCCTGCCAAGTGATGTGGTATTTCCCTATAATACAACGTCTGAAGCGCTTGTTCAGAAACAAAGAGCATGCTAAATTGCTGAGGTGGCACAAAGAGGATCGGAGGGAAGACAATATGTTGAGACACCCCGCTGATGGGTCGCAATGGAGAAAAATCGACAGAGCGTTCCCAGACTTCGCAGAAGATGCAAGGAACATAAGATTTGGTTTGAGTACGGATGGCATGAATCCTTTTGGTGATATGAGCAGTAGCCACAGCACTTGGCCCGTGACTCTTTGTATGTACAACCTTCCTCCGTGGATGTGCATGAAGCGGAAGTTCATTATGATGCCAGTGCTAATCCAAGGGCCAAAACAGCCTGGCAACGACATTGATGTGTATCTAAGGCCACTGATTGAGGAACTTTTGTTGTTGTGGGGCAAAGATGGTGTAAAGGCGTGGGATGAGCACAAGCAAGAGGAATTTAACCTAAGAGCATTATTGTTTGTGACCATCAATGATTGGCCTGCACTTGGTAACCTGTCGGGACAGTCAAACAAGGGATACAAAGCATGCACACATTGCCTAGAACACACCGACTGCATTTATCTGAAACATTGTAGAAAGTGTGTGTATATGGGCCATCGTCGATTCCTTTCTGAGAAACATCCGCTGAGAAAGAAAGGAAAGCATTTTGAGGCGGAAGGTCGTAGCAAACCAAGGCATCGGGATGGAAAATATGTATTTGCTATGGTAAAAGATGTGAAGGTGGTCTTTGGGAAGGGACCTGGCAGCCAGCCAGCGGCAAGTGAAATGGAAAGGCGCCCATGTGGAAGAAAAAGTCAATATTCTGGGACCTACCATATTGGGAGGTCTTAGATGTACGCCACGCAATTGATGTGATGCACCTGACGAAAAATCTTTGCGTAAACGTGCTAGGGTTCCTTGGTACTTACGGAAAGTCAAAAGATACGCTTGAAGCACGACAGGACCTGAAACGTATGAAACAACGAGATCCCCTGCATCCTGAGAAAAGAGAGAAAGGGCGTTGGAACTTGCGTCTTGCTAGCTACACTCTAAGCAAGGAGGAGAAGACCAGCATGTTTGATTGCTTGAACAGTATTAAGGTCCCGTCCGGCTACTCATTGAATGTAAAGAGTCTGATAAATATGAAAGAGAAGAAATTCGTACACCTCAAGTCCCATGACTGCCATGTGCTGCTCACACAATTGCTTCCGGTGGCGCTGAGGGGAATTCTACCCGTTAATGTCCGAACAACTATTGTGAAGCTATGCGCCTTTCTCAATGCAATCGACCAGAAGGCAATCGATCCCACTAATCTAGCAAAGCTGCAGGATGATGTGGCCCAAAGCTTTGTCAGCCTTGAGATGATATTTCCTCCGTCTTTCTTTAATATTATGACGCATCTCCTGGTCCATGTTGTCAAAGAGATTGGTATTCTTGGTCCTGTATTCCTACACAATATGTATCCTTTTGAGAGGCTCATGGCTATTCTAAAGAAATATGTTCATAACCGTTCTCTTCCAGAAGGATGCATCGCCAAGGGATACAGAACAGAGGAGGTCATTGAGTTCTGTGTTGACTATATCCCTGAACTGAAACCGATTGGGCTACCTGAGTCACGCCATGAGGGGAGACTACTTGGAAAGGGCACGTTAGGAAGGAAACAAACAAGGTGTAGCGACTACGATTTATTCATGAAAGCCATTACACTGTATTGCAGTCGTCAACCATGGTGGCTCCTTACATCGAGGAGCACAAGACTATAATATGCTACCAAAATTCAAGAAAGTCTGAGAAGTGGATTACACGCCATCACATAGAAACTTTCGCTGGTTGGTTGCGACAAAAGCTCATGGGTAACGAGACAATACATACACAGCTGGCGTATTTGGCAAGGGGACCATCATCCTCATTCTTGACGTTCCAAGGCTATGACATAAATGGGTATACATTTTACACGAGAGCCCAAGACAATAAAAGCACCAACCAAAATAGTGGTGTCTGTATAGATGCCTATGACAACAAAGGGAACAGGGACTCATATTATGGCCAGGTAGAGGAGATCTGGGAACTAGATTATGGACCTTTGAAAATACCACTTTTTCGGTGCAAATGGGTGAAACTTACAAGTGGAGGTGTTACTATAGACCGCTACGGCATGACAACTGTGGATCTCAACAAAATTGGGTATGTAGACGAACCATTCGTGCTCGCCAAGGATGTGCATCAAGTGTTTTATGTGAAGGACATGTCTACCAAACCAAGACGGGGACTCTGCAAACAAACAACTCCGAACTTTATCCAAAACGGCACATAGTTCTCACGGGAAAAAAAATCATGGGTGTCGAGGACGTCACCGATGAAGATGATTATAATAGGTGTGACGAGGTGTCTCCGTTCAGTGTGGAGGATGACACAAGCATCCTGTTGGCCAATGAAGATGCTCTTTACGCTCGCAACGATCATAACGAAGGCACTCTTGTAAAGAAAACATTTATTGCTGTTCAAGCATAATGTTGTACTTATGTTGAAGCATGATCATGCTATGTAATTCTAATTATGTTGAAGCAATATGGTATGTAATGTTGGTCAAATTTGATTTTGTCTTATGCTTCTTGATAAGTATTTACTAGTTTTGTTAAATTGACTTGTAATATATTACGGTTTATTTTGTTAAATACTAATAATACATACTATCAAACTAAATTTCAAATACTAAATAGTATATACTAAAAAGATAAAAATGGAAGAAAGAGTATATATA
>CM014270.1:63443682-63455086 GCA_004135705.1 Alloteropsis semialata
GCCCGACGACCCCCGCGCGCCCCGGACGCTCGACGACCCCCTCGCGCCCCGGACGCCGCGCCCCTCCTCGACGTACGCCGCCGCCCCTCCCCGACGCCGCGCCCCTCCTCAACTCAGTTTCGGCAACTAGGTGCGGAACTGTAGGGTTTACTCTGCTGAATAATCCTTGTTAACTTAGTTTAGCCATTTCAGTTTGTTCTGTTAGTTCGTATCGTGCATGATCTGGTCAAATGGAAGTGGAGCTCTGACGTGATGCATATAAGATATCACTGTTATATTGTTTTGAGTAACCAAGCAAGTTCAATTGTTGAGCCCAAAAGCAGAGAGCTTTGGTCGAGATCAACTCTAATATAAGTTTTGATTCGATTGTAGCTTAGACAAAAAGGCATGTAACCATTTTCAGCCAGTTTATCTACTTATAGAGAAACTTATTAGCACTAATTGTGTGAATTATTGGAATTGTGTGAGTTATTGTATTTATAGGATTTTTCATGTAATTTATAGAAATATGAATCTAGAATTTGGATGAATGATGCTTGGATGATGGATGTAATAATTCGGATATGCCATGAATGATACGTGGATTGGATTAGATTTTTTTTTTGTGGTGGTCTCATAATGCTCAATTTTTAGGGGAAATGCTGCCCAAATTATGTTTTGTATGTAATTATTAGATTTTTCATGTAATTATTGGAAATTATAGGATTTTTTATGTAATTATAAGTTTTTTTATGTAATTATAGGATTTTTCATGTAATTTATTGAAATATGAATCTAGAATTTACATTATTTCATGTGTGTGTGTAATTATAAGATTTTTAGTTATTGTCACTTTAGATATAATTTGATCGAATAAGATATAATTTGAATTTGATATAATTATAAGATTTTTAGTTATAAGATTTGATATAATTCCATAGAATTTCATACAATTTTAGAAATTACTTTGTAATTGGTTGAATTTGATATAATTTGATGGAAATTCATCGAATTTGATTGAAATTCATCGAATAAGATATAATTTCATAGAATTTCATACAATTTCATGGCCCCTGACTGCCATCAGTTCCACCGATCTCCTCCACGCCTAAGTGCCCAAGCCGCCGCCGCGTCCCCAAGCCGCCGTCGCACGACCTCGTCGTCGCCGTCGCACGACCTTGTATGTAATTATTAGATTCATCGTATTAGAAATGATTATTAGAAATGTTTAGAAATGATAATTAGTGTATATGAAAATGATTGTTATAAATGTTTAGAAATGATTATTAGTGTATATGAAAATGATTGTTATAAATGTTTAGAAATGATTATTAGTGTAAATGAAAAGGATTATTAGAAATGTTTAGAAATGATAGAATTTGATAGAAATTGGTAGAATTTGATAGAATTTGATAGAATTTGATCGAATTTGGTTGGATTTGATAGAATTTGGTAGAATTTGATAGAATTTGGTTGAATTTGATAGAATTTGGTCAATTTTGATAGAATTTGGTCGAATTTGGTAGAATTTGGTTGAATTTGATAGAATTTGGTGAATTTTGATAGAATTTGATAGAAATTGATAGAATTTGGTTGAATTTGATAGAATTTGATCGAATTTGATAGAATTTGGTAGAATTTGGTTGGATTTGATAGGATTTGATATAATTTGATAGAATTTGATAGGATTTGATAGAATTTGATAGGATTTGATAGGATTTGATAGAATTTGATAGAATTTGATAGAATTTGATAGGATTTGATAGGATTTGATCGAATTTGGTAGAATTTGATAGAATTTGATCGAATTTGATATAATTGTTATTTCATGTATATTTGATAGACGGAAGAGAAAATGGACTACACAGAAGACGAAATGAACATGATTATGATGGAAGAAATCGCAAAAGGCAGTGCACGTGCCACAAACCTTCTCGACGTCGACGAGGAGGCAGGTGGTGACGATGGCAGCCAATACCTGAATATGTCAGGTGATGGCATGGAAGAACCTGCCGCTGGTAGTGTTCGGGCCGAGGAGGTATATATGTATACATATTGTCAATATCGAATATATATATGTTCAAGCATGAAATCTTAATATATACATTTCTTTCTCGTACATGTAGCCCTCAGGCTCACAGCCTTCTGGGTCCTCATCATCGAAGAAGACGAAACGTGGCCCGACCAAGAAGTTAGAGGGCAGACTTGTAATCACTGATGTGGCAGAAGATGGTCGGCCAGTTGCGCCAGAGAAAGCTGCTATAAAGATGGCCAATCAGTGTGGTGTTCTAGTGAGAGACCACGTGCCCATCAGCCTGCAGAGGTGGAAACCCTGCGATGATGCTACATACGTGCCGCAATCAGAGAAAGAAATGCTATGGGCCAGTCTGCAAGAACATTTCGCGGTGCCTCAAGGTTCAGAGGCAAGAGTCAAAAATTGGGCTCTAAAGACGATGTGTACTGCATTTCAAACATGGAAGAAAAACATGTACAAGAAATATGCCGAGAAGAACCTGACACCCAACTTCGATGATTACCCAAAGCTGAGGGGTCATTGGGATTCCTTCGTGCAGTATAGGCGGTCGGAGTTAGGTGAAAAGAACTCGCGACAGAATAGGATCAATGCCGCGAAGAAAAGATACTTCCACTCTCTTGGACCAACTGGCTATAAGAAGAAAATTCCTATCTGGGACAAGATGGAAAAAGATTTGGTTGCCAGGGGAATCACGCCGGCGACAATGCATTGGCCCGAGCGATCAAGGCATTGGTACTACGCTCATGGTGGCACTCTGGATCTTTCAGATGGGTCGCTTATATACAGCGATGAGGTAAAAGAGGCGGCCGCTGCTATACTTAAGGTCATTCAAGAGACAGCTGATGGGACATTCGTTCCCGACAGAGAAAACGACGAGCTAACAAGGGCTCTGGGGAACCCCGAACATCCCGGACGAGCTAGAGGTGTCGGCGTAGTCCCGTGGAAGGCTGCATTTCCTGCGGACAGTGACACATACAGGAGTCGAAGCCGCTCTAAGGCCGCACAAGAGAGAAGAGTGGAGAACTTGGAAAGAGAGCTTCGGGAGACAAAGGCCGGCATCCCAGACATGGTGTCTAGACAGCTACAGACATTGCTGAGCCAAGGGCAGACGGTGCCGGGAATAGTACATGTACCAGCTGGTGGATCAGCTGATGGTGTTAGCCCGCCCTACCAACGTCGCAGCAGTGTTGCTTCCACAGAGCTCCCACCTGCCGATGCCGGGGACGAGAGTGCTCGCTATCCAGTGGACAAAATCACTCTGCGTACGCCATGTGAGCTTCATATACCAAGCCGGAACTTATCCACTAAGGTGGCTTACGGTATGGCTTATCCGGTGGAGCAAGGGCAGACCATTCATGGGGCACAGATTCCAAGTGGCTACTGCAAGGTGGGGGTCGAGCAGATTTGTGAAGGATATGATGAATTGGAGCTCGACATCCCAAGTGGCGACGAAGAAAAGACGTTAGCGGATGCTGCCCACGGCAGTATCATTCTATGGAAGAAGCGTTACGTCAAATTTCGCAGTCAAGGGCCGTCAGCTACTCCACCCAGGGATCCCCCGCAGCCACCGTCACCTTCAAGAAGGGCCGAGGATGACCCAGAGCTGCCACCTCCAGGTAGGGTTGCAGTACCGTTTTCGTTTTCTACATTTGCATAATTTGCAATACCGTTTTCGACCGTTTCCGATCGTTTTATCCCTACCTCCAGGTCAGGATGATGCCGGCTCACACATGTCTCCTCCTCCACCAGCACGGCATCCCCCAAAGCGCCAAGCTCCGCCCCCACGGCGGACTACTCGCCAGAAGCGCCAAACGGTGGAGAAAGAGCCTACCGACGAAGAAAGGTTGGCCGCCATAAGGAAGAAAAGAGCCTACGACCGAACTGACGAGGAAACTGCTTTGGTGGTCGCAGCCCATGTCAAAGAGCATTTCAAACCAAAAGAGCCAGAGAAGCCGGTGCCCATAGATCCGACAGCGAAGACATTTTTCAAAAAAATGAGCGCGGCGAATCAGAAGAGATTCTTGCCCTCCGACTACGACCGCCAGCTTGCAAAGTCTTATGATAAGCAGAAACAACAAGCCAGCGGTGGATCCTCGGTGAAGAAGGCGGCCACTCCTAAGAAGAAACAAGTCGGTCAGAGCTCGGCTGGGAGGACACAAGGGCAACAGGAATATGACGACGAACAGCTTGCGTTGTTGTGCCAGCAAACAGGCCTCTCAGCGGCAGAACTTTTATCGGGCACGGGCGAAATTCCTGTGGCAGCACCTGTGCAAATTTGGACATTTGAATATGGCAAACCAATGGTGCCCCCAGATTCTTTGAAGTCCCTAACCACTCAAGCATTCCGATTTCATGAGTGGTACATGAAGGAGTCCAAAAAGGGTAGACAGATGCTCAATGTTTTGATAAAAGACCGTGATTACTTCCGTGGGCATGAGCTCTTGATTTTGGATTTCAAGGATGTCTATGATTTGTACCGTCAAGATGCCATAGACCTCTCATTGATGAGCTGCTGGGTTGTGTAAGTTTCTTTCACTGATCTATTCTCGCAATACTTGCTTTCTTAATTATAATTTTCAACAATAACAATCTATTCTTGTCATGTAGGATGGAGATCCATACATGCCGTGAAAAATCGTATGATGATGTCGGCTTCATGGATCCATTGATGGTAAATGAGAGAAATGTACAGACACAGCCGCTGGAGACGGTGGACAACATATACCTGTACCTGGAGAAACAAAGAAGCAAGTATTACATTCTTTTGCCATACAATTTCCAGTGAGTACTTCTCTCTATGTATGTATAACTTTAAGACTTTGTTCTCAATACTTGTGCATGTATTTATATATATATATATATATATACAGCTTCCACTGGATACTGCTTGTGATAATCATGAATCAAAGTCAAATTGTTGTCATGGACTCACTGCGGAAACCACAAGAGGATTACCAAGCAGTTTTAGACTTGATTGACATGGCATGGACACGTTTCCGTGCGAAACATAAAGGAAATTTCAAACAACAACTGCATGTGAGGACGGACTTTCCGGTACGTGGCTGGTGTACCCGCATATCTCGTAAAATCACACTAATATATAGTTGTTATGTCTAACTTTATTCTTCTCCACTATCAGTGTGCCAGACAGGAAGCAGGGACGAATCTATGCGGATACTACGTCTGCCAGTGGATCCATACCTATGCTTCTCACAAAAAAGTGACTCAAGCAGAACTCATGGTATGAATTAGATTATTAGTGTATATAGAAATTAGATTATTAGTGTGTATGGAAAATAGATTATTAGTGTATATGGAAATTAGATTATTAGTATGGAAATATTAGTGTATATGAAAATTAGATTATTAGTGTATATGAAAATTAGATTATTAGTGTATATTGAAATAAGATTATTAGTGTATATGGAAATTAGATTATTAGTGTATATGGAAATTAGATTATTAGTGTATATGGAAATTAGATTATTAGTGTATATGGACATTAGATTATTAGTGTATATGGAAATATGATTATTAGTGTATATGGAAATATGATTATTAGTGTATATTTATTATGAATATATTTATTATACTTTGTTATTTCATGTATACTTTGTTAATTCATGTAAACTTTGTTATTTATGTAAACTTTGTTACTTGGTTAGAAATGATTATTAGTTATTGATTATTGTTTAGAAATGATTATTAGTTATTGTTTTGAAATGATTATTAGTTATTGTTTAGAAATGAATGTGTTAGGATATTTTATAATTACATGCAAAATTTATTTATTATATGAATTAATGATTATTAGTTACTTGTTTAGAAATGATTACATGCAAGATTTATTTATTATATGAATGAATGTTGTCATTTGTGATTAATGCAGAGGATGTTTTACCATGAAGTGCTCCCAATGAGAGAAAGAGCAAAAGCTATTGCGGACCAACTATTTGGATTCCTTATGGACCAAGTTATAAGTCCGCTGGGAGAGTACCACCATGACGGAACCGAAATCGCTCAATTGGACTCCCTTTCTGCTCCTTCTTCCAGTGCAGCTCGTGAATTGTAAATAACTTTTAAATGCTCTAACTTTTGTATTGGCCGATCTCAAATGTTTATATGTAAATGTTCGAAAAAAATGCAATCAAAGTTGGGTCAAAATCAATTGACAATTGCGACAACTTCAATCTTATTGCGTGAAAGATCGTGTACGACATATGACATATGACGAGCAGACACGTAGACGCGTAGATTTGTATATAACTAACCCAAATATCAAACATTTAAAAAAAATAACCAAAAGAGCCTTTGGTACCGGTTGGTAACACCAACCGGTACCAAAGGCCCTCCCCCGAACGCCTACGCGGGGGGTCCTTTGGTACCGGTTGGTGTTACCAACCGGTACCAAAGGCTCCCTTTGGTACCGGGTCTGGACCCGGTACCAAAGGCCGCCCCCCTTTAGTCACGGCTTCGCGGTACCGGTTCCAGAACCGGTACCTATGAGGGTTACGAACCGTGACCGATCGAGCGTTCTCCAGTAGTGGTTTCATCCATTGATCTACTTACTGCAAGTTCATCTTCACCATGCTTGCTCAGTGGTGAAAGCAAGGCACTTTGTACAAGCTGGCCAATAACAAACTAATAAGAACTACGCTTGGATGAGGGACAATAGAGTTATCAAAGGAAAAGGATCCTGAGTTATTTTATCTTGCTGACTGTAGACTTGGTGGCCTAGGTATTGTTGTCGAAGTTAATCTTCAGCGTGCAGAAACTAGAAATGCACTAGTTTGTGGAACATACATTTATTTCCTATGAAGTCAAGAAAAACCACAGGTAATGTTTATTGGTTTCAATCGTTATGTGCCTGTATGATTAGTTTGGGCTATGCAGTTTCAACTTGTAACACCCTCAGATTTCTTCACTTTTGTCCTTCTGCACGAAGTGTCTCTCTGAAACAAACATATTAAGTACCTATAGATTTCTTATACTGACAGTTGTTGTTGTCCCATCCAAATATCCAATCCTCCCTCAAAGTGCAGAACCCCTAAGTTGACATCAAAATATGAAAAGGATGAAGCTTTACAGCATGCTCGCAACGTTTATCGTGTGTCATTGAAAAAAATATAGGTACATACACTTGTTATGGTTTGATCAAGTTTTTATGCTACCATGGTCTTCTATATGGAAATGCATATTTACTTGCTATTCTGTTACCGAAGAATAAGGTAAAATATTGTCTTACATATTGAACTGAAATTAATAACTAAGTCTCTGAGGAAGATCATTTCTATGTAAGACTTGATGGATTTTTTATGAGTATCTGTAATTGAAATTAGGAAGGGGTGCCCTTTCAATTAAAAAATGGTGGTGCAAGAAGTGTTAAGATAGTAGAGAAAAATATTATTGCATAAGCTGCTCAGGGGATTGAAATGAGTGTTCCAGAAGCTGTCAGTCATTTACCAGTAGTTGCGTAGGATTGTTTCATGCCCTTTACTATATTGAGAAATCTCTTCTCATCCTAATGCATGTGAGCTCCAATAGTTGCTGATCCCAGTATTCCTTTCTAAGTTGCATAATGGTGACTTACACACTGAATGCAGGCCTAATTAATACTGAATCGCTCTGTATATTTCCCTCTATAGTGAACTAATCCTGATTATGCAAGGTCCTAACCATAGAGTCAAGGGTTTTTATCAAATTGTATCAAGGCAACATTGCATTAGAGCAATGAAGGTTCGGCCACCATTTCTATCTGTCCTTTTCTTTTCACTTTGCTGTTTATTAAGCAAATGACTATTGCATTACAGGTGTGCCTCATTATGTGCTATATCAAGACCTAGCTGAGGTAAGAGATGAAAAGCTTGATAGCTCCGGCTATGCCTTGGCTCCCCGTGCTGTGATTTTGGTGACACAGCTTACGACTTCGCAAGAGCAAATGATCTTCTCTTCATGGTCGAGGTAAGAGATGAAAAGCTTGATAGCTCCGGCTCTGCCTCGGCTCCCCGTGCTGTGATTTTGGTGACACAGCTTACGACTTCGCAAGAGCAAATGATCTTCCCTTCATGGTGAGGTTTCCTTTGGATTGTCAAATGTGATCATAATTTTATAGGGAAATCAATATCACAAGAAACATTATGTTAGAAATTAGAGGCCTCGGTGAGTTACACTGCCGATCAAAGAGATATATCTTCATAAATATGGCTGGTCATGAATATAGATGAAAACATATTTCTTCTGAGCATGCATCTGTTTGTTTTTATCTAAATAAACTTGGAATGCTGTATATTTCTGTTAAGACTATGAAATGCTATATATACAAAAGCCATTCAAATCTTATCTGTATATCTCAATTTAGACTGTAGACATATAAAACCATGGGCTACTCCAACGAAGGCACGGCAAAGCCGGCAAACTTTGGGGTCTCTGAGTCAATGGTGCATCTTTTCTGGGGACAGATGTACGTATATATGGGGAGAAAAACCTATCAACTCTCCATCTATTAACAATATGGGACTAATAATAGATGTTTAACTCCTTTCTAATGCTAATGGACCTATGAGATTCCACTACCACTAATGGGCTTGTGAAATTTGGCCCAATTAAGAAGGTGGGATGGATTTAGAATAACACGGGCTCGATAATGGGTCAAGGCTGGCCCAAAAATATTTGTATTTTTGGAATAATTAATTTCCTGGTATTAAACAATCCTAGAAAAGTCTAGAATTCATATTTAAACCATGAAAAATATTCCAAAAAATTCCAAAATTCATGAGAAAAATCTCAGAGATGATATTGGACCTAAAGAACCCAAATAAAATATTTGGAGCTCGTGAAAAGATTTCTAGAAGTTTTGAGATAAAAGAATTAGCTCTAGAAAGAATAGGAATAAACTCCAGAGAAGTATGGAAAAAATTCCCAGATGAACCTATTTGATATCTGAGAGGATTTGGAACACTAAACACTACAGACACACCAAAACAAGAGTAAAACAACCGCACTTAAAAGCCTATATTATTTTAATTTATTTGAAAACAATAATATTTTCTTATACTAAATTTCCTGTAATAAAATATAAAATGTTGGAAAATTTTAGAAATTCTCAAATCCTTTAGATTATTTATTGTAATCTATTCACATCCCAAAATATGAAATTTTGGGGTGTGACAGAACTACCCCCTTAAACAGAATCTCGTCCCGAGATTCGTAGAGAAAAGAAACAAGGAGGAGATGTAAACAAGATTTTATCAAGGGTAAGAAATAAAATAACAATGCAAGGAAGTAAGGAAGAAGAATGTAGACATGAAGCAAGAGAAAAATAGACTCTAATTTCCAAATCTTTCTCGCCCTCTTAATTAGATGACGGTTGTGTTGGTGGTAACATCTCCTTGTAAACCTTGTTTTTGGTGTTGACTTTAGAAATCTTCATGGTATTCTCCATTTGAGTTAGGGAGAGGGTAGGGATGAAACAAGGGATCAGAAGATAAAAGAACCCAACTAAACCGAGAGTTAGGCAAACAACAGTTAATGCAAAAGCATCAAACAATGTCAATAACGCAACGCTTACGATGCCAAACGTCGTTAGAACGGTTGCATGGGATCCTATAGTCCTAAAAGGCATCCTCAAGTCGTCATATCTGGCTTCTTGTTCTTGAAGGTTCCGGGTTGTAGAGTGGCTTACGGATTAGAAGGATCCGACTTTCTACATAATCCAGCTTTTGTCATGGTAGTCTTGACTTACGGTACCAGACAGAGTAGTTTACTTAATTCCTTGTAATGAGAACTACCCAGCTTTGTTGTTGGTAGTGAATAAACATTTTCATCGTTTAGGTGATTCATGGCTTGAGAAGACAGAGAGTTGATTTTGCTATCAAGGTGACCAACGAGAGAAGATTTCATGAAGATAATAACTTGAGAAGAATAGGAAGATAGGAGATGAAAATGTCAAAGGGACAAATGAGCGATAGATAAGGGATTAGCAATAGTAGAAGGAAGATGAAGGGTTGAGAAGAATCTGATACCATTTGTAACACCCTGCCCTCCAACACCGCACAGCGTCGCTCTTCCGTAGGGGCTCACCCGCTTACACATAGCACCGTACTTACACTTTCGTCCTCGCTTCGTGTAAAAGGATTAACCCGAAGGTGCTATGGCTAGAGGACAAAGGCTTATAAGCTGGTCCACCCTTGCTCAACTAGCAATGTGGTACTAAACATGTGCACCTGCACTCATGGGCCACAACTGGGCCATATCCAAATTGGGCCGGGTGTCACATACACCCCCCCCTCAAAGAACCCGACGTCCTCGTCGGTCCAGCTCACCCACACTTGGGCAAATGTCCCAGCAGACCGCCCCCTCTTAGCGCACGACCGTACGTCCAAGGCCCGACATATGCCATGCCATGTGTCCCATCCCGGGCCCACACGTGCCATGCGCTATACGCCTGCACACTGCGCCCGTACGCGCAACCGCGAAGGTCGGCTCTGATACCATTTGTAACACCCCGCCCTCCAACACCGCATAGCGCCGCCCTTCCGTAGGGGCTCGCCCGCTTACACATAGCACCCTACTTACACTTTCGTCCTCGCTTCGTGTAAAAGGATTAACCCGAAGGTGCTATGGCTGGAGGACAAAGGCTTATAAGCTGGCTCCACTCTTGCTCAACTAGCAATGTGGTACTAAACATGTGCACTTGCACTCATGGGCCACTATCGGGCCATATCCAAATTGGGCCGGGTGACGTGACAAACATGCTATGAGTTACTCATGCGTCAAACATGCATGCGGCAATAGGGGACACGTCAAACATGATTTCAGTCGTGGTCCTGGCCAGAATGCCATATGGGGAACGATTCTCACCGCTGCGCAGCAAGGTGCCGTGATCCTATGAGCACCCTGCTCCTTATTTCAGAATCTTATTTTATTTGTTGACTGGAATCAGGTTGAGCTACACAGATGAAGTTTTTGACAGTTTGCTTTTTTTTGTGTGTGTGCACAAATAAATACTAAACATGTTTGCTAGGAGCCAGTAGCAGATATTGCTCTTAAAATGAGCATCCCACGTATCATAGTGAAATAATAATTTAATATTCTACATAGCATCCATCTCGTTGCTGATTATTTCAGTAAAATTATTCCTTGTAGTTCACGTTTTAAAATACGAGACATGGTTCTCTCACGGATAATTATCGGTTGCCAAAAAATGGCCCTCTCCTTGACATTCTTTCACCTATGAGAAACAATATTTGATAATTCCGCCAGAAACTGCCAGCAGGGATGGTGTTTCTACCAGCATTTGACTTAACTAACCATAGAAACTATATATGTATTTGCAGTTCTCTTAATGAACAGCCCACGGAAACGATATTCCACCAGACAGTTCCAAAAGTA
>CM014270.1:63458705-63481495 GCA_004135705.1 Alloteropsis semialata
CTAGGCATATATAGCGCCACGCCCGCGCGGCCGCGCCCACACTTAGTCTTTTTCGCGATCTCCACGCCGCCGACGCCCGACGCCCCCAGTGCCGCCGCCCGACGCCGCCGTCGCCCCCGGCCCCTGTGCCCCGACGCGCCGTCGCCCCGGCCCCGACGCCCCTACGCCGCCGACGCCCCCAGTGCCGCCGCCCGACGCCCCCAGTGCCGCCGCCCTACGCCGCCGTCGCCCCCAGTGTGTAAGTGTTGTGTGCGTATGTGTGTGTTTTTTATTTTTATATGAATTTTGTTATATCATTTTTGATATATATCATTTGTGGTATTACCATTTTATATATAATTAGAAATGATTTTGAATTTTGCATTGTGTGAATTATTGGATGAATGATGCTTGGATGATGGATGTAATAATTCGGATATGCCATGAATGATACGTGGATTGGATTAGATTTTTTTTTGTGGTGGTCTCATAATGCTCAATTTTTAGGGGAAATGCTGCCCAAATTATGTTTTGTATGTAATTATTAGATTTTTCATGTAATTATTGGAAATTATAGGATTTTTTATGTAATTATAAGTTTTTTTATGTAATTATAGGATTTTCATGTAATTTATTGAAATATGAATCTAGAATTTACATTATTTCATGTGTGTGTGTAATTATAAGATTTTTAGTTATTGTCACTTTAGATATAATTTGATCGAATAAGATATAATTTGAATTTGATATAATTATAAGATTTTTAGTTATAAGATTTGATATAATTTGATGGAAATTCATCGAATTTGATTGAAATTCATCGAATAAGATATAATTTCATAGAATTTCATACAATTTTAGAAATTACTTTGTAATTGGTTGAATTTGATATAATTTGATGGAAATTCATCGAATTTGATTGAAATTCATCGAATAAGATATAATTTCATAGAATTTCATACAATTTTAGAAATTACTTTGTAATTGGTTGAATTTGATATAATTTGATGGAAATTCATCGAATTTGATTGAAATTCATCGAATTTGATTCAAATTCATAGAATTTCATACAATTTGATCGAATTTGATAGGATTTGATAGAATTTGATCGAATTTGGTAGAATTTGATAGAATTTGATCGAATTTGATAGGATTTGATCAAATTTGATAGGATTTGATAGGATTTGATCGAATTTGGTAGAATTTGATAGAATTTGATCGAATTTGATATAATTGTTATTTCATGTATATTTGATAGACAGAAGACGAAATGGATATGACAGAAGAGGAAATGAACGTGTACATGATGGAACAAATCGCAAAAGGCAGTGCACGTGCCACAGACCTTCTCGACGTCGACGAGGAGGCAGGTGGTGACGATGGCAGCCAATACCTGAATATGTCAGGTGATGGCATGGAAGAACCTGCCGCTGGAAGTGTTCGGGCCGAGGAGGTATATATGTATACGTATTGTCAATATCGAATATATATATGTTCAAGCATGAAATCTTAATATATACATTTCTTTCTCGTACATGTAGCCCTCAGGCTCACAGCCTTCTGGGTCCTCATCATCGAAGAAGACGAAACGTGGCCCGACCAAGAAGTTAGAGGGCAGGCTTGTAATCACTGATGTGGCAGAGGATGGTCGGCCAGTTGCGCCAGAGAAAGCTGCTATAAAGATGGCCAATCAGTGTGGTGTTCTAGTGAGAGACCACGTGCCCATCAGCCTGCAGAGGTGGAAACCCTGCGATGATGCTACATACGTGCCGCAATCAGAGAAAGAAATGCTATGGGCCAGTCTGCAAGAACATTTCGCGGTGCCTCAAGGTTCAGAGGCAAGAGTCAAAAATTGGGCTCTAAAGACGATGTGTACTGCATTTCAAACATGGAAGAAAAACATGTACAAGAAATATGCCGAGAAGAACCTGACACCCAACTTCGATGATTACCCAAAGCTGAGGGGTCATTGGGATTCCTTCGTGCAGTACAGGCGGTCGGAGTTAGGTGAAAAGAACTCGCGACAGAATAGGATCAATGTCGCGAAGAAAAGATACTTCCACTCTCTTGGACCAACTGGCTATAAGAAGAAAATTCCTATCTGGGACAAGATGGAAGAAGATTTGGTTGCCAGGGGAATCACGCCGGCGACAATGCATTGGCCCGAGCGATCAAGGCATTGGTACTACGCTCATGGTGGCACTCTGGATCTTTCAGATGGGTCGCTTATATACAGCGATGAGGTAAAAGAGGCGGCCGCTGCTATATTTAAGGTCATTCAAGAGACAGCCGATGGGACATTCGTTCCCGACAGAGAAAACGACGAGCTAACAAGGGCTCTGGGGAACCCCGAACATTCCGGACGAGCTAGAGGTGTCGGCGTAGTCCCGTGGAAGACTGCATTCCCTGCGGACAGTGACACATACAGGAGTCGAAGC
The DNA here is from genome assembly GCA_004135705.1 of Alloteropsis semialata. Classification (NCBI taxonomy): domain Eukaryota; kingdom Viridiplantae; phylum Streptophyta; class Magnoliopsida; order Poales; family Poaceae; genus Alloteropsis; species Alloteropsis semialata. Next base: position 63,461,123 of record CM014270.1, read on the forward strand.
CGCTCCAAGGCCGCACAAGAGAGAAGAGTGGAGAACTTGGAAGAGAGCTTCGGGAGACAAAGGCCGGCATCCCAGACATGGTGTCTAGACAGCTACAGACATTGCTGAGCCAAGGGCAGACGGTGCCGGGAATAGTACATGTACCAGCTGGTGGATCAGCTGATGGTGTTAGCCCGCCCTCCCAACGTCGCAGCAGTGTTGCTTCCACAGAGCTCCCACCTGCCGATGCCGGGGACGAGAGTGCTCGCTATCCAGTGGACGAAATCACTCTGCGTACGCCATGTGAGCTTCATATACCAAGCCGGAACTTATCCACTAAGGTGGCTTACGGTATGGCTTATCCGGTGGAGCAAGGGCAGACCATTCATGGGGCACAGATTCCAAGTGGCTACTGCAAGGTGGGGGTCGAGCAGATTTGTGAAGGATATGATGAATTGGAGCTCGACATCCCAGGTGGCGACGAAGAAAAGACGTTAGCGGATGCTGCACACGGCAGTATCATTCTATGGAAGAAGCGTTACGTCAAATTTCGCAGTCAAGGGCCGTCAGCTACTCCACCCAGGGATCCCCCGCAGCCACCGTCACCTTCAAGAAGGGCCGAGGATGACCCAGAGCTGCCACCTCCAGGTAGGGTTGAAAACGGTCGGGATAAATCCCGTACCGACCGATTTCGTATTCCGTATTATGGCATAATCTCTGACTATTCCCGTTTTTTATCGAATTATGAAAATTGTTATTTTCAACTAACTTTTTTACCATAATGTTCGGTATTTTGTTTTATTCATTTGATAAAATATAGGAAAATCCTGATTATACCGTTTTCGTTTTCTACATTTGCATAATTTGCAATACCGTTTTCGACCGTTTCCGATCGTTTTCATCCCTACCTCCAGGTCAGGATGATGCCGGCTCACACAGGTCTCCTCCACCAGCACGGCATCCCCCAAAGCGCCAAGCTCCGCCCCCACGGCGGACTACTCGCCAGAAGCGCCAAACGGTGGAGAAAGAGCCTACCGACGAAGAAAGGTTGGCCGCCATAAGGAAGAAAAGAGCCTACGACCAAACTGACGAGGAAACTGCTTTGGTGGTCACAGCCCAGGTCAAAGAGCATTTCAAACCAGATGAGCCAGAGAAGCCGGTGCCCATAGATCCAACAGCGAAGACATTTTTCACAAAAATGAGCGCGGCGAATCAGAAGAGATTCTTGCCCTCCGACTACGACCGCCAGCTTGCAAAGTCTTATGATAAGCTGAAACAACAAGCCAGCAGTGGATCCTCGGTGAAGAAGGCGGCCACTCCTAAGAAGAAACAAGTCGGTCAGAGCTCGCCTAGGAGGACACAAGGGCAACAGGAATATGACGAGGAACAGCTTGCGTTGTTGTGCCAGCAAACAGGCCTCTCAGCGGCAGAACTTTTATCGGGCACGGGCGAAATTCCTGTGGCAGCACCTGTGCAAATTTGGACATTTGAATATGGCAAACCAATGCTGCCCCCAGATTCTTTGAAGTCCCTAACCACTCAAGCATTCCGATTTCATGAGTGGTACATGAAGGCGTCCCAAAAGGGTAGACAGATGCTCAATGTTTTGATAAAAGACCGTGATTACTTCCGTGGGCATAGTCTCTTGATTTTGGATTTCAAGGATGTCTATGATTTGTACCGTCAAGATGCCATAGACCTCTCATTGATGAGCTGCTGGGTTGTGTAAGTTTCTTTCACTGATCTATTCTCGCAATACTTGCTTTCTTAATTATAATTTTCAACAATAACAATCTATTCTTGTCATGTAGGATGGAGATCCATACATGCCATGAAAAATCGTATGATGATGTCGGCTTCATGGATCCATTGATGGTAAATGCCGTAAATGTACAGAGTAACCCACTAGAGACGGTGGACAACATATACCTGTACCTGGAGAGACAAAGAAGCAAGACTTACATTCTTTTGCCATACAATTTCCAGTGAGTACTTCTCTCTATGTATGTATAACTTTAAGACTTTGTTCTCAATACTTGTGCATGTATATATATATATATATATATACAGCTTCCACTGGATACTGCTTGTGATAATCATAAATCAAAGTCAAATTGTTGTCATGGACTCACTGCGGAAACCACAAGAGGATTACCAAGCAGTTTTAGACTTGATTGACATGGCATGGACACGTTTCCGTGCGAAACAAAAAGGAAATTTCAAACAAAAACTGGATGTGAGGACGGACTTTCTGGTACGTGGCTGGTGTACCCGCATATCTCGTAAAATCACACTAATATATAGTTGTTACGTCTAACTTTATTCTTCTCCACTATCAGGTTGCCAGACAGGAAGCAGGGACGAATCTATGCGGATACTACGTCTACCAGTGGATCCATACCTTTGTTTCTCCCAAAAAAGTGACTCAAGCAGAACTCATGGTATGAATTAGATTATTAGTGTATATAGAAATTAGATTTTTAGTGTGTATGGAAAATAGATTATTAGTGTATATGGAAATTAGATTATTAGTATGGAAATATTAGTGTATATGAAAATTAGATTATTAGTGTATATAAAAATTAGATTATTAGTGTATATTGAAATAAGATTATTAGTGTATATGGAAATAAGATTATTAGTGTATATGGGAATTAGATTATTAGTGTATATGAAAATAAGATTATTAGTGTATATGGAAATTAGATTATTAGTGTATATGGACATTAGATTATTAGTGTATATGGAAATATGATTATTAGTGTATATGGAAATATGATTATTAGTGTATATTTATTATGAATATATTTATTATACTTTGCTATTTCATGTATACTTTGTTAATTCATGTAAACTTTGTTATTTCATGTAAACTTTGTTACTTGGTTAGAAATGATTATTAGTTATTGATTATTGTTTAGAAATGATTATTAGTTATTATTTTGAAATGATTATTAGTTATTGTTTAGAAATGAATGTGTTAGGAAATTTTATAATTACATGTAAAATTTATTTATTATATGAATGAATGATTATTAGTTACTTGTTTAGAAATGATTACATGCAAAATTTATTTATTATATGAATGAATGTTGTCATTTGTGATTAATGCAGAGGATGTTTTACCATCAAGAGCTCCCAATGAGAGAAAAATCAAAAGCTATTGCGGACCAACTATTTGGATTTATTATGGACCAAGTTATAAGTCCACTGGGAGAGTACCACCATGACGGAACCGCTATCGCTCAATTGGACTCCCTTTCTGCTCCTTCTTCCAGTGCAGCTCGTGAATTGTAAATAACTTTTAAATGCTCTAACTTTTGTATTGGCCGATCTCAAATATTTATATGTGAATGTTCGAAAAAAATGCAATCAAAGTTGGGTCAAAATCAATTGACAATTGCGACGACTTCAATCTTATTGCGTGAAAGATCGTGTACGACATATGACATATGACGAGCAGACACGTAGACGCGTAGATTTGTATATAACTAACCCAAATATCAAACATTTAAAAAAATAACCAAAAGAGCCTTTGGTACCGGTTGGTAACACCAACCGGTACCAAAGGCCCTCCCCCGCATGCCTACGCGGGGGGGTCCTTTGGTACCGGTTGGTGTTACCAACCGGTACCAAAGGCTCCCTTTGGTACCGGGTCTGGACCCGGTACCAAAGGCCACCCCCTTTAGTCACGGTGTCGCGGTACCGGTTACAGAACCGGTATCTATGAGGGTTACGAACCGTGACCGATCAGCATGTCTCCAGTAGTGTACTGGAAATATTGAGTATGACGCGCCTCCCAGTCTCATGAAAAAGCTGATCATGACCGGAAAGCTTCACTGGAGATGACATCTCCATGGAAAAGCCTAAGATTTTTTTTTGAATAATGGGTAGGAGCTCTATCTTTGCATTTAAGAAGAGAAGCAGTGCTCAGAGGTACATAGGTTTATTACATGAAACGATGAAACGCAGGCTCTCGCTAGCCGAAACATCTAGCGACATAAAGACGAGACTAAGCCCTTGAAAGGCCCTTGACAGCGAAGAAAATAACATAAAAACCAAAAAAGCTCCGGCTGGCCGCACGCCTGCCGTCGTAGCGCCATCTCCTCCTTAATCGCCGACAGAACCTGTGTCTTGTTCATCGACTTGCCCTCAAAAACTCGCCGGTTCCTTGCCTTCCATAGGTTCCATGCCGTGTACAGCTTGATCGCAGCCTTTAGTCTCTGCTCCTTCCTCGGCAGGTTGCAGGAGAGATCATGCCACCATTGCTCGATCGGGCACCCCTGGCAAGGCACAGTTACTAAACCATTTGTCCATCTGCTTACCTCTTCCCAAACCTCCATTGCAAAGGGACAATGCAGGCAAAGGTGGGCCGCCGACTCCGGCTCTTGGTCGCAGGTGACACAGGTTGGAGAGCAGGGCCAATTTCTGGCTAGAAGCTTGTCAGCGGTGAGGATTTTCTCTCAAAAGCCTAAGATAGCTATCACCATTTAGGAAGAACTCTCAAAAGATGGTTGGCCTTGGCTGTCCACTCAGTAATAAATCGCTAAAGAGCCATCTAAACTCGTGAGCTGGTGCCTGTTGTACTTGCAGATAAACAGTTCATAGCTTAAAATAAAATAATTATATCATCAAATATAAGAGATTCGAGTTGTTCTAAATTAATGTATAGTACCAATAATTATATCATCAAATAAATATAGTTAGATCGATTATGAAATTTATGTTCATAGCTTACTTGTTTGATGCATTACATCCGTAGTTGTTTATAGTCTTCTAAATAAATTAGTCAAAATTGACAACTTGGAATCCCTTATATATTATTGTATGAATATCTTGGTCAAACTTATAAATCTATGAATCCTCCGCATGGACTCTTTTTTTTAGTGGACTCTAGCCCAAAGGTATATGGGAAAAGGCCGACCTCCTACGATATGATTCCAGCCCAGCAGTAGTTGTGCATCCCTTCCAAAGAAATTTAAGGCCCAAATATTTTGCTGTGGCAGAGTGAGCGCGCCCATCAAGGCCCAGGCATTGCGTCAAAGCCAGGCGGTCTGGTGAGAGGGGGTGTGTGGCCGCGGTGTTCATACGATCTAGAGTTGAGGCTTTGCTTCTGAGGTGGACTACCTAGTCTACCTGCGGCATTGCACGTCTGCACTGCATGATTTTGCCATGACCATGAGACTGCCCGCGTAGACTATTGTACATCGAAATGGCACGTATTAATTTCTTCGCTGTCACAACCCATGAAGAAAGCAGTGAGCCATATGCCCATATGCAACAAGGCTTTTCTACTGAAACCTTGGGCAGATACGGCTAGCTAGCTAGTATGCGTGACCTCGCGATCCGTCTAGAAGACTAGAATGTACAGTGGTATACTCCTACATGACAGCTTCCACCTGCTGAACAGCGTTGACAAACACCCGGAAGAAGCTGAAAAAGCTTACGAGTCCACGCCTATAGAAGAAGACAAATAGTAACACATACGATGCCACTGCTACGACTACGACGACGTGTGGATGGCCTGGTTTGATTTGTGCAGCAGCGGGGGAGGTCTCCACGGCGACCCTCTCGAGCACGTACATACAGTGCCAAGCCAGCGGTCGCCATTTATCCAGTAGAAAACGAAAGGAGAGGCCAGCTCCGGAAGCCGGAGATAAACGCCAGCGATACGCTCCGAGTCGCTCTCCGTGAGACCATCACCACTGGCGATCTGGAACCCCCAGAGACCAAGTCCAATATAACTGCCGCCTAACCGTGGCGCCGGATCCTCTGCGCGTGGCTCCCCCATCCGATCAGTGCAGTCATTTACACCGATCCAGCTCGTACGGCGTACAGAGGATCCCGCGCTATCCTACTCGCACGAGTGCGCATCAAACCGCCCACTTGGGAGAGCTAGGCGACATCCCCTCCGAAGCCGTCACGCCCGGCGAGCGAGAGCGGCGAGTCCTTTTCCACACACGTCGCCGTCGGAGAAGAAGAAGAGCGAGTCCCAGCGCCCAACAGCTGCGAAAGATGGAGGGGAGGGAGGCCCAGCCGCGGCCCACCTTGGATCCCCATGCCTGCGCGTCCCGCGCGTCCCCGTCCCCCGGCCCCGCGAGCTCCAGCTGGTTCCGACCCAACAAACCCTCCGAGCCCGACGAGCCCTCTCCCCTCGAGGCCCCCCCCGACCCATCAAGTCGCGTTACCTGGCTGGCGCCTCCCGGGCCGCACCGCGTGGGAACAGTGCACGCGTCCACCACGTCCCTCTCCACGCGCTAACCTATATAACCCGCCACCTTTCCCTCCAAATTCAAACCAGATGCTCCGACTCGTTCCTCCTCCCCGCGCTCAACACCGCACCCGGCCAGCACCCATGGACGCCGCCGGCGCTTTCAGCGACTACTCGTCCGGGACGCCGTCACCGGTCGGCGGCGGCGGCGGCGCGGACGGCGACGACGCCGGCGGCTCCTCCTCGTACATGACGGTGTCGTCGGCGCCGCCCAAGCGCCGCGCCGGGCGGACCAAGTTCAAGGAGACGCGGCACCCGGTGTACAAGGGCGTGCGCCGGAGGAACCCCGGGAGGTGGGTCTGCGAGGTGCGGGAGCCCCACGGCAAGCAGCGGATATGGCTCGGGACCTTCGAGACCGCCGAGATGGCCGCGCGCGCGCACGACGTCGCCGCGCTCGCGCTGCGCGGGCGCGCCGCCTGCCTCAACTTCGCGGACTCGCCGCGCCTGCTCAGGGTGCCCCCGATGGGCGCCGGGCATGACGAGATACGACGGGCGGCCGCCGTGGCGGCCGAGCAGTTCCGGCCGCCTCCTGATCAGGGCAATGTGGCCGCCGAGGAAGCCGCCGCTACACCGCCGGAGGCATTGCCTGGCGCGACGCAGATGAACGTCCATGACCCGTACTGCATTATCGACGACAGGCTCGACTTTGGGATGCAGGGGTACCTCGACATGGCGCAGGGGATGCTCATTGACCCGCCACCGATGGCTGGTTCTTCCACGAGTGGCGGCGACGACGACGACGACGGTGAGGTCAAGCTTTGGAGCTACTGATGATCGATCGCGCGTTTGAAGCAAGCTAGCTTGCATTGAGCAAATAACTTCCCTGTACAGCCAACGGGAAGAATCCAGTACCGGCCGCTGAAATGTACTGGTTGCCCTTTCCCTTCTTAACTTGCTGGTAATGTTAATGTATCTTCCCTGCTCTTCTGATGAAGTGTGATCAGGAGCAGCAGAAGACTGGGGCTTCTCAGTTTGGTAGTAGACGGCTGTGGGCATTTGGCGCTAGATCATCACCCTTATTGCTGCACAATGCATGAGATCAGTGATCTTGAGAGTGCTTAGAGCACTTGTGTAATAAGCAGCAAAAACATGTGGTTTGATGTATGGATTTGCAAATGGCACGGTGTTATTTCTGCACACTGAGAATTGACAACTTGCAGCGATCACAAATGAGAAAAATCCAGCTAAAATCATAACCAAAGATTATGAAAATCCACTATATCCCTGCTCTAAGCTCATATAGTTCTTCAGAGAAATATTTAATACACCGCTACAACAACGATACTACCACAACAAATCATAACGTGGTGGCTGCAGATTCATACTTTAGTTCAGTTCTAATTTTGGTATTTACTGGAGCACCACTTGTTTTACTACTGGAATTTCTACATTGCTGGCAGCTTTGCAAAAGGTAAGTCTTATTCATAAAATTTTAAATGCAAAATCATTTAAAGTATAAGGGGGTGTTTGTTTTCTCCATAGATTATATAATCTAGCTTATGGTTAAAGGGTAACATGGTAAATGGTCACTATGGACCACAAAATAATCTGAAATAAGCTACTCATGTGCAGTTTATTTGAGATTATTTGGTTGTCCATGGTGATATTTTATCATGTTGCCCTCAACTATAAGCTAGATTATATAATCCTAAGTGGAAACAAACAGGGCCGCACTTCGAATAACCACAACACATTTTTTACTTTTGTTGAGTTTGTTTTAGTTTTGGGGGTTTGCTCATAAAAAATATGTGCCTGAGAGAACTGTTATTTAAGTATAGTTTCTTTTTCTCGAAAGGCAAATGGTGTTCCTTTAGGTCTCACAGTGTTAATTAGCCAAAAAAAAGTCAGAGGCGTCCCTTCTAGATTTATTTACGTCCTGTTGCTACGCGGAATTGATGATGTAACAGCCTGGTTATAAGCAAGAACGAAAAAGGCTTATTACAGACTACAGAGTAAGGTTAACTAAGGATGGTATATGTAAAATTGCTAACTCTGCAATTCAACTTTTTAAAGGGAAGAGTAACACTGAACTTCAACAGAGGACAGTTGTTATATGGACATAAGTATCTCGTCTGGTATACTTATCTTCAATCCATGCGTGAGAAGTGGAAACGCAACAAGATAAAGCTCTGCTGTACTTCATTTTATTGACCGAGTCTGAGTACTAGTCCTTTTTAAGAGTATAAAAACATTCTTATTGCTTATCCTTAACAAAGTGCCAGCTCGTGGTTTGCGTTGCAGACTTGGGCCTGATGACGGCCAACTGATAACGGAAAACGTTTTGACGATGTCAATGACACCCCGTCGAGGCCTAAGCTGGCAAACCGTGGGAAAAAGCGGTCCATACCATAGACTAGTACTATAGTAGTGAGGTCTCCCGTCAGCTCATAGGCTTAGGAGCTGAGGCCTGAGAGTGGAGGAGACTGAGAGTGACGGCCACTCGTTCTCGCGCTCCCCTCCTCTGGGGTCGGGCGACTCGGACCGCAAGTTCCGCTTCCAAATTCCAAGCCTCCATGTTCCAGCCCAACAGAAGACAGAACAGAAGTAGTGCCCCTACCAACCGCCAGCTCACGGCAGGCTCCTTTCGCTCTCTTTTTTACCCGGTCTCCCGTCGGTTCGGGCCGCCGCTGCTAGCAGAAATTTCTGTCCACTCCGAGTCTCCGGGAACGTCGTCTCTGGTCTCTACAACTAGGGCTCGGCTCAGTTCGTCTACGCGTGCAGTACTGGCTTGTGGGGTGCTTGAACTTGATGGACTGAGGCTGCGACAAAGCGAGTGAGCACCCAATGCAGATTACATGGAACTTCTTTGCACGAGTATTGTCCTGGCAGAATAAATTTGCTGATCTGCTGTGAATCCATGATTGCAGTTACGTGCAAACAACACATTTTCCCCTGTGTGGAATGACTTCATCAAAGTTAAAGAAATCCAAAGCAAGTAATACCCCTGTGGGGAATGAATTGATCGTGACCGAAGAATTTTATGTTAAAGGGAGAATCATGATTCTTGGTAATTGTAAGCAGACAGATTATAAGGAGGACTCTTGGTGTGGACTCAGATTTCTTTAGAGAAAAAAAAAACCGTAAATGATTTATGTTCATGGGCTTGCATGTAATAACTTGCAAATGTCTTTCACAAGATGGTTAGATGAAGATCTTCGAACACGATTGAGAAGAATGCATACATGGTCTCTTAGCAACTGTCATCATAAAAACTGAAAATGGCTTCCCAAAATGGAGTTTAGAAAAAAAAAGTATATGAAATTCTCTGTCAAATCCATGGAATTTGAAAACAAGTGGTATCCCTTATAAAATGATTTGGAAAGTCAAATTATAATATTAACATTTTTGTGCTAACCTCATAAAAATAATTTCATCAAAAGTAAATGCAATGGGAATGAAATAATGCACCATTAGCCTCTTGTTGTACTATGGGCCAATATGTTTGGAGCCTGACTGGTTCCTTTAATAATTCTATAGGTCCTGTATTATATTTTTTTTTCACACGTTCCATCACATATATATACTGGGAATAGTGTCAACGCCCTAGGGACGATGGTGATACATCTCAACCTTCCCAATTGAATTCAAGTGGCTGTGGTCTTCCTAGGCTCATGCCGATCCCGGCCCCTTTGTTTTTTTTTTTTGAACAAACCGGCAGGAGCGCTGCCATATCATTTAAGAAGAAGAGCATGCGGAGTTTTACAATAGGCGATTACATAAAAAACCAAGTACTCTAAACTCAGCTTGAACATAAACATTAGAAAACCTAAGATAACTCGGGCTGGCCACTTTATTGCCACTTTATTTGCCAGAGGTCTTGGCTAATCTTTACAAGAGAAATAACCTTTCTTATCTGCAACTTTGATCACCAATAAACACGATCATCTAGGTGTGGCTATGGAGATGGTGGCGTTCAAGTAAGCAATGCACTCGGTCGGCAGGCTGAGAAAAGTGTTCATGAAGATGTCGTCGATTGGGTCGACGACGGCCACCCCAACCAGCTTGCACCTCCCTTGATCGTCCAATCTTTCTCCAGTGCCGGACCTTATGGCTCCCCTGGACTCCTCGGAGGTCAGTGTCGTGTCGACGAACAACGGCGGCGCTTTGTAGATGCTCCCGACGGAGAAGCAGAACCTCGACCTGAACTTGAGATCCACCTGCAAAAAGGAAGATGAGCAATCACTACACCATTTTCTATTCTCGGAGAACATTTCTGTATGTCATGTCACTAAGCACCTAAACAAATCAGCCATAGCTGAATTCTGACCTGTTCATCACATATACAAATTATCGGTACTAAACAACGGGATTGCTCTTGGAGTAACAGATATTAGTCTTCACTCGAATGCCTGACAGCCAAAAACTACAGGTGCATCGATGCAGGGGACGATGGTGTCTGCGCGGTTACCTGACCGGTGGCTCGGTCGATGGTTCCGCCCAGGACCTCGGGCAGGATGTCGATCTTGAGGAATGGCGGCAGCGGGAGCCCGAGGAACCTGGTGGTCGCGCCGGACATGGGCGGGATGTACAGGGTCGCCACGTCGAAGTCGACGAGCACCGTGCCGCCCTCCCCGCTCTCGGCGCCGCGCGCCGCGCCCACGCCGCGGCCGCCCTGCGCGTCGTACGCGAAGTCCGGGTACCTGGCGATGCCGAGCCGGCACCCCTCCCGCGTCCGGAACTCGACGCTAAGCGCGTCGCTGCCTGGCCGCGCCTGCGCCGCGACGGCGGCCGGGGAGGTTTGCTGCTGCTCGCTTCCGGGTGCGCATGCCACCACCGCGGCCCCGCGTCTGATCGACGGAGGCCGTGGGAGTCTCCGGAGCGAACCGGCGGCGGAGTAAGCCCGTGGTTTTCTCGGATTAGTGAGCTTTTGCAGGGCTGGGAAGTTCGGCGAGGAGGTTTTGATGCTGGCCGTGGCGGGTGCCATTGGGCGCGCGCGCGCGGTGGCACTGCAGCGGCGGTGAAAAGCAGCTGACGATGCTGCTTTCTGGCGGTATGAGGTAGCAATGGCCTTCGATGGCCATGGCGTTATCGCTTCGATTTGTTGCGACTGCTTTTGCCGTCCTTTTTCCCGAGGCCTGGAATTTGCCACGAACTGTCAGTTTCGAGAAGTGGGCTCCGAAAGTTCTCAATGCAGGCTTTCAATCTGGCCCAATGTATGGATCTCCGATCTGGCCTAATGCATTTTTCGTTGGTAGTGGGCTAGGCTAAGGCATTACTTCTCAAGTGCTCATAGTCGGGCTAGGCCATCTCCGGAAAATGCTATGCCAAAATGAAAACTTGCCAAAGCTTTTGTGTGTTGTTTTAAAGGTTCATAATTTAAATCATTTTACTTCCCACTCATGTCCAAATGCCAGTCCAAGGAATGTGAATTACCTAAACGCTATTGTTTTCAAGCAATGATGATATAGTATTTTTTCCCGTTCTATAACTACTATAAGAGTAAGACAGATTGCGCTTAACACGGTTTTTAAGCATATGGGCTCCCATTGAGGGCTTAAGAGTCTAGTGCATCAAATTAAATATTTACTCCACTCAATCAAGCGCACCCGCCTGATCCTCTCGCCCCACGACCTCTTTCTGGTGTGAGTGTGATACTTTCTATATTATCTTTGGTAGTCTTCTTTTGGTTTCTAATTCAAGTCGTTCTTATCCCTATTTACATTGTTTGAAAAGCTCAGAAAATAGTTCAAATTCTAGTACTCACACTCGGAAGAAAGAAATGTTGTTTGATCATTTGGTGTGCAGGTCGAAAATTATTTTAGTTGTTTTTTTTGTGCAATGATTATTTTAGTTGTTAGAAGGAGTTTATTCAACATCGTGCTACAGTAAACAATCTCCAATGAAAGATTAATTAGGTTTAATAGTTTTGTCTCGTGATTTTCCATCCATCCGTGTAATTAGTTTTATAATTAGATCATGTTTAGTCCTTCTAATCTTTGATTTACAATTGTTACAGTAATTTTCGCAACTTTCTCACCGCAACTAGGCCCTGTTTAGTTGAGGAAAGTTTCACAACTTTTTACTATTCACCCATCACATCAAATGTTAGGACACTAATTAAAGGTATTAAACATGGATTAATGACAAAACTCATTTCATAATCTCTAGGTAACTTCGCGAAACGAATCTAATGAGTCTAATCAGGCCATGATTAGACAGTGTCGTGCTACAGTAAACAATCTCTAATGACGAATTAATTAGGCTTAGTAGATTTGTCTCGCGATTTTTCGTCAATTCATATAATTAGTTTTATAATTAGATCATATTTAGTCCTTAATCTTCGATTTAAAATTGCTACCGTAAATTTCGTAAACTTTCTCACTGCTCCCGAAGCCTCAATAGCCGCAGCCGGGCCCTCGGTTCTGCCCGCGACCGCGCGAGCTCAACTCGACCCAGCAATCGGGCCACCGCCCCTTCCCTCTCCGATCCGGATCTCCCCCACCCGCTCCGGCGAGCCATCGCCGCGTCGCCTCCACGCGACCGACTACCTCATATATCTATCTCCCCGACATACCCGCCGCCGCGCGCGCCCAATCTTAGGCTGCGCCCCACATACACCTGTTTGCTTATCTGCTCTCGAGCCAAGCAAACCCTAGTCGCCGCCGCCCATGGACATAGAGACCGACGGGCGGTTCGGCAACAAGCGCGTGCACAATCGCCTCGGCCCGGGCTCCGGTGGCGCTCCGTCATCTACCACCGGGAAGGTCTGCAACTACTGGCGCGCCGGTCGGTGTAATCGCTTCCCGTGCCCCTACCTCCACAGCGAGCTCCCCGAGGCGGCGGCGCCGACCAAGCGCCCGGCGGGACCCGGGGGGAACGTCTGGCGCAACCCCAACGCTGGAGGACGAGGAGGCGGCGGTCACAATAGATGGGGGAGGGGCCCCGGAAGCGGCAGCGGGGTTGCGAGCCACAGGCCGCCCGACAGACCCTGCAAGTACTTCCTCGCCGGTACCGATTGCAGCTATGGGGAGAGGTGCCGCTATCCCCACAGCTACTGCATAAGCGATAGTATCACGGTGCTCACCCATCTCAAGGGCCACGAGAAGGTATGCTTAATCCCAGTTGTAGCATGTCTGGTAAAACATAAAAGAACTGCTGACATGAAATGTTCTCGATGCATTCAGGGTGTTACAGGCATTGCGCTGCCCACTGGGTCAGACAAGCTGTATTCTGGGAGTAAGGATGGAACTGTTCGCATGTGGGATTGCCAAACTGGGCAGGTAGCTGAGGCATCATTAGATTGAATCTTCGAGAGTTTTGTATGTTCCTTATTGAAAAAAAATAGAATTCAGTACTTCTTTGCTGTTGGTGGTCTGTTAGTGTGCCGGTGTCATCACTATGGGTCGCGAGGTTGGGTGTATGATCAGCGAAGGTCCGTGGTTATTCGTTGGAACACCTGATGCGGTGAAGGTAAGTAATACTTCAAATATGTGCATTACTCACTGTTCCAGAAGTTGGGGCCACCTAGCCCATCAATTTGATAGGCTCTAGGCATGACTCTCCCTACAATTGCCTGTGTAGGCCACCTAATCGGTGATTGGACACTAGGCACTGCTGCTGCTCCCCTAGCCCTTGTTTAAATTCTGATATTTGTCACCATTGGTGTCCTGCATATGTGAATCCATAATCTATTCCCTTCAGGTTTGGAATATGCAAACACAAGCAGAAATGAACCTTACCGGACCAACTGGGCAAGTCTATGCACTTGCTGTTGCCAGTGAGTTACTCTTTGCTGCAACACAAGTAAGTTTCCCACCTTTGGGTTTATCATTGTTTTGTCTTGGAACATCTGATTCTTCATATACTCAATTCTCTTTTCTTTGACTGGATACTGGGTTCTCTTTTGGTGTGATGCAGGACGGGAGGATTTTGGCATGGAGATTTAGCACTGCAACTAACTGTTTTGAGCCAGCTGCTTCTCTTGATGGCCATAAACTTGCTGTTGTTTCATTAATAGTAGGAGGCATGAGGCTTTACTCTGCTTCAATGGATAAAACGATCAGAGTATGCCCAACTTGTTGACACTCACTCAGCTCATTCTTAAGATAGATTCAGTTAAAGTAGAAGTATATGTTGTGTCTTGAGATTTTAATTTCTTGTTGATGTTTGACTATTCCCTTGTTTGTGTGACCCTTCACATAATGCTATATTGCCTTTTATCATTTCTGTTCCTCATGGTTGAAGTTTTTGTTCAGTTAACCCCTCGTACTGTTTCTCTAGTATTTAAGTGACAGATATTGCTATGGATGATGGACTAAGATCAGCGCATGAATGTCTACTAGTATTCAGTAAAAATAAAATTCAGGAAATTGTTGAAACTTAATGCTGGTGCAAATCTGTTCCTTATTAGGGACTTATTGTATAGCTGGTACAAGCATGCATCATATAGTATTTGCAGTTGCCAATCCCTTGATTCCCTGTAGTAGCCTGTTCACATGGATGTTTTGTGTTGATATTTCAATTGACTGTGGAACATTTGCAGCTAGTGTTTTAAAAAGAAAAGAAAAGAAAGACACTATAGTGCTGGTCTGCTGGAAATTTTGATTTCCAAAGAATACGCGTGTCAGCAATGGGTCGATGTGCTAGTGGGATATTAGATACTTGATGGTCATCTTGAATTTATTCTCGGTGCAATGAATGCTCGTCACTCCAGTATTTTGGTTTCTTCGCTCTTCAGGAGAAAATGGGATATCACTTGCGTTGTAATGTGCATGACTTGTCAATTCAATTCATTGTTAGTGATAGTTGTCAGATGTTATTTATTGCATATTTCCTATCAAGACGACAAAAGTACTTCGTCTATTTTGTTCACTTCATCTTAAAATAATAATAATAACAAAAAGTGTGATTTCAGGTATGGGACTTGGCAACATTGCAGTGCATACAGACTCTTTCTGACCATACCGATGTTGTTATGTCTGTGCTGTGCTGGGATCAGTTTCTATTATCCTGCTCTTTGGATCAAACAATAAAAGTTAGTTCCCATCCTTGCCTTCATTTTATTGAGTAACTCTGTAAATCCATCCATCCATACTTGATGTTGCCCTTCTCAGTGCTTTTCATGGTTCTAATATCTATTTTTGGTGCAGGTTTGGGCAGCTACTGAGAGTGGAAATTTGGAAGTAACATATACACACAAAGAGGAGCAGGTACATGACCCTACACTAGTAGTCTTCATTGGACCCTGTTTGCGTTGTGCCATTATAGTCTGTCCTGCTAGCAGCCAGTGTTAACCATTGAGATATAGTTATTATCTTGTTGAAACATAATTGGTGGTTAAACCTGTATAATTGTGGTCTGTCCTACAAGAATTAGACCAGCAGTTCAATACTGTTAAATGTAATTACTTCTGTTTTTATATGTAATTTACGTGCACTATTATTTAGCTAACATATATGCTAGTACCTGGCAGAGTAGCTGGAGACTGAACAGACAAGCCTGACCTAGCTGGTTTCCACTTCTCGACAGTAGGCAGTCGTGTGGGATAAAAGGATCACAACAGGCCTTTATTCCAGTTATATTTATATTTCCTCAAAATGTAGTATCCCTAACTGGTAGAAATGAAACACCAACTTGGCAAAGATATCATAACACGCCATACAACTTTCAATAAAAGGGGTTTAGCCTGCAGACAGAAGGTTCTTTGAGGTTATATTTCCCATACCCACCAGGCACTAGGGCTTGTTTTGTTGGAACTCTGGGTCTGCTGCCTGGCAATAACGCCTGCCTGGAGGTTGCCTGTTAGCTTGCTGAATTTTACCTGCCCAGGCAATTCTGGACATGTGTTTTTGGTTGAAGACATATGTGAGTTTCTCTAATCACAAAGGAATCTCACCAGACAGTATTGTCTGAGAGCCAGGCGGCTGTTTTTAATTTGGATGGAGCCCTGACTGGCAGCTCGCCAGCCAGGCAGCCATCCCAGCCCCAGGCGACCGAAACCAGACGCTCTGCACAGGCCGCCCAATCCAAAAGGCCCTGCCTGAGCCTGGCTGCTGCCTGAACCAGGCAAGCAACCAAACGTGATACAGGCAGGTTCCAGGGTGACTACAGGCCAGGCAATCTTTCTCCAGGGTTGCAACCAAACAACTAGGTCCTTAAACTGCCCTAATCTTCCTAAGGATGCGTTTGGCAACCATTTGGGAAGTCGAAGGGGAGTAAGCGATGGGAGTTCATGGGGGGAGTTAATATGGTAATTTGCTTTTTAGTCCCAATCTCTTCTTTGGTTCATGATGGGAATTAATAGTTGTTTTAAGAGGGAATTCATATCCACTATTTGGTGTGTGGGACTTGGAGTGGGAAATTATACATAAGTCATGTGAACGGTGGGGATGCATTCATCTACCACTTGAAACACAATTCCCACCTCTCCCCTTGGGAAGTGATCAGTGGGAGTTGGCCCTCTAAACCCTCATTCCCTGTCCCATCAAAACTCCCGCTACCACCAAACAACAATCGGTTTCTGAGCGCTTGCCTCTGAACTCCCATCTTCTTGCTAAGGGTTAATGAAGAATAGTATCTTAATCAGCAGCACCTCTAAATCGTGCTGTTAAGAATGACTAAAGAATGACTAACCTCTTTTGGTTGCTAAATTTTAAAACTGAGAACAATTGCTATATCTGTACTGTTTTTTTTTCTGAACTTTTGGATTGACTTCTATTGTACTCATTACTGTGCATTCGGATCTGTTCATTTTGTCAGCTCTTTAACATTCTTTTCATTAACAGTGTCCATGATTGTCCTTGCCATTCTTTTGGAATATGCAATGGCTTATTATCCTTTCTCGTGTTTTACCCTTTTTATGGTACTAATGGTTTCCTTCCATCTTTAGGGTGCACTTGCCCTCAGTGGTATGCCTGACGCACAGTCAAAACCTGTGCTACTGTGTTCATTAAATGACAACACTGTCCGCCTATATGATCTGCCATCGTAAGCAAGCTGTCTTCCTAACATGTTTTTCATGTATTTTATTTCTAATAATGTTATCAGGAGTGACTCATGCTTGTTTTATAGGTTCAGTGATAGGGGCAGAATATTCGCCAAACAAGAAATTAGGGCAATACAAATGGGTCCTGGTGGTTTATTTTTTACCGGGGATGGAACTGGTGATCTGAAGGTTTGGCAATGGGTAGATGGAGCCCAAACCTAATGAACATAGCCTGCTAGATTAGTTCTGCTCATGCATTTTATGAGGGAGTTCTCACAAATATATGCATAATGAGTTGAGGTTGTGGTTGGCGGCCAGTTCTTTTTGTGATATGCCCTACATTTATTCACAAAGGATATGAGATGCAGTCTGGCGGTTGAAAGCAGGAGCAGAGTCTGTGTTATGGACTGTAGTCTTGTCCTCGAATGAATTTCAAGACAGGAGAATAATTTGCTTGTAATTTGTAAAGCACTGGAAACAGCAAGTATCTGATCATTGCTTGGAGGTGCTGACAGTTTCCAAAGGATATGATAATATAAAGGGTTTGATCAGCTGCATTTGTATATGAGGAACTCGTGTTCTTCACATAGCAGTGCCATTTTTTGTTGTTTGAGGACTCTGAGCTTCTTCCACTTTTCAGAACTGTTGAACAATCGATTTTTTATACGGGTCAGCATCAGTTCTTGTAACTTCATTTGGCTTGGTGAGTGGCAGCAAAAGAAGCACCAAGTATTTGGTAGCTCCAGCCAAAGCTTGTACCAATATTTATCTAGATTTGTGTTTGGATAGCAGTCAGCCTTTGTTGATGGTACTGTTCCTATTTGTTGCTGAATCAATGGAAACAAATTTGAAGTCAATTGGAATCAGAGTACGTGCGTCGTTGGATCAGAAGTGGAGCAACTGTTAAATGTGTATGTGCTATTTTTCGTCGTTTTTCAGGTCGTAGCATATAATTTACCCTGCACCAGAGCTGCTCTTTTTTTTTTCGGTGTTAGTATTTGATTCAGCTTATTCCATTCCATGGCTCGTTGCGGGTTGTCGCCTTGTCGGGCATGCTGCTCATGTTGCTGGAAGTCTGGAACCATCGTTGTTTGGGGCCCATTTGGCGCCGGGCATTGGATTGTCTACAGTTCGCCGTTCGCGCTTCGCAGCTGCCAGGTGAATGCCCGGAGCCGGACGGCCATGCCACTCTCGCACGCCTCTCACGGCGGGTGGCCGGCCGAAACCCATTCCTGTGGGTGATCAAGCATTTCACTGGCCTCGCTAGAACTACGAGGCCGGCCCAGAAAAATGGTGAAGACTTTTGTAACGTCTAACGTGTAACGAACGCAGCATTTGGTTTGTTAATGACGGATTGCGTGTCATGACAGATTCTAGAGGGGCTGCGCCTGCCCTTCTCGCTGCTGCTTCAGCTCTTCACCACCTCGCAAGTGAAAAGCTTGCGATGAGAGGTGGTTGGACAGGAACACCACGGCCGGTTTTTTTTTTTTTGAAGTGCAAACAACATTCCATTAATCACTAGGTCCAGCCAAGTCGCTGGACACTAACAGAGCTACAGAGTCTGGTAGTTGGTCTTGCCATAACAGAGGACCATCATTACAATTAAGGCCCATGGCCGCCAGAGTATCAGCAACTGTGTTGCAAACTCTGGATACATGAGAGACAGAACAAAAACTCATGGTACATTAAGTCTTTGATTTCCCCCATTAAAGCGCCTAGAGTTGATCTGTCAAAGTCTGGATCAGTAAGTGATCTTGCTACTAGCGTAGCATTTGTTTCAACAATGATGCGTCTTATCCCCAAAGCCGCAGCGATCTCCAGGCTCTTCAAACACGCTATGATGCATTCGATTTTGTCCTTAAAATCGGGTGCGACAATGCGCCAGCCATTTGCGGGGAAATTATGCCTCAGGAGTACGGACGATAACGACGCTGGCGAGTGTGCCGATTCCTACGGTGGTTTCGCCATCCACGGTGACGACCTTCTGAAGAAGAGCTTCAGAAAGCGAGCAAAGAGGGGAGAATATCCTTTGGTACATTCCTTACAGTCCTGTAGTACGCTAGTACTGTCATATCGGTGGCCATCCGTTTAGGGTTGGCCAGTATTTGCCCCCATGTGCACCGATAGCACGAGAACACGTCTGCGTGGCAAGTCTCAAAGGCGTCCACAGTAGCCTCCTGCAGAAACGAAGGCGACACGAGGAGTTTGGCTTGTTATCCTGCCGGCGACTGCATGTGTATTGCACTCACCCTGAGAAAAATATTTGATATTTAGACTAACATCTGATGAGAATTTTAAAGAAAATTTAAACTTCGGCCTCCAATAGTTTTTAAAATGTTTAGTTTGGAAGCGAGAGCGAGGGAGATGCGATGCGTGGGTTACTCTTACTCGAAACATATCGGGACATGTTAGTTAGGATGAGGCTTGGCATAAATAATTTTTTGTCAAGTTATTTGGCACAGACATGGGATATGCTGAACTGAAAGACAAAGAACATGATCGATATGCCACATCCACCACAATACTAGTGACAAACTAAACTATTGTCTTTTCCAGGATAAAATGTGAAGATAGGCGATGGCCACTTGTCTTTTTTGAACCATGGAATGGATGTCCACCTGTCTGATGTACACAACTCCACTGAACAATATTTTAGATATAGAGGTGAATTGATTCGTGCTTTATTCGTCTCTCTGTCACTAGAGATAACTAAAGTGTTTCTTTGGGCGAGATGAGCAGTAATCCAGGGTTGCAAGTTGCAACAAACCGTGTGCAACTCGTGGATGTGAATAATAGATAGGCATCCACCTTTTGTCAGTTTGTGCACATGTAAATATGTAATAAAATTATAGAACCTTTGTAGTACCTAATTATAAGTTTGTTGTTTTTGAAGCATGGCCTTGATATTCACGTGGACGTTTCGAGACATCACCATAGTACTTGTCATATTCCAAAGTAACACTACTTTGTACCAACCATTGTTCAACTAACATGTGCATGAAAATTTGTTCTTTCTTCTGAAACTTTATGTTAATACAAAGTGGGAAGAAGCACATGTTTTATTTGGACGTGAATAAAGTTCACGCTCGATTGGCTCATCGAGATCATGCACAACTGCACAAGGATTACATGCATGTAAGATGTAGCACATTCTTCGATCCATAGCAAACGCACTATAGATATTTCACATGCCAAGTAT
>CM014270.1:63482935-63499160 GCA_004135705.1 Alloteropsis semialata
CCTCCTCCCTCTCCGTCCTCAACCCCCCGGCGGCGTCGCCGCTTATAAATACCTCGGTCCTCCCGCCTCCTCATTCCAGACTCGTACTGACAGCCAAACCCATTGCATTCGCTGCGTACGCGCCCACGCCCGCGCCATTGCAGCTCGCATCCGGAATCGAAGATACCACGCCTGTGTGTTGTGGCGTCGATCGGGCCAGTTGGATCGTCGGTCAATCCGTGCCTCCGCCTCGCGCATGCAGGCCCGTGCATGAGTTTGGTTCTTCCTCCTGGCTTGGTTGCCTTCCCTAGGGCTCGCGTTTCTCTCTGCTTCAATCTGGTGGTGCCGAGCTGGTGCCGGTTTTGTGCGCCCGCGATCGAGCTTTGTTGATGGTCATCTGGTAGTTACATAAACGAGAGGGGATCGATCGCCCCCGCGGGATCGGAGGAAGAAGAGAAGGAGCCGCGCGCTGAATCTTATTTCAGGTAAGCCTTTGTTCTGTTATTCCCATGTTTAAACCTGAAATAAGATTTATCTTCTGCTCATGTTGCATGTACGGAATTTTTGGCTTTCTTTTTTTTTTGTCTATAACTCCGAACAATTTCCCCGTTTTGTTTTTTTCGCTTGGAACATATATATATTGCTCATTTTCTCCTTTTTGAGGTGGCGCTATATGTTACCTTTTTCGTCGCTCTCGCTATTTGACAAACAAGTGATGGTGAGTGAACATTGAAAGGTACCAAAACATTGCATGTCTTGTTTTAGTCGATCATATTCAGTTGGCGCCTACACACTGATACAAGGCTGCACCAGTTTGTAGTCCTGATGAAGCAAATCATCTTCACATGCAAATCATTTGCTTCATGGGATGCTCACATAATTTACTTTAGATAAATGTTTTCAAGGGACAGACATGGTGAATTTGTCCCCACGGCGCACCCTTATTTCTTCAGAGTGAACATCCTCAGCTGAAGGGCTCATGTCATCATCATTTCACTTGAACAGTTTACTTGTACCAACTACATGTCAAGCCCACGCAAAAAGGGCTTATTCTATCTTTTTTTAAAAAAAAATGTAGTATGCATTGCACTTCACTTTCCACGCCCACTAGGCTTCAGTATTTGACATGCTCAGCTCTTTGCACGGGTACCATGTGCTGATGTGCAGGCAGAGCGTAACGATGTTGTCATAAGATGCTTAGCTCTTGGGAACCCCTAAAGCCGTTTCTGTTAGTGTTGCTGCATATCCTGGACAGTGATGGAGCCTCCTGAATTGGCTTCATCTGACAGTGTCACTAGACGATTCTGTTTCACCTTGCTTGCCACGTGCCCTATGCTTTTGGATCTGTCTGGAATTTTTTTTGCTTTGGCCAGAAATGTTAATGTTATCTTAGGTTCTCCACTGTAAAGTGTCTTCTGTCCATGTACCCACTGACATGTTGGGCTTTCAGAAAATTTGCCTTTATTCTTGATAACCTTACTCCCTCTGTCCCAAAAAGAATGCAACTCTCGTTTATGAGGAGTCAAACAGTTACAAGTTTGACCAAATTTATAAAAAAATTATTAACATTTATGTTTTTAAATGAGTTTAGTATGAAAACATATTCTATGATTAATCTAATGATATTTATTTTATACCATAAATAATAGTATTATTTTGTATAAATCTAGTCAAACTTGAAGTTGTTTGACTACTCGGGAAATGAGAGTTGCATTCTTTTTGGGACGGAGGGAGTATGATCTGTGCCTTATGATCTGTTGTCGAGACTTGAGTGTGGTATGTCAACAATATCCATTTCCTGGTCTCAATACATGAGACGAGACTGAAAAATGCTCTTCAGTAAGAGCAGTAGATTAGCCAAACAGTGAACTTTCTAACTGGTATCAACGACCTGAATCGCACCAACACTGAGTGATAATTCTCTGTAGTACCATGCTAACGATTCTTTTCAGTTTCAGTTTCAGGTACTGAAACGCCAAGATGGTTAATTTTGGTAAGAGATTGATGGCCGACCAATTGGAGGATTGGAGAGAGTAAGTAAAGTTCCTTTGCAATTCTGTAAATCTCTCATTTAAGCAGTGTGCCATTGATCAGAATGATTAGATTTTTAAGCCAAATGGCTATGAACTTCTTGTTTGTGATGAAAACAGCAAAATATGTCACCGTTAATTTACGATTTTTTGTTTTGTTTTGCTGTTGCTAGATACTATATTAACTACAAGATGATGAAGAAAAAGGTAAAACATTATGTGCAGCAGACCCAAGCTGGTGGAAAAAACCGTGAACAAGTTCTTAAGGAGTTTTCAAGGATTCTTGATGACCAGGTACAAATAAAATAGATATTATTTTCTGATTTGTTCCTTTTAGCTTTGATCATCGAAGCCTAAAGTCCATTCTTCGTGTAAGTTACCACCTTACCAACAACCTTCATATAAACTTCTTTCTTGCAGATTGAAAAGATTGTGCTCTTTCTTCTGCAACAACAAGGTCATCTTGCTAGAAGGATCGAGAATTTAGGAGAACAGCGTGCTGCGCTTATGGAACAGTCTGAATTATCCCAAATTTGCCAGCTACGAGAGGCTTACAGGGAAATTGGATATGATCTTGTGAAGCTCCTTAGATTTCTTGATATGAATGCTACTGGCATCCGGAAGATACTTAAGAAGTTTGATAAGCGCTTTGGCTATAAGTTCACGGACTATTACGTCTCTACTCGGGCAAACCACCCTTATTCTCAGCTTCAGCAGATCTTCAAGCAAGTGGTAAATTCTCACACTTCTCCCTCCTTTTTATCTGAAAAGGATCGATTTTCCTCCTATGACACAGTCTGCGAAATGCAGGGCGTCGTGGCCGTGGTTGGGGCTTTGACGCACAACCTTGCATATTTGCAAGATCACAGAGGAAGCTTTTCATCTATTTATGATCATCCATCAATAACGTTCAAGGTATCTAATTCTCTTTTTTCTGTCTATAATGATATTGATGCATTCTCTGATTCCCATATGGTCTGAATTCTAAAGTGGAGCATGTGCACCAATTCTCTCATGTGCAGGACCCTGTAATAGAACAAATAAATCATTCAGTGCAGAAACTAACACACTCCACGAACTTCCTACAATTCTTAGGACAACATGCACTTATTGTTCCGGAGGAAATGCATAGTGACTCCGATCTTGTTGATGACCAGAGCTATCATTTCCTGTCGCTGCTGCTCAACTTAGTGAACACATTTCTGTATATGGTGAACACATATATCATCGTACCAACTGCAGATGACTATTCAGTAAGCCTCGGCGCAGCAGCGACTGTCTGTGGTGTGATTATCGGATCGATGGCAGTTGCTCAAATCTTCTCCTCAGTATATTTCAGTGCCTGGTCGAATAAGTCGTATTTCCGACCCCTAGTATTCAGCAGCATCATGTTATTTATGGGGAACCTGCTGTATGCTTTGGCGTATGATCTGAATTCTCTAACGGTTCTCATTGTTGGCCGGCTGCTGTGTGGGTTAGTTACTACGTTTTTACTTAAGTGCAAATCAAGTTTCATTTTTCTTTTTTAAGTTGCCGAACGCTACAATGTTTGTGTTAATTTAATTATTGTAATATCAAACAGTTATTTGATCAAATTGTCAACATGATGTGCAGCTTGGGTTCTGCCAGAGCTGTGAACCGTCGGTACATCAGCGACTGCGTACCTCTGAAAACCAGGCTGCAGGCATCTGCAGGGTTTGTCAGTGCTAGCGCTCTTGGAATGGCATGCGGTCCTGCTCTTGCCGGTTTGCTGCAGACAAAATTTAGGATCTATGGCCTCACATTCAATCAGAACACCTTACCTGGGTGGGTCATGTGCCTTGCTTGGCTTGTGTATTTGTTCTGGTTATGGATTTCATTCAAAGAGCCGGGTCACATTGATACAGAGAATTCCGCCAACACGCAGCCATCTGATTCTGGTAAACTTTTTCCTTTGTGTTCTTAATTTTTTTTAAGAAAGTAGGAGAATAGTTTATATTGATAAATAAACAAGTATAGTCGTGATCAGAAAGCATATCCTCTGAGCGTCACTTAAATATTACTCATCAGTCGCAATTCTCTGCCAAAATAGCTAATCAAGTAAGCGGAAATTTGGAGGATGGCCTAGGACAGCCTTTGCTCCTAGATGCGAAGGAAAGACATGATGAAGATGGTGATGATAATGACGACAACGAAGAAGAACCTGAAGAATCCCATGAACCCGCCACATCGCTTGCTGCAGCATACAGATTGCTAACACCATCTGTGAAGGTTTCCATTGTCTACCTTCTTCGGACGTTGCACTTTTATTGTCCTCTACAATCATGGAGGCACAACACCACTCCTGTTTGTTGGATTAGCAGCTTCCCTACATTTCTTCCGTATTAACTTATATGTCTGCAACTTATCAGGTTCAGCTACTGATCTACTTCATGCTCAAGTTTGCCATGGAAATTCTACTCTCGGAGTCAAGTGTTGTCACTACATTCTACTTCAACTGGACAACTAGTACCGTGGCAATCTTTTTAGCAGTTCTTGGACTGACAGTTCTTCCTGTTAATGTCATAGTCGGAAGCTATGTCACCAACTTGTTTCAGGACAGGTATGTTGTGTTTGTTACTCCCAAAACCGGAGAAGCCACTGGCTATTGCGTTGTTCTTTCTGGGAAGAGTATTCATGTTTACGCTCGACAGTTATTCTCATTATTTTCTTGCTCAACTACTGAAGGCAAATTCTTGTGGCCTCTGAAATCATGGTGTTGATCGGCATCGGCATGAGCTTCTGCTTCACCCCTCACTACTCCGTCCCACAATACGTCACGTCAGCTCTCATCACGTTCGTATTCGCCGAGGTGCTCGAAGGTATGCAGTGCCTACAGAAAAGCCAACGCACAATCTAATCTGAATACTGAAGCTGTGCGCAGTATCTCTGAAAATTCAGCGCATTTCTGACCGTCTGTGAGCAATGCTGTGCAGGAGTCAACCTGTCGCTCCTCTCCCGCGTGATGTCATCGCGGCTCTCCCGCGGGACCTACAACGGCGGGCTGCTCTCGACGGAGGCCGGGACGCTGGCCCGTGTCGCGGCGGACATGACGATCACCGCCGCCGGTTATCTGGGGCAGAGCCGCCTCCTGAATGCCACCCTGCTGCCGTCCTTGGTGATCTGCGTGGCCTCCCTCGTCGCGACGTTCTGCACTTACAACTCACTCTACTGAGGCTCAAAAAAACTCACTCTACTGAATACTGATGACCCGATGAACCACTCTCCTCTTGCAAACGTTTTGCTGAGCTGTGGAGATGCTAGACTGCGTCTTGCAATGACGCTGTAAATTTCAGGCTGCTGCTGCTAGTGTGTTAAAGTCTGCAGTGAGCCAGTAGTGTTTGCAAACTTGCAACGATTGTAACCTGGCATGGACTTGCTAAATAAACTGCCCTACTGATCTAATGTTCCTAACCACGAGATTATATTTGGCTGCAAAACTCGATTGTTTGGGTTAAACGCAGAAAGTTCAGAATTGCTGTCACAGATCAAACCTTCATTTGCCAGATGAATGGAATACTGTAAGTTGCAGGGAAGAAAATTAGCAGAAAAACAGCATACACGTTTGAAATGTACTGCGAGGCGGGAACAAAAGGTTGCTGCGCATTGCAACCAATTGAAAGGTCACTGGTAGTTTTGCCGTTGGGTGGTTGAGGCCTTTTCTTTCCTCACACAGTCACACTCATGGCATGCTCCCGCGGTCAAGCCTGTAGGAAATCAAAGATTTATTTCGCAGGCCGGCTAAGTAGAGCATGCATCTTTTGCTGAATCGCATGTTTTATTTCCTTGGAATTCTGATGAACTGAAATGAACTGATTGCTGAGGAATTGCTTTATGTTTCGAGCCATATGCTCGCAGACACTAGTGTGTATTCTCATCATGCCATTCTCCGAATCGCCTCTCTTTGCCTAGCAAGTAGCAGACA
Source organism: Alloteropsis semialata (assembly GCA_004135705.1). Classification (NCBI taxonomy): domain Eukaryota; kingdom Viridiplantae; phylum Streptophyta; class Magnoliopsida; order Poales; family Poaceae; genus Alloteropsis; species Alloteropsis semialata. Next base: position 63,488,888 of record CM014270.1, read on the forward strand.
GGTACGGAACAGACCCAATTATCATATCCGAATCTACTGAACAGTTTCAGGCGACACAAAGGCTGCGCACCACAGAGACCAAAGAGCCGGTGTGTCAACTGAAACTGCACCAAAACAAACTATCAACCCATCGAAGACCAAGAACGGCTTCTTCAGCAACCTCTGACTGCTTGCCAGTATATAAGCCCACCAGGCTCTCCTAGTTGCCATCATCAAACTCGAAGTGCAACAGCTTCCAGGCGATCCAATGGCTTCCGTCCTGATCTCAGCACAAACAATGGCGGTCTTCACAGTCGCAATCCTCTTCGCGCTCTTGTGCATCGCTCAACAAGGTGATTGGTCTTCTTCTTTCTTCTCATGATTCATATGTCAAATTCTGCATCTCGTGTCCGTCCTCACTGATTCCTGTGTGACAAACTGACAATGGTGGACGCGTGTGTGGTAGCTGGAGCTGTGAACTACACGTTCATGAGGGAGGCGGTGCACGCGCCGCCGGTGGCCTACTACGACTACATCATCATCGGCGGCGGCACGGCGGGCTGCCCGCTGGCCGCGACGCTGTCGCAGCGCTCGCGGGTGCTCCTGCTGGAGCGCGGCGGCTCGCCGTACGAGGACGAGCGCGTCCTGAGCATGCTCCACTTCTCGGACGTGCTGGCGGACACGTCCGCCTCGTCCCCGTCGCAGCGGTTCGTGTCGCTGGACGGCGTGATCAACTCGCGCCCACGCGTGCTGGGCGGCGGCAGCTGCCTCAACGCCGGGTTCTTCACGCGCGCCGGCGCCGCCTACGTCAGGTCCGTCGGGTGGGACCCCCGGGAGGTGCTGGCGGCGTACCGGTGGGTTGAGGACGTCGTGGCGTTCCAGCCGGCGCTGGGCCCGTGGCAGTCCGCCTTGCGGAGGGGCCTGCTTGAGACCGGCGTGCTCCCCGACAACGGGTTCACCTACGACCACATCCCCGGGACCAAGGTCGGCGGGTCCATCTTCGACAACGACGGCCGGCGCCACACGGCGGCGGACTTGCTCCGGTACTCGAACCCCGACGGCATCGACCTGTTTCTCCGGGCTAGAGTGTCCAGGATCTTGTTCCTTTACAAAGGTGAGGACGCGTCGTGCAAAACTTAATGTCAAAAAACTCGGTAAGCTTGCTATCCTTCAGGGGGAAAAAATTGCAGTGTGGCTGCTGGTAAGTGTAACGGTATTACCCGCGGCTTCTTTGTCGGTGTCACGCACTTGGGTCGTCGAGCTCGGCGTCACACTGGAGAACTGAACGAAGAATTTGGATGACGACAGCATTGCAATTCTCTTTTTTCCCCTTGCAGGGACGAAGCCGGTGGCGCGAGGCGTGGTGTACCGAGACGCGCAGGGCGGCACTCACGTGGCGTACCTGAACCGCGGCGCGGCGAACGAGGTGATCCTCTCGGCGGGGGCGATGGGCAGCCCGCAGCAGCTGATGCTGAGCGGCATCGGGCCGGCGGGCCACCTCCGGTCGCTCGGCATTGACGTCATCCTGGACCTGCCGGGCGTCGGGCTGGGCATGTCCGACAACCCCATGAACGCCATCTACGTGCCGTCGCCGTCGCCGGTGGAGGTGTCGCTGATCCAGGTGGTCGGCATCACCCGCTTCGGCAGCTACATCGAGGGCGCCAGCGGCGCCAACTGGAACAGCCACCCCTCCGGCGCGCAGCCGCCGCGGAACTTCGGCATGTTCTCTCCGCAGGTAGGTACCGTAAATCTCGTGTCCCTTTCCTTTCGCGGACGTGCGCACGGACGGCGCTGGACCGATCGAGGCGTGTGCTGTGTTGTCGCAGGCGGGGCAGCTGGCGACGGTGCCGCCGGCGCAACGGACGCCGGAGGCCATCGCGCGCGCCGTGGAGGCCATGAGCCAGGTCCCCGACGCGGCGCTCCGGGGCGGGTTCATCCTGGAGAAGGTGCTGGGCCCGCAGTCCACGGGGCGCCTCTTGCTGCGCAACCTGGACCCCGACGACAACCCCTCCGTGCGGTTCAACTACTTCTCCGACCCGGACGGGAACGACCTCCGGCGCTGCGTCGCGGGCATCTCGGCCATCGAGCGGGTGATCCGGTCCAGGGCCTTCTCGCGCTTCACGTACCCCAACTTCGCGTTCCCGGCGGCGCTCAACGTCACGGCCGACTTCCCCGTGAACACGCTGTACGGCCGGCGCGGCGCCGCCGCCGGCGGCCTCAGCGACCCCAGGGCGCTGGAGCAGTTCTGCATGGACACCGTGATGACCATCTGGCACTACCACGGCGGGTGCCAGGTCGGCCGCGTCGTGGACCGCGACTACAAGGTCCTCGGCGTCGAGGCCCTCCGCGTCATCGACGGCTCCACGTTCAACGCCTCGCCGGGCACCAACCCGCAGGCCACCGTCATGATGCTCGGCAGGTACGGAACCACATCGTCTCCCGTCTCTTGGGTAGCGTTCTTTGCGTCGCGCTATCAGGGGGTCGATCTGATCGACTTGAGCTCGTGTTCTTTGATCTGGCAGGTACATGGGCGTGAAGCTCCTCAGAGAGAGGATGCTCGTCGAAGGGCCTGGCAATGGCAGGAGAAACCCGTAGCCTGACGATCGCTGCAAGTGCGTGTGCCTCTGCCGTCTGCTGTTAACCTTCTGGATTCTTTTAGCGATGATGATACTACTAATTAATGAAGATACTGGTGATTGTAAGAGATGAAAACTCCGTATCAATTGATTTGCACAAAATGTGGAAATATATGGTCTTTATATCGTTCATTTGAAGTTTGTCTTGAGTGCTACTAGAACATCTCCGGTGCATTATCATAAGGCACTAATTTTTTTTTTCAAGCCAACATGTTTACACAAACGTGGCCGCTTGTCAGAGAAATTGGGCCAGTTTCGACAGTACTTCTACTATTACTTGTGAGATTCGATCTGATTTGTGCTTGTCGGCACCAAGCCAGGAGCTTTCCTGTGTCGAGTAGGAGCGGTCGCTTTCGCAGCCAAAAATGGCAAAATCTGGAAGCCATTTTATGTTGTTGTGGTAGAGTACCATCTTTTTGTGCTAATGGTGCATTAAGATCTCCGAAAATGCAAGGTAATTCTCCAACTTTCGACACGGTTTCCCTGTCTTTTCTGAAGCAGGATTCTAGGTGTCGTGTTGCTTTCTGTCGTTTTCGTTCCGGGACGATGCCAGTTGCCAGCCAAGGTTTATGTTCTGGTCCCGAATGATGTGTTCCAGATGAAGTGCCTGATTACCAGCCGGTCTGGGGCCTGGTTAGTAAAGATCTGTCAGTACTTACTCGTGGAACTGTGATATTAATTCCTGCCGTGTTGGCAAGCTTAAAACCAAACACGAGCGGACAGTTTCTTTCAAACCCAACCTAATTGGTAATTGCTCAAAGACTTGTAAAAATCGATTCTCGAAAATTCAGATTCTGAAACTCAATCCGTCGCATCGCAGGGCAGTTGGAAGGTTCCTTCGTGCTTCAGATTCAGATATATGATCAGCCACAACTCGAGTGCAGACGTGCAGTCAAGGGCTGCGCGCTAAAATACCCGAGCTCGATCTATAAAAAATTGTCAAGGATAGAATAGAACAGGAACATGGCTGAAACACACTACACATTTTTTTTAAAAAATAGAATTACATTTCGACCTCTGCAGTAACACACAGCCTTCTGACCTCTGCGCGACTGCACACAGTCATCTTGTTTATTACACATGCCGTGCAAGTTAACGTGACCACCCACGAACGGCCATTATTTCTTTTTCTTTTTTCAAGAACCGTGAACCAAAGATCTGGATTCGATCACGCATTGATGACTGGAGCCGCACATGACCGCGATACGGCCTGGTGCCTCGCTGCAACGTGGGCCCCGTTGTTTCTGCCGGGCCCAGTTGCTAGAGAGTACGCACAACGGCACAAGGCATCGCCGAGGCCCACACCGCCACAGGCTAACCCGCCCGTCTCCGGCCACGAGATCACGTGGCCAAGCTCGGTCCCCCCCGTTCCCCGGGTTCCAGATAACGCAGATCTCGGAAGTAAACGCCCGGACAAATCCCCCACCGCGTCCTCGCTAATTCCGCCCGTTAAGCGCAAGTACCGCAAGCTCTCGCTAATCTCGGCAGCTACATGAAACGAGAACTCTGAGCCACTGTCAAAGCTTGTGTCGTGCAGTAAATGTTGTGCACCTGTCGGTGGATGCCGTTCTGTCCGCGAGATCACGCGTGTGCGAGACACGATCGGCCAGCCAGCACGCGCCGACGACGGATCGCGCTCGCGCACGGTGGCGGTGGACCAGGCTGCGTTGCAGCGTCACCGGCCGCTCCCAGCCCAATCGCCCCGAGACTGACAGCGTCAGCTCACCTCATTATTATAAAATCCGGGTCTCCCTCTGACCCTATCCCCCCTGGCCCTCAGCCTGCTCCGCTCCGCTCAGCTCACCTCGCCCGGCACCACTCCGCCACAACCTCCCCACGCGGCCCTCCCCCGGATCTCGCCATGGGCGTCGCCACCAACGGCTCGGCGTCGGCGGCGCCGCTCAAGTTCCTCCTCTACGGCCGCACGGGCTGGATCGGGGGCCTGCTGGGCGGCCTCTGCGCCGCGCAGGGGATCCCCTTCGCGTACGGCGCCGGCCGGCTCGAGAACCGCGCGCAGCTGGAGGCCGACATCGACGCCGCGGCGCCCACGCACGTGTTCAACGCCGCGGGCGTCACGGGCCGCCCCAACGTCGACTGGTGCGAGACGCACCGCGCCGAGACCGTCCGCGCCAACGTCGTGGGCACGCTCACGCTCGCCGACGTCTGCCGGGGCCGGGGGCTCGTGCTCATCAACTACGCCACCGGCTGCATCTTCGAGTACGACGAAGGCCACCCGCTCGGCTCCGGGGTCGGCTTCAAGGAGGAGGACACGCCCAACTTCGTCGGGTCCTTCTACTCCAAAACTAAGGCTATGGTATGCCCTTGCATTGCTCTCTCTTCTTCTAGGTTTATATATGGTAGCTACATGCTTAAGATTAACTACGAATGCTAAAGCGCTAATATATCGGTCTGTATAGAGCGGTAATTGTGACGATCATAGTGAAAAGAAAAATGAGGCCGTCACTTGTCGAGTTGTCAGTGGTGGTTGGAGGTCAATTTGCGCACACCTATGTCTATCATCTTAAAGTTGCTGTCACCTGGATCTGGCATAATTTTTAGAAGATACGTGCATCAGTGCATGATATAGGACATCTTGGTCAATGTAATGGCTGATTGCGTCGTCCTTCAGCTTTGGTTGACTTGGCAAAATGATGGCACAATCGGCCATTATGCTGATCCAAACGCATCCTGTGAAAATGTGCTGTGGAAAATGTGCTGTGACGTCCGTTTTGATTTCCCTGTCCCAGAGCTGTCTGCTCTGATCTTCTCCATCCAAGCTCGTTACCTGAATGTTTCTATGCTGCGTTTAGTCGGTTCATAATATAGGAAGTAACACAGGAGTTTTTGGTGGAAACATGAGTGGGTGAGGGAGCGAGGGAGGGTATGCCACATTGGACTTCTCAAAACTTGAGATTTGAGCTCATGTTTAGTTTCCTATGGATTTGGAGTGTAGTGATGCATTGTGTATAAATTCTGCAAGGCATTCCCCTGTTCCAAAGGGCATTATAGGAAATAACCCTTTGGATTGAAATCCTTCGATATTCCTGTGGAATGGTGCTCTGTATCTGTTTAACGTATTAGTATACTATTAGTAGATTTTAGCAAAAGAGATTTTGTTTCATTTGGATCAAATAGATTTGTGGAGGTGTTCTTTGATTTTAATGCAGATGCTCACCTCAACCTATACTGCCATGTTATGCAAATTCGAAATATATGTGGGCAAACCTTTACTCTGGGAGAAACTAAAAGAGAGATCTAGGTGTAGCAAATAAGCATCTTAGATGAAACATCAAGAACATATTATATAATTTACTAGATCTTTGCACATGTGATTACTGCAGTGGCTGCAGGACACACCTCATCTTACCTCAGGATGCTTTCCTTTCTCTTTTGTTAAGCTGCCGTTTCATGCCAAACAGTGCCTACTCTATTGGTGTGGTACCAGCGTCATGTGGCCTTGTCCATGGTTTGAGTCCTACTGTGAACAAGTTGGCTGGGTTCATAGTGGAATTTACACGAGGCTATCTCATGATTATCTCCTGCTGAGCGTTATGACATTTGTGAAGATTGTTGATTTGAATAAATTTACTTCCTCAAGTGTGTTTTGTGTGCAGACACCAAAAGTCAATGAGTTCTAATAATTGGTCTTACTGGAGAATTGTAGTAGGTCAATACAAGATGATAGTCAAACAAGGAAACTTTGAAGTGCTTTAGATTGGACAATATTTAATAAGGAATAAATACCCTGAATATTTTTGTAGGATGGAATTTGTACTAGAATTGTCTGAGGAGAGAACTGTGGATTTTTAGAGTTTTAGACTCAGTGATCATCGTGCATAACTGTATTTTTAACTTTTAAGAAAGTGATAAAAACTCTTTGGGAAAACGATTAAATAAGCACTGAATTGTGGTTAATGTTACATGGCTATGCATTTTTTATTAGCACGTCTACTTGGTTTCTTCTGAACAGTCTAATGAGCTTGAACTTTGGAAAGTACTAGTTTATTTGCAAAGCAAAAGGTGTTCATGTTAGCAGGGCCCTAATGTACTATGTTTCTTTATCCTTTAGTAAGCACATAAAAGTACAAACATAAGTAGTGCAAGTGCAAGCTTTTTTCCCTTGATGGGACACCATTTGGATAGATTGGTTCTTTGCTTCTTTTTGCCTTATGCAACTCAGTGGAATGCAGTGCAAACTGGAGTAAGTAGGTACAATCAACAGAAATATCTGTTCAATGTTCTCCCGGAGCTACCATTTTATTTGCACTCACTTCACCCATTTGATATTTTGAGAAGAAATACTACTTTTTCATTATTGCATTTCCAAGAACAATTCCCTGGTCACCCTAACATTTGTTTTTATAGGTTGAGGAACTGCTCAAGAACTACGAGAATGTATGCACCCTTCGTGTAAGGATGCCTATTTCATCGGATCTCTCCAATCCTCGTAATTTCATTACCAAAATCACCAGATATGAGAAGGTTGTCAATATCCCGAATTCCATGACAATATTGGATGAACTTCTTCCCATCTCGATTGAAATGGCCAAGAGAAACCTCACTGGAATCTGGAATTTCACAAATCCTGGTGTGGTGAGCCACAACGAGATACTAGAGATGTACAGAGATTACATTGATCCAAGCTTCTCCTGGAAAAACTTCAACTTGGAGGAGCAAGCAAAGGTCATAGTTGCGCCAAGGAGCAACAATGAGCTTGACCAAACTAAATTGAAGAGTGAGTTCCCAGAGCTTTTGTCGATCAAGGAGTCGCTGATCAAATACGTTTTCGAGCCAAATCGGAAGACGTCCAAGGCTTGAGAAATGGAGCTGGACACAAACTGTATGTTGATGCTATTTATTCCATATATGAATTGACATTTCTCCCCGGCGATCATCAATAAGCACGCTCCTGTTTTGTGTGCATTGTATTGTATTTGAAGCAGATAGGTTTCTCATAGGATGGCATGCCATACTCCTTACTACGGTCAAATTATTACATGGAGCAAGACAAGGTGTATTTTAGCTCAACTTTTGTATGCCTGCTGGGACGTTATTATCGATACGATGGGAATGAACTGAAGAGCTTCCTCTGTTGTGCCACATAATTGTAGTGCATGCCGTTTCATATGCAAACTTTTATCTGGAATTGTCTTTGGATTCCTGCTAATATAGGATGGTATGGGCAGCTCCGCAGCTGGCATGTGTGGGTGAGAACTTTTTCTGAGAGGGTGTATTTGTGTGTCGTCTGACTGGTGACTGCACAACTGCATTTCTTCAGAGATTCAGAGGTTTGCTTTGACCCTGTTCAATTCTATAAAATTTTTCACAAGGAAATCTTACATGCATAAAGTAGTAAACGTATGTTAATGACAAAACCTATTCCATAACCCCCGAGTAACTTTGCGAGACGAATCTAATGAGCCTAATTAGGTCATGAGTTGCAACAGTGATGCTACAGTAACCATCCGCTAATCATCCACTAATCATAGATTAATTACCGTCATTAGATTCGTCTCGCGATTTTCAGACGAGATCTATAATTAGTTTTATTATTAGTCTACATTTAGTACTCCTAAACGGTAAGATTCTCTTTGCAAAATCTTTCACCAAAATTTTTCACCGGAATTAAACACCTCCTCTCACTAGCAGTTGCTGCAGTGAAGTTTTTTTTCATAGGGTAGCGTGTCAGTTGAAACTGCTGAAGCTCACAGCTTTACACTGCTGCGCCGCATGCCTGCAAGGTGCAAGCCTCACTGCCATGTACTCCTCCCTCCAACGCCCGATGGCCTCGCACTGCGCATGCTTTTGAAAGCATCCGTTGACTCCTCCCTCCAACGCCCGATGGCCTCGCACTGCGCATGCTTTTGAAAGCATCCGTTGAGCTTCAATAATCGGTCCCCGTCGGCGCCGGGCTCGACCTCGTCGTCACCGGCGACAGGCGGGGCAAACCGGAACATGAACAAGGGCCGCCACGCTGGGTACAGGGTACAGCTCAGCGCCGTACGCGGCTGCCCCCGTGAGCGCGATCAGCCTCGTTGTCCCGCCCCCGCGAGGCCCGGATCGGGGTTACGGCCCCAATCATGCCGTGATAACAGCCAAAACCGGTGGACCGCTGCGGCTGCCGGCGTGGGGAACGACACGCCGTGTCCTTGCCCCAGCATCCGTAGCACGCGCCCGCCCCGGCACCGGCACACGGGGCACGGGACCACCCCCAGCTCTCGGCAGAGGCACGAGCCCTCTGCCTGCCGCTGCGGACAGCGGTAGGGGCCAGGTGAAGCACGGGAAGTGCTCAAGACTTTTCTTCAAGCAGATCGCTGCTCCGGCTTTCCGTCCTCCCTCCCACCAGGCCACCACAGATTTTTTTTTTCTTTCTTTCTTTTCTTCCCCTCGCTGCGGCGCGGAGGGGTCTCGCGCAGGCTCTGTCGCCTGTCCCCGACAGCGGCGACTGTCAGTATCAGCGTTCGCCGCTCGTCTGGCGCCCGGCGTCGCTGCCCCGGCGCAGGGGCAGAGCTGCGCCCATGCGAAGCGGAGCGAGCTCAAAGTTTTCGGTGTTTTCTTTTTGAAAAGATAAAGAGATGTCCTTTTATCGGAGGAAAAGAAAGGAGCGCAGGGGAGTTTTTTTTGGTCAGTCTTTCCTCGGCTCGAAGCCGCTCAGTCGCGGCATGGCGCCATGGCGGAAATAATTAAGAACGCGCAACGAAACAAAAGGCTGACATGGTGTCAGAGGTCAGAGCCGGAGCCTGATCTTCACGTGATATGGCGAGTAGATCCATGCGGACTTTTCCCTCGCTGCATTTTCACTGGTTTTTCTGGTTTTCCTACAAAAGATTGCAAACAATCAAGCAAGAAGCAACTTCATCAAACATTCATTGCCTGCTAAATGTTTTTAGGCAAATGTAACTAAGGCCTTGTTTAGTTCGCTCGAAAGAGCACCAATTCGATCAAAAGCAACGCATTGAACTACGTGCCCTCTCTCTATTTTTTTAATTTCCAAGAGAATCTGCTACAGTCAATTCGATCGAATTCGCGTTAAGCCCTAAATCCACGTGAACAAATCGCTAAAGTATTGTGATTAAAAAAAAGGCCACTCCATACGAGTACTGAACTACTGGTAGTCCCCCATTGCATTGGCAACGGTAGATAATAAGCGGCAGATAGGGCTGTCAAAAAAGCTCGAGGCTCGCGAACAACTCGAACTCGGCTCGTTAAAAGCTTGACTCGAGATCGACTCGTCTACTAATTAAGCTGAGCTCGAGCCTGACTTCAAGCTCGCGAGCTTCAACTAGCCGATCTCGAGCTGCTCGATAAGGCTCGACAGCGAAGTCATATCTTCCCACCGGCCGTCCTTCAGTTTCAGAAAAAAAAAAGAATCCATGTAGCGCCAGTGAATCATCCTCCCAAGGCTTTGTTTCCCATTCTCCAATCTTTTCAGTCTCTGTTCTTCCATTCGAAGTGAGGCGGCGACCGTCCCGCTCGATTGGTAGTCGCCCCTTCCTGAATCCCGAGCCCCCTTCCATTGCTTCCGACCACCATGGAGCGCAGGGCCCCTCGTGCCTGAATCCCTGATTCACCGGTGCTCCTCGAACATTGCCTCTGTCCGCTTCCTCTTCCTGAGCAGCAAGCTCCGCTTCTTCTTCCTAAGTAGCAAGCCATGAAAC
>CM014270.1:63517184-63553076 GCA_004135705.1 Alloteropsis semialata
AGCGACGAGGTCCAGCAGCCGAACGCATCGGGGGCGGTGAACGCGTCTGCGGCACGGGACTGCCCGCCGGCCTCTGCCATGGTGGCGTCCTCGCCGTCGGGCAGGCCTGCGGGTGCCGAGGGCAGCGGCAAGGGGAAGACGGCGCGGCGGAGCGGCCTGCGTGCGAGGTTTGGGGGAGAAAGCGACGCCTGGGAATGTGGAGGAGGGAAGCATCACCCTGAAATTTGGAGGATGCTTTACAGGCTACTGTTGCAGGAGATTTTTTCTCCAAAACCGCTATATTTAGAGGTCCAGGACGCTTTACAGGCTGCTGTTGCAGATAGCCTAAGTGTAACCCGGATTCGTTTCTTCAACCAACTTTGATATTCATTTTTCAAACACAAAAAAAATCTATGGGGCCGATATTCTTACATCGTAATTTAAACACCAGGTCAAGTTAGATTTCAAAAGTTACAAAATAATATTGAAGGCTTGATTTTTCAAAACTAAAAGAATATCAAATTTGTTCTAGTGCTATCTATTTTTGAGCCTAAAATAACAAATTTGGGTACGACAGACTTCCGAGTTAAACCATTTTCACATGATTTTTTTAAACAAACCGGCGAAAGCTGCCTATTATATTAATAAGAAGAGGACCACACACAAGATAAGTACAAACAAAACGCTCAAAAAAAAAAGCACAACAAAAAGAAAAAGTTTTCTATGCAATAGGGCTGACAGCTCTTTGCTCCTGCCATCATCCAGTTACGCGTCTCTTCCTTGAGTTGGAACATTCAATGTCAATGCACACAACAGAAACGCCAGAAAGCAAAATGATGTAACTGGTTTCGTTGCATCGTTGGAAGGAAGCCGACGAGCCGAGAGATATTGTTCCTGCCGCGCGAGTCCAGGGACGGACGAGAGCCCCCGCAATAGAACATGTCTCCTGGTGGTAAACGTGTCCGATTAGTGTAGGGTTTCACTCCACGGGAACAGCAGTCAGCGCACAACATATACACGCAGAGTTCCACTCCTGCAAACAGAACACAAGATGGCAGCATTGCCACAGCCAGACACCGGGGACGTACGCGTGCGTGCGCTTCTACCGTCTCCGGGCACGACGTTGGTGCTCCCGGCGGTTTCTCCTTCTCGAGATCGTCGCTCGTTCTGACACCCGCACGCTTCATGTGAAATTTTCGTCTAATTGGATTAGCTTTATTTCGTCTCCCGATCGGATTATAATGGTGTCTGTCATATGCGTCTGACGATCGAATTAACCATGTTTCGTCTTGTATCGTGATTGGATTGTATAATCTATTTCGTCACTAATTTTTTTTGTTCTGTTTTACGCGAGAACAGAAACCGTATGGAGCTACCTGACGCGCTAGACGTGCAAAGCTGGATAAAACCATATTCTTCGAGAAATAGCCTGTGTTTTTGCTGGCAGCAGGGCTGTTGCAGCTGAGTGGGCCTCTCCTGCGGCATTGACACATTGTGCTGGGGCCACACGTCCAGTCCTCCCATGCTCGCACGCGTGCGGCGTGAACATGTACGCTTCCCACCAGTGCCTCTGAATTTTGACTCGCTAGTTCGTGACCGAGCTAAGCCGAACATGCGCTAGCGCTATACTCCCGTGCTATAAAGGCCAACTAGGTACTAAGCATCTCGAAGATGTTGGGAATTGATCAAACTTTGAATTAAACATTAGCATGTCTATGTATTGCCAATTGGTTTAATTAAATCCATTGTAAAATATTTTTAGATAGTGCATGTAATTGGTATTATAGATGTTGGTATATTTTAAAACAATTTAGTTAAAGTTACAATGGTTTAATAACTTGGGATAAAACTAAAATAAATATAATTTAGAATAAAGTGAATATTATTTGTTATCCTCTACTATTACAAAAATAGAACAAAGTTTCAGTCGTCTTTGATTCCGTTACAGCTACCTGAACACCTATGTGCTCTCCCCGACATGCATAGTAGACCATTGCTACTCTATTATGACCAAAAGTCAACAGTGACAAATATTTCGATACGGATGGAGTATTTTGTAACTCGTAGCAATCCACGAGCACTTTGCTAGTAAACTATAGATTGAGTAAAGTTTATTTTACCCACCTAACCTTGTCACGCTATCCGAAAAGCTCCCCTCAACTCAAAAACCGGACAAATCACCCCCCTACAATAATTTAGAGTGGTTTTGATTTTTTTTTATTTCTAAAAAAATCCGATAAACATAAATAAGTTTTTAACTTGCAAAATCTATCTCCAGCCCTCTGATAATTCTGAGAAAAATCGTAGTGCATATTGGGACATAAGAAACCCAAATCAAATAATTAAACCTCGTGAGAATATCTTTAGAAGGTTCAAAAATTTGAATGTACCCTTCAGAGGAAAATATCTAGAAAAATTAAAAAAATCTCCAAAACATTCTAATACATTTAGATGCACCGCTTTCACGCTGGTTTGGTCTTGTGTTTTTAATACATTTAGACATTGATTATAATGCTTTCAAAATTTTCTAGATTGTTCTACATATATTTTCTATTTTCTTACAAATAAATTCAAATTGTATAAGTTTAAGGTATATTCTTATGAACTTTAATATTTTTGTTTGCATTTTTTGTGTTCCAAAATATCACTAGGGTTTCTCTTGGAATTGTTTTAGGCCAGAGATATTTTTTATGGTTTAAAAAACCTATCCTTGTGTTTACCAGATTTGTTTCTAGGAAAAAAGAGAGTCAAAACCACCATCAAAAACCACCATAAAAAACCACTTTGAATTGTTGTATGTGGGTACTTTGTCTGGTTTTGATGAGATGGGGTGTATAATGTCCGGTTTCTTAGTTGAGGGGTTCTTCAGATAGCATGACACCGCCAAGGGGTTAAAATAGACTTTACCGTAGATTATATGAGCGCTCTTGAGGGAAATCTTAAATGTAATTTAAGGAACATGCTTGGACTTTGCAAGCCTTACTTTTAGCTGAATTCAGGTGTAAATATCATTTACCATCTTATATACAATAGACAACATTTTAACAATACCCTCTTTTGTATTGGATGGTAGAGTTTTTGGAGGTTCGCTATCTCTAGTCTTTTTTCAGAGTTTTGGAGGATCGCTATTGTATATGTTCACAATCGATGTTCACATTTGTGTTACTAACAAATATGTCCGTGCATTTCAACGAGAGTTTATTTCTAGCAACATGTTCATCATTTAAAAAAATAAAAAGAAATATAAATAAGGGCAAAACTGGTAAAATATTTGCAAACATAATATTCTATATCTAGTATTGCATATTCCATAACATACTTTGGCATGAAGAGATTTTTCATATGTATATATATTTATGCACACACATATAGATGCGTACAAGCATGCTTACGTGGCTCAGGATCAACAATTATCTTGAAAATAAACTGTGCTAGGGCTTTCTCTATTGGGCGACAATAATGTGCGAGCCAACTAAAATATCATTTCAGCCACCAACCTTCCAATAAAATGATTTATAAGAACAATTATATATATTAATTGTTTTATATTAATAAATTCTATGAGTTTTGCCCCTTTGAAAATATTCTTGGAACACATATAAAAAGGTAAAAATTGGGAGTATATTGGATTGAGTGCAAATCGAGATAGAATTAGGTCTAAAATGAATAATACAATGAAACTCTAATTTGGATAAACATTAAATAGATGCAAAAGTTTGCTTTCAACAAAAAATTGATGTATGGTCTAGTGGGTAGTGGGCTGCACAGCAATATTCTCCGTTTGGAATCTCATATGGAACATTTTTGTGCAATTTCTCTGTGTCCCTAAGTCCGGTTTTTTATACCCATGTCCGGTTCACAGCCTCAGCCTCTCACGTCTAGTTCACACTTCTAGGTCCACTTCTGGTTCACGCTGGTTCTAGATGACAGACGAAAAAATTGCAAGAAGCTGTGTTTGATGACACAATGTACGCTTATAACCCTTAACCTCTATAGGATCATACTACAGAGTTCTCAAATAGGTATCAGAACCGTTTCGGGTCGGTAGGAATTTCGGTTAAATTCTCGTTCCGGATCCGCATGTTTTTGATTTGGGTTGTGGCAGGAAAACCTGGGTGTTCATTCGCACCCCGAGAGGCGAAACGAAAACTAAGCCGACCCCTGCTCCCGTCCGAGTCAACGAGCCGTCAAAGTACATGACCCAGTACTCCTGATCAACAGGGGCTGTGGGCAGCTGGACCTCGGTCCATTCCGCGACGAAGTCGGCGAGGGTTTGGGACTTGATGGCTGTGCGCGGGGCATAGGTAATGCCCTGACCCATCAGCTCCATGGCCCATTTCGAAATCCGACCCGTCGAGTCCGGGCTATTTATAATCTCACCGAGAGGGAAGGAACTCACTACTGTGACCGGATGCGAGTCGAAGTAGTGGCGGAGCTTTCTCTTGGAGATGAGAACGGCGTACAGCAACTTCTGGATCTGCGGATACCTCGTCTTGGTGTCGGCGAGCACCTCGCTCACGAAGTATACCGGGCGCTGCACCTTGAGGGCGTGCCCCTCTTCTTCGCGTTCCACTACCAACGCCGCGCTCACCACCTGTGTGGTGGCGGCGATGTAGAGGAGAAGGGGCTCGCCGTCGTTCGGCGAGACCAGGATCGGGGGATTTGTCAAGATTGCCTTGATGTGGTTTAGCGCGGTCTCGGCCTCATCTGTCCAGATGAACCGCTCAGATTTCTTCAAGAGGCGGTACAGCGGGAGGACTTTTTCGCCGAGGCGTGATATGAACCGGCTCAAGGCGGCTAGGCACCCCGTGACCCGTTGAACCCCTTTCAGGTTCTGAATCGGGCCCATCCGGGTTATGGCGTTGATCTTATCGGGGTTGGCTTCTATCCCTCGGCGGGACACGATGAAACCTAAGAGCATCCCCCTGGGTACCCCAAAGACGCATTTCTCGGGGTTGAGCTTAACACTGTTCGCCCTAAGTTTGGCGAACGTGCTTTCCAGGTCGGCCACGAGTCGGTCGGCCTGTCGGGACTTGACAACGATGTCGTCCACATACGCCTCAACGGTCGGTCCGATGAGTTCGTCGAAACACCTAAGCATACACCTTTGGTAGGTGGCGCCGGCGTTTTTGAGCCCGAACGGCATCGTCACGTAGCAGTACGCTCCGAACGGGGTGATGAAGGAGGTCGCGAGCTGATCGGACTCCTTCATCGCGATTTGGTGGTATCCGGAATACGCATCAAGGAAGCACAGGGTTTCGCACCCTGAGGTCGAGTCGACTATCTGATCTATGCGTGGCAATGGAAAGGAATCCTTTGGGCACGCTTTGTTAAGAGCAGTATAATCGACACACATTCTCCATTTCCCGTTCTTTTTTCGTACAAGGACGGGGTTAGCTAACCACTCGGGATGATACACTTCCTTGATGAAGCCAGCCACCAGGAGCTTTGCGATTTCCTCGCCGATTGCCTTGCGCTTCTCGTCATCAAAGCGCCGCAGGCGCTGCTTTACGGGTCGGGACCCGGCTCGGATGTCCAGGGAGTGCTCGGCGACTTCCCTCGGAATGCCCGGCATGTCCGAGGGCTTCCACGCAAACACGTCAACGTTCGCGCGGAGGAAGTCGACGAGCGCGCCTTCCTATTTCGGGGACAGCTTGGTCCCGATCCGCGCCACCTTTGCGCTCGGGTGGTCGGGGTCCAGTTGGACCTCCTTGGTGCCCTCAAGCGGCTCGAACGTCGCCAGGCCTTGGGTGAAGTCTGGCGCCTCTTCGACGAGGCGCGCCTTGATCGGATCCAACTCCTCTGTCGATGCGATGATGGCCGATGCCAGCTCGCAGCTCTCCACCTCGCACTGATGGGCCCGTTGGAATGACGACCCCACCGTGATCACCCCCTTCGGCCCCGGCATCTTGAGCTTGAGGTAAGTGTAGTTGGGAACGGCCATGAACTTCGCGTAGCATGGGCGGCCCAAAATGGCGTGATAGGCGCCGTGAAACCCTACCACCTCGAATGTGAGGGTCTCCGTCCGAAAGTTGGTCGGGGACCCAAACGTGACGGGCAGATCGATCTGCCCAAGGGGGACGGCCTGTTTACCGGGGACTACCCCGTGGAAGGGCGCCCCGGTCGGGCGAACGCGCCCGCGGTCAATCCCCATGGAGTCGAGCGTGTCGGCGTAGAGGATGTTTAACCCGCTCCCGCCGTCCATCAGCACCTTGGTGAGGCGCTTCCGACCTATGACCGGATCAACCACTTGNTGGTCGGGGACCCAAACGTGACGGGCAGATCGATCTGCCCAAGGGGGACGGCCTGTTTACCGGGGACTACCCCGTGGAAGGGCGCCCCGGTCGGGCGAACGCGCCCGCGGTCAATCCCCATGGAGTCGAGCGTGTCGGCGTAGAGGATGTTTAACCCGCTCCCGCCGTCCATCAGCACCTTGGTGAGGCGCTTCCGACCTATGACCGGATCAACCACGAGGGGGTACTTGCCCGGCCTCGGGACGAACTGCGGATGGTCGGTTCGATCGAAGGTGATGGGCGCCTCCGACCACTTGAGGAAGGCCGGAGTGGCCGGCTCGGCGGCGTACACCTCTCGGCGCTCCGCCTTGGCTCGCCCTTTGCTTACGGACGCCTCCGTGCCGCCGAAGATCATCAGGCAGCCGTCCGGCTCCGGATAGGGGTCGGCGTCCATGTTCTGGTCCGCCCCCGGCTCCTGCAGGGCCGGGTCGGGCCTCTTCGACCGAGGCGCCGGCTTGCGGGAGCCCTCTGCCATGAATTTCTTCATGAGGGAGCAGTCCTTGTACAGGTGCTTGACGGGGTACCCGTGATTCGGGCAGGGCCCGTTCCACTTCTTCTCGAAGTGGTCGGGGACCTCCCCAGTCGGAGGCTTGAGGGTCGGCTTCGGGTCGGCGGCTGCCACCATGGCGGCCTCGTCGTCGTGCCGCCTGCCCTTGCCCTTCCTCTTCTTCTTGGCGGGGGGCCCCGATGGGCCTCCTTCCGCCTCCTCAGTCTGCTTACCCTTGGGGTCGGCGGACTGATGGAAGATGGCCCCCACTGCTTCCTCGCCGGCCGCGTGGCTTGTAGCGATGTCAAGCAGCTCCTTCGCGGTGCGGGGACTCTTCCGCCCAAGCTTGTGGACGAGGGATTTACACGTCGTCCCGGTGACGAACGCCCCGATGACGTCGGCATCAGCGAGGTTGGGGAGTTCGTTGCACTGCCGGGAGAAGCGCCTGATGTACTCCCGTAGCGTCTCCCCCTGCTTCTGCCTGCAGCTCCTGAGATCCCATGGATTTCCAGGGCGGTTATAGGTCGCCTGGAAGTTACCCACAAAGACCTCCCTCAGGTCGGACCAGCTGCCAATTTGTCCGGCGGGGACATGCTGGAGCCAGGCCCGCGCCGAGTCGGCCAGATGGAGCGGCAAGTTGTGGATGATGAAGTCATCATCGTCAGCTCCTCCGGCTCTGCAGGCGAGTCGGTAATCCTCGAGCCAGAGCTCGGGGTCGGTTTCCCCGTCGTACCTCGGGAAGTTCGACGGGGCTCTAAAGTTGGCGGGACGAGGAGCCACACGGATCCGCGGGCTGAAAGCCCGCGGTCCCGGCGCCTCCGGACTCGGCGTCCTCTCGTCCCCGTCGTCGTCGTCATACCGGCCGCCTCGTCGGGGAACGCGTCCTCGCGGTCGCTCGGGTTCGCCCGCGGGAGGTCGCCGCCGGCGTGCGTCCAGTATGCTCCGAGCGTCCTGGATCGGGCCGACACGTTGTCGGACCGGAAGCGCGTCCCCGGGAGGACGGGGCTGGTGCACCGAGACACCTTGTTGGGCGTGTCCGCCGCGCCCGGCGGCCGGCTGCCTCGAGGCTCCGCGGTGGGCCCCCTGCGACGCTCGTCGTCGCGACTGCGAACTCTCGGCCTGCTGCGCCGCGGCTCGCTCCAGCAGCTCGCCGAGTTCTCGCTGCGCCTTGCGGGCCTCCGGGGTCACCGGCGGGGGGAGCCCTCTTACGAGCATGGCAGCCGCGGCTATGTTCTGCCCGGCGTGGGCGAAACACGGGGGCGGGACGCCGTCATCGTCGACGATTTGGCGCTGCACGTCCCGAGCGCGTTCCCGCGCCGGAGCCGCGTCTCTGTCCTGCAGGAGCTCGCGCTCGATGCGCTCCCGCTCTTGCTCGATCCGCACCCGCTCCTGCTCCAACCGGCGGCGAGCCTGTTGGAGCTCCTCCCGGCGCTGCCGGACGTCGTCGGCTTGGGAGCGTCGTGGCGGTGTAGCCGCTCGTGGCGGGGCTGGCTGTCCTGCCGCTGCCGCGGCTTGGGCTGCAACCGGAGCGGGAGCAACGGGCGCGTCGGCCACCGGGTGACCGTCGTCAGGGCCCGCTGGCCCCGAGCCGCTCTCACTCGCTTCTCCCCCTTCCCCGTCGGGAGGGTCCGCCATGAAGCATTCCCGGGAGGGGTGGTGGCTTTCTCCGACGAGCTGCGTATCGGATGTCTCCGAAACGGGATCGTCCAGCAGGTCGAAAACCGATTCGGAGACATGATCGATCACCCCGACGAACTCGCTGTCCGCCGGGGTGGGGCTCAGGAGGCGTGTCGCCAGGCGGGACACGACTTCAGCCGCGTTGCGCAGACCGTATGGGACCGCATACGGTGGGATGTAGTTCAGCATCTCCGGGGGAGAGGGGCTCCTCCCAGAAGCTGAGTAGCGACGTTCGCCAGGGCGAACCTGGTACAGCGCACGTCTTCCTGCGTGGGTCGTGGCCCCCGGAAGATCTCGTGCTGCTCCCACGGTGGGGCCTCGTTGGCCCTCGAGCGGGGGTTGCCGGCTTCGTCGCCAGGGGCGTTGATGCCGATGTCCGCGAGGGCCTCGGTGGCGGTCGCGATGTCAGCATCAACAGTGTCGACCGGGGGGGTTAGAGCGACTCTCTCCAAGTCCCCAGCGTCGGTGATGACGAAATCCAAACTCCCAAGACGCAGCTGCGTCCCAGGAGTCCAGCTCGATCCGTGGGTGGCCATCCAAAGCCTGGTGATCGCCGAAACACGCAAAGACCCCTACCTGGCGCGCCAACTGTCGGTGTGCGAAATAACCAACGAGTAAATTAGTGTATTGCGCGTTTGGGCTCCGGATGGTTCGCGAGAGGACACAAGGGATTATACTGGTTCGGGCACGAACGCCCTACGTCCAGTTCGGGGCTGCTCGTGTTACTCGCGTTGCTCGTAGTAGGGGTTACAAGCGGTCGAGAGAGGGAGGGCTCCCAAGTCTCTGAGTGCGTCTAAGCGTGAGTGTTCTGGTGTATGTGTGTCGTGTGTTCTTCTTCGTCGTCCTAGTCTGCAGTGGGGGTGTACAAACTAGTCGGGAGAGGGAGAAGATCCCAAGTCCCTGAGCGGTGTGAGTGAGTGTGTTGCGTGTAGTGTCCGAGTGTTCAACCAGTGTTCGAATTCCCCCCACTGATGTCCCCTGGTCCCCTTTTATAGCCTCAAGGGGAGAAGGGAGCGGGGGGGGGGGTAAGAAAGGGAAAATTACAAGGGGAGTTACTGCCCCCGAGAGCTTCAACCAGCGCCGCTCGCCGAGCCGTACAGGGAGCAGGTGTTGACGAAGTGGGCGTCCCGCCGGACCCGGAGTCGTACATCCCAAGTGGTTGGAGTCGATGTCTTCCTGGGTAAGCTCCCGGGAGGTTCCCGGGTCGTGGTTGACTTGCTCGAGGTCCTCGGGCGCTCCAGGTGTCCTGCTAGGGTTCCAGGTGTCGCCCGAGGACGCCTGGGGTCGTACTTGGACGCCTGGTGTAGCGCATGCATTCCTCTCCAGACTGTAGCGCTCCTGTTGGGACGAGACGGGCGCCACTGTGGCTGCCGTGGCGTAGGGCAGACGCCCATGATGTTCTGACGCGGCAGGTACCAAGTGGGTACGGCGCCGGACGGGACGGGGCGTGGCCGGGTAGTTTTACCCGAGGAGCTGGAGACCACTCGGGAGCGGAGAACCCCTCGGGCGAACCGGAGACTCGTCGGGCGGCCTCCGATGGGAAATGGCTTGGGCGTATGATGACACATCCTTACGCCGGGTCTTCCGGACGCTCCACTTCGTCTCGGGCCCACGCCGACTCGGGCGAGACGAAAAGAGGTCGGGCGAGATAGTGACAGGAGTGGTTCGGCCGAGGCGGACGGGAGTCGGCCGAGGCGGACGGGAGTCGGCCGAGGCGGACGAGGGTCGGCCGAGGCGGACGGGAGTCGGCCGAGGCGGACGAGGGTCGGCCGAGGCGGACGAGGGCTGAGTCAGGGGAAACCCGATCCTCCCTTAATCCGATGCTCTTCGGGTTTTCTTATGCCCATCTTCTTCCTAAAATTGCGTGGTCCCACCCGTCGGTGAGAGGGTCGGATATTGATATCCGACAGGTTTAGATCTACGCCATGTGAATCAATTCTACTTCTTTAACGGCTTTGAGCATTGGTCTTGGTCCGATTTAAGCAATATTTATCTTACAGCATCGTTCTAGGTCCGATCCTGCTTTGTGGTTTAATCTGGTTGTTCTTTGAGTATTGCACTGGTGTAGATTCCCTACGTCGGAGCTGGATCTTTGCAATACGATTAGATTAATCTTTGATTGTCATGCTTGATTTAGATTCCCTACGTCGGAGCTAGATTCATCTTGATTAGTCAAAGGAAGCTTTGGTTATGCCTTATTGTTATTTGAATGTTAAGTGTGGTTTAGATTCCCTACGTCGGAGCTAGGTCATGCTTGATTATTTGGTAGCATATCTTAGAATCAGAACGACTCTGTTAATGTTTTATTTGCTTATTTGCTTAATCTGATTAACACCTGTGCGAGCATCTTGTTTAGTTGTCAGATTGGTAAGTCGAATTTGACTATCTAGCAATCTGATTTGATCATAGCTGGAGAAATCTAGATTCCCTACGTCGGAGCTAGATTTCTCTGAAAAAACTATGGTCCGATTGGCTAGTTGATAGTCCGATAAGATGAGTCAAACTGGCAACTAGGCAAGGTGGACAATGTATCGGCTTACACTTTGTTTATTTGATATCTTGTTTAAAGACACAGCTGATCCATTACTTTACATATTGGCCTTGTTTTATGCTTTATTTTATTATTCAAAGGCTGATCTGTTATATCAATCAAGGTCCGATCCTGATTGGTCCGATTCTGAGGTCCGATTTGGTGTCTGATTGAGGTCCGATTACTCGGTCTGATTGACGTCATCATTGAAGTCCGATTTTGAGGTCCGATTGGTATCGGCCGACACGTGCCTGATTGGGTCTTGGCTAAAATTCGACGTTACTCCATCGTCTGAAATAGAGCCGGCACAATCAAAGAGTAATTTAACTGTTTTATTCCCTTGTCAATTTCAGGTCAAATTGACTGGCACGCCGCGAACCTGAACTGGAGTGTAGGGCTGGCACTGGAGCGAAGCAGATCTCCCTGGTCTTCTTGTGCTGACCGCGGAGAATACGACCGCCGATTTTCCGCGTCAACAGATGGCTTAATTAGGCTTAATAGATTCGTCTCGCGATTTCCCGTCCATCCGTATAATTAGTTTTATAATTAGATCATGTTTAGTCTTCCTAATTTTTGATTTAAAATTTCTATAGTAAAATTCGTAAACTTTCCTATTCGAACTGATACTAAAATTCGCAAACTTTCCTGTTCCACCCTTAGATGCCCCCGTTATACATAGGTCTTGTTTGGATCCATGTGATACTAAAATTTAGTACTAAAACTGTAACTACTAAACTTTAGTACACTATTTGGATACAAGTGCTAAAAGGTGCTAAACAACTAGAAAATGATCTTCCTATCCCTCTAGCAATAAAGTGGGAAGAGATAAAGGGGGGTCATTAATGAGGGCATGGGGTGGAATTCTGTAATTTTAGGAGCTTTTAGCACCTCTTTAGGTGCTAGAGGTTTGGAGCTTTTAGCACCTCTTTTAGTAGCACTTGTTTAAAATTTTAGCACTATTTGTGCTAAACTTTAGCACTTTTGGTGCTAAAATGAGGGATCCAAACATCACCATAGTGTTTATGCATTGAGTCGCGTGCACAGAGAGAAGAAATGAACTGACACGGTTCTCTAGGTGAATTTTATATGTTTTTGGTGGAACTAAACAGGGCCTGCATGCCCTGGCCGACTCGTATCGTATAGAGCGTCGGCTCGGCTCAACTAGGTTGGTTGTATGCAATGACATTGTGTTTGGTTGTATGTATGTAATCAGCTTGGTTGAAAAGAGACGGTGTTTGGTTGTCTGCAAAAAAATAGGTTGCATGAGACAAAAAAAATATTATCACAATAATTTATTTTGTTTGAGTACCTTTGTTTAGCCTTTATCTTATCTTACTATGTTTTAGTATCTATTGAACTATATTAATACCACTCTTTGTGTATGACGAGGGCCTGGACCTGGGGTGACCAACTAACCCTCTGATCCACGACGCATCGCTAATCTTTTCTTCAAAAACAAGAATGAAACGCCCCAAATTGAACGGACCTACCTCGCCCGAATGGTTTTGGGCCCACTCGTGAAAGCCCCACATGGGGGTTCGTCCCCCGACGAGTCTCCGACTCGCCCGACGAGTCTCCGCCTCGCCCGACTGGCTCGCTTGGCGTCACCCCCCGCTTTACCCATTCCGGGCCGTACCTACTTGGCGCCTGCCATGTCAGAACGGAATGGGCGCCTGTCCTTCACCACGGCGGCCACAGGAGCGCCCGTCTCGTCCAAACAGGAACACTACAGTCCTGGGAAAGGACGCTCGCGAGCTCAATCGATGACACCTGGAGTCCAAGTAAGAACAATACGAGTCAAACACGATCCGAGAACCACTCGGGGACACGTCTGAGAGGTCGCCTACACCAACCACTCGGACGCCGCCGGCTCCGGGTCAAACGGAACGCCCATTCCGTCAACACCAACTATGACAGTGGGTGCCTGTTCGCCGTGTATGGCCCAGGACGCAAAATGACGGAGAAGGCCCCGGCGCTGTAACTCACTTTGTAATTCCTCCTTTTTTTTACCCCTCTCTTTCCTCATTCCCCTTGTGGCTATAAAAGGGGACCGAGGGGAGGTCGATGGGGGAGGACAGAAGAACACTCGCGAACACACGCAGACACCACTCTGTAACACCTTATACAGGGACTTGGGACCATAGTCCCTCTCCCGACTAGTTTGTAACCCCTACTACAGACTTGGACTTGAGAACACCGGCTCACCCTGGATGTAGGGTGTTACTCTCCGGAGGCCCGAACCAGTATAATTTCCTGTGTCTCTTGAGCCACCATCCAGTGCCCTGACACGCGATCGTAGAAATATTACTTGCCGGCGGTAGAGAACCCCGACAGTTGGCGCGCCAGGTAGGGGGCCTTCGCGGGTCGCTTCACTCCACCAGGGCCTGGATGGCCAACGGAGGCGCCTTGTTGGCGCCAGGCGCTCACCTGCGCCTCGGCTCCCTCGACTCTGTCTTCAGCAAGCCGGAGGAGCCCCTCATCGGGGCCACCTTCGTACGCCCCGAGCCCACCTTCAACGACGGCCCCGCTGCGATCCACGACAAGAGGTCCGACCCTCCACGTGTCGCCACGGGCGCCACTGCCTACGTCCTCGACATACTAGGCGAAGACTTGGCGACTGCTCTGGGACGGAGCCCGACCCAGGAACATTTCCGCAACATCTCCTACATGATCACAAACCTCCCCCTACAAGCTGGAGGGGAAGAGCAGCTCCTCTGGGACAAGTTCCTCGACTACTACGGTGCCATGTACCCGGAGGGACAGCCAAATCTGCCGCGCGATCCGGCGGCCGCCCCCCCACCGACAAAGTTTAACTCCCGCACCGCGCCTATCAATAAGGGCGCGATAGACGAGCGGGACTCGGACCCGCAGCCGACCCAGGCTCCATCGGCATTCTACGACCCCACCCGAGAGTGTTTCATGTGCCACACCCCGGAGGCAGAAGTACGGACCAAAAGCAGCTCGACGGAGGACAACCCCCGCCACGCTCCGACCCGGGATGATCCCGCAGGCGATGCTCGGAGGGCCAGGCTGCAGGAGCTCAACGACGCGCAGCGTCAACTCGAGGACGAGCGCAGGCAACTCCACCACGAGCTCAGGAGAAACGCGGATGGAGGAGCCGCCCGCACACGTGCACGGGACGTACGCCAGCGCATCATCAACGACGACAACAACGACGCCAACGACGCGCCGATCTTCAAACGAGCGTCCCAGAACCTCGCGGCGGCCGCTGTCCTGCTTCGCGAACATCCCGAACTGGCGACCCCCGAGGATCGAAGGCTCCATCAACAGCTCCGCACGCTCTTGGAAACTGCAGCAGTTCAGCAAGCGGAAAGCTCCGCGTCACGTCAGCGGGCTCCCATGGAGCAGGGCCGGGAGCAGTCCGTACATCATCATGGGGCCGTAGCGGACAAAGACGTCTGGCAACGAGACGAACACCAAGGGCACCGCCCGCGACGAGCCTACAACAAGCGGCGAGGAGGTCGCTACGACAGCGGCGAAGACCGGAGCAGGAGTGCGTCTCTTGATCCCAGGGGGCCACGCGCTTTTGGACCTCGTGTCCACGACGCTCGTTTCCCTCCACGCCTTCGAGCTCCAACGACGGTGCCCAAGTATGATGGGGACACGAATCCCTGCGTCTGGCTGGAGGACTACCGACTAGGGTGCCACGCGGGAGGAGCACGAGACGACTACTTCATCATCAAGAACCTCTCCCTCCACCTCGCCGACTCGGCACGAACGTGGTTAGAACACCTCCCCGACGGCAAGATCGACAGTTGGGCGCAGCTGCGCGACGCGTTCATTGGCAACTTCCAGGGTACCTACACGCGCTTTGGAAACCCATGGGATCAGCGTAACTGCCTCCAAAGGAAGGACGAAAGCCTGCGCGACTACATCAAATGTTTCTCCAAGCGGTGCACCGAGCTGCCCAACACCGCCGGCACCGACGTCGTCTCGGCATTCCGATTCGGAACCACCTGCGCGACCCTCATTCACGAACTGGGGCGCAAGAAGCCACGAACCATCCGAGAACTCCTCGACATCGCCACCGATTATGCCGATGGCGAAGATGTAGTCGCCGCCACCCTTGACCGATCCCAAAGCAAAGGCAAGCAGCTGGAGGGAGCCGGCGAAGGCACCTCTACACTGGCCGACAAGAAGAAGAAGAAGGACAAGCGGCGGCGCGACGGCAACATGGTGGTGGCAGCCGAACAAAAAGCTACCAAGCCCAGAGGGAACGAGCCGAATGGTCACTTCGAGAAGCTTCTCGAGGCCCCGTGCACCAATCACGAAGGCCCCGTCATGCATGCCATGAAAGATTGTAAGCTCATGAAGAGTTTCCTCGTTGGGACTCTGAAAAAGAAAGCCCCCGAGGCGGCCAAAGATGGAGCCAGGAGACCGAATGACGACGACAACGAATACCCTAGGGAAGACGGCGCTGTCATGATGATCTTTGGAGGGTCCGCGGCCTGTCCTTCAAGGCGCACGGAAAAGCTGAGTCGGCGGGAGGTCTGTAACGCAGAGCCCGTAGTGCCTTCCTACCGTGGTCAGAGGCCCCGATCACTTTCGACCGCTCCGATCACCCCGACCACGTCCCACAGCCAGGGAGATACCCGCTCGTCGTCGCTCCTCTTTTTGGGACGAAGCGCATCCACAAGGTATTGATGGACGGAGGAAGCGGCCTCAACATTCTCTACGCCGAAACTCTTGGCGAGATGGGGATCCCGCGATCGCGACTTCGGCCGCCCACGGCGTCTTTCCACGGAATCGTTCTGGGCGTGGACGCGGTACCTCTCGGGCAGATTGACCTGCCCGTCGGCTTTGGGACTCCGCGTAACTTCCGGAGAGAGACCCTCACTTTCGAAGTGGTGGGATTCCCAGGGACGTACCATGCCATCCTCGGAAGGCCAGCTTACGCAAAGTTCATGGCCATCCCGAATTACACGTATCTCAAGCTGAAGATCCCCGGGCCCAAGGGCATCATTACGGTGGGAACTTCCTTTGAGCACGCATACGCATGCGATACCGAGTGCTTCCAGTTCGCGGAGGCACTCATCCGGTCCGAGAACTCGCCGCAGAGCCTTCTCCCAGGGACCTCGATATCCCCGAGTCGTCTAAGCGAGCCGCGTGCTCCTTTGAGCCGGCCAAAGACGTCAAGGAGGTCACCGTCGCCGATAACGGCCGCATCCTCCGTATCGGGACGGCGCTCGATCCAAAATAGGGAAGCGCGCTCGTCGACTTCCTCCGAGCAAACCTCGACGTGTTTGCATGGAAGCCCTCGGACATGCCGGGGATTCCAAGGGATGTCGCCGAGTACAAACTTAACATTAAGCCTGGCTCACGACCAGCCAAACAGAGGCTCCGACGCTTTGACAAGGACAAGTGCAAGGCCATCGGCGAGGAGATCAAGAAGCTCCTTAGCGCAGGCTTTATTAGGGAAGTATACCACCCCGAGTGGTTAGCAAACCCTGTCCTTGTAAAAAAGAAGAATGGGAAATGGAGGATGTGTGTTGACTATACCGGCCTTAACAAGGCATGTCCAAAAGACTCTTTCCCTTTTCCCCACATAGATATGGTGGTCGACTCCACCGCTGGGTGTGAAACCCTCTGCTTTCTCGATGCTTACTCCGGTTATCATCAGATCACAATGAGTTTAGCCGACCAGCTCGCGACGTCGTTCATCACGCCTTTCGGCACTTTCTGCTACTCGTCTATGCCATTCGGGCTAAAAAACGCGGGCGTCACGTTCCAGAGATGTATGCGCCTCGTTTTCGGCGATCTCATGGGCCGACTAGTTGAAGCATACATTGACGACATTGTGGTGAAATCTAAGCGCGTCGGAGAGTTAGTCCCTGATCTTGCGGTGGTCTTTGAGAAGCTCAGGCAAAACAAGGTAAAGCTCAACCCCGAGAAGTGCGTTTTCGGGGTTCCGAGAGGCATGCTTCTCGGCTTTGTCGTCTCGGAACGCGACATCGAGGCCAATCCTGAAAAGATCTCCGCCATCACTGACATGGGGCCCATTCAGAACGTGAAGGGGGTCCAGCGTGTCACAGGGTGCTTGGCCGCGCTCAGCCGTTTCATCGCCCGACTCGGTGAGCGGAGCCTGCCCTTATATCGCCTGTTAAAGAAGTCGGACAACTTCACCTGGAACACTGAGGCTCAAGAGGCCCTCGATTCGCTAAAGACGTTGCTGGAAAGCCCGCCGATCCTGACAGCCCTGGCTGAGGGAGAATCCATGCTGCTTTACATTGCGGCGACCACCTAGGTGGTAAGCGCCGCCCTCGTCGTCGAGCGAGAAGAACCCGGGAAAGTCCAGAAGGTACAGCGCCCAGTATACTTCATCAGCGAGGTCTTGTCCGACACCAAGGTGCGATACCCCCAGATCCAGAAGCTAGTCTACGCGGTCCTCATCGCCAAACGAAAGCTCAGACACTACTTTGACGCTCATCCCATCACGGTGGTGTCAACCACTCGGCGAGGTGATCCAGAACCCAGAAGCCGAAGGAAGAATAGCCAAGTGGACGCTTGAGCTGATGGGGAAGAACATCACCTATGCCCCACGCAACGCCATCAAGTCACAGGCGCTGGCCGACTTCGCCGCCGAGTGGACTGAGGTCCAAACCCCCCCTCCCCCGCCCTCCATTGAGCACGAGACCTGGGTCATGTACTTCGACGGGTCGCTTATGAAGGAGGGAGCCGGTGTCAGCCTTGTCTTCGTCTCGCCCCTGGGCGTGCGCATGGAGTACATGGTCCGACTACATTTCCCGGCCTCCAACAACGCCGCCGAGTACGAAGCTCTCATCAACGGGCTCCGTATCGCCCTCGAGCTAGGAATACGGTGTCTCGAGATCCGTGGTGATTCAGAGCTAGTCGTCGATCAAGTAATGAAAGAATCAAGCTGCGTCAACCCCAAGATGGCTGCATACTGCCAAGCGGTTCGCGAGCTGGAAGACAATTTCCACGGCCTCAAGCTCAAGCACATCCCTCGACGATACAACGAGGCAGCCGACACCCTCGCAAAGGTGGCCTCCAACCGAAAGCCCGTCCCCCACGGCGTCTTCGCTAAGGACCAGTACACCCCATCCATCCGACTTGACGACGAGTCATCGGAGCCGCTGGCACAAGAGGCAACAGAAGTGATGAACATTGACGAAGTGCCGGAATCCAACCTTGAAGACCTGGATTGGAGATTCCCGCTCCTCGAGTGAATCGTGCAGGGCAAGCTTCCTTCCGACAAGACTGAGGCTCGGCGGATCGCGTGCTGGGCCAAGTCATTTACTCTTATCGAGGGAGAGCTCTACAGGCGAGGTGCCTCTGGCGTTCTAATGCGTTGCATCCCGATCGACCAAGGAAAGGAATTGCTAAAGGACATCCATGGCGGAGCTTGCGGACACCACGCCGCGCCGAGAACTCTTGTCGGCAAAGCTTTCCGACAAGGCTTTTATTGGCCGACAGCCGTCGCCGACGCCAAGGACATTGTGCGCAGTTGTGAAGGTTGCCAATTCTACGCGCGACAAACTCACCTCCCGGCGCAAGCACTACAGACCATCCCCATCACCTGGCCCTTTGCCGTATGGGGATTGGATCTAGTCGGGCCATTGAAGAAAGCACCCGGGGGCTTCACGCACCTCCTCGTTGCCGTCGACAAGTTCACCAAGTGGATCAAGGCAAGACCTATCAGGAGGGTTCGCTCGGAGGAAGCAGTCCAGTTCTTCACCGACATCGTCTACCGCTTTGGAGTCCCAAATGCGATCATCACCGATAACGGCACTCAGTTCACGGGCAAGAAGTTCCTCAACTTCTGCGACGCCTACAACATCCGAGTGGATTGGGCCGCCGTCAGCCATCCTAAAACCAATGGACAAGTGGAAAGGGCGAATGTCATGATCCTGCAAGGACTAAAGCCATGAATCTTCAAGCGCCTCGAGAAGTTTCGAGCAAGGTGGGTCGCAGAACTCCCATCCGTCATGTGGAGCTTACGGACCACCCCGAGCCGAGCCACCGGCTGCACACCTTTCTTCATGGTCCACGGGTCCGAAGCAGTCCTCCCGACGAACCTCGACTACGGCAGCCCGAGGATCCGAGCCTACGATGACGAAAGGAACCAAGCTTCTCTCGAGGACGCTGTCGACCAGCTGGATGAAGCACGCAGCATCGCCCTGCGGCCAAGTACCAGCAAGCCTTGCGACGGTACCACGACCGCCACATCAGAAGGCGGGTGTTTCAAGTCGGCGACCGGGTCCTTTGACGAGTCCAGAGCAACCGCAACCGCCACAAGCTGTCGTCACCATGGGAGGGCCCTTATATCATCGACCAAGTTCTCCGCCCGGGAACTTTCAAGCTCAAGGACGCCGACGGTCGAGTTCTTTCCAATGCTTGGAACATAGAACAGCTACGTCGCTTTTACCCTTAAAAGTGCCTGTACTTCGTCATTCGTTTACGATAATAAAAAGTGCTACTTCGCTCCTAGTACTTTACATGCCTATAGCCGTTTTTCGAAACGCACCTTTCGAGCTCTCTAACTAAGCAGCGAGTGACCCCTTCCTCGCGCAGGGTCACCCGCCGCTCGGGGGCTCCACCCGGGGCGCAGTGGCCCCTTCTTTTTTCGCAAAAATCCTGACAAACGATCGCCCCTGTGTGCGATCGGCGGTACACTTTCGCGCTTAAGGGAAAAGAAAGACCAGCTTGCGCGGTTTTGCGATTGCGCTCGTCCAAGCTCCGAGTACTTACGCTCCCGCGGCTACGGCGCTGGACTTGCGGGCAAGATCCAAGCCCTCGGACTGATCCTCTTTTTTCCTGAGAGCAACAAAGGAACCGCCCCGACTAGCTTTTGCTTTCAACGCTAAGGCTGCTGCCTGTCATTATTAACCTTCCAAAGCTGCTCGAGGGTTGCGAGTCCGGGAGATACTACTAGGCGATCTTGTCGGGCCAAACTCTCGAGTTCCTACGCCCCGGTGGCTACGGAACGGAGCCCAGCCGACAAGGTCCTGAGCCCTACCATCTCGGCTCATGGCCCCAAAGCATTCGGGGAAAGACGAAAATGGCAAGCAGCCGAGATAAAAGCACAACTTTTCAACAAAAGCAAGTTATTAACAAAGGAATGACCTTTGTAGGGAGTTAAGTTCATCTACATCGCAAAATGACTAAGTCTCCCTACATCTCGATGTTTCATTACAGCCCGAGGTCCTTCAGGGCGGCGGCGATCATCTCATCGGCGAAGGAGGAGGACTCGGCTTCAATGCTATCGTACTCGTGGTCCTCGTAGCCGGGGGCCCATCCGCCTCGCAAGCAGTCCCGCTCCATGCTCGGGTAATGAGACAGAAACATGGCGACGATTCTTTGCACCACGCTCTGCGTAAGCTCCGAGGCTTGCTCCCGAGTCCTCCCCGGAATGAGGGCGATGCGCTCCACCAGGGACGAGCCGCCACCAACGCTGAGCTCCTCCAGCAGGCGCTCGACGGCTTGAACCAGGGCCTGGTGGACCTCGGTCTTCTCCTCGAGCGCCTTCTGAGTCCGCTCGGCCGCCTCCCTCGACTTCCGGAGATCCTCGACAACCCCTGCAGAAATTTCGTCGCCTGAGTTATCACTAAGGAAAGAGAACATGAGGAAAGACGAGGGGAAACACGATGCATACTGGTCATCTCCTCCTTCAGGTCGCGGCCAAGCCGCGCCAGCTCCTGGTTCGCGGCAAAGGCCTTGGCGACCTCGCCTTGCTCCGTCTTCAGCTTGGCCTCCAGGTCGGCTTTCTGAGTCCGGAGGGCTGTACCAACGAACAGAAGCCAAGCAACTAAGAACTACTCGGGAGATGAAGGGAAGAACGACTCGCCAACCAAAAGGACTCGGAAAGACGGCTTACCGATGACCTCCTCCTCCCGCTTTTGGGCAACTTCCCTGAGACGAGCCCCCTCAGCAGTGGCGGCCTTAAGCTTGTCGGCCAGGTCGACCGCCTCGTTGTTGGCCTTCTTGAGGTCAAGGGCGGCGTCCTGGACGTCCTTTTGGAGATTCGCCACCTTCGCCTTTAGGCCGTCGTTCTCCTGAACGGCGGCCTCCTTCTCTCGGCCCACGGCCTCGGCTGCCGTCTGCGCCTCGGCCGCTCTCTTTTCGGCCTCAGCCACCCTCGCCTCGAGGGCGCCATTCTCCTCCTCGGCGCGGGTGAGCGCCTCTGCCCCAGCCTGCTGAGCCGCGGCCAGCCGAGCCTCAAGCTCCGCCTTCTCCGCCTTCATCTGGTCGATGGCATGCCACAGCCCGGCCTCTTGACGAAGGAACAGAGACTTGTCCGAGCTGCGCTTCATGATTTCCTGCATTCGGAGATAAAAAGGCAGGGGGGAAGTGGTGAGACATTGCCAAAGCGGTGCTACCTCAAAACCAGAAGGAGAACGAAAAACTCCAACACTTACCCGGGCGGGCTTGATAATCATTTTCTCAAAAGTCTCCTTCACGGTGCGGAGGCCCTCTGCAAGAGTCTCGCACTCCTCCATCTCCGACTTGTCGTCAAGCTCAAAGAGGGTCCGCTCCGTGTCCTGACGATCGACCCACATCAGCCGGCCCTCGCACGGCAGGTTCGGGTTGTCCTCAATAGGCACGAGGGCCTTGAAGCGGCGGTCCATCGTCATCAACCCTAGGGTGTCGGTGAGGTCCACCAGGACCCCCCTCAAGGGGCTAAATAGCCTCACGGGCTCTGAGCTTGGCTCCCCCGCGGAGTGATCATTGGCTCCCTGCAGGCGTCCCGACGGAGAATCCTCGAGCGTGATGACCTCGGAGGCCTCGGCAGCAACCGCCGGCGGAGCGGTAGCAACCGGGAGGACCTCGGGCTCCCCCGCCACTGTCCCCACCTGACCGGCCGCGGCCTCCGGAGAAGAAGCAGCCCTGTGACCATCCGTCCCAACGGCGATCTCCCCGGCACCGCCTAGGGCGATGTCGCACAGCAAGGAAATCTCCCCTGCCTCCGGACGGCTTGCCACCTCTTGAGAGACAGGGAGGACCGGCCCCACCAACTGCCGCTCCAGCTCCGCTTGGTACGCCGCCAGGTCCTCCTCCGTGGAGGCGGTTTGTGTGACGCCCAGGCCCGCCGGGAGCATCCCAACAGGGCTATCGCCGCTGCCCTGCGGGGCCACCTCTTCAAGGGAGGGTGTCTCCCTCTGAGCGATCTCCTCGGCCCGCTCGACCGAGAGCCCCGGCGGTGGTGTAGCCACAGGGAACCTGATGTCAGCGCCCTATGCCACCCGACGCAGTTTCTTCTAGGGCATCACCTCGAGTGGCTTGTTTGCCCGGCTGGTGCACCAAACGACAAGAAGCTCAGCTAAAAAAGAAGTCGATCACGAAGTCAGGAACTACTCAGAAAGACAGAACACGACTTACCTCGCTGACACGGTTCGGGACCGCTTGACGCTCGTCGGCGTCGAGTCCGACGAGGACGACGGCCTTTTGGCCCCCGACAACGTCGTCGGGACGGGGACCACCTGCGGGGAGTCGGCACCACCTCTCGAGTGGGGCGCCGCCTGACCAGTCGGTCCTCCTCCCGCAACAGGGGAAGGGCCTAATTGCCTCACTGCGGCCTCCGCTGGGACGGAAGGAGCCCACCTTTCCCCTACAGGAGATGCGGACGAGCGGCCGCCCCCAACGGGGCTCGCCTGCCCGGCCGAAGGGGGGACCGAAGGAGCGTCTCGCCCTTCCCCCGGGGCCCTCACCGTTGAAGGGGCCAGCGGCGGGCGCCTGTCCAACCGTGGTGAGGACCTCCTTGGGAAGCGTGACCCTTTGGGTGGTAGGCCGCCCGAAGAGACACGCTACGGCGGGTCGCGGCTCCTATCCCGTCGGGAGGGGGCCGCGCCCCGGCGGGAGTCCCTTGGCTCCTCGGACACACGGCGGGTGGGCGGAGGCGTGCGGTCACGCCGCCCGCGCTGACTATGCCCAATGGACCGGTGGGATTGGCCCGACCGACCGCCCCTGCTCCTCTCTGTACCCGGCTGCGACGACCTCTCGCTCCCGCCGGACCTCAGCCCCCGTGCCAAAGACGAGGGCGACGCCGCCACAACTGCCCCGGGCTTTGCAGAGGGCACATTTCTGCCTTTCTCCTCCGCGTCATCCTCCTCCTCCTCCGAGTCCCCTTCCGCGGGTTCCGACTCGGGATCCTCATCCTCGGAGACCTCGTCGCCCCGTCTCCTCCTCTTGGCCCGGTCAGCGTTCCTCACCCTCTTTTCCACCGCGCACTTCCTCCACTGCTCCCGGCGCTCCTTCTTCTTCTTATCCTTCTCGGCGGCAGCGCGGTTCGCCGTCCTGTCTTCGGGAAGTGGCGCTCGGGAGTAAGTGACGTCGGTGCTCTTCACCTAAAGAACTCGGGGTTAGAAGGAGAAAAAGAGCTCAAAATCAAACTCAAGGCAAGCGACAGAATCCTTACGATGGCCTTGGTGCCGTCGTCCGGAAGCATCGGCAAAAGATGGGGCGGTGGGTACTCGAGCCCGGCCTTTCCCACCGTCGCCGCCACCCGGCGCCGTACCTCGGCCACTGAGGGCAGAGACTCCACCGTCACCGTTCCCACAAAGGGGGCTTTGTCCGGGGTCATCTGCCACATCTGGAGGACGTGCCACCTCAGCGGCACGATCCCCCTCAAGAGGTAGCCGCTGATGACCTCCACCATGGTCACCCCCTGGGCCCGGAGCCGGCCGAGGGCTTTCCAGGCATTCCTGAGGACCCTCTCCCAGTCCTTCTTCTCGAGGCCATACGCCCACTTCTCGGGCGCCTTCTTGAACCACTCTCCGGTGTACAATGGAAGGGGGTGCTTGGGGTCGTTCTTGAGGTAGAACCACCCGGGGTGCCATCCCTTGTTCGAGCTCACAAGCTTGCCCGGGATGTAGTCGTCCGACCTCCCCTGCTTCATCTTCAGCGAGGCGCACCCGATCGTCGCAGGGGCGCCACCGTCATCAGTCAACAACACAAACTTGAAGAAGTACCTGAAGAGGTCCCAATGGGCCTCCATCTCTAGGTATCCCTCGCATAGCGCCACAAACGCCGCCATCTGCTGGATCCCGTTCGGGTTGAGTTGGTGGAGCTCCAGCCCGTACTCGTCTAGTACTGCTCGGATGAATCTCCCCGCGGGGACAGAAAACCCACGCTCGTGGAAGGCGATGAAGGAGACGACGTATCCGGGCGGCGGCCGAGGAAAGTCATCCAACCCTGGCTTGATCCACTCCTTGGCCTCCGTCAGCGGTGGAAGCAGTCCCCCCTTCACGAGCCCCTCCAACTGCTCAAGCGTCGCGGTGGAACGCACCCAGTTCGACATCGCGGATCCGCGGGAAGAGGAAAGTGTAGACTTGGAGGAAGGGTTCGAGGGCGGCGGCGGCGGGATGCAAGCGCGGCGGCGGAAGGTGCGAGGAAGGCGCGAGTGCGGCGACGGGACGTGAGCGCGGCGACAGCAGGAAACGCGAAAGGATGAGCGCGGCGACGGCGAGGAGGACGGGAGCGCAGCGGGAGGCGAAAAGGTCGGGGGTGAGTTAAGCCCTAGGTAGCCGCGGCACAGGGCAATAAAAAGGAAGGCGAAACGGGGCGGCGACATTAAATGCGCGGGCCCACCATCGGCACGACTGCAACGTGCGCCCGTCGCTTCACCTGACGGCCTCAAAAGGCGCGCCCCCCACTCCCCGCGGCGGAAAACGGGCCGGCACCTCCATTCTCGGCCCGCCAACGAAAGCACTCATCCGGCCCAACGAGGCACGTTCCCGACAAAGACTCGAACCCTCCACTACCCCGACGACCTCCAAGGAAAACTACTCGGCCCCATCGACTTTAAAGCCTTAACAAGAGTATCTACTCTTCCCAAGGCTCGGGGGCTACTCCCGGCGGGTGCGCTCGCGCGCTACCCACCGGAAAAACCATGGCTCAACACTCCCTCGCAACGGCAGAACCTGGGCGCGAGTCCTTAACTCCCACCCAGGCTCGGGGGCTACTGACGAGGGTCTGGACCAGGGGTGACCAACCAACCCTCTGATCCACGACGCATTGCCAATCTTTTCTTCAAAAACAAAAATTAAACGCCCCAGATCGAACGGACCTACCTCACCCGAATGGTTTTGGGCCCACTCGTAAAAGCCCCACATGGGGGATCGTCCCCTGACGAGTCCCCGCCCGCCCGACGAGTCTCCGCCTCGCCCGACTGGCTCGCTTGGCGTCACCCCCCGCTTTTACCCATTCTGGGCCGTACCTACTTGGCGCCTGCCATGTCAGAATGGAATGGGCACCTGTCCTTCGCCACGGCGGCCACAGGAGCGCCCGTCTCGTCCAAACAGGACCACTACAGTCCTGGGAAAGGACGCTCGCGAGCTCAATCGACGACACCTGGAGTTCAAGAAAGAACAGTACGAGTCAAACACGATCCGAGAACCACTCGGGGACACGTCCGAGAGGTCGCTACACCAACCACTCGGACGCCGCCGGCTCCGGGTCAAACGGAACGCCCATTCCGTCAACACCAACTATGACAGTGGGTGCCTGTTCGCCGCGTACGGCCCAGGACGCAAAATGACGAAGAAGGCCCCGGCGCTGTAACTCACTTTGTAATTCCTCCTTTTTTACCCCTCTCTTTCCTTATTCCCCTTGCGGCTATAAAAGGGGACTGAGGGGAGGTCAATGGGGGAGGACAGAAGAACACTCGCGAACACACGCAGACACCACTCTGTAACACCTTACACAGGGACTTGGGACCATACTCCCTCTCCCGACTAGTTTGTAACCCCTACTACAGACTTGGACTTGAGAACACCGGCTCACACTGGATGTAGGGTGTTACTTTCTGGAGGCCCGAACCAGTATAATTTCCTGTGTCTCTTGAGCCACCATCCAGTGCCCTGACACGCGATCGTAGAAATATTACTTGCCGGCGGTAGAGAACCCCGACAGTGTACTAATTATGTACTAATAACATCATTAGTTGAGTAAGCACCTGCATCCAGCGAGCCTGGCTCCACAGAAACGTCTAAAATTTACGTATCTGCAGAGCCAAGCTGAGATGGCTCTTTTGCATCCCACGAGTCAGGCTCAGAATACAGTATAGGCAACCAAACAGCACGAGCCTACGTCCCAAGAGCCTGGTTGGAACATATGCGGCCAACCAAACACCCCTAAACTCTCTCGTCCCAGAACTCACGCCTCGGCAGCCAGTGCTTCCGCTTGCTTGACGCTGGTTGAAGGCTTGAAGCCGCCTTCACGCATGGTGCTTCCGGCCTCCGGGCATGGTGAGAGACTGAGGGGGTGTTTAGTTTCCCCCTATTTTGCAAAATGCCTCATTTTACAAAATGCACGTTTTTCAATACACTTTTTCTTCTCTGTGCACGCGACCCAATACGTACCTATTTTGCAAAATACCTCTATTTTGCAAAATGGAGGGGGAACACCCCCTGAGAGTACCGGCTTGATACCGTACATTTCTTGTCTGTTTCCCATCACCGTTTGCAAGGACTTGTCGCGGTGGCATCCCATTCATCTGCTTACTCCGTCTCAAAAAGAATGCAACTCTCATTTTTCGATGAGTCAAACTATTTCAAATTTGATTAAAATTATAAAAAAATTACTAACATTTATACTTTTAAATAGATTTAGTATGAAAATATATTCAATGATCAATCTAATGATACTTATTTTGTACCATAAATATTATTGTTATTTTGTATAAATCTAGTCAAATTTGAAATCATTTGACTCCTCAAGATACGAGAGTTGTATTCTTTTTTGAGCCAGAGAGAGTAAGTAGAGCTACAAAGTGGCATTGAACGATCGAATGCCGGTTCACGCTGCACGATTCCATCGACTTGAGTTTGTCCATGAGATGAGACATCCGTTATGATCAGTTGATCATACACCACTACGATCAGTTGATCGTGTACCGCGATCGTGGATGGCATGCCGAAAGGTCTTGCGGTTTTCTAGCACTCAAACTATTCCCATGGGCCAAGGGCTCCTTGACCTGCCAGCCAATACACTGTAGGCCGGAGCCCTGTAAGCAATAATGCCGGCATCACGAGATGATCGCGTACTAGTTCCCGTGGACCGTGGGCAGTAATATAGGCTAGCAGCAGCAGCTTGCTGCCCGGCACAGGAATCTACAACCTCACTGCTCTGTCTGTGGCAAACAGGTTCAATCTACAGAGGCTAAGCAGGCTTTGGCCCCGACGCCACGCATGTGGACCTCTTTACTTCTTGAGGCCGATGGGCTGAAGCATGCCGGCTACTTTCTGCTCCCAGTAAATAGTTCAAGGTCTTGCCCTCAAAAGTTCAGTCAACGAAGCATTGTGCACAAAGGTTTTACTACAAAGTTTTACAGAGCTGCAAGTTATTTTGGCCCAAGCCAACTAGGCGAGACTACTTGCAGACCTTCTCCTTCCTACTTTGGACCTGTATGGATTCCAGTGAAGAACGGTCGTGACTCGTGACAGTCTACTTCAGAAATTGTAGGTTGGTCCATGTGTTAACTTGAGATCATCGATCGATTGGTAAAACGCCAGATAGTGCCAAATACACCCGGTCCGTCACAATTGAATGCCGTGGCAAGTATCTTGTTCTGTGGCTTGCATGATACTGTTGGGATTGGATGTCGGATACCAATTACTGATGCTACTGAGCGAGAGTAGGCACCGGAGTCCACTGATTCCTACAAGATCCAATAGAAGATTTGGGGGATTCCGTGATGGCAACTGCAGTTCTCAGCAGACCAGACTTCACCAGCTACAGAAACCGCCATTGGTCAGGATACCTATACTGGGCACTACCATAAGACAAATTTCGCCATCAAAGAAAACTATGGAAAAACATAAAAGAAAGTATCCTCAATAGAGACCCCTAACTTACTGATGGTCGTCAGCAAGTTGACCCACACAAAGTCATCAGAATGCACTTGCTACATAAACCAGCAAAAAAGATACAAGTATAGCACAACTGAAAAAATCAAAATACAGAGCCAGATGACAGCAAACCACACATAATATGATAAGCATAAATCGACAGTGCAGCTCCACACATCATCTCCACAAAAAGAAGTTGTTTTAACCCATGCAAATCCTAGTGCAAATATCAAAATAGAAAAAAAAAGTATATTTGCTCCACACAGCATCTATTTTCTGCAAGCGTTAAAGAATAGCTCACTCTTTGCAACAACTGATGACTGAATTTGATAATATGACAGTGTGCTTGACATCTAAATTCTATTCTTGAAACCTAAAACGAGTTTTGCTGGTAGCTAGTGTGAAGTATGAACATATTTTTTTCTGACAGTGACACAATCCTAGTCTCCAAATAAGAATAAATCAAATTACCACAAGAGAGTATAATAAGCTGCACCTCTCGGCACTTTAAACCTTGCAAAGCTATTGAGAGAACTTCCAATTTAAAGTTAATTTTGGATACACATGATCAATTGGGCAAACTTGTGGGTAAGTTTCGCAGCATATACTTACAATGAACTGTTAGTTCCAAATCAGACAGATTAGTAATCATGGAACAGCAGGAGTATTAACTGATTCGATACTCCAGAAGTCCAGAGCAAAACCTTGATTATGTGCTTCAGTAGCCTGCACCCAGGCTAAAAAATGAAGATCCAAGAAACAAATGCCAATTACAATCTTATTTCGCGTCGCAAGCGTGCATATTTCTCCTGCATTCTCAATAGCTGCCTTGAAAGCTCTTGATTCCCAGTCAGCATTAATCCATTCAGTACACGATTGAACATAAACTTTCTAGGCAAGTAGCCTCTATCGACCATATCCACCACCATCCTCGCAGCCACTGCCATGTCCTCTGCCCTCTTACGCACAAACATTGCACTTATGATGATGTTATACGTATCTTGGTTGGGCAAGCACTCCATACCCTTGCTCATTCTCTCGAACAAATCCAAGGCCTTCTCGATTTCCCCTTCCTCAAAAGAATACCTTATAAGAACGTTGTGTGTCTGAACGTCAGGCTCACAACCTTCACTCTTCATCCTCTCCAAAAGTTTCATGGCTCGATCAATCTTCTTGGCATGGCAGAAGCCTCGGATCAAGACGGTGTAGGTAACCACATTTGGAACATAACCTTTTCCGATCATATCATCAAAGACTGCCACAGCATCCTCCACATTGCCCTTCTTACAGATTACCTGAATTAAGGCATTATAAGTCGCCGTTGATGGCGCACATCCTTCTTTAGACATTTCATCGAACACTCTGCGAGCCTTTTCTAGCTGCCCGGCAACGCCCAGCCCGTGCAGTACGGTAGTGTATGACACGACGTCAGGCTTACAGCTCTCGTCGTTGATGCCTCTCTTCTTCATCTGGAGGAAGAAGCCCCATGCGTGCTGCAACTGTCCAGAACGGAAGAAGCCTTTGAGGATAATGTTATATGTGGCTTTTGTTGGGGCAATCCCTGACTCGACCATCTGCCGCAGGATGTCGAGCGCACGGGAGGTGTCCTTGACGCGGCACCATCCGTCGGCGAGGATGTTGTACGTGACCGCGTCAGGGGGGAACCGCCGCTCGAGGGCACGGACGAGGGAGGCGGCCTTGCCCGCGTGCCGCGACTTCACGAGAGCGTCGAGGAGGGAATTGAACAGCGGGAGATCCTGCGCGACGCCGTGGGAGCGGTGGAGCGTGAGGAAGAACCGGACGGCGAGGTCGGGGCGGCGGTGCGACACCGCAAATCGCTCGAACAGGATCGGGAACGTGCGCGGTGTGAAGGCGAGCCCGTGGCGCGGGAAGAGCGCGAGGACGGAGCTCGTGAGCTGGCGCGGGTGGCGCAGGCGCGCGGCGAGGTCGAGCGCGAGGTCGACGGTGCACGGGGAGAGCTCGCGCGCGCGCGCGGGGAGGCGGAGCAGGGCGTTGAAGAAGAGGAGGGCGCGCGGAGCGTGGTGCCACAGGAGCTTGAGGACGGCGTTGGCCACGGGGGTCGGGATCCGTTGCGCGGGCGCGGCGGCGAGGAGGGACGCCGAGAGGGAGCGCGCTGACGCGGCTGTCAGCGTGGAGGACGGGTGGTTCAGGACTAGCGCGGCGATCTGGCGCGGGCACGGGGGTGGTTTGGTTGGGGATGCCGGAGGGGTGGCTGCGGCGGAGACTGGGGAAGGCGGCGGCGGCGGCGGCATCGGGGAAATTCGCGACGAGGAGAGAATCAGAGAAATGTGAAAGAGCGGCAGTTTGGGGAGAAGTGTGATTTTTTTTTCTGTGGGTATGGGCCGTTGGGAAGGGCCCAATAATGCGTGCCTCTTTTTTCCGACTGGCCCACGTGATACATTCTCGGCTAGACACAGCTCAAGATGGAAGTACGTCATGCCGCCTTTCGCGATCTCCAGTTGACTGTTGACAGGACGAGAACTGAGCGCCGCATGCCCGCATGGCCGCATCATCGCGCGACGGCCTACGGTGTTGCAGCGGCAGGGAGACAGAAACGAGGGTGTACAGCAACATGTCTTTTTTTTTGACATTTTATACAGCGAGCAAAGAGGCAGAACTACTCCTATGACGCAAAAAAAGAAGCAAATGTTCGTGATCAGTTAATCGTTGGACCAAATTTCCATACCGAACACATGAGCAAAGAGGGGGGCTCATACTCATTGCTCAGCTTCCACCGGTCCACAAGGAAGGACAAAAGGAGCCTCTACCGACCCCACTACCCCAGAGGCCCAGACCCCCGCAAGAACGGCGTAACGGACTATGGTGGTGGGGTAGGTAATTGCGTTAGGACGCTAGAGAGTGGTGAAGCTGCAGGCCATAGGGCACCTGTGCTTTATCACATCAAGTGGCTCTCCCGGGACAGAAATACGGACAACGATTCACAAAGCCACAAAGGTACCGTCCCACAGGAACAGAATCTAGCTCGCACGCTTTAAGCACAAGTATCTCGCCGGCTCTTCACGTCGTCACGGAAAGAACAATCGACGCGCGACCAATCGTTTCACGACATGGCAGTAAGCCAGTAACACAGGAGCTTGTACAGGCACGTGCATGCCGGAAAGATGGTCCAGTGCGGCTTTAACGAACGAAAAGCGAAAGGCATCGCACTTGAAGAGCAGAAATGTTTGATCTGGTACTAGCACTGTAGTAGCACTACTGTGTCTCTTTAATCGAATTCATTCCTGTCACTGTTTCACCTTAGTCCTGCCTCTATGTTTAT
This sequence comes from Alloteropsis semialata, assembly GCA_004135705.1. Lineage (NCBI taxonomy): Eukaryota > Viridiplantae > Streptophyta > Magnoliopsida > Poales > Poaceae > Alloteropsis > Alloteropsis semialata. The sequence continues at coordinate 63,548,278 of CM014270.1, forward strand.
CCTATTTCCAACTATAATTAGTTTATTGTAAACAATCATATACTTAAAACAGAGGTTTTACTTATTGGAGCAGGTAATTAATTATCATGATTAAAAAATAAAGGTTAAATATAACTAACATTCTCACGGCATCTTAGAAATGTAAGATGGGATTTTAAAAAATAAAGGTTAAATATAACTAACATTCTCACGGCATCTTAGAAATGTAAGATGGGATTTGACCTAGTGTGGTTTTTAACGTTGCATTTTCAATATCTAAATAGTAAAAATTGATATCATATGGAAATATTTTCAGCAAACTTAAATGGTAACAATTTTGTATGCTATAATATACAAATTCATAGACTAAGTTGATCATAGATTAAGGCCACGTTTGGATAGAGACATGGCAGGTAAGGCCCCTAGCAGTCTATAGCCACCAAATCGTCAGTGCCACTGCCACCATACGAGCTCTTGCCCGGCAGTCGTCGTCTGGATCTCGTCGCCACCATCGTCACCGTGCCCGGCAACGCGGGAGATGCAGCAACAGACTCCGACGGAAGATAGGGATACCTCGCTGCTGCCCTCTTTGCACCCGCGCAGGCAACCCATAGAGCACTCTGGCGATGGCGAGGTGGAAGGAAAGAAGAGGAGGGGGACGGTGGCGCGGTGGATCGACGCAGGGGACATGAAAAGGAAAGTGTTCTTTCTATTTGCTTGGATTCGAGTACTCTTCAATGTATGTATTTAAAATTATTTAAATAATTATTTTAGCTATATATTTAGCGGCAAACTCATCGAGAGAATGCGTACGCAGCAGTCACAGGAGCACAGCCCCTGTGCTGATATATATACGACTTTTAGCACAGTGGAAGTCGGCAGGTGAGGTATATATGGTCCTCTCCGTCTCCTGTGTGCCATACTGGCCAGCTTTTAGCAGGTAGCTAGGTCATCATGGCATCACGAGTATCGCCCTGTTAGATTCGCGAAAAGGCATCAATTTAATCAAAAAGCAACGTATTGAACTACGTGTCCTCTCTCTATTTTTTCAATTCTCAATACATCTCCAATCATTGAATTCAGTTGAATTGGCTCAATCTAGCCCTGTGATATCGGCACGGCATGTACTGGGCATCCAATCCAACTGTCCGAGGGGACGCCCCCGTTTGGTGCCTTTGGGCTCTGGCGTCTGCTGCCATCAGCGTACGCTCAATTCCGGCATCATCCTCATTTTCTTCATCGGTGCTGATAACGAAGAGTGAGATCAATGTATGCCCGTACTGCTAAACTACAGCTAATCGTTGGCCGTACGGATTCTACGGATAAAGAGCCACGGGCGCGATGATGACAGTACTAGCAACGCAAATGCGTGGACCAAAGAAGGAATTGAATGCGTGGTCCCTGCTTGCTCTAGTACTATGTCAAACTCAGGAAGTCAGGGATAATTGTATCCACAATTCCGCACTACCTAGTCCGTGGCCTTGTTTAGATTGGGTGAATTCGATTGAATTCAATGATTGGAGATGCATTAGAAATTGAAAAAGTAGAGAGGGGACACGTAGTTCAATGCGTTACCTTTTGATTGAATTGGTGCCTTTTCGCGAATCTAAACAGGGCCATATCTTTCTAATGAAAAATTATGTCCAAATCAAGCGAATCCAGAGCTAGAAATTTGGCAGTGGCACTGGGTGTGCACGCACAGGAACGCATTTTGTGCGCGCACACACATCACAGCTATAATCTACTGCGGCGTTGGCTTCAAACTTTGTCAAAAGGAATACTCTCCATCTTAAATTATATTTTGTTTTGATTTTTCTATGTTTATAGATTTTGCTATTCATCCAAAAATACCCCTGTCTATATGCATAGTAACATTACGTATCTAGAAAAATCAAAACAAAATATAATTTAGGATAGAGATATTAACTAATATCAGCTACATGTACAAACTTTCTTGTGCATGTGCACATAACCACATAGGCACCCCAAGTAGTCCCGTCCTATTTATACCCTATAATACACAAGCGTAGCTTAGTTGGTTAGGTTTCTTGCGGTGGAACCTGTCCATCTGGGTTCGAGTCTTCGACTTAGCATGAGTGTTACAATTTCCTAGATTTATTCCATGATTTAATTTGTAATTCTTTCAATGGTAGGTGATGTGCATCTGCGGTGACTTCGTCAATCTCAAGATCGGAATAGCCGACCGAATCTCTCGGAGGTGCTCACAGGAGTAGGGTTTGCGTGCGTGTAATCATAGGGATGAGTATGCGTGTGTGTGAGCGTCTGCGTATGTACTGGTCTTTAAAAAAAATACATATGAACATGTGTGCTATTATCTTTCTCTAAGAGGACCTACTGCTTGCTAGCTCTGTCAATTAGGGCTAAGCTCGTGCCTTTGGGCACCTTGCCGCTGCGCTTTTGCGGTGGAGCTGGGGAGACACAGAAAAGAGACAAGGTGAGAGACGGGAAAAGAGGTAAGAATTTATTAGGGTTCATCATCAAGAGACCATGAATTGGAGCAGATGTAAGAATTTATTAGGGTTCACCATCAAGAAAGCATGTAGTTTCTATAGAAAGTATATTGTTGATATGACAATATAGACACTATTCGTGAATACCGTGGGTTGAAGATAGACGTAATAGCAGGAAACTGAACTATAGTATACCTTCAATTCCAAGCATACATCAAATAACTACTAAAAATATTCTATGTTCTCTTTGATTCTTTCTTTCATTAATAATGGCATGGATTCTTGAAAACACATCCTATATTTAGGGCTGGACAAAAAGCTCGTTAGGCTGGCTCGGTACAGAAGTGTTCCGATTGAATTCATTTTTCTTTTAAAATTAAAATGACTTCATTTAGAACGACTTTCGACTTCGGCTCGGCTCGTTAGGCTCGGCTCGTTAAGCTCGGCATGAAGTTGGGTCTCAAACAATTCAGAAGACTATGATAAATAAAATTATGCTAATTTCAAAAAAAGTTCGAAAAATTACATTCAACTCGATATCAGCTCCATATCCAGACCTACCTATGTTCCTATGTCGCCGGCCGGCAGGAAGCCAGGAAGGCTGCCGCCTCTTTGCAACACCATCAGCGTCATTATCATAGGCGTACTGCCCCTCTCCGTTGTAATTTACCTACAGGTATAATACAGTATCATAGCCCAAGTCTCCAATCGATGGGGTCAAAAGCACAAAAACAAGCTGTGGCTGATCCAACGAGGCATGCATAACCACATGAGGCGGACATGGGAAGGAATAAATTGCTTCCTGCGTGTTATATAAACATGCAGTTAAAACAAACCAGCCAGCATCCAGCGAGGCTTTAGCAGTTTAGCCTGCAAAACAACACAGCACGCCGCCGCCGCTCGCCGCCCACTTCGCTCCCACCTCCCCTCTTTGCTTCTCGCGTAGGGGTTGGAATCCCATGGCGCTGTCGTCCGAGATCCGCTTCGGCCACCAGATCCCCCTCCCCCGCTCCGACACCGACTGCTACGGGGAGGAGGAGGAAGAGGAAGAGGAGGAGGAGGAAGAAGAAGAAGAGGAGTTCGAGGGGGAGGAGGAGGAGATGGATGACGTGACGGTCTCGTCGCCGCTGATGCTGCCGGCGACTGGGGCGAGGGGAGGGGTGTCCGTGGTGGAGATGGTGGCGGGGGCGCTGCGGAGGTCCCTCATGCTGTGCAGCAGCGGCGGCACCGGCGTGCGCGAGGCGCCGACGGAGGAGGACTGGGCGGCGGCCGCGGGTATGCAGATAGGGGGGCCCACGGACGTGCGCCACGTCTCGCACGTCACCTTTGACCGCTTCGTCGGCTTCCTCGGCCTCCCCGCCGACCTCGAGCCCGACGTGCCCCGCCCCGTGCCGAGCGCAAGGTCAGTGTTCCAACTCCTTACTTCCCCTTTAGTAGTTTAGTTGATCTGGTTCTGTACATGGTTTTCTGCCCTGGATTCGCAGACGATTCTGTGGGTGAACCCCGCGAATGGGATTCCGCCCCAGAAATTTGGAATTTGGCGCTTGCTCAAACTGAATTTTGCATTGTTCTGACGTTAAGCTAAGTTGCCCAACAGTGCTGCCTAACTGAACATATGTCACGATAGTACCTTTTAGTCTGTTCAGCTTTTCGGATTTACATAGGCTGAGGGTGAGCCAATGCCCAATAGGGCTGTTTGCTTTGTGTTTGTGATCTCATTTCCGGAACAGCTGTTGTTTCCATGGCTGACATGATCAAGGCCTTGTTTAGTTCGCGCGAATTCGATCGAATGCACTGTAGAAAAATGTATTGGGAATCGAAAAAGCAGAGAGAGGGCACGTTGTTCAATGCGTAAAACAGAGCGCGAATTCAATCGAATCGAGCGAACTAAACAAGGCCCAAGTTCAACTACTGAGGAATATTCTAAAGTGCGTTCCCTGTGGGAAATAAGTCTGTTTGTACTTGCCACTTGCCAGGGAGTGGGATATTGTGATGCTCTGTTCTTTTCAGTTTTCTATTCATTTCCAGAGAGGCAAAGGTACTTCAAGTCTATTATTTGTTTTGTTTAGTTGGAGAAGTCACCTGCTCCATTGCCCTGGTATTGTTGTATTTCATCCTTTAGCCTTTCTATTGCACTGAGGAATTTCACAAGTATGAGGCCTTCACTTGTGTTTGCATCATTTTTTTTCCCTTGATGAACATGAGTAACTTAGTCTATTTGCTGAAGCCTAACATAATTTGCATGTACTAAATGGTCTATTGCTGCATCCAGTGTAAGCGTATTTGGAGTTTCGCCAATTTCCATGCAATGCTCGTATGATAGAAGAGGGAACAGTGTGCCAACAATAC
>CM014270.1:63553573-63584901 GCA_004135705.1 Alloteropsis semialata
GCACGCTGCCTCCTGTGGAAGCAGCATTACTTGAATGGGCCATCAATCTAATGGCAGATGTTGTGGAGAATGAAAACTACAACAAGATGAATGCTCGCAACGTCGCTATGGTTTTTGCACCAAATATGACCAAGGTTATTGACAAGCATATTTAGTTATCTCTACCTAGAATTATTCAAAATTTTGAGTCTAACCACATGGCATTGATCTCTTTCAGATGGCGGACCCCTTGACTGCTTTGATACATGCAGTTCAAGTGATGAATTTCCTGAAGACATTGATCTTGAAGACTGTAAACGAAAGGGAGGAGGCAGCCACAGTAGCCAGGGCATTCCCGTCCAACTCTGGTTCCCCAAGCGACAAAGATGAGCCTCAAACTGTCGAGCATTTGGACATGCCCTCCGTCTGCTCAAGCCAGCCAAATGTTGATTCCCCTATAATTGATGGGGCTAAGCTTGACCAGTTACTTTTTAGAGTGGAAGAAGCTCTTCATCATGAGATGCAAAGTACCACAGGTGGAGCCAGGAGTCTTGACAGTAGTAGGGGCAACGAGAAAAGCCACGGCGAAATTTCTCCCTTGGACACTAATTTGAGCAGCGAAAATGAGTTCAGTAACAACAATGAGGAAGGTCTCTTTGACAAATTTAAATTTAGGAAAGGAGTAGGGAGGCTCTGCAGGCACCCTGTATTTCAATTCAGTAGGTCAATGAAGAAGTCCGATGAAGCCGAGCAAGCTTGTGTATGATATGTAGGGTGTGCCTTTGTTGTTGATAACCGCTATTTCTGCAGCTTGTTTATTGTGTAGATCAGTCATCAGCTATTCTCCTAGATTGTGTGCCTAGAAGCTATTAGCCCATTTATTAGTACTGATTTGGAGCTCTTCGGTTGTATATGTCAGTTGTTCACTTCTCACCGTCCTAATTGTATTAAGCCATCTAGTCCTGTGGTTATACCCTAAATCTAGTGATTATTGATTTGCCAGATGCATTCTCTTGTAAAACTTGGCATTCGAGGGTTGGGGCCACGATCAAGTATCGACTGGTTATTACTTGATGCTATACCATTAGCGGTTAGCAGTGCAGAACCGATCGAAATTCAATCCCGAATGACAAGACAATTGAAACAATTTGCGCCCTTGTTTTGTGGTGTTCAACATGGATCCTCTCTTTATCAAAAAAGAAAAAAGATCCTCTGGGCGATGAAATGGTGTTCGACATGGATCCTCCTGCAGCCTGCTGCTCATTTCTACTTATCCCCTGCTAACACTAGCACTTATCTAGATATCTGAACAGTAAGCAACAGGAGACTGCTAACACCAGCATAATGTAACTATTTGAACAGTAGGCACCATGAGGCCTTTAACGCTGTTACTGTACTTAATCCGACAAGAGAGCAACTTAGGCTCACTGGGAGAAGCATTAAGAACAGGACCTCCGCTCCGAAGCAACTTCTTACTTTGCTGCCATTTTCCTTCTAGAAGAATTCAGTTTGCCAATACTGACTGCCTGATTTCCCCGGAATCTTATCGCTGGCGCTTTCCTCGAGGCATGCGCGATGCGTCCACTAAAACGCCTGTCGTTTATCACATCACAGCAGTGTTTGTGGCGGATGTGCGCGCTTTGACAGGAACTGCCCATGGGTTCGCGCCATGGCTCCCTGTCCATTCATCAGATACCGCATCGTTTCAGAATGGAAGGCACACGAATTTCTAACCCCCTTTTTTTTTTGCCCCTTCAGCTAGAAATATTCCAATCTTGCTCCAACATATACATGGATCGGATAAGATTCACGCTGATGTGTAACTCCACTGGACGGGGGAGCTTCAGGATCTTCCATGCGACCATATGCAAATAATGCAGCGCCCTCTCGTCTGTGTCGAATTTGATTACTTTTGTGAGCCAAAAAAACACGCCAATGACCGGATACACGGCATGCATCAATGCACGCGGTGCTGCGGATTCGCAGACGCAGGGTGTAAAACGAACCGGCCTTGGAGTAGCACCGAATAGCCAAACGAGCGCGCGGCGCGAGTATATATAGGCGTGCGTGGAGGCCGGAATAGCCGTGCAGTGCAGGTCTCCGCCATGGAGCCTGCAGCAGCCGCCGAGCCCCGCAAGCTGCCGACTACGACGACGATGACCCCGCCGGCCATCGAGATAGCAGGAGCCTCGGCCGCGGCCGCGACGAGGAAGGCTCCGTCGTCGTCGTCGTCCCCCGCGGCGGCGGCAGTGACCGCGGGCCTGCTGGCCGCGGCGGGGCTCGGCGGGGTGGCGCTGCTGGCGTGGTGGGCGGTCGCGTTCCGCCGCGCGAACGCGATGCTCTGGATGGTGCCCACGGGGCTCGTCCTCCTCGGCACCCCGCTCCTCGCGTGGCTCTCCGTCCTCGCCTCCGGCCCGGCGCCACAGCCTCCGCCGCCGCCGCCGCCTGCTGATTTAGGCGCGTCGCTTAGGTAGCTTAGGTGCACAGCTGCGCTAGCTTTTACAGCGTCGCTTAGGGAGCTTGTCTGCTTATAGTGCTAACCATGGCGCACGATCGGTCCTGGCCTGGCCATGGCGCGTGTTCAACACGTTAATTTCTCAATTCTCTCTGTGGGATGATCGACGGGTGGACGCGCATGGTTTTCGTTTTTCTCCGTTTTGGCTTCATGCTCGGTTGTCGCTAGTCGCTACTTGTCGTTCCCGTGGCCTTGTTTGGTTTTCTAGCATCTAGCATTGCTAGGAGAGAATCTTTTTTTGCATGGAGTACTAAATGAAGTCCATTTGCAAAATCTCTTCACGGATTAGCGTAACATTTCGAGACGAATCTAATGAGCCTAATTGATCGATGATTGGCTACAGTGATGCTACAGTAACCATCCTCTAATGATGCGGTCAAAGGCCTCATTAGATTCTTCAGGGTTTCTAGTGCAGGGGTTCTGGAGTTAGTTTTGTAAAATATATTTATTTAATACCTTTAATTAGTGATCAAAGTTGTGAACAGTATCTAGCGCTGGAAAACCAAACGGGGCTGCGTGTGACCGAGAATATCGATCGAATATGAAGCCTGGCCATTGTCGGCCCAGATCCAGTTGTCTTGGGCCTGGCAAATCCGTTTGTGGGCCCAGTGCCTAACGCAACTGGGCCGGGAACATCGATCAGCGGCGCGCGGTGAGAACTGAGAACGTATCAGGTGCAAACCAATCTCCCTGTGCAAACTATGCAAACCTCAATCTGGACCACATGATCTTGATCCAAGGGGGCGCGTAGAGAGAGGTGGGAGGGGGGATTTGCAAAAGTGATCTTGCTGTGATTAAGGGTGGGCGGTGATTTTGCAAATCCCCCCTCCCACCTCTCTCTACGTGCCCTCTTGGATCAAGATCATGTGGTCCAGATTGAGGTTTGCATAGTTTGCACGGAGAAGTTGGTTTGCACCTGATACGTTGCCTTCAAAATAAATCTTGGTTGCAAATTGCAATTCCCCGTCCCTTCCACACGCCCTCGGCCCTATTTCGTCCTTCCTGGTCCTCCTGCCCATGGTCCCAAGCCCCCAACACCGTAAACATTCCATGATGAGCTGTCCGGCCTGTCCCTGGCTGCCTGCTGTTCTGAAGTGAGCGAACCAGCAATCTTCAGCGTCACTGGCCGTATGTACGTATCCGTATAGGTCGAGTTGAGCTCTCACGATCAATACAGTCGTTCAGAGGCAGAACCCAGCTGTCCCGTATAAATTGTCCGCACGGACACAGGGCCACAAGGCCGGGGCATGCTCCCGCCCTGTGCCCCTGTTCAAAGCTGATTCACCTCCTGCCTTTGCATGCTCCTGCTACCCTACCCTCCAGCGAGGTTACATTCACCGCCGTCAGAAACACGGCCATGCATTCCGCGTGGCTGGGTCGGAGTACAGGACTGCGATGGTCTTCTTTTTTATTGGGATCTCCTGAGACTGAGAGCTGAGTCAGTTGGTATGTGTGGTGTTGCAGTGACGTACAGGCACACAAGGAAAATCGTAGCAGCCAGTGATGCTGAGTTGCTGACTGAAAATAATGCGTACTCCTATATCAATTCAAGAGCCAATGAACTGAGAACCAACCACTATTGGCTAAATGTCATCCGATGCGGTCTGGCATGTGCGTTGTGGGGACGTGATTCAGACCCCTCCCCGTCACCGATAGCATTGCGCATTTGGGCGGTTGGGCCCCTGCGTCTATTAGTTGTGACTTGTGAGCAGGTAGTTACTTGGCAGAGCCAGGCTTCAGTAACCCAGACACAGAGTATATGCCTGGACTAGGTTCTAGCTATAGCACTTTACATTGCTGCACAAAAATGTTCAGTAATCTCTGCGCATTGCATGCTCCTTCTCCTTCAACCGTTGACTGTTGGTTATCAGATCCTCTTGTACTAGTACTACTAATAAACTAACCAACCAAAACAACGGCACAATTCCGGCAGGATGCGGCAGCAACGGGTCGTCGGCGCTGGTACGAAACGTGCCCCCGCCCCCCGCCCCCGGAAGGAATCGCCCCGTCGTCCACGGCAACGGCGCGCGCCACCGGAGTTTTATGCCCCCAACTTGACCGCGCGCGGGCTGCTTCTCTCGTCGCAACTCGCAACCACACTGCAACAAGGCCTGCACGCAACCAGTGGGCCATCTCGGGAGGCTGCAGGCAGTAGCCGCGGAGGAGATGGCACATGCGCGAGGGCACCTAGTTAATACCGCTACTGTACCATCTGCAATCCTGCATCAGCTTGCAAATAGTTACAAACTGTGCAGCTCATTCATTAGCGCTTTGTGCTGTTTCGCTCTCCCAATTGGGGAATCATTGGACAGATCGAATCGTGGATTGGCGTGGCGCCTGTTCGTCCGTTGGATTCGAGATCCCACGGCTTCGAAACGTCCCTCTCTTTCCTTCAAAACACCATACTCCGATGGTTGGCAAGTTGGATCAGGCGCGCACATTCGCACGGGAGCGCCGGGCCCGTCACTCGCTCCGCTTTATAAGCCGTTAGTCGCGAGCCGTTCCAGCCTAGCTACACGAAACCCAGACCAACACCAGTGTCCTCTGTCCAAGGTCTCCTAACCTCGAGCTACCACGCGCGCGCAGGAGTTCTGGTAGTGTTTGGGCGATAGTAGGAAACCATGAAGAGCCCCGCCGTTCCGGCCAAGAGGCGCCACGGCGGCGGCGCGGGGTTCGCGCTCGGGTGCGGCTGCAAGGACGCCAAGAGCGTGTCGGTGTCCGTGTCCGCGTCCGCGTCGCCGTCCGCCACGACGGGGACGTCGACGACGACGACGGTGACGCGGCGCAGGAGCGCCGGGGTGAACCCGTGGGCGTCCACGACGACGGACACGGTGACGACGCTGACGTCTGCGTCGTCGTCGTCACTCTGGGAGGACGCCGTGGCGGAGCTGGGGTACAAGGACGGCGGCTGCCGGATGCTGCCCGAGAGCTCCGTCGTCGCCACGCCGAGCTTCTCCGGCCTGCTGCGCGAGCTCAGCGAGCTGGAGCGGACCGTCGTGGCGTGGGGCGCGCGGAAGGGCCACCACCGCGAGGACAAGCTCTCGCCGCCGCCGCCGCCGCCACCGCCGCCTCTGCCGCCTCGGCGCGAGCGCAGGAAAGCCAAGGGCGACTTCAGGGCGGCCAAAGAGGGCCGGTTCGGCGACGTGGACGTGGACGGCGACGGCGGCGCGGGGCTCGAGGGCAGCGTGGCGGTGGTGAAGCAGTCGGACGACCCGCTGAGCGACTTCCGCCGGTCGATGCTGCAGATGATCGTGGAGAACGGGATCGTGGCCGGCGAGGACCTGCGCGAGATGCTCCGTCGCTTCCTCACACTCAACGCGCCGCACCACCACGACGCCATCCTCCGGGCCTTCGCCGAGATCTGGGACGACGTCTTCGTCGCCGCCTCCCTCGACTGCGCCACCCCCGGCCGGTCCACCTCCGTCCCCCGCCGCGAGCCGGGCAGGCCGCCCGTGCCCAGGACGCCGCCACGCCACCGCCGCTCCCCTCCGACGTGGCGCGTATAATGTGCACCTACCGCGTATACGTGCATTGTCTTTTTGTTGTTACCCCGGCAATGTACGTCAGTTGAAGCCAATATAAGTTCATTCCATCCCAATTCCGCGTCAAAAAGGAAGGCAAGAAAATGTGGCAGTTCCTTTCTGCATTTGTCCGGTGAACATGCTAGATCGAGCGATGTTTGTTGTGCTAATCATGACGCTACCTGGGTGAAAAGGGAAAGGATGTGAAAAGGCGTTGCTTTCTTCGCAGTATCGGAATCTGGATCGCTGGCGACGGACGCCATGGACGGGAACGGAGGCCGCCGGGCCCGTCTCGCACGCGCGTGCCCGTGCGCGCATGGAGCTCACAGCTCAGCGGGGGCGCGGTGGTTCAGTGGTTGGCGCGAGCTGGTGGCAACAGAGCGAGGCGAGCGCGCAGCGGCCGCTGCCATGCCGCACCCGCATCGCGGCCGGGGGGCGAGGCGACCCGCGCGCCGCGCCATGATCAGCACGGCAACGGCAACGTTGGATCGTGTCCCTTTCTGACACCAAGGCACTCTCTTAACCTGTCGTCCCCGAGCTGGGTCCTGGCTGTGCCAAAACGCCCCAAAACTCGTACTGTGGTCTGTGGCCGACACTGGTCCAGCTCGTGCGTAGCCACAGCCACACGCGCTGAGCGTCGCTAGACTTCAAACCACATCGCTGCCAAAGTACCAGCTTGCACTGCTTGTGCGCACGAAATGACTCTAGTAAACATGCCCATCGGGTGTTCCGGATAAATCAAAGCCCGAATCAATCATGACGTCCCTGGGAAAAAGATCTGGAGCCCGAGCCTCTGGCCCTGCTCCGGTCGCCCACCGCGAGCACCATATCGGCATCGTATCTGGCACGGAGCGGCAGGCGGAACTGGACGCACTCGACGCAATGATGCGCCGGCACTGTGCGCACGCATCGTATAAATATACGGCCCCGCATACGTGTCTGTGTATTCATGCTGCAACTGCAAGGAATCCACGGCCCCGGGACAGCCAGCCACCCAACATGCCGGCATGTATGGTGCACCTAATTTCCTCCCGAGGCGGACACGGGCCCCTTGTTGTTTCGCGTGGACGCGATCGGGCACGGACGCGCACGGGACAAACCACGCTCCAGCCCCCGGCGTACGGGCTCCGGGAAGAGACAAGGCGGCGCGCGCCCGCTTGGCTTGCGACGCGCCCGCTTGGCTTGCGAGCGCTTGTCCTCACCCCGGTCTCCGGCATCCTCCCTACGTCAGCGCGCGCGGCCGGTCGACGCGTGCGCGAGCCTTTCTGATGAGCTCCGAGAAATGCTCCCGCGGCGAGAGCAGCAGTCCCGCGGGACTGACCGTCGCCGGACACCGGTGGGGGCGTCACATCCGAATCTGATTTGTTCGCGCGGGCCATGAGTAGGCGAGGACAGCTTTGCCTCAGTGTTCTTGGTTCAGTACTTCAGGGCCTGTTTAGTTCGAAAAAAAGTTGGCGAAATTTAATGTAGTAATTCTAAATCGAAGATTAGGAGGACTAAACATAATCTAATTATAAAACTAAATACACGGATGGACGGGAAATCGCGAGACGAATCTATTAAGCCTAATTAATCCGTCATTAGAGATTGTTTACTGTAGCACGACGTTGTCTAATCATGGTCAAATTAGGCTCATTAGATTCGTCTCGCAAAGTTACCGGGGGTTATGGAATGGGTTTTGTCATTAACACACGTTTAATACTCCATGCATGTAAGATTTTCTTTGATGAATAATAAAGTTTGAAAAATGTGAAAAATCTAAACACGGCCAGCAGAGAATATGTGTGCATAAGATACGGCCATAGGACGGTACGTGCATCAAGGCTTCAAGGCTTGGAGGGGGGCATTTCGGAGGTGTTTAGTTCATCTCTCTTCCATCTATTTTGCAAAACGCATAATTTCCAATGTATTTTTTCTCTCTGCGCACGTGGTCCAACGCACATCTATTTTACAAAATGGATGGAACTAAGGCCCTGTTTAGTTCAAATGGCAAGTTGCAAATTTGCCATTTTTTACTATTCATCAAAGGAAATCTTACATGCATGAAGTATTAAACGTGTGTTAATGACAAAACCCATTCCATAACCCTCCGGTAACTTTTCGAGACGAATCTAATGAGCCTAATTTGGCCATGATTAGACAACATCGTGCTACAGTAAACAATCTCTAATGACGGATTAATTAGGCTTAATAGATTCGTCTCGCGATTTCCTGTCCATCCATGTATTTAGTTTTATAATTAGATCATGTTTAGTCCTCCTAATCTTCGATTTAGTTTTGCTTCAGTAAACAGTAATTTTTTTGCCAAATTTGAGGACCAACTAAACAGACCCTAAACACGCCCTACGGCACTTGCAGGCTTTTTGAATCGGTGCAAGTTGAATGAACTGGCGAGTTGAACGCCGGCAAGATGCAGATGCGGCCGCTGCTGCGGCCTGCAGGTCATCAGTGTACGAGAACGTGCGTTGGACCACGTGCGTTGTTTTGCCTGTCAGCGAAGAGCGCACAGCGCAAGACCTGCGGGGCTACCGGCAGTGACGACAACTATACGCCACATTTTTGTCTTAACGATGCGTCCTAGCTTTGGCACCGCTCGAGTGCTCGACCCCTGCTCGCTCGGCTACAGATCTACTAGCCGGTTTTATTCAGAGCTTGACAACAGCGGTGACGACAGCTATACGCCACATTTGTCTCGCTAAAGGGGTGTTTAGATGCAGCGTTATGTATAGTGTTTTTGCATTATGTATAGTGTTTACAGAGAGAAAAAGTGCATTAAGGAACGTGCATTATGCAAAACGTTATACATAGTGCGTGAACTAAACAGGGCCTGACTGCTTCGTAGCCCTGTCACTACGTGCATTAGTTTAACCTACTGTCCAGTTTGTTAGTGTTTGAGCCCTACTAAACAATCTGTAGCATGTAACACTACTACAGTAGCCTGTCCATGGGCAACGCAACTAGGGGCATCAAACAGGGAAAATATGTAGTGTAAACCGCAAACATGCAAACTTGCGACAGGAGCCACTGAATCTGAAACGTGCGGTCCAGATGCACCAAACGATCTCCCTGCTCTATTTACAATTAACCGCCCGCCTGGCTGAGGACATTTTGGTATTAGAACCCTGCGCTAACTCGAAATGTGCAACCGGACCGTCCAAACCAGTCCCCATCCCCATTTTCCGTGAGCAACTGCCTGCACCGTATTGAGCTCCATGTCCGGCAGCCGGCAGCTCCACCGCCCACGCTCGAACTACTCTCCTTGTAGGTATTCGTGGAAACGAATTTACAATGTTTAACAAATAAGAAAATTTCGTTAATGACCATACTAGATCACCCGCCAGCACCAACATAGCAACAGGTCAAAGATAGCTTACTAGATCATCTGATTTGGTTAAAGACCATTTACAATTTTTGACAATTAAGAAATTGAAGCCATGGCATCTACCTAATGAAATTCACTGAGCTTTGTCAAGTATTTTACAGAGCATAGAAGTTGCTAAAACCGTGATACGCATTCATCATCCCCCACCTGGGTGGTGCTTAAACCAATTATATCCTAAATATATACATGTAATAAATGCCAAAGTGGAATGGTGAACTTCCACAACATCTGGCTGACCACATGCCTTCAGTTTTTAGGAAAAAAATAGTTGCGCCTCCATGCTTTAGTCAACATCTCTCCTTCCAACTTTTTAGCAATGTCCTCTGGCTAGCTGCAAAAATAGAATCCAACAAGTATTTTAGGGAAATTAGCTACAGGCAAAGACAAGGTAATATACATGCGACATGAACTCAAGCATGAAGAATGATAAGCATATGAACAAATAACAAATGAAATGAGTCACAGGGTTCATTCAGCAACAAAAAGGTCACAAATTTTAAATCATTTAGGGAATTTAGGCCATAGCTGATTAAGCGTACACCAACCCAATTCATTAGAAATCCCAATAGATCACAGAAAAAGGAATAGTAGACTTCATACTCACAGTTCAACGTAATATTTATAGCCTGGTTTTAACATATTATGCAGTTAACTCACTACCCATGAACCAGAACAATTTGGGAACCCTGTTCATTTGAGTATACTCTGCAGTTCTGAGTGAAAGGAAACCACTAGAAATAAAATACTGAAATAGGGCAACCCGATCGTGGAATGTGCATGCAAGATGCAACATGCTGAACTAAAATCATTTTTCAGATTAGAACTAAGTACCTGTGTTACTGTTGTGGTGCTTTATTTGGGCAGTTTCGTGAATCGTGTTTGACAACTTGTTTGCATGTCTTGCACATGCGTGGCAACCTCTCATTTTTCTTTCTCTTTTTATTATTGTTTGGTTGTGCCCCCTTGTCATGGTGCCCTCTTATTCTCTTGATCCTACCCCTAGAGTGTGTATCATTTGGTGGGTGGATGTCAATTTGATCTGGAATAGAACATCCAAGGTACGATTCAAACTCCTCGACCTGGCTTGTTTCTTTCTCTGGAACGATCTCCTTAAGTTTCTCGCCAATTGCAATTAGTTCATCCCTTAACAAACGCATAGCAGCAGGTGACTGCTTAGCTTGCAGAACGAGTTTTTCCATTTGGTTACAAGCCTCTGAAAGGAGTTTTTGCATCTCTGGGTCATTCTTGTTGCTAGTGTTTTCCTCCAATAAGGTGCCATCTGCATCAAAAACAGGGACCTTCTTGCAGCCCTGCATAAACCTTTCCAATAAATAATAGCTTGGGAGTTCATTCAGCCTTGCACTTCTCAGAGCTATAATGATATGACGACATGGTATGCCATGTGTTTGAAATAGCATACATGAGCATGATGCGACCATTGTTGATCTATCATAGTGTACAACTCTTGGTCTCGAAGAATCTTCAATGATACCAGTGATTTTTACCTCACCCTCTTGTTGCACTGTATCAATTAGGCAATGGTCCCTAGCAGCTATCACTTCTGTTTGAAAATTGTTAAAAACTTCATGGGTGAAAACCTCACTACCATGCTTCTCTATCCCCCAGGCCGTCTTCAGATTGCGGGTTGTGTAAAGGGTAACATTATCCATTTCTAGCTCCTTGAACCGTTGTTCTTCAAGTGCTCCATCAAACCTCAGCCAAAACTCAACCAAAGAAAGCTTCCATCCAATGAGACGAGAGAAGAAAGAATTTGCACTCTCTGACCTTGAGGTGGTCCTCAGTAATCCTGACAAAGGTACGTCATTGAAATAAGCTGGCACCCATGATTTTCGTTGCTCAAACTTTGTTGTGAACCATTCATTCTTTTGCAATTCATACTTGCACATAATACGCCCCCATCTGTCCTCAAATTCTGTTGGTGTTTCAGAGGACCAAACACAACAGCTCAAACGCTTGTGGAACTCTTCATCTTCTTTTAATGCTGGGCCAACCTTGTCAATAACCTTCATTAAAATGTGCCACATGCACAACCTATGGACAGTCGTGGTAAAAACAACTTCTATTGCCACCTTCATGCTTGCCGCCTCATCGGTAATAATCAGCTTAGGTGCAACACCTCCCATGGCTTTCAGAAATGTATTAAACAACCACACATACGACTCAGCCTTCTCATTTGATAACATGGTAGCACCAAATAATACACTGTTCTTGTGGTGATTCACACCTGTGAAGGGAGTAAAAACCATGCCATACTCATTAGTGTTGTATGTAGAGTCAAAAGAGACAAGATCACCAAAGTGAGCATAGTTTTTCCTACAGGTTGCATCAGCCCAAAACACATGGACCAACCTCCCATGGTCATCCACAACATAGTCAAAATAAAAATCAGGGTTTGCAAGGCTCTTTCTACTCAACTGATCAACGAATATTTGAGCATCTGATGACTTTATTAATACCCTCAGAGTGCTGTGGTAATTCTGCAAATCCCTTTTTAAGAATCCAACATTCTCAAACCCCCCTGCTCCAATACAGAGATACCTATATGCTTGTGATGTGCCAATGCTTGCTTTATGGCATGTCAATAATGTCTTTTTGGCACTCAGTGTAACTTTTTTGTTGGATCTTATGAACTGTTGCTTCCTAGGTGTCACGAGTGCGTGTGTATGGTCTTCCTCAAATTTTGTCACAATGTACTTATGGTCTTTGGTCCGCTTGATAACAATCATAGCCTCACATCCGCACCTAGTGATACTTTTCTCATACTTCTTACCTTTGTTACCAGATTGCTTATCCTTTACATCACGAAAAACTTCGTTTGCACATAAGAAGCGCTTGTACAAGATCACTCCATCAATGACCTTGTGCTGCCCTATACGAACTGAAAAACCAACATGGTGGGCGTAGTGTGTATAGAACTCCTTTGCTGAGTCCACATCATCAAAAATCATCCCAATGTTTGGCTTTATGGTTTCATCACATTCTGGAGTATAAGATGAAACCTGCAAAGTACATTATAGAGGTTAAATAATATGCCAAGACTCCACAGATTGCTTAAATAATGGCTACATGGGACTTACACAAAATGGGATGCTAAAGGACTTTTGTGGTGTGCTACAATCTTGAGCTGGATTAGTGAGAGCAAATGATTCCGCGTCAGACTGTACATCATCAAAATCCAATCGCTTTGCCATGCTCACTTCACCCCCAAGGATCACATTAGCTTATATATTACACGAACAAGACAAATTACCAAATACAAACACTGGACAGAATTTTTCGAAGAAACAACTAAGGATTTTGAAAAATGGCACGCAAGAACCATATGCGACGCGACCTGATGACGGACAACATTGTCCGGCACGGCAAACCAAACAGCCGCGTATGTACGTGGACGCAAACCAAACACATGATGTTTCTAAGTTTGACTGGAAGGCCACAATGCCGGGTGATATCCCCTTTTTGGTTCTTGCACTACGTTGTGCTAAGATTTCAGAATAGGGACGATACTCCCATCTAGGTGATCAATAGTCTTCCTGTCAACCAACATGAGTATATTGTTGTTCAATCTTTTCATCGCTCCTCCCCATATTATATGAGCAAGTGATTTTTGCAGTCTTTGAGCCCTCTCCCTTGATGTGATTTTAACTGCTTTGTTTCGCCATAATCTCTACATATACCCAATGCAATTATGAATGCACATATCCCTGACAGGTTATATTACTGATGAACTACTTTGATTTTCCTTCTCAGTTTTTTATGTATGATTCTCTACAAAAAAGAAGAAGTAGTGTGCACATAAATAAAGTAATGATTTACAATACCATTCAACATGGTCTAGCACACGCTGAGGCAAAAGCCTTACCGATTGAATAAGCTCAGAAAGCAAAACTGGTGGTAGAGAATGATCCTTGTACAAAGAACCAACAACAAGCAATTTGATTGTAGTGGATAGCCTTGAACAACAGGCATGTCATGGGTATATGTAATACAAAGAAAACAAACGAAGTTAGTTAGGCTTGGACCATAATTAAAATATCCTCAAAAGAAATACACTGATCGAGAGATACAACAAACCTACTAATTGAACAAGGGCAGCAGCAAAGAGAATGGAGAAGAACAAGAACTTATTTCTATTCAGCAAGGACCAACTGCAACTTGGTCTTATTTCTGTTCGCCAAGGAGGCAAGGACCAACTGCAACTTGGTCAAAATTAGTGAACAACCTCGAGCAACAACAATGGACGAAGGTGTGATGATCTTAATGTTGCCATTGTGCCATATGAGGAGTCGATTGCAGGAAGCAAGACCCAGCCAAAGTACATCCACCGATCCAGAAAACCAGAAACCCTAGGCTCCTAAAGATTGAGGGAAAATGTGAAATCATGGGAAACCAGGATGAGAAATTGGATCCACGCAACCTGAAACCCTAGGTCCGTTAAAGATTGAGGGAAGATGCGAAATCAAGGGGAGATCAGCATAAAAAATTGAGAGAAAATCGAGTGGAGGAAGTACAATCAATACCGATGAGGAAGGCATCAGGAGTTGGAGCTACCATACGCGCCCGCCATGTCTACTTGAATAAATCTTAGCATGCTGGGCTGGAATGCGGGGATCGATTGGAGTCGGCCGCGCATTCTTCGGTCCTGGTGAAATTTGGGGATACATTCGAGGGGTCTAGTCACACATTTACAAGTAGCGCAGGTGTCTAATAGAAAATGTGCAAGACCAGTTAGAGCGGTAAACTGCTGGTTCATCTGGCACCGTACATTTCTAAGTTGATGGTCCATGTCGCAAGTTTACACGTTTGCAGCTACTATAGGGTTTACACTACATATTTTCCCCATCAAACACTTGTTTCAAAAAAAAAAGGGGCATCAAACACTCACTAGCAAAAATCTCGAAGTAACCACGGGACTAGGGAGGATTTAGGGGGTGTTTAGTTCACCCCTTTTGCCATCCATTTTGCAAAATACATGTTTCCCAATGCATTTTTTCTTTCTGTGCACGCGGTCCAATACATCCCCGTTTTGCAAAACGGCATGAACTAAACACCCCCTTACAGGGTTACTTCATTTTACTGCTTCACTGAAAGTACATCTTCTGCATCAGTCCACAATCAGGGCTTGTTTAGTTGGAAAAGTTTGATGAAGTTTAGAAAAAAGTTGCCATTGAAAAACGTGTTCTGTGAGGGAGACACTGTTGTCAGTGGAAAAAAAAGTTACCCGTTATCGGCAAAAGTTGCCAATCTAAACAGGGCCTCGGTGGGCAGTGGCCGATCGAGATTTCCAGACCACCCACGCATGGTCATTATCTTACTCTGCAGGAAAGCAGGATATGACTGCCTGAAGAATGTGGCGCCTGCCTTCGCAGTTGCAGGTGGTGCAATGTTCAGGCTTACACGGCACGCACGATCTGCCCAACTGTCGATTTCCCCGGTCCCCCCCGGCAGCTCCGATTAGTGAAAAAGCACCAAGCGATCTCCTAAACCATCCCTCGAGCCACCGCATCACTTCATTGATCAGTCAGAGCAGTCTTCAGCGAAATGAGATGTAATTGTCCCCTATAGATTATTGATATTGAAGATTTGTTTTGGTAATCAGCTACAACGGTGGTAACTAAAAACTGTAAAACTCTATGGCACGAAAAACACAAAATTTTTGTTTTCTTTAGCTCAAACACAAAAGTTTGGTATAAAGAAAATCAAAGCTGTACATGCTCTGTCAAGTTTTTTTTTTTTTTTTGAGCAAAACATGCTCTGTCAAGTGTGCTCGCTCCTTCTCTGTGCGTCCATGCCACTGGGCCATGATGGGGGTCTAGCTAGCTATTTTTGAAGGTGTGGGCCTATGTCCGCCCATCTTTTTTTAAAGGAAAAAGTCCTTTGGACATCCCATATGTTTTGCTGTTGTCCGAGTTTGGTCCTTCAAGTTTAAAACCGGATGTTTTCTATCTCTAAAGTGTCAATCCCGTTTATGGTAGGTCCTGCGGCTGTTTTATAGGTGGTTTTGTGCCTACGTGGCTGTTTTATAGGTGGTTTTGTGCCTACGCGGCGGCTCCTGCCGCCATCGCTACGCTTCCCTCGGCCGTGCCGCCGTTGACCCCCGACGCCGCGGCCATGCGCCACCATGCGCACACCGTACCGCTCCACGCGGCAGCCGTGCTCTTTTCCGAGCCGGCGCCGCTGCTCCGCGTGGCCTGCGTGGTGAGCCTCGCGTCCCCGCACCCGCTCCGATGTCACACGCTCGACCTCTGCTTCTCTGTCGCCCTCGACGGCCTCCCAACCTCCACGGAGCTCCAACGCGCTCGCCGCCGCGCTCAAGCGTGCCTACGTGCACCACCGGTGCATCGGCAGCGGCGGCGTCAAAGCCGACGACCACCGCGTCAGCGTGCCGCATCTCATGCTCGCCATCCTCGATGCCCCGTCCGTGGCACGCGTCATGCGCGAGGCCTCCTTCTCCAGCACGGCCATCAAGGCGGCCATGCTCAGGTCGCTCTCGGACTGGGGATGACTCTCTCCGCGGCGACGGCCGGCCGGGTGGCACCCCATGATGGCACAGCAGCGTTCCGGCCAAACACGGCGCCACCCTGGGCAACATGCCCCTCACGAGCTGCAGATGGCCACGAGGATCACAACAACAAGGTTGGAAAGCGACGAGGATGATCGGAGAATGGTGCTCACCGGCGGGCAAAGAGAGACGACGGCGATTGCGGGCGGCGACAACAGCGTGCAGCGACTGTGGGCGACGGCGGCGAGCAGGCGCAGGTGGAACGGAGGGCTGACGGGCTCAGGCACGTGTGGGTGTGGGGAATCGAGCGAAGGTGCTACGGTGGCGGTGAAATCAGCGACGGCGATGTAAGCACAGGACGGCGGCGACGGAGCAATTGACGAGGGAAAAAGGAGTTGGCCACGGTGCGGCCTTATCCCGCCCCCTCCCCAGCACGCAGCTGCTTCGGCCAGCAGCTGCTTGCTGCCCCGACGCTGGCTCCAGCGCTCGCCGGCACGTGTCGCGCAAATTTTGGCGCGCGGCCAAAAGCGGCGGGGCGGCGGCGACGACCACCTTGTGGAGCTCCACTTTCTCTAGCGACATGTTCTCGCTCTTCACTTCTCCCTGTCCTGCTCGGTCGCGCCGCGCACATGGTGCCTGACAGATCCTTGGACGCCTACATCCAGGCGTTCGTGGACGAGGTGGCGCGGCGGGCGAGCGGGCGACGGCGGCGGCGACGAAGGCAGCGCATCCAAGGGCTAATTAGGTCTTAATGCGGGACTAATCCGACGTGTCGCCACATAGTCGCCACGTAGGAATAAACCACTTAGAAAACAGCAGAAGGACCCATCACAAATGGGATTTACACTTTAGGGATGAAAAACATCCCGTTTTAAACATGAAGGACGAAACTCGGACAACAGCAAAGCATGATGGTTTTTCCTTTTTTATATGATGAATGTCCGCCCATCTGTGCTACTGGGTCGCTGCGGGCTCGCTTTGTACCGTGGCCAAATCCATACTGATCCCCATTTTAGCCCATCTGTGCTACAGTTCCCTGTGGGCTCGCTTTGGACGAAGCCTAATACTGATCCATCGATGTATCCAACGGCCCATACGGCCGGCGCCATCAGGAATCGTGCTGCGGACGCTTCTTGCAGTGGAAGGAGCCGGCGCCCAGAGCCAAGCCGCAGCCCGCAGGGAGAAGCCAACGCGGCAAGCTTCGCTGCGAAGCCGCGGTCTTCAGCAGGTTCCCTGCTCCTCCCTCCCCGGTCCGGCGTGAAGCGCAGCCTCCAGGACGCCATATATATACCTTCCTTCCTCCCCCAGCTCCGAGCAGCGGAATCGAGCAAAGCATCCGTACTCGCACCGCGTCACGCTTCCCCGCTTCATATCGGACGATCCTCCCGCGCCGGATCCCTCGCCCCAGCTCTGCTTCCCGGTTTCCGAAGCAACCCCGCCCCGGTCCTCAGCCTCCCCGGCTCCAATGGCGCTGCCCTACCTGGAGGCCGTGCTGTGTAAGTCTCGCCGCCTCCCCGACGCTCCTTTGATGATGTAGCAGTCGCTCGTTCGATGTCTTGGGCTCGGGCGAGAAGACGCGGGATCCGCGTTTAAACCCTAGGGTTTGCATAGAGCGGGGTGAGGGTTTTGCGCGGTTGGATTTGACCGTGCCGCGTAGCCGATTGGGCGCCGCGAATTCCTGATGGGTGTTTTGTTTGCGCTAATGAAATCTAGTGAGTGTAATGTGGTGTGGGCAGGATGAGTGCGAGGATAGGGAGAATGATGCACCGAGGATGGTGCTGTTGAGGGATTGAATGCCTTCTGATGTCATCGAGTGATTCAATGTTCCTAGAGTACGCAGCTTGTGTGAAGAGCCTCAATGATTTTTGATTAGTGGAGCGAGTGAAGGGATGCATGTGAGCTGCTGTGTTGACTAAGACCGCTGTGGTCAGTGAAACTCTGTTTTTCTCTGGCAGGATTTGGTATCTTACAGATTCAATGATGTCTAATTAGTGTAAAATGGTTTCTAGTAATACGATTTGGTAATCAGTGTTTTCAAAACTTTGTTAAAATCAATTTCTTTTACCTCTCTCGAATGGGATCGAATGAGTGCATCAATTTAAAGTTTGCAGGCAATTAATATGAACGAACTCAACAATTTAGATCTCCCTGATTATGATATGTTTAATTGTTTAATTTTGTCTATATTCACTTGCCATGACTGATGCTCTCTTGTCGACTTGTTTTCATGTTGCAGGCTTTATGATTCTCATGTACATATTCGAGACATATCTTGACATCCGTCAGCACAGAGCCCTCAAGTTGCCAACTTTGCCAAAACCCCTGCTGGGAGTAATTAGTGATGAAAAGTTTGAACGTTCTAGAGCTTATAGCCTCGACAAAAGGTTCTTTTTGCAACTTACTAATTAAAATCATTCCTGAGGCCCAAATTCTATATAATTGATACTGAAGTTTTTGCTCTGCTCCAATTTACAGCCACTTCCATTTTGTTCATGAGGCTGTTACTATTTTAATGGATACCACAATACTGTACTATAGAGTTCTTCCCTTGTTTTGGAAGGTAAAACAAACCCCTTGTTTCCATTAATCTTTATTATGCAGGCGTTTCGGTTGTGACTAGATCAATTCTTTCTGCAGAAATCTGCAGAATTAGTTACCAAAGTTGGCCTCAATGCTGAGAATGAGATAATACACACCCTTGCGTTCTTAGCTGGTGCCATGGTGTGGTCACAGGTACTAATAAGTTGCTTCCCTAAACCGTAATGGATGCTGTTTCAGTTGTACGTTTCCCCATCTATAATACATTCTGATTAGCTTTTGTAGTCTTTAGGCACTTAAACCGGGAATATGTATAAAGTGAGACGTCTGCTTCCTTTCGTTGAACTAATAGCTCTGTTGTGCTCTAAATGATGGATCATCTATGAGTATGATGTTAGTAGTTGTTACCACTTACAAGTCAGGACTAGAGAGTGGAGCATCGTGAATTGTGATATCCCCTTGATGCACATGTGCCCTGCTGTGACGGGCAAAAATGTTTGTGAATCCCCTACTACTTCTCCTTGCTGGGCCAATTTTTTCATGATTTCTGAAATTTCTGTTTATAGCAATACTGAAAAAAGTGATTTATCTTGTCTTACTACGCCATGTCTATTTTACATTTCACTAAATGCTTAGATTTTGTTTAAAAAGATGGTGCAAGGTGCATTTGTCTCCTTTGAATTAGTATGGATCAAGATTTGTAGTTCTTTTGGGCCGAGTAATCAGCCTTTTCAGTTGATTGCGTGAATGACCAATAACTATTTTTAATCTGGGTCTGTGCTCATGGATGTGTCCGCAGTCAGCCGTACTAGTACTGTGCCATGTTATTTTATGGACAAACAACTCCTGTTTTAGAACATCGGTGGTTGTCAAATCCACTACTTGATGTGAGACACTAATGCATACTTCATGAAATGCAGATCACAGACCTGCCGTTCTCTCTTTATTCAACTTTTGTTATTGAGGCTCGACACGGTTTTAACAAGGTGCGTTCACATTTTCCAATTTTTCCTTGTTACAAAGTGAATTTAGTAAATAACTCTAGGCTTATGATTTTTTTTTTATCTTTCATTACTGATATTTTCTTGCTTTGTACCTTGTAGCAAACTATATGGCTCTTCATTAGGGATATGATCAAAGGAATTTTACTATCCATGATATTGGGTCCACCGATTGTGGCAGCTATCATCTACATAGTACAGGTTAGTGCTCTTATTGTTTGAAATTAATTAATAAACTGTGTACAACACATGGTTTTTCCCCTTTGTCATGTTTTTCCCGGTTGTTTCTCTAAGGTCCACAGAATTAAAATCACATAATTTGTAGTTGTGTTATCTAAGTACACCAACTGATGCATTAACCTTTTTCTGTATTGTTTCAGATTGGAGGACCTTACCTGGCTATATATCTCTGGGGTTTTATGTTTGTATTAGCCCTCGTGATGATGACAATATACCCCATTGTTATAGCTCCACTGTTCAACACATTCACTCCTGTGAGTATCATATTCTAGTGATAGCTCCATTGTGGTTCATCTGCTAGTTTGTGTTTTCTACTAAATTGGCATCATCTTATCTTATAAGTGAAAAGGTTCTGGGTTAAGATTGAATTTTTTGGTTGCACTAATGCCAACAGCTTCCTGAAGGAGTACTCAGGGAGAAAATAGAGAAGTTGGCAGCTTCCCTCAAGTTTCCTTTGAAAAAGCTTTTCGTGGTAGATGGGTCTACCAGATCTAGCCACAGTAATGTATGTTAATTACTCCATGTTCTGAGTCAGGATTCATTGCTAGTAAACAATGGTTAATGTTACTTTTTGAACTGATGATTTTCTTTCAGGCTTACATGTATGGGTTTTTCAAGAATAAACGCATAGTACTCTATGACACATTGATTCAGCAGGTT
Source organism: Alloteropsis semialata (assembly GCA_004135705.1). Lineage (NCBI taxonomy): Eukaryota > Viridiplantae > Streptophyta > Magnoliopsida > Poales > Poaceae > Alloteropsis > Alloteropsis semialata. Next base: position 63,573,933 of record CM014270.1, read on the forward strand.
CTATGCTTCGGAAAATCTTTTTCAATTTTAAGTTATTTTGGTTCATAAAAATATTGGCATGCATTAACATATTTAATCTGTTTCTTTTGTTGATTTCAGTGTACTAATGAGGATGAGATAGTTTCTGTTATTGCACATGAACTTGGGCACTGGAAACTCAACCATACTCTATATTCCTTTGTAGCTGTCCAGGTATTTTCTCACTCGATAACTAGCATTTGAGTACTTGTTGGCTATGGAGTGTATTTATTCAGTGAGATTTTCTTTATGATACAAGTTTGCCCCTCCAAAGAAAAAGACCTTCCATGGGTTTTTTCTTAGAAGGCATGTGATTTTGCCTTCCTTGAAAGGGCCTGTTTAGACAGCACAGGGAATTTGGATAGAAGTTTAGACTGAAAACTAAGGTTGGCAGTACTGATAAGATAAGTGAATGCACCTAAGTGTTTGACCACTGGGACTGGTCACCAACTTATATACTTTTTCTATTTATAAGTATCACCTATGCTTGTCCAGAGTGAAAGGTGATATAGTCTGATGAAACTCCTATAAGGGCCTGTTTAGTTTGGAAACTTGCCCAAAAAAAGTTGCCATTGGGAAGCGTGTTTGTGAGAGGGGGCACGGTAAACATGGTGAAAAAAGTTGCCATTTTGAGTGGAAAGTTTCTCAACTAAACAGGGCCTAAGATGCCAGATGCCAATTGTAACAGTGAATGTTTTATGAATTGTGATGGGTGGTTGCCAGATTAAGCTCCTTTCATCCTTTGCTTAGAATTGCTAAATTAAGCTCAGGTAGGTGGTTAATCGTAGCATAGCATTATCAAGTAACTTAATATTCAACATGATATGAGCACCAAGAAACAGTGAACACCATTAAATTCAGGACGAGGGTTTGTCACACAGTGCTTGAGTGTTGATAGTGGAGTTTGTGCATAACGTACCATAAAATCATCTGGTCAGTACATAAGTTGCTGGAAGAAAAGAGAGACTGTTCTCTTTCTAGCCTTTTCTGGCTTTTTTTTTTCATTTCTTTGCTTTTTGTGCAGCTGCTTATGTTTCTTCAATTTGGAGGATATACTCTAGTAAGGAACTCCAAAGATCTATTTGAAAGTTTTGGTTTTGAGGATCAGCCCATAATAATTGGACTGATCATTTTCCAGGTAATTATGAACATGCTTTGTAACAAGCGTTACCATTCTATTTTATTCTTTCTCGAGATCATTCGTGGCAACTAGCAAGTTCTGCCTAACAAGATAAATCTGTTTGAAATGAAATCTAATCATAGGTGTTTACTCTTTTCATTTAGACTCGCTTGAAAATTGAGATGCATTGTTCTATGAATTTCGGGAATTGTTATCGTTGCTGCTTGATTGAAGCATTTTTTTTTTTTGGATTGCAGCACACCATAATACCTCTTCAACACCTTCTGAGCTTTTGCTTGAACCTTGTCAGCAGAGCATTTGAATTTCAGGTTCATTCTTCTTTCTGCCCTTTAAGTTTCCTCCTGTTGATAGCAAGTTTTTGGCTGTACTCACTTTAATCCTTTCTAGGCTGACGCTTTTGCCAAGAACCTTGGATATGCCCCTCAGCTCCGAGCAGCCCTTGTTAAATTACAGGTAACCATCTAGAGGCCATTTTCAATTGAACGTGTTTTTTATAGTTGGCACATCTGAACTGCAAGGTTATCATGTATGTGGCATGCTTGCACACTGTGATCTAGCAACTTTCATTTTTCACTAGCATCCCTTGTTTTACTTGTTGATAATCTTTGGCCTCTGTAGTGAGATTGTTGGCTACTTGGCTTACCAGTTTACCCCGTGTAACTTAAACTGCCAAAATATCTGCGTTCAGTAATCTGATGCTTGTTCTAAAATTTCAGGAGGAGAACTTGTCTGCAATGAACACCGATCCATGGTATTCTGCATATCACTACTCCCACCCACCTCTAGTGGAAAGGCTGCAGGCACTTGAAGATTCAGACAGCAAAAAAGAAGACTAACCGAACCCGTCGGAGCTGATGTTGTTCTTGAAGAGCAAAACCCTGATCCTTTGTGTGCGGTTTCCATATGGATTTCCTTAGCATGCACAAGGCACCGGTTCAGTGTTTGGATGTTGAGTTCGATACAGGAGAGTGTTGTCAAAATCCTGTAAGCATTCAGGCATTCAACACAAATACAGGGTAACAGGGCACATCGAGGTGTTGCCGTTCATCAGTTCATGATTGGACTTCGTAGATTGGCCTGTACACAGGTCACAGGTGTAATAGTACTTCGGATATTGAGAAATATAACCAAGTCAGCTATTCAAGGCCCTGTTTGGTTTTCCAGCACTAGATACTGTTTACAACTTTGACCACTAATTAAAGGTATTAAATAAAGATATTTTATAAAACTAACTCCAGAACCCCTGCACTAGGAACCCTGAAGAATCTAATGAGACCTTTAACCGTATGATTAGAGGATGATTAGAGGATAGTTACTGTAGCATTACTGTAGCCAATCATCGATTAATTAGGCTCATTAGATTCGTCTCGAAAAGTTACACTCATCCGTGAAGAGGTTTTGCAAATAGACTTCATTTAGTACTCCATGCAAGAAAGATTCCCTCCTAGCATTGCTAGATGCTAGAAAACCGAACAAGGCCAAACAGCAGAGATGTTCTGAATTTCTGATGCGTCTTTCTGAAGCTCCTGTGTCCAGCTCCGGGCAGGAAGCAAACACGTCTATCCCCTGCGCGCAGCACGCACCCAATCCAAGTGAGGATGCGGTGAGTTCCTGACGAACTGACTCAAGTCCCAGCCTCCGAGACCGAGCTCACCCTGCCTTGCTGCCGCCGCGCGCCCATCAGAGGATGCGATGCTCTCACTCTCGACCCCCTCGTCGCCACCGCTTACGCACGGCGCCAGCAGCGCCGCTCCCGCCTCTTCCGTCGCCCTCCTCCGCGGGGCCTCGGCTCGGCGCGACGCGGCGCTCACCACCGCGGTCCACGCGGCCCTCCTCAAGTCCGGCACGCTCCATCCCGCGCAGCCCCTCGCCGCGTCGAACTCCCTCCTGCACGCCTACCTCCAATGCGGCCTCCTCTCCTGCGCGCTCCGTCTGCTCGACGAAACGCCCCGCCGCGACGCGGCCACCTACGCCTCCCTCATCTCCGCGCACTGCCGCCTCGGCCCTCCGCGCCTTCCTGGACATGCTGGACGACAACCAGGCCGAGGACGACGCCGTCCGCCCCAACGAGTTCACGGCGTCCGCGGTCCTGCAGGCCTGCGGGCTCGCCAGGGACGGGAGGCTGGGGAGGATGGTGCACGGCTACCTCGTGGCAGGTGGGTTCTGCGGTGACCCGTTCGTGGTTGGCTCCTTGGTCAACATGTACGCCAAGGTTGGGGACGCGGCAAGCGCGCGGAGGCTTGTCCTTGGGTTACCCTGCAGGGATGTTGTTTCTTGGACAGCCATCATATCAGGGTGCGTGCTCAATGGTAAGCTCGAAGAGGCCCTCGAGGTGTTCGTCATGATGCTGGAAGATGGTGTCCTTCCGAACAATGTCACCATGCTGAGCGTCATTCAGGCTTGCTCTTTGATGGGCGCCTCGGAATTGTTCCGTCAAGTGCACGCTCTTGTTGTTCTGCTGGAGCTCGAGGACGATGCGTCAGTGGTGAATTCTCTCATCATGACGTATGCAAAGAATGGGTTTGTTGAAGAGGCTGTGTGGCTTTTTAATTGTCTGTACTTGAAGAGCGGGGATGTGTGTTCTAATGAGGATGTTCTTGCGGCAATTCTGTACGGTTGCACCATTTCAGGATCCCAGAAGAATGGGGAGGGAATCCATGCGCACCTAATTAAAATGGGTGCTTTCCCTAGCATCAGCATTGAGAACTCCCTCATGGGCATGTATGCTAGATTTGAGCAAGCTGATGCAGTTCATTTGGTGTTCAGTGGCATGGAAGTTAAGGACATTGTCTCATGGAACACCATTATCTCGTGCCTTGCCAAGAGTGACCATGTGAATGAAGCAATGGAGCTTTTCTGCATTCTTCATGCTGGTGGCGGTGGGCTTGCACCTGACTTGGTCACAGTCTTGAGCATTGTGCAGGCTTGCTCCAATGCAGGATTACTTCATCAAGGGCAGATGCTCCACGGATGCATCATGAAATCTGGTTTCGTGTACGATGTTTCAATATGCAATGCTCTTGTAAGTATGTATGCTAAATTAGGAAGAATTGATTTTGCTGAGATGATCTTTGAGAGGATGGATGTTAAGGACACTGTTTCCTGGAATTCAATGATCAATGCTTATGGGATGCATGGAGATGGTCGTTCAGCTGTAAGGGTTTTCAACCAGCTGAAAGATGCTAGAACTGCTGGACCAAATGCTATCACATTTGTCAGTGTGATATCGGCCTGCAGTCACTCTGGTTTGATTTCAGAAGGCTACAAGTGCTTCGAAAGCATGAGAACGGACCATGGCATTGAACCGAGCATGGACCATTATGCCTGTGTAGTTGATCTGCTTGGAAGATCTGGGAGATTTGCTGAAGCAGAAAAATTCATCAGGGACATGCCTGTCCCTCCCAACTCATCCATCTGGGGGCCTCTTCTGGCTGCTTGCCAGCTTCATGGGAATGTTGATCTTGCAGAAAAGGCTGCTAACGAATTGTCAGCCTTGGAACCTGAGAGCGACATATGGAGAGTCTCCTTGTCAAATACATATGCCTTGGCTGGGAGATGGAAAGATGCTGCAAATATTAGGACTGAAATGAGGAGAATCGGTTTGAGAAAGGAGACTGGGTGGAGCTTTGTAGATGTTGGCGGGGTTGAGGGTTTTAAGTTTGTGTCAGCAGATACAAGGCATCACGATGCTGAAAAGATATATTCAGTATGGCACAGTATGAACAAGCACATGGCAGACCTAGCTGCTGATGTGCATTAAGTCCAATTAGGACAGTTTAGTTGATGTCAGATGTTTAATAGACACACGCTTTTGTTTTGGTTAGGTCAGAGTGATGAAACCGACCTTTGTACTTTTAACTCATGTGCATAGACTTAAAATTACAGTAGGGCTATTATTTTGAATGCTGAATATAGGTAATCCATATAGGTAATGATGAGAAGTAAGTGAATAGAACAAAAAATGGAACTGGAGAATGCTGCAGAATATTGTATTGCCGTTTGCTTTGATCTTCTATCTGTTGCCACAGCTCACGTTGAAACTGTGCTGTGCTTAGCAGCTCAATTTTGTTCTCTGTTTGGACCCTTCATGTTTGCTTTGCTGTCGCCTTTAAGGCCATGTTTAGTTCCTCCCCAAATTTCAAACTTTACTATTCATCAAAAGGAATCTTACATGCATGGAGTAGTAAACGTGTGTTAATGACAACCCATTCCATAACCCCCGGGTAACTTCGCGAGACGAATCTAATGAGCCTAATTAGGCCATGATTAGACAACGTCGTGCTACAGTAAACAATCTCTAATGATGGATTAATTAGGCTTAATAGATTCGTCTCGCGATTTCCCGTCCATCCATGTAATTAGTTTTATAATTAGATCATGTTTGGTCCTCCTAATCTTGGGTTTAAAATTGCGGATTCAAAAAAGTTTGAAAAGTTCCCCCAACTAAACAAGGCCTAAGTTGTACTGCACGTGTATTTTGTTGTCAGCTTGAGTAATAGTCATGAATTCACTTTAAAAGTATCTGGTTTTCACCCGCAATTTTATGGGTATCTTGTGCACATTTGACAATTCTAGTTCCATTCTGGTAAGCTAGGTTAAGGAATATATTTGATATAAATAAATGCTCACATAGACCTCTGTTTCTCAATATGAACCTCAATTGCAAGAAAATTCAGCATCATTCATACATTGTAGAGCAGGTGGAAAAAAATCCATGGAACAAATAAATGGAATACAACCTATACAGTAAACTTCTCATTGCATTTAGCTTTATTGTTTCTCCAGCATGAAGGTCCCCATAGTGACTAGATCACTGAAGGATAGGTACAACGTAACAGCCTTTTGTTCACTACAATTCATCCCTGTAATACAATGCAATTCACTACTTTTTTTTAAAGAAATACAATTCACTATTTCCAGTTTTCTACTTCCGCATCAGGAGAACAACAGTATGGGCAGCTATGCTCCTGTTCTCCCCTAGACTGTCAACTTTCTCGTGCGTCTTGGCCTTGAGATTGACTACAGATGGATCTGCACCAAGCAGTTCACACAAGTTGGAGCGGATTGTCTCCTTGAATGGACTGATTTTTGGTTTTTGCAAGATCAGTGTAGCATCAAGGTTGCCCAGCTCATAGCCTGCTTCATGCATCAATTTCACCTGAAATTGCATGAGAATCCAAATATGTTAACATGATTCTGGCATCAGTTTCAACAGCTTCTGTATTACAGACAATGACACTTCAATGTATAAAATATAGCAAAGTTCTAGTATGAGAAGAGGAATCAATCATGCTCTTTCCGCTAGAGATCAACCTAATATAGTGTAATTCTAAATATTTTTCTTCTTAATATAAGACCACAATATAAAGCCACATAATTCCTCATAGGTTGATCTACTATTTAATTCTAAATATTTTTTAACGAACTAATGTTGAATAATTGGAACTAAGCTACAATTCAATGGTCAAGTGGGCCTGTGTAGAAAAAGATCAGATGATGAACCCCAAATTCTAAGGCATGTGAAAGTTTCAGTCCAGCAGGTCCAAAAGCACCAAAGGAAATGAGTCAGCGTCCTCTGCACATGGCGCATGCCTTGCTCAAAATCTAAAACGTGGAATACTTTCTGCCACTGAAGTGTGCAAAGGTCAGACCACATTTCGCAGTCAGCAACTCGTGTGAGAACTGCCAAGACATCTTGTACAACAGGATGTTGAAATAATTAGGTCTGCCCATCTAATGGTTTCAGGTGTTTATACACGAAAAATAGACCAGTGAAACAGTGAAGTTCAATCTTTTTATTAAAAAAAACACAGTGAAGTTCAAGGATAGATTTTGAGTACGTCCTCCACTCCAATTACCGCCAGACAAGTAGATACTCAGAAAAGCTATAATTCTATAACAAAATACGAGTAGATACACTAATTAAGCAACACGATATGCTGTTTGATGTGATATTACGAATTATTCAGCAAATTTCAGGTAATCAATCTACACTTTACAGTATGTTCTGACAATTGATAATGCACTTGAAGCACACAGAAACCGTACAATTTTACACATGGTATCATAAATCCTGACACTCGGCAATAGAAAGAAGAGAAACTCACAGCTTCCCTCATGAACACCGAAGAATCGGCGCCCTTCCACCGTGGATCGGAGTCTGGGAAGATCTGCCCGATGTCTGGCAGTCCCAACGCGCCGAGAATCGCGTCGACCACGCAGTGCAGCAGCACGTCACCTGCGCACAACGCATAATTCCCAGACACGCGTGGTCACGAAAACTTGGGCACGAAATGGGTACCGAGCACGAACAGCAAGGGTATATCAAGAGTACCATCGGAGTGGGCCTCGCAGCCACGGTCGTGGGGGATGTTGATGCCGCCGATGATGAGCGGGAGGTCAGGCTCGAGGCGGTGGAGGTCGAACCCGTGCCCGACGCGGAACGGGAGCGCGGGCGGCTTCGGCGCCGCGGCCACGGCGGGCTGGTGCTCGGCCTGGACGGCGGCCCCGACGACCGGGGACGGCCTCTGCCGGAGGCGCAGGGACGGGCAGGACGCGGCGGGGCCGGCGCGGGTTCGTGGTGCGGTAGAGATGGGGGACGAAGCCAGGAAGAGGGAGGAGGCGGTGGCCATGGCGCCGCCGCTGCTGCCTGCTGGTCTGGTGGTCGAGATAGCGCAGGGGCCGAGCTTTTTTGGGCGGACTCGGGAAGTGGAGGAGCGCGAGGAGGAACCGAGAAATGCTTTACGTTTTTCGTGTGCCGGAATTATTTGCGCCAAGGTGAGGGGAGAATCTGGTGCTGGAGATGCGATGGCGGCATCACAGCTCGACCTCGAGTCCTCGACTGCTTGAGGGCTCTGTTTTATAAGCAGGGAAGTTTTTTTTTAAAGGGGTAACTTTATATTAAAAAGAAACACAGTACAACCAAAAGTTTACAGGAAACCCTGAACAAACTAGAAAATACAAACAAGACCCTCCAGATAGTTCTAAACTCTTCTTCATCTTCAACCGCCGCCGCCGTCGCCGCCGTCGGTGGCTGCCGTCGCCGGAGAAGAAATCCCTCTTCACGCCGGTATGGGAACTCAACACTGGAGCTTGCCTCACATATCTCGAACCACCCCCCAGGCCATATCTGATCGACCGGGGCGGAGCAGACCTGGAAGAGGAAGAGGAACTCACCCGTTGAATGCCGCCTCCGCCGGAGTTGACCTCGTCGTTGCTGAAGATGAAGAAGAAGGCTCCCGAACCGCTGGACATAATCTTCACTGGCTCCTCGCCAGCGTCGGAGCAAACGCCGTCGAGACGGGGAAGGAGCTGGAAGAACTTATTCCATCGCCGCCGCGTCGTCGCCACCATCTCGCCGGCGCAGCGCAGGACACAAACCCTAGACCTACTAAAGCTAGGACCTAATCTCCATGGCCGAATCGAGGAGGACAAGTCCTTCTCGCCGCCCAAAGCACCAACTCTCCCCACTCCAATCCCCTTCACCGGCGAGGAGCCGCCGCCCACCGCATCTCCAAGGGCCGTTGTGGCCTCCGGAGCCGGTCCGGACCGGCGGCCTCGCCGGCGAGAGAGCACGCGCAGCGAATCGCCCTCGATTCGCTGCTCTGCACTGTAGCCCTTACCACCTGGTGATTGATGAAGTTGCCGCCTTACATTTTGACCAAAATTAGCACGAGTGTTCCAGTCCAAAAGGGTTGCAAATTTGGAGTTTTAAGCATTTTTCCAGCGGCGTTAGGGACCATGGTCATTGGACTCTAGAACAACAATAGCTTAGAGTTTCCAAAAAATAATGTACTCCATGGGTCAACGGTCAACAAGACAAATTTAGATCAAGAATATTGTTGATTTACAGCAATTAGCATTATGCTGTAACAGAAAACAAAGTTTACTTGAAAGACCTTTTCAATTCAAAAATATGCCTTGCATAATTTGACGATTTATAATTGTTTGGCAAGTTTGGAATTTCTTTTACAACTTCATGGGTAGCATTGAAAAAGGGTAAAAACCAAAGCATATCAAAACACAACTTCAAATAACAAATTTATTCTTGCAATTAACTCATTGCCAGAATAACCATGCTGCTGATAAATAAACCACCAAAAATGTGGCAAAGACAAGTCACTGGGTTGCTTCTACACTGTATAGAATTCAAATGGTAGTGCTACTGCACAAGTCTCCTTTACATTGTGATTTTTCCCCTTTTACACAATACAGAATACATAGGAACAAGAAACATCCGAACGGAGAAGGTAAGCCGCTTTACAGCACTACATCACCTCAAGTGAATGTTACACTCACGCTTGCTCAGATGGAGATGGCCACATGGGGCAGAAGCTCCATACCAGATAGCAGCCAGAAAACCAAACCGATATCAGTAACAGAACTCAATGGAGGAAAACGGGAGCAACTGGCGTTACTCAAAATTTCCATTCCTCTTTCCATTCTAAGGACATCCTTTAACTGAAGCAGCATTCAGGAGCCTATATCACCGAGCTTTTGGTAGGAATAGGATAGGAAGGGTACACGTTTCAGGGCAAAAATTATATATACACATCAGGCCACAGACCAAGCTCACCTTCCAGAAGCCTACTGTACACGGTTGCACCCTTATTGAATCTTCAGCTGAAGGCTTGAAGCTCTAGCAGGAAGCACAAAGGTGCAAGCGCCTTCATTGCTCAACGGTGCTATGGCAGAGCACCATCCTGAGGGTCTGTCGAACTGAAATTATACGCCGAGAGACCTGGACGCACTATTCACCTTTAATCCTGGAATAGTTGCGAACTTGTCAGTAAATTGTAGGAGAAAAGAGAAGGGGACAAACAAAAAAAATCACACCTTACATGAAAGGTGCGCTTGTAGCTAGAGTTGAACTCCTGGAACTCCCTAGCTCAAGTCCATCTGAAGTGCTATATGAGGACAGCAACTTCCTCTGCGTCAAAATGCATAGGATACATACAGCTCAGTTCCTTTTTCCAATTAGGAACAAAAGAAATTGCATCCTGGTTAGATGATAAAAACTATACTATTTGCCATAGTTTAATAGCTGTGCAAATCGTTTTCCAGTGCTATGGTGCTTGGTTAACCTCATATACTTAGCACACATTAGTTCTTAAGACAAAATTTCTGAAGATTAAGCTGTGGTACTGGTAACCAGGTATGCTTAGCATATATAAATCTTGTGCCTTATCACTTATGCAATGTGGGTGCCAGCTGCCAGGGCATCAAAAGTTTCTACTATAAGATAGTGGTTCAAGCCTAAGGCCTGCTCTTCCTGGTTCAGGAAGGCACATGAGTCCAAACGCTATTATGAATGTGCGACTTAGTACCGGCATCAGAATTGATTAAGATCATGAACATCAAAGTTCAACAAGGCAAACTACATAAATCATGTGTATCTTCTTTACACCGAACAGAATTTGTAAAATTGGTTACCTCTACTGCACACACAGAAAAAAATGTATAGCACGATGGCAAAGATAGTTCTAAACGCTAATATTTTCAGAAAGGTAAAGGAGAATCCTGTTTATGGACAAATATCATAGAGCAATGATATTGCAAACAGTCAAATCAGAGAAACATGAAACATACACCTAAAGACAACATAATAATTACTAGTAAATCGAAATAAGAAATCATCAACTAGTGGCAATCAATTTAGTAGAGAAATCATTTTAAAGACATGTTGTTGGATACTTACTTGATCTTCAAAATCAGGACTGGTCAAATTGATGGAGAGATTCCTCATCAACAACAGTACCTAATGGGGAATATGCACATATATCAATCAATGAACAGAGGTAGAGAATTTTC
>CM014270.1:63587309-63676127 GCA_004135705.1 Alloteropsis semialata
AGTATAATTTGTTAGTTTTTTTATTATTTAGAATAGTGTGTTTACAATGATTTTATAATATAAGTTATTTGTTAGTATTACATATTACATATTATTTGTTAGTTCTTAGTATTACTTATTATTAGTTAGGTTTTAGTAATAATTACTCATTTAGCTAGTACTTATCTGTTTGTGCTAAACAAACTTTCTTTCTATGAAAATTTAGATGGATAGTCTAGTAACCATGTATTATGGAGGTACTGTTGAGAGAGATGAAAACTATGGATATGTTCAGTTTGTTGGGATGCAAAGTTTGCCTTTGCTATTCAATGAGAAACCAAGTTTTAGTGAGTTGGTTGGTCGGGTTCGTGAGGAGTTACATGGTTCTGGAATTAATGATGACTTTGCAGTGGATGGAGTATTTTATGTTGGCTCTCCATCCAACATTCTTAGGCGACTCATCCCAATTGGGTGTCAGAATCAATGGAATAATTTTATCAGAGCAGCATTACAGAGTCACATGCAATGTTTGGACATTCTTGTGCGTCTGGTGTTTAGAGCTCCCACCCGGCCCTCTCTCAGACGTGTAGCTCATGTCCGAAAAGTGCCAGATGCTAGATCCGCTCCAAATGAGCCTCATATTTCTTTGCCTTTGGGAGATCATGTTGCTGGAAATGAGGTTCATGATGTCCCTTTGCCACTCTATGAGGGGATTCAATTCACACAAAATGAGGACATTCCATTGACACAAAATTTGGAGATTCCATTGACTCAAAACATGGAGATTCCATTGTCACATAATTCACCTAGTAAGTGTTGCACATTTCTTTTTATTCACTTCTCTCTATCAATCTCTTACGGTCCCAATGAAATCTATTTGTCTCATTCAATTATTGTCTTCGCACTTGTGTGTGCAGCATTTGTCCCCGATAATGTGGGTGGTCACTTTGGTGATGGATTTCGGGCTTCAAATAGTGTTGAAGTCGGTGTTCAGTCAATGGATTTTCATGAGGATGATGATGAGGATGACGATGAACCTTACCCAAGTGTGGACGAGGAGCCTTATGAGTTTGCTCGAGCATTAGATTCTGATGATGACCGTCCAGTTGGAGAGCTTTCAGAGAGTGATTATGAGATGATGAGGCGTATTCTCCCTGGCCGTGACATAAGGGTCCATGCTTTCAGCGATGCTGGACTATCAAATGAGGCATATGCACAAGGACGGGATGACGACCTTCTAGATGCTCCAGAAACTAGCTGGAACATGACAATTGAGAAGGGACGCGTTTTTAATGACCTTCCAGCGTTGAAGAGGTGGTTGCAGCATTATGCAGTCATACGTAAAAGGCCATACAAGGTTCTCCATTCTTATGCAGAGCGGCGGTACACAATTGTGTGTGACAAAAACGGTTGTCAATGGAGGGTTTGTGCAAGGAAGCAAAAAGACACTGGTAAATGGAAGATTACCAAGGTTGTTACCCCACACACTTGTGCTGCTGCAGACCTTATAACGAAACATCGACAGTTGACATCTACACTAATAGCGACACGGCTTATGGGAATATTGAAACAAGAGCCAAACATGAAGGTGAAGACAATTATCCAAACAGTTAAGGAGGTGTATGATGGTCTAACAATTTCCTATGGTAAAGCTTGGAGGGCAAAACAGCGGGCGTGGAAGATGATTTATGGTGATTGGGAGGATGGGTACAAGCAGTTGCCAGCGCTGTTTAATGCAATAAAGGCGGTGAATCCAGGCATGCATTACGAGTACATGCCAAAGCCTAATGAAATGAAGGATAACCAACACATTTTCTTTCGTGCTTTCTGGTGTTTCCCTCAGAGTAAGGAGGCCTTCAGGCATTGCCGTCCTGTCTTTTCGATCGACGGCACATTTCTTCTTGGAAAGTACAAAGGGATACTTCTTGTGGCCATATCTGTTGATGCAAACAACAAGTTGGTTCCGTTGGCATTTGCTTTGGTTGAAACAGAGAACAAAGATAGTTGGGGATGGTTCATCAGGCTAGTCCGGATACATGTGGTTGGTCCTGGTAGGGAGGTTGGTGTCATTTCAGATAGGCACCAGGGCATTCTTAGTGCAGTGCAGGAGCATATAGACGGGTATCCACCATTGCATCATCGATGGTGTACTCGTCACCTTGCGGAGAACCTACTCCGTAAGGATGGTGTGAAGGATAATTTTGCACGTTTCGAGGCCGCTTGTCGTAAACTCGAGGACAAGTACTTTCGTGAGAAGTTGGAGGAGGTAAAAACAGCCTCAAATGCTGAGGGTAGGCACTGGTTGTCAGGATTGATGACAGAATTGGAGAAATGGACAAGAGCTCATGATGCAGGATTGATGACAGAATTGGAGAAATGGACAAGAGCTCATGATGCAGGTGGATGGAGATATGAGTTCCAATGCAGCAATATGGCTGAGTCATTCAATAAATTGTTGTTGGGCATTAGGGGGATGCCAGTGAATGCTATTGTGTCCTTCACATTCTATAGGCTTGTATATTGGTTCAATGAGAGGCACGCCGAAGCAATGAGAATGCAAGAGGCTGGTGTGAGATGGCCACCTAAACCTGCTTTTTTTCTTCAGCAGGCCAATGAAAGGGCTAACACACATGATCTTGAGATGTTTGACAACGCAACAGGTACATATGAGGTCATACAAAGGGGTGGCACAACCTCTGATGGAGAGGTCCGAGAGCCTCGTAGGCACGTTGTAGTCCTCCAAGACTTTACATGTACTTGTGGAGCACCAAGGCAATACCACTTTCCTTGTTCCCATATGGTGGCTGCAGCAAGACGTCATAACTATGACATTGAGAGCATGATACCTAGTGTGTTCAGTGTTGACGCCCTTGTGCGCACATGGAGTCCACGATTTGTGCCTTTTCGTGACTCTGGAGAGTGGCCTGCATACAATGGTCCTAGGTACATTGCGGATCCGAGTTGCAAGTGGGACAAACGTGGTTCCCGTAAGAGGTCGAGGCACAAGATGGTCATGGATCAGATTCCTGGTAGAGCAAGGCGTAGAACGCGAACCCCATTTCTTACTGAGCCAGAGCAGTGGGAATGTGGCAAGTGTGGACGATTGGGTCACAATTCACGTAGTTGCAAGTGGCAGATTAGTCAGGTGAAAACTTTAGAATATTGATTCACATGTATTTTAGAGTTTACATTTATTTGTTCTTAATTGTTTTGTCGATTAGCTTATATTTTGGGTACTAAATATGTTTAATTCTTTTGCAGGATGGAGCTACCGTACCTACTCGACCCGTACTACGACGAGCACCACAGAGGACGACGCACCGTGGAGGGGGAGGTATGAACTAATACATTTACTTTCTATGTATTAGTAATTTGGTCTTATTTCATTTGGCTTTCAAATGCTAAAATATTTCCTTTGAATGTTTGCAGGAATTGCCCCTCTTGCGTCCTCGAACCCATGACAAGTTCTTGGACATGCGATACGACGACAGGTACACTCCTCTTTTGCAGAGGGCTGGCCTAGACGTCGTATCGTACCAGGTTCGCCGCGGGTTTCCTGCCATCAACCCGGCGGCGATCACAGCTCTTGTTGACAGGTAAACTCACGAACAATTCAAATATGATTTGACGTTTTCAAAATTTTATGGGATACCTGACCTTACATGTTTCTTCTACAGGTGGAGGCCGGAGACTCATACTTTCCACTTACCTTGTGGTGAGATGACCATCACACTTGAGGACACACAGAAGTTTCTCGGTCTCAGTGTTAGAGGTCGTCCAGTTACCGGTGACTGCAAGGCCGACGGTTGGAGGGCACGAGTCGAGGCCTTTCTAGGGAGACCGCTTCCTGCAGCAGGTCCAGTTCCCCGCACCTCAGGAGTACCTCTTCTTTGGCTGAGACAGAACTTTGGTGAGTGCCCGGCCGATGCAGACGAGCAGACAGTTGCGTACTACTGCAGAGCTTGGATCCTTCACCTTTTTGGGTGTGTTCTCTTCCCTGACGCCACTGGCGACACCGCCTCCTGGATGTACATCCGTTGCTTGACCGACTGGGACCAGGCAGGCGGGTTCAGCTGGGCCTCGGCTGTGTTGGCTTTCTTGTACCGCCACCTCTGCGAGGCGTGTCGGCGCACTTCACCGAACGCTTCCATTGGAGGTTGTGTCTACCTTCTTCAGCTTTGGATATGGTCTCGTATACCGTGTGCTGTGTGTGTGGGCCATTTAATCCGTGTGTGTGTGGGCCCTTCAATCCGTGTGCTGTGTTTCTGCATTCACTCAAAACTGTGGCGGTGTGGGCCATTCAATCCGCGTGCTGTGTTTCTTGGAGGTCACTGGTATTGCTCCCCTTTCGGCTATATATACGCATTGCTGCTAGTTTGAAAACGGGAGAAGTGTTCTTGTGTAGAAACTATGGCTGGAGGGTCATCTAGTGGGAAAGGTTTCATTGCTGGGAGAGGAACTGGGGGAAGGAAGGGACCTCCCATTGTGTGGGAGGGAGCTGTTGGTCCTCAATTCTTTGGGGAAGCAGTGTATGAGTTTCCAGTTGAGAGCAAAAGTGATTTTACCAAAGAATCCCCTCTTAGAGGATACGATACACGAAAGGAAGATTGGCCAAAATGCATGCATGGTGAGGACTGCTTAGTGCAGATGGAGACAGAGGGGGACAATGGAGGTCGTCGTTTCTTCAAATGCCCACGAGCATGGGTAATCTCTGTTACTATTACTATGGATACACATGTCTAATTCGATTTGCTGCACTAATTCCTTTTGCTTATTTTTTTAGTGTTCCGACGCTCCAGAAAATTGTGGGTTCACCAGGTGGGTTGACCCTGCCCCGATTCATCCACATCAGGAGTACATCAGCTACCTGCAGAATCGTATATTCGATCTCGAAACAGAAGTGAGCCACCGTAACAACGCCGAGGAGGAAGATGATGGCGTCGATGACCATGATGATGCGGCTTCAGGGGAAAAACTATGCACCATTCCAGGCTGCAGCTGCCCTTGTCACAAGAACAAGGGAACTCCACCTTCACCACCACCACCACAGCAGCCATCAACGGGACAATATTATGGAGAAGGTTCAACACAGTTCGCTATGTGGTACAACTACTAGAAGTAGCCACTGTTGTTAGTTTATTTTTTTTAAGGCATGTTAGGTTTAAAATAGCTAGCCAACGTTGTTAGTTTGAATTCCCTAAGGCATGTTAGGTTTAGTTATGAAAGGACTAATTTACCCTGGTTCGGTAAAAGTCCTCACATGCCATTTAATCGTCATTCATTATGTACCTGCACCAATTCATTTATGATTCAGTGCGTATTTCGCATTCCCATCACAACACAAGAAAACATCCATAAAGATAAATGAGATACATCAGAACACAATGCTAGGTCCACAATAAAGGTTCAAAGATAACTGAAATCAAACACAGCACAATCTTAAGTCCACAACATGCCTGCGTAATGAAAGGTCCTGCATGACATGACAGCCATAATCCTAGCTAACTACTGAGTGCAGCGAGGCCACTTGCCCTTCCTCAAAGCATCGGGATTCTCCTCCAAAGCAGCCTTTGCACGACGAACACGCTCAAGTTTCTTCTCCCTCTCCTCCCTCGCCTGAGCCTGTAGCCTCCTTTGAAATTCCTCAGCACGCTCCTTTTGTGCTGCCTCCTCCTGACGCCTCCTCTCCATACGCTCCTTGCACTCCGCCTTCCACTGTTTGTCTTCCTCCAGCCATTTCTTGTCTTTCTCTTTGATCTCAGTGTCGATCCACTGCTCAAAATCACATAGCGGGGGAGGGGTCTGCAAATGAAAAATGCACACTTCAAAACTGTATGGCACCGATTTAAACAACCATCATGTCAATCAAATTAAGCAATAACCATTTCTCACCAACAAGCCAATGATAACTTGGCGACGTGTAGGCTCAAATTCATAGTT
The DNA here is from genome assembly GCA_004135705.1 of Alloteropsis semialata. Lineage (NCBI taxonomy): Eukaryota > Viridiplantae > Streptophyta > Magnoliopsida > Poales > Poaceae > Alloteropsis > Alloteropsis semialata. The sequence goes on from CM014270.1 coordinate 63,593,229, forward strand.
GGCGCACATCCAATACCTCTGCCTGAAGGTTTCCTCTTCATGGGACACGGCGACCTTGCAATCATCACCGCAAAAACACATAGGCACGGGAACACCATCAGGCAGCGGCAAGACTTCATATGCACTTCCAAACCGACGACTGTTACAAATAAAATTATATACATAAGAGCTACCACAAGCAAGAACAAAAATTAACGGTGCAAATTTATATAATGTACTGGACATTACCTTGGCTGCAAGGTCTTACTACTTTTACCACGTCTCGGCATCCTAAAATCCAATGAAAGACATATAAACTATTGGTTTAAACACTAACTAAATATGTGCCTAAAGTGTCAAATACATCAAACATAGACCAAATCAATGCCGAAAAAAAGAGTAGACAAGAGAGTAGACCTTGCTCTCGAAGATGGATGGAGCCAATCGACGTTTCCGCGGTTGAATGTGTGGATTTGTGAAGTTTTGGCGGCGAGGAGATAGGAAAAACCGAAAGAGAACGACGAGAATGTTGTGTTTCTGCGTTCGGAAGAGAAAGGCCGGGGCGTTTTGCCTGGGCGCTGAGCTCAGCGCCGTGGATCTTGGCGCTGAGCTCAGCGCCGAGATCTGTGGCGCTGAGCTCAGCGCCAAGATCCACGGCGCTGAGCTCGCGCCACGTCAGCGCCACGACGCCCACGGCGTCTCCACGTGGTTTGGACCTCAGCGCCGCTATTCACGGCGCTGAGACGTTATATCTCAGCGCCGTGAATCACGGCGCTGACCTCAGGGTCCATTTTTGAAAATCTTTCCAAAAAGGGTCTATTTGTGAAATTCTTTCCCAAAAAGGGCTAAAAAGCAAAAAAGTCGGCCTATTCCCATCTCCATCAAGGGCCGGTTCCGCCTCACCATGCGCCCAATATTTAGAGGCCTGTTACGGTGCTTGAGGGGAACCATCGGTTCCGCCTCGAATTCCCGTGTGTCTGATAAAGTGGTTCCGTGCGGTTCTTTTAGTAAGAAAGGGTAGTTTAGTCTTTTCCATTCCGGCTAATTAATCTCATCCAAAAGTCAAAAGTCAAAACTCAAAACTGATCGGTTCTCTCCAAATCGCCGCCAGGTCCGGTGGGATTTTTTTTATTTTTTAATCCTTTTTAAACTGAAATTTTAAAAAAAACCCCACCCGAACTGTATTTTCAAGAAATAACCCTTTTGGTCGCGCCACAAGCCGTGGCGCGACTGAAGAGGCAGTCGCGCCAGAGCATGTGGCGCGACTGGGCTGCCACGTCGGCCGTCCCGGCCGCGGGCGGCCAGCTCGGCTGCTGATGTGGCCAGACGAGTCGCGCCACATGCCTTGGCGCGACTGCGTCGCGCCAAAGGCCGTGGCGCGACTCGCCTGTATACAGCCCGAGCCCTTTCTTCTCCGTCCTCCCTTTCTTTCTTTCTTCCCCAAACCCTAGGCCGAGCTCCTCCGTGGCCGCCGCCGCCACCACCTCCTAGATCGGCCATTCCCACCACGGATTTTAGTGGAAAAAGTGGGGAAAAGACTCCTGGAAGGTAACTCCTCCACTTTGACCATGTACATTTTGTGGATTTGGTTGATTTCCTTAGTTTTGGATGAGGTTAGGTTTAGCTAGGGTTTGACTTGATTTGATGGATTGAGCACGGATTTGAGATGGTTTAGTTGTACTAAGTGGTGGATTTGGTTGTTGGTAACGCCTGTATATCGTATAGATTTTCTTGCATGTGATGATTTCGTTGACATAACTATGTGTAGATGTGGATGATATTAGTAAAGAACTAAGTTAGTTTAACTTGGTTTTTTGGACTTTCTATTAATGTACCTTGCTATAGAAATATAGAAGTTGATATCATGCTTATGTGTATATATTGAAGTTCATGGTTATGTGTATATGGAAATACGAAATATGTGAAGTATATATGTGAATTTTGTTTGATATATGGCAAATGTGTATATGAAAATGTGAAATATGTGAAGTATATATGTGAAGTTCATGGTTATGTGTATATATTCAAGTTCATGGTTATGTGTATAAGGAAATGTGAATTATGTGAAGTATATATGTGAATTTTGTTTGATGGCAATGTGAAATCTTTTATGAGTTGAGATGGCAATGTTTATGACGTGAGATGGCAATGTGAAATCTTGTAGCGTTTGTATGTGAAGCAATGTTCTTATTGACCACATGAAATTCATTTTCGTTTATGTGATGAAGGTCAAAATGGCGCGGCACGCACAATATCCATTGCTTGAGATAGCGTACGACGAGCGACACCGCGGGAGGATACTTGAGGAGCGTATTGAGGTTAGTTTGTGACTTTGTATCGAGTTAATGAATTTGGTGGGTGGATGTAGTCCAACATGGGGGTTTGATGATTTGTTTGCAGGTGTTGAATCCTCTACGTATCCGCACCCACAATCCTCTGGCGTGGGATGATAGGTACGCCCCATACCTTTGGCAAGCTGGCTTTCTTCCATTGGCGATGCTTGTGAAGGGTGGATTGCCGAAGATGGATAATGCGGCTCTTACCGCGCTAGTGGACCGATGGAGGCCTGAGACACACACATTTCACCTCCCTTGTGGTGAGATGACGGTGACACTTCAAGATGTTGCCATGCTTTTTGGTCTTCGCATAGACGGTCAAGCGGTCACTGGGACAATTGATCCTGCTGGTTGGCGAGATCGGGTGGAGGTCTTGTTTGGTGTTCGTCCTGCAGATCCACCGGACGATCGAAAGGATAGGAAGACTACAGGAGTCAGCTCGGCTTGGTTGGTGCAGCACTTTGGTACACCTCCTCCTGCTGATGTTGCGGCCGGTGTTGTTGCTCGATATGCTAGGGCATGGCTATGGCACTTGGTGGCTGGGTTTTTATTTCCGGACTCGAGTGGGAACACCATTTCTTGGATGTGGGTAGACATTATTGGGCAAGCTTGGGAGAACATCGCCACCTATAGTTGGGGTAGTGCAGTTGTTGCATGGCTCTATCGCCAGATGTGTGATGCTTGCTGCCGGAAGGGTGCTAGTGCTAACATGGGGGGTTGTGCTTATCTTTTGCAACTGTGGATGTGGGAGCGGCTTCCGGTTGGTCGGCCGGAGCGGTATACACATGGGGTAAGATAATATCTTTTGCTTCATTAAGTATATGATATGAGATATTATTAATTTGACATTATATTTGTCTTGTTGAAGCAATTACCAACTTATGGTGAAGAGCCTTTGGCCACTGTCGGTTATCTATGGCACAATATTCTCAATGTGCATGGAAACCCGGTGAGACGTTACACTGACTACAGCAACACTCTGGACTGCCTCACTCCTGCACATGTAAGTTGTCTTTAGCACGTTCTTTGGTATTGAGGTTTATTTTCGTTGTCTGTTCTATTGTAATGGTTTTGGCATTGTTGGAAATTTATTTGATTCATGATACCTAGGTGAATTGGTGCCCTTATGATCGAGATGAGGTGCAAGCCATGGAGCTTAGTCCATATTGCGTGATGAATCAAGATTATTGGCACTCGGTTTGTCCCCTCATTTGCTTCTACATTGTCGAGTACCATATTCCAAGTAGAGTGATGAGGCAGTTTGGCTATCTTCAACCTTACCCTCCAGAGTACATAAACACTAATCAAGAGCTTCATCGGTATGTTGTGTCTTTGTTGAGTTTATATTCTTGGATTCATGGTATGTTGTATACTTGTATTTGATAAAGAAATACTCTTGAATGTAGTATTGACCGTCGACGCGAGAGGGGTAGAAAGGATTGGGGCATGAAGCACCAAGGATTCATTAACGCTTGGGATAGTCGTGGAGCCAACATTGTCATAGGAGGTCCACTTCACCGTGACCCCCCTTTTGAAAATTATTTGCAATGGTTGAGAGCGAACACAAGGCTTAAAATTAAGGTGGCTATGGATGCCGGTCCTGTCGAGGACCTACCTTCAGACCCAGAAGATGTGTTTGACCAGTATGACGAGATGACAAGGCAGGCCACGCAGACACAGCGAGGACCGGTGGAAGACTACATTGTAAGTTTGGTTTAATTGTTTGCTTATGTCAATAATGTAATTTGGTTTTGGCTACATTGTAAGTTTGGTTGAATTGTGATTAAATGGTTGAATTTTCACATGGCAATGATAGGGACAACAACTTGGTCGTTTTGCTAACGAGTCTCTCGTAGCATTGGGTGTGCCAATTGGGCATCCAGAAGAGGCGAGCAAGCTACGGGCCTTCGTACAGGTTAGATGGTAAAGTGCTTTTATCTCTGATTTAGAGCCTACCAATTTAACTTTATTGTGATTTTAGAGATTCCATCGTGGGTGTCGAAAAATGGCCCGCAAGTTGAATTGCATGGCCCCACGAGAACAAGAAGCGGCTGGTGGTCCCTCAAGTTCTGGTACACGTTCAGCTCCATCCACTACGGGTACTAGGGCCACCTCCACGAGTACAGGTGCGGGCCTGGTTTCAAACTAGTACTGTTTGTGCATTTTTGGTTTTCATCATTGGTTTTTGATACAAAATGTATATTTGTTCATGCAGGGGCTCTCACCATTCCCGGCCCTAGTAGGGATGTTGACCCGGAGGAGGAGGAGGAGGAGGAGGAGGAAAATAGCTCGAACTCAGAAGATGATGATCCTTCGTATGGTCAAGAAGAGATTGGTTCCTCACAGTTGCCTGATGCGCCATTTGATCCATCACAGGGCAGTCAGAGGCCTAGGAGGCGGGCACGACGGGATCACACAGATGTTGGGACCCCTAATGTGTTGCCTACCAATCCAGGACGCCAGCGTCGCAAGAAGAAGCCCTACACACCGAACCCCTCACGCCGCAAGTAGAGTTACTCAAGTAAGATTATGTGATGGATATGTTTAGTGATGGACTCGTTATCTGATGGACTTGGGTCATGTGAAAACCTTTGTGATGGACTTATGTTTAGTGATGGACTTGTTATGTGATGGACTTGGGTCAAGTCAAAACCTTTGTGATGGTATTGTTATGTTATGTGATGGACTTGTTATGTGATGGACTTGGGTCATGTGGAAACCTTTGATGGAATTATTATGTTATGTGATGGAATGAACTGAAAAGGACACCAAAAAGTAACTATTTTTCAATCTGAACTTTAGTTTCATTTACAAGGGGAAAACATAGAAACACATATGACACAAACACCTCAGATAATAACCTTGATTGCGACTTGTGAAATTCTAGCACTAGGTAGGTTAAGTGAAGTCTTGGAACCTTAGAAAGAGTTAGAAACTCAAAGGCGAGCGGTAACAACCGATCCTCCCCGTCCACTCCCGTCGCAATCAACAAAGTCCCCCTATACTTCCCGGTCAAAAAAGTGCCATCAACACTAATCACCGGCTTGCAATGTTTGAATGCCTCTGCACATTGTGGAAAGCACCAATAAACACGCTGCATTACTTCCTTCATTACCCCATTGTGCAACTCCACTGCACCCGTGGTCCTTGTGCACCACTTCGTCCCTGGATTGTAATGAGCAATAGCATGTAGAATCCGCGGAACCCTACTATAGGCGTCAATCCAATCACCCCACAGCATGGCCATGGCGTGTTGTTTAGCCCTCCATGCCTTGCCATACTTCACCCGATAATTAGTGAATCCAACAATTGCTTCAACGAGCGCGGACACCGAAACGTCAGGGTCAGCATACACCAATGAAGCAATCCGGCCTCCGATATATCGTGCCGTACACTGAGAGTGCTCATGGATTGGTCGAGACGTACCACATGTGTGAGGTTGGTGCACTTTAGTTATCCTCCACTTCTGCCTTTCATCAGTCATTGGACGGGCCATACCTTCCAACCACATTGGAGTTGGCATTTTACTGTGTACCGTAACTTAGAGTCAGAGTGCACCACATTGTATGGTCGATGGTGGCGCACCGAGTAGTCCCTCAAAAAGAATTTCAACTCTTCCATGCTGTCAAATGTCATCCCTCTCTGTATCAACTCTTGACGACTGTCAGGCTCTAGAGAATTAAGACGCAAGCCGGAATCACAATATGCCTTCTTAGGGGTGCATGGAAGAGAGGAACCTCTGAAACACCCACATGAACTGCTCTAAGTTGTCTCAACTCCTCCATAGTGAAAGGAGCCAATCTTGCACCGGAAATTGTAGCCATACTAGATGACGGTTCAACCATAGGAGATGGTTGAACAAACGAGCGTCGATGCACCACATAGCTCGGTTCAACTGGTGTTTGTACACCATGCGTTGGCTCAACAAAAGGTGCTTCATTAACTGGTGTTGGCTCATCAAAAGGGGCTTCATTCATTGGTGTTGGCTCAAACACTTTTTCTTGTGTTAACGCTTCTCTCATTTCTTCTTCTTCTTTCTTCTGATCCCACGGAGATATCATCATCATCTTTCTCCTCAACATCAAAACTCCCCTCGTCTAAGTGATTGTTCACTAGACAATCATCATCTGAATCTGGCTCATTTACCATGTCAGCATCATATTCTTCATCGTCCTCATTCTCACCAACCTTATAATTACTTTCTACACACACCCTCTCACGAACTTCAACTACCAATTCAGCACAACTAACTTGGGACCCTTTCACCAACTCCTTGTAAAAAAACCAATCCTCATCACATGAAATTCTCATAAGCACATAATGAGCCCTTTTGTCACCGGCATCAAATCTACCATGTAGGATTATTTCACTCTGTTCTGGATCAACTTGGAAAATTGACTTAGCTCGAACAAAAACTTCATCAAATGAAGGAGGGCTATCAAATCTTGTGACTTCATGCTTCATCCTCTCAAACTCTCCATTCTCATTAACGGAACCGCCGGAGAAATAACGAACTAAGCGATCCATCTACACACATTTAATGGGCACATTTCTATTACCATTCATGGACTTATACAAACACTACTAAAAGACCAAATATAACCAAATGTCAATACACTACTTACCACAACCCCATGTAAAAAGACCATTCTACAAATGATCTACATTAGATTATAATTCTCATTTCTTGAAAAATTAACAACAATATCTACCCACTAAAATCTCATCGAAATCGTTTCATGAAACACAATCTACACGATACAAAAGCGTTACCATAAATCAATTACCCGATAACGCTCAACTAATCTTACCCCTTTCGTACTACATTACCTAATCCAACCTAAACCCTAGGTTATCCTAGGGTTTCAAATGTCAAGAAAAATAAGCAAATGGCACAAATCTACACGGATAAAGTGGACGAGTTACCTTCCCGGAATGTTTTCCAACCGTTTCCCCTTCGAATCCGTCGAAGAGACAGGGGATTTAGAGGGGGGAGTTCGGAGGGGGCGCCATGGGAGAGCCTGAGCTCGGGTGGGAGGAGAAAGAAAGGGAGGAGGGAGAAGAAAGGGCTCGGGCTGCCGGCTGTATACAGGCGAGTCGCGCCACGGCCTTTGGCGCGACGTAATCGCGCCAAGGCATGTGGCGCGACTGGTCTGGCCACATCAGCAGCCGAGCTGGCCGCCCGCGGCCGGGACGGCCGACGTGGCAGCCCAGTCGCGCCACATGCTCTGGCGCGACTGCCTCTTCAGTCGCGCCACGGCTTGTGGCGCGACCAAAAGGGTTATTTGTTGGAAATACAGTTCGGGTGGGTTTTTTTTAAAATTTCAGTTTAAAAAGGATTAAAAAATAAAAAAATTCGGTCCGGTGTCGCCTAGAGCTCGCGAGCGATTTGAAGGAGCCGGGGTGCGGTCGACGGGTGCGACCCAGGAGCAGCTCGACGTCGCGTGGTGTGCACTGTGCAGGGCCTCGCCAATTCGGCGGCTACCGACGGCATGAACGGGCATCTGTCGGCCGCCCATACCAACAGTTCACGGGCCGCGCTCCGGCTTCGCCACGAGCGTTTCGACTGAGAGACCCACCGTGAAGAGAGAGCCGAGGAAGAAGGGAGGTGGAGTCCCAGCGTCAAGGGGGGCGGCGGGGGTGACATTGCGGCGAGGAGAGGATCACGTGCACAGCACCTAGCTTGCCCAAATTCTTCAAACCCTCCACTCACATGATATGAAGACCGATCCGTCTTGTTGATGTGTAGTGTAGTTCTACTCGGACACTAGGAGGGAGAAGGTCAGCACTCAGGACAATGCACGCATAATCTGGAAGATTCTTTCCATGTCCAAAATTATGAATATATTGGTAGCTTTGAGAATAGCTATATACACAGTTTGGACGGCATTTTGGAAGTTGCCAATTCCTCACAAGATCCTCAATTTTGGTTGGAAGGCTGCTAATAATGGTCTGGCAACGGAAGAAAATAAAAAAGGGCGTAGGATTGTCAGGGACAGTACTTGCAAGGTATGTGGCCAGGGAGAGGAGTCCATTATGCATGCACTGGTGGAGTGTAATCACGCGAACATGCTCAGGCAGCTAATGCGGCAGCACTGGGATTTGCCGGATGAACAACAGTACCAGCGGCTCAAACCTGAAAACCTGATCGCTAAGATCACGGAACTTGATGTGGATGAGGGAGCGAAGTTGTTAATTCTGATGTGGCGCTCATGGCAGGTGAGAAACAATCTAACGCATAATTCAGAAAAATTATCTTTTATAGGCTCTGAACGATTTCTGCTGAAGTACTGGACCGAGCTGTGCAACATCCGGCAAGGATGACAAACTTCGAACCCCAAAGGTAAGAGTGTGGTTTCTGAATCCCTGCGTGCAGGACCTAAGCAACGGCGGGAGAAAGCAGAAGGTGGCTGGCAGAAACCAGAATCAGGCTGGCAAAAGATCAACGTCGACGGCGCCTTTGACGACCAGTCCGGGGATGGCGGGATTGGAGTTGTCAGTCGCGACGAGCACGGAGGTGTTCTGCTCACAGCGTGGAAGGCGATCTCGCGCGGAAGCAGCGCGGAAGAAGTGGAGGCGATGGCCTGCAGAGAAGGGCTCTTGTTGGCTTCTGAGTGGTTGAAGGAGCGATCCATCCTGGAAACGGACTGTTCGTCGATGCTCAAGCTCTTCCAGCAGGCTGAAGGAAGTCGAGCACAATTGCGTTTCATGGTGGAAGAAGCCAAGGAGGCAGCGGCGGCTTTACCTGAGTGGAGATGTGTCCACACGAGAAGAGAGCGTAATGGGGCAGCACATGAGCTCGCGCAACTGGCAAAAAGAACTAGACACTCGGCAGTGTGGCGTTTTGCAGTGCCAGTTTGTATCGAGCATATTATTGCTCAGGAATGTAACAAACTTTCTGAGTAATAAAGTTCGCTCTTTCTCCTCGCAAAAAAAAAATACACAGTTTGCAGGAGCACCACAACTTCATTTAAGAGGAAAGCATACATAGTTTCCAAAGTTGAGATTACAAAGAAAAAATAACAAACTCCCTCATTCTGAACATTAGATAACTAAGGAAGCTCAGGCCTCACATAGGCTACCGCTCTTAACATCACTTCCTCAGTACTAAACTAAACACCTGCACTGCAGTGAGAGATTTGTGTTGGAAGATTCTTCTGTTTCTTTCATTCCAAATGTTTCACGCCATGATCATCAGAATAGCAGCCATAGACTGTTGTTTCAGCAGAAAGGCTCTTGACCGGATAGTTGAAACTTCCCAGGATTTTCTCAAGATTCAGTCATTCACATCTTATTGGATATATTACATTTTTTTGTAAATTAATTTTCAGACAACTTGCCTGTTCAAAAAACTCAAACATGTTTCTGATGTTCTCTATGTCCTCTTTCACTGGATTAACAAACACCACTGCTTCATCAGCATATAGGCGTGGATTCTTGTTCAGCAATGGCCAAGAGCTTCTTAATGTAACCTCATCAGCACTAAGTGGCCTAAATTCTTGCACCATGTCGGGGTTCTTTACCACCGGCAAGTAATAAAATCGTGGAGAGCGCGTCGGGCCTCGGATGGTAGTGCAAAAGGACACGGGGGTTTATACTGGTTCGGGCCACCCATGGGGTGTAATACCCTACGTCCAGTTCGTGCTGCTCGTGTTGTTTGCACTGATTTGTAGTAGGGGGTACAAATGGGCGAGAGAGAGAGAGCTTCCCAAGTCTCTGGTGCGTGAATCGAGCTCGGTCCAGTGACCGGCTGGAGGAAGAAGAAGGTCGAGGGAGAGTACTCCTCGGGAAAGAAAAGAGGCTCCCTGCCTCCCGTAGGAGGCCCAGGAGAGAGGAGGAAAAGAGTCCATGCCCCTCGCAGGAGGCCCAGGCTTCCCTTTTATATCTCAAGGGAAGGCTGGAGAAGAGGTACAGTCAAAGGGTAAAACGGGAAAAAAGGAGGTGTGCCTGCCCATGCTGTGGGGCCCGTCGTCCTTCCGAGCACTGTAGCCATGTCCTGCTGGTGTCAGTTGCGTCAGGGAGTGGTTGGCACAGTGTAGCAGCTTGACTTCGGGTGCTACGGTCTTCTCGGAGGTTGCTTCGTTGCGAAGGGTTGGACCAGTCGGAGCCGCAGACTGGTCGGGCGAATGGAGACTGGTCGGAGGCGGAGACTTGCCGGGCGAATCGGAGACTCCTCGGAGGCGAAGACCTGTCGGGCGAAGGTGCGGCCTGTCGGGCGAATCGGAGAGTAGTCGGGGGCGATGCTGTATCTCGCGGAGCAGCTCGTCGGGCGAGACGGAGAGTAGTCGGGGGCGATGCTGTATCTCGCGGAGCAGCTCGTCGGGCGAGACGGAGAGTAGTCGGGGGCGATGCTGTATCTCGCGGAGCAGCTCGTCGGGCGAGACGGAGAGTAGTCGGGCGAAACGGAGAGTAGTCGGGCGAATCGAAGCCTTGCCGAGAGGGTCGTGAAGCTTGTCGGGCGAGCGTGCAGCTTGAGCATGCAACTCCTCGGGCAGGTACGTAGCTTGGGCATGCAACTCCTCGGGCATGCATGCAGCCTGTCGGGCAAGCACGCAGCTTGGGCATGCAACTCGTCGGGCACGCATGCATGCCGTTGGCTGCTGTCTGCTTTGCTGTGCTGTAACGATTGGAAAAGCAAGCATGCATGCAGGCAAGTGTATTCACGTATGCATCCATGCATGCAAATGCATATACGTATGTATGCACTTTCATGCGATTGTTTATGCATGTCTGCCCATGTGTGTTCGGGTGGAATAAAATTATAGAGAAAGCAGGCGGTCTTGCGCATGGGTCGGACGAGGCGGGCATGCCGTCTTCTGCGCAGGGGGTCTATCTGAGCGGCTGTGTCGTCGGGGATTTTAATTCTTAATCGCTGTCATTGGATACCTCTAGTATTGGTATCCGACACACCACGTCAAGAATGGCTATCATTAGTTGCTTGGCTGCTGTGAGAAGCATCTTATTTGGACCGATCATGGATTTTGACCACTAATTCATTGATCTCATAGCTTGTTTACACACAAATTTTCATTGATCTCATAGCTTGTTTACACACAAATTTTGGTCATAAAATACATCAGAAGATGATGAATTTGGACATATCTTGGATGAACAATCACGAGAGAGATAATAAGAACTTGGACTTCGATTACCTAACACTGCTGACAAAGAGAGGATGATGGTGCTCGGCCGTCCGCATCGCCCATGGGGAGGCTTGCGAGGGTCGATGAGCATGCAACGGCGTGACTGGGCCTCGCCGCCGATCCACTTGCCTGCGGAGTCACTGGACGGCTGCTTGCGCAGGGGCTTGAAGATGCGCCGGCCAGGAGCCGTCGGCGCCGGGATCCTCAAACGGTCATGACTTCGCCACCGTGGACATTGCGCCTTGGTGTGCCAGGGTCCTGGCGACGGACGCCCACGGATCCTCGGAGCCGCTCGCGGCGAGGAATTATGTAAAGCAACTAGACGGCGGCGGACCGCGGCACGCCGCTTGCCGGTGTCACCGCCTCACTGGATCCCGACTCGCCGGATGCCGGAGCCGGCGGATCCGCCGTGCCCGGGCAAGGGCATCAGCCTTTTGGGCCGAAAGAAACGGCCGGCCACATTACATAATATTTGTGAAAATACGAATATGCCCTCTGTGATATTTTTTAAAAAAGTTTGGACCCAAAAATTTGGTTCCTTTGATCTGGTTCCTGGTTCCGTTTTAGCGGTTCTTTTAATCTTTTAACCATCCGATCTAGAGCCATTAACGGCTCCTAAAATTTCCAATCATAGAAAAAAATCCTCCAATCGCTACGTGAGTGCAACTTTTCGAGACGAATCTAACGAGCCTAATTAATCCATGATTTGCTACAGTAATGCTACAGTACTCATCCTCTAATCGTGCGGTCAAAGCCCTCATTAGATTCATCTCGCGATTTACACGGGGGTTGTGGAGGTAGTTTTGTAAACTGACTTTATTTAATACCTCTAATTAGTGGTCAAAGCTGCATTTATTACGCGGCAAATTTTTTACACCCCCTAACCAAACGCGGCCATTGGCTGACCCATATCTGTCCGGACGTGACCACGGAGCCCGGACGTAGCTTGTCACTGAAGAAGTGAAGAAGACATATGCCACTCACAACTCAGCCACTGAACAAAGTAGCGTCGTCGATTGAAGAACATGACATGAGGAGTCTCAAGCTAGATCAACAATCACATGGCCACAGAGACAAGGCCTCGTTTAGATCGGCAACTTTCCAATAAGTTTTCACTATTCATCCGTCACATCGAATGTTAGCATACTAATTAGGGGTACTAAACGTGGATTAATAACAAAATTCATTCCATAACCCCGGGTAAATTCTCGAGACGAATCTATTGAGCCTAATTAGACAACGTCGTGCCACAGTAAACAATCTCTAATGATGGATTAATTAGATTTAGTAGATTCAAAATTTAATTTCCAGACGAGTTGTGTAATTAGTTTTTTTATTAGTACCCAAATACCCCTTCCGACATCCATTTTTACGATTCGACGAGTTTTCACTTTCCAAACTAAACAAGGCCCAAATGAACCGCCAAACTGATCACTGAATAAGAAACGTTGACAAATAGAGTTGTCAGTACATGCTTTTCCTCTGCCAGCCAGGTTCAGGTATTGGCCACATTCCTTCCTGCACAACGTATGCAGTAGGATCAACTGCACAGTGAAACTATTTAACATATCTATTGAGGATTATAGTTTCATTTTACCTCGTCCTTGAATTAAATATTACACCGTATGACTGTGTAGGGAATGATAAAAATAAATTTATATTTTATGAGGCATTGCTTTAATTTATTCATCAAATCGTGAACATATAGATGAGGAGGCAGCCTTGAAAACAATAAAATAAAATTTGTTCCCAAATTTGGCCTAATAAACGTTTTGAAACGAGCAAATAAAATAATGTTGTCACACCCGATTTTGAGAACAAAATCGAATGCATCGCATATGTGTGCCAGGATCAGTTCATCACACACATGCTGACTTCATCAGTGTACATATCACAAGACCATGTTCGAAAAGTAAAGAAATTACATAACATAGTACACTCACGATAGTTCGACACAAATGTCTTAAACGCAGACCGAATAACTAAACGGAACAGCTTCTGGACTCCATCCACAGGCTATCAACTGGTTGACGCGCCTAGATCTCGTCGTAGTCGCTGTAGTACTCCACTTCAGTGTTGGCTTCTGATCAGCAGGTATTTAGCAAGGATGAGTACACTGGTACTTAGCAAGTGGGGGAATATGCAAAGCCATCAAAGGGGTTCAGGCTCAAGCGGTTAGCACTTTTAGTTGGTCAAGTTTTATTAGCAAGCACCTATTTACTAGATATAAGTATATACCAACCCAAATTAAGTATAAAGTATACCAAAAGTATCCATCCAAGATCCAGAACCACAGATTAGATCATGTTTGAGTTCAATTATCATGTGAGGGTCCAAACCGCTCTTAACCGTGAGCACGGCTGATATATCAGTTTTACACTCTGCAGAGGTTGTACACTTTACCCACAGCTAGTGTTCCCTTGTTCGCCCGGGTTTGCAAAGCCCTTAAACACTTTCTTTGGTGAGTGGCGAGGGTTCACTACGAAGCCTTTACAAAGACCTAGGCATTAACTAGTGGCCCGCTAGAGTTTCAGCAACGGTGAGGTCCATAACCCTCCCTAGAGAGGACGTACCTTAGCAAAGAATACTCCTACAAGAGGACCGAGCTATGACCCCTTCACCGGCCCCCTCCTTGCCCTTCCGGTAAGACCAACTAGTCAACCCCAAGTCTAATTAATCAGCTAAGCCAGAGCCATATTAGACTGTGGTTGCACTGTTTTCTTGGGTGGTTCTCCATATTCCAATTAACCATGATGATCTTATAGTTAAGCCAGAAAGTAACAACATAAATGAAATCATGATTAATTGAGTAACCAAGTAACAGAACCAACCCAAGTTTAAGCAAGCTAAGCATTGATCTATCTAAAAGGTAGCCAGGTGGTTCAAGGTTCAAGGTAAAAAGATTCTAGTCATGTCCTAAATAGGATTCCCATCAGAATTAATGCATTGCAGTAAAGTAAAAATGTAATTAATGAATGTAAATGGGACAAAAGAGTAATCATGAAGAGGGAGGCCACTTGCCTTCCTCAAACTGTTGTGGGTCTTCTTCAAAGTGTTGCTGCTCTTCCCCTTCTTCGAACGGCACGTTCTCTAACGATCAAACAAAGCAACACAACAACATAAATACAAACAGTATACCAAACAGTACTAAAAGTACAGAACAGGCACCTTAAACTAAAGAGCATGCAGAGACGAACACGTGGCCGCGAGAATCGCTCAAAACGGATTTAAAACGACAAAGTTACACTAAAAACAGTGTTACAGGGACTAATATGCAATAACAACTAAAGTCTGCGTACTGTTTTGATAAAAACTGAGGGCCTAAACATAATTACGTATAAAAACACAGGGGCTAACACGTGAAAAGGTCAGGAGTGGACGGCGGGTTGGATAATTCAAAAGATCAAGGGCCTAAACAGAAGATGAAAGGGCATATGTATGAATATTTTGCACTGAGTATGGACTGCGGGTTAATTTTGTGAAACTGCAGGGGCTCTTAGCAAAAAGGACAGTGGCGGCCGGTCTGACCCGGGTTTGACCGGTATCTACGGGCTGATCCGGGCCGTCGGATCGAGGATGAACGATCCAAACTAAAGGGGGGCGCCGGAGGCGGGGCAAGCGGCGGCGCCGCCGCGATCCGTGGCGGGGGATCGCCGGTGAGGGCGCTGTTGGGCGCTACGATGTACGGGGTGAACCACAAATGGCATAGGGGGCAAGGGTAGGCCACGGAGAGCTCACCAGAAGGTTCGACGATGGCAGAGATGGACTGGGGTCGTGACAGTGACGAGAGGAAGCGGCGCCGGCGGTCCTGTTCAAGTCCGGCGAGTGATTAACACGAGAACAAGGCTATGGGATGAAATCAAATGGCACTGGGAGTATTATTGGGCCATGGCGAGCTCACCGGTGATGATTTCGGCGTCGGAAGGTGACCGGGAAGGGCTGGCGACGATGAAGGGCGGCGCCGGTCGGGTTGGACAGGGAAGATGGAGCTTCGGCGTCGGAATTGGGCGCAACAGTGGGTTGGTTTGGGTGCTGGTTGTGTGTGTGCGTGCAAGGGGCAAGGGTGCCGGGGTTTTATAGAGGAGCGGAGGGAGTTGGAGAGGGAGCTCGGCCGGGGGAAATCGTCAGAGGGGACGGCGGTTGCCGGCCATGGGGCGCGGGTTCGATTCGGCCGTTGCTGAGGGGAGAGGAGGGGTGGAGAGCGTCGTGGCCAAGGCGTGGGAGCGGGACGCGGTTGTGGGAGTGGCTGAGCGCGCGGGAGAGCGGCGGCGGTTTCGCGAGCGGCCGAGCGCGGCGTCGGGAGGATGAGGAAGGCGCCGACAAGCGGGCCCGGGCTGTCAGCGACACGGAGGGAGGGAGAGTGTGTGCGGGAGAGCGGGAGTCCGACGTGGGCCGCGAGCTGGGCCGGATGCTGGCTGGGTTGGGTCGGCGGGGAAAGGAAAAGGAGAATGGAGAAGTGGGCCGAGCCAAAAGAGAGAAAAAAAAGGAGGGAAAAAGAAATAATTCAAACTTTGTTTGAATTTGAATGTGGAGAGAATTTGAGAGATGTTTGAGTGAGGATATGGAATTGGAGTAGATCTTGGAGAACTCACAATCAAACAAAAACAATGCAATGGCATGCAATGCAACACTCACTTATTGAATTAACCTAATAAATTCTTATTTAAGTATTTAGGGCCACATATTAAGCAAAAGAAAATAATTTAAACCTTAATTAAATCTAAACTAATTAAAACTTGCTAAAATTTATTATATGATGGAATTTGGGTGTTACATATGTCTTCCTCTAAAAAGACGTAGAGAAAAAGTAGGAGCCCATTGCAATCACAGCCAGGACAGCGCATCCCGTCTTCCTGCCCCAGGCGTCGGCTCTCGGATCCTCGGGTAGCCAGCTAGTCGAAGGCTCCACGCTTCTAGCTGCCGCGCGCGTCAGCCGAACCTTCTCGCCCCCATGCCTCTACTGCTTCCACCTCAGGTCTCGCGGACGCGGAGCGCAATCGCATGCGATTTCTAACTCTCGCTGTCAGTCTGCCATTGAGCGTTGGTTCCAGCGCAACGCAGGGGGATTTTCTATCTTGCTTCACTCCTGGTATTTCAGTTGGATGTTGGAATGCAGATGCGGATAGGAAGTCACCCACCCTCGGTTTGTTGTTTGCTTCCGCACGGAACACGGCAGGACTGCGGTTATCTCCGTCGGCTGATCCGGTGAGCCATTTCATCAAACACCTTGCGATCAATTACTAGTTTGATGTGGGTTCATGTGATTCTAGTTTGATTTCTGAATCCCCCTCTCGCTGAATTGTTTTCTGTTTGTATATATATGTCGTCGTCCTTGTTTTGGCGAAGTAATCGTAAGGGGATTGTTGGGTATACCGAACTAGTTCAGCAACTTACTTGCAGTTAGGATTATTGCGGACACGTGATGTCAACATCTCAAGTCGTTGTCCAGTTTGTTAGTGGATGTTGCTTACACGTATTTAGCGTTCATCCCTAGCTGTATAGCCAATTTTGGAGCAGTTTTGAGCGCAATGGAATGCTCATCCTTGCTAACGGCCTACCATGTAAGCGACAAGCTTGGCAACGTGACTCATGTGGGACTCTTGACGTTTTTGGTATGTTGGTGAGTGACGGCGACGGTGAGCTGCTCTGGGTTACCATCCCGCTTGTTTCTGCTGTTGCCAGAGGTTCCTTGTTGGTTTTCCTTTAGTTAACCATGCACTTTTAAGGTTTTCGGGTTTAGTTTCCCTTATAAACTGTGTGAATTAAATTATGTTATTCTACAAGAAATTTGCAGGAATTCCCTGCCCTTTCAAATGTTCTTTCAATAAATAAACTACCATAAAGTTATCATGGTGCATTTCAGTATTGACTATGCGGAGGTATTTGTTTAAAAACAAGCACAGAAAGCATGTTGGAAATAATGGCCAGTTTGTCAGCATTGTGCTTAAGACATTGTTTAAACAGACTTCACATGATTTAGCAGTTTTCTTTGTCAGTCGTTCACTTGTTCCCTGTCATGGCTTCATCTTTCCTCTTCTTTAGTGTCTGTAGTGCTGTTATCGCTGTGTGTGTAAATTTGCGCTTGATCTTTGACTATCGTTAATTTGACAATGTGCATGCTGGATATCCATGTCAGCGCATGGACTTTTCTGGTAGCTGCCATGTCAAGTTAGATTCGGAAGAGTACAATGTCTAGGACTGCTGCAATTTTGCGACTGTCATGCCAAGCAGCCACTGCTCAGAGTCGCAGAGAGGCATCTCTTGAGCACTGTTCACGTTTCGGTGTTCCTTGGAGATGGTTCAGCTGTGCTGAGCACACTAAAAAGCCAGGCACTTCTACAACAAACCAGATCAAGTCAGCAGATCAGTACTCTTCTGTTATCATTGTTGCAAAAAGCAGCACACTGCATCGTACAGCTCATGTAGAGAATTGTTGGTTGTTTACATCAAAGCACCACTACAACCCATCACTGGGATTGTCAGGTGTTCCAAGCCTTCGTCGCATGTGTTCCTCATATACTAGCACTAAACCAGAAGGTCCCGAAAATTCTGTCTCAAAAGTGTCTTCTACAGGAGCTCCTGAAGTTGGCACTGCAGTTGATCGTGGGAACACCTTGATTGATATGTCAGAAAATGCTCATTGTTCTGCTACCGATGCTAGCGCCACTGCAGGCAAGAACTTGAAAGATCTGAATGATGCAATTACACTTCATGTCCGAGAGTTACTCAGTAATCATGCAGATCTAGAGAAGGTAGTTGTTCCACTTGGTGGGACACTGATTGGTACAGCAATGGCATGGTTTGTAATGCCTATTGTTCTAAGAAAGATCCACAAGTATGCATCAGAAGGTCCTCTCATGACAATCTGGAGAGACTCATCTAAGAAAAATAAGGCTTATCAAACGAGCTTGTGGAGTGCAATGGAAGATCCTGCAAAATATATCATCACATTTATGGCATTTTCTCAGATGTGAGTACCTATTTCACCTTCTAAGATAAACTTAGGTTCTTAGTACCTTCTTATTGTAAAATAGTAGTATTGGTAACATGATAGAATTTTTTTAATCTATGTAAATGCTTTCCAGACTCACCAGATTCCAGATTTTTCATGTTCTTTTCATATATTTCTATATTTTCTCAATGGAGACTTCATGTGATGTTCCTCTGCAACATATACATGCTAAATTATGGCTATATTGGTATTCTGCATTTGTGCATAGTAATGTTGGTAAATTGTTTTTCTACTAGTGTTATTATACAAACCATACTACTAAGATGCAGATCATATTCTGGTCAGATATTAAAGTTTGTTCTGAATCTGTCTGAGGTCTGACATTTCCTTCCTTCCTCAGGGCTGCAGTTATTGCACCAAGCATTTCAGATTATCTTCCACAGGCATGGAAGGGGGCATTTGTCGTTTCTTTTGTGTGGTTCCTTCATAGATGGAAAACTAACTTCATTGCCAATTCTATGGCCAACCAAGCTGCTATAGGAACCGACTGTGAAAAATTGTCAGCATTTGATAAGGTGTCATCATTAGGACTGATTGCCCTTGGAGTTGTAGCTCTTGCAGAAGCTTGTGGTGTGCCTGTGCAGTCAATATTAACTGTTGGTGGTGTTGGAGGTAATGTTTTAACTTACAGTCTTTGACTGTTCGTCTTTGCATGAATATTTCTTGTGCTTCATAAACGACTTTTTTTGTTGTGTGGATCTGAATCAGACCTTTATTATGTCAATAACAAATATATGCAATACAGACAGATGATCGATAACGTTGCCTTACATCTGATTTGGTAGCCTTTTACATATAGATTTGTACTGAGCATTCTTTCAACAGTCCTGTTCGTGTTTATGTTCCCTGTTTCCTGAAGTAAGGATCTTTAAATGCTAATTTGAACTTTGGTTGGTTACACAAGTATGGTTTCTGGCTTTCTGCTCAATCTGTATTAGGTTTGGCACATATAGGTAATAGTTTGATTGGTTTTGCTATCTTCAGAAATTTACATCTGTAATGTACATAACTTTCTCATAACTAAGAGCTGGATCTTTCTTTTTCTTAACTAGTAATACCAATTAATGTTCTCTTCTATATGCTGTTACAGGTGTTGCTACTGCTTTTGCTGCTAGAGATATCCTTGGTAACATGCTGAGTGGATTCTCTTTACAATTTTTAAGGCCATTCTCAATTGGAGACTACATCAAGGTCCCTGGTTAATTATCTAATAATTTTTTTGTATTATACATTTATTATCTGGAACTACAATTGATGGGTCACTACACTGCTAATAACATGGGTAAATTTTATTTCGTTTTGATAGATCATAACCTTGCTGAATAAGCCAAATACATTCCCCGAGTAAGTTGAAAGTCAATTGGATGAGAATTAATTTACCTCATTAAATTAACAAGGCTGCTAAACAATGAAAACTTGCTAGACATCAATAAGGTTCTCAAATGCTGGATAAGATACTAAAAGAATCGTGCTGCATCTGGTCTTTTTTTTTTTGTAAAATGTAGACAAAGGCTACAGAATGGGGAAAGTTTCCTCTACAAGAGTGTAAGAAATAAGAATTCACTTATTCAAATTGCATTTAACGAACTTATTAAATATTCCAAGTTAGGCATAAGAAACAAAATATCCAAAAAATGTGTTTGCATAAGACAGCATTTTTTACATGTTTTAAGTAGAGTGAAAGGAACACATAACCATGGAGAACAAATATAAGTTTATAAGACAAAGTTTAATAAAGTGCTCTGCTTTTGACAATTCATACTTCAATCATACCTCTTTATATTTGATACCCAGCTCAAAAGTTCAAGAAATGAGCACTGATACTTGAAAATTTTGAGCCAGGGTTCAGCTTTCTTCTAACCATAAGCATTCCATAGTTTAGATAGTTTTTTTTTTGGTCAGTATGCAAACTTCGAGTGACTAAAAGTGCTTCCATATTGCAGGCTGGGTCAGTAGAAGGAAAAGTGGTCGAAATCGGACTGACTTCTACTTCGCTGATAAATGCAGAAAAGCTCCCTGTTCTAGTTCCTAATTCCCTATTCTCCAGCCAAGTAATGCTACACGTTTAAAATACTATTTTTTTGTCTTATCTTTTTAAGTATATTTTGCATGTGGATTGTGTCATATTGGATGCATTACTGTTTCATAGACCACTGTTTTGATTTTTTTAGGATGTCTAATTTATAGTCCATGAAGCAGTAGTTCGAATATTTTTTACCAAGAATGTCATTTTGTCCATATCGTGATCTCTTAACAGCATCAGCTGCATCTTTTGAACCCCTGTCAGGTGCAGTTAAACCAGTTATACCAGCATTGTTTTCTTTGCTAACCATCCTTCCCAAATAGGCCAATATGGTTGGTGCCTGGCTAGTATGTGTGGACTGTACCAGCTTGATCACAGATAGGAAATACGTAGCTTACCTTATAAAAAGCCTTTGAAAATCTATAAACCTGTCAATCATACTGTTCTAGCATTACTCAAAAATACATGTTAACTCTTGACCTTATTGCCCATCCAACTGCAATCATATTATATGTATCTGTATTGCATACTGTATACATTCTTGGCTTTAATCCTGGTTCACCTTGATCATCCCAGAGTAGTGAATTTTGAAACTACTTTCTTGTGCATTTAACCATTTGATTATGATAGACAGGTCTCAGCCTACAGTTAGATTCATATTATTTCTTTTGCATAAAGCTCGGTTACATAAATTTGTGATGCAACAG
Source organism: Alloteropsis semialata (assembly GCA_004135705.1). Lineage (NCBI taxonomy): Eukaryota > Viridiplantae > Streptophyta > Magnoliopsida > Poales > Poaceae > Alloteropsis > Alloteropsis semialata. The sequence goes on from CM014270.1 coordinate 63,614,429, forward strand.
GCTCGCATTTTTAGGTTGTATGATCTAAGTACATAATTGAGATAGATTTGGCTTTTAGGTTTTTGTTTCAACTTTCAAGAGATAGCATTGAGAATTACTTCCTTGCATTTCATTATTTCTTTCTACTGTCAGATAGTATAATTCCAACTATCCAAGTGGATTCCCTCCTTAATATGATTCTTGTCCCCCAACTGCAGATAATAGTGAACAAATCAAGGGCCCAGTGGCATGTTAGCGTGTCCAAACTCCCTTTAAGAACTGAAGAAATTGAAAAGATTCCTACTATAACAGAGGAGATAAAAGCAATGTTGGTGTCCATCCCCAAAATTGATGCTCCTTACTGCTATCTCTCGCGATTAGAAGGTTCATGTGGAGAGCTCACAATTGGTTGCAACATCAAAAGCACGGTATGGTAACTGGGGTCCTCTTAAAATGATGTGCTTTTCTGATGATTCTGACATGTTGGAGGTTCCATTATTTTGGAACCACAATGCTAAATGATTGATATATCATTGAATTTCTCTATGTGCTATGTTAATAAAATGAACGTGCGTTAACTTTTTTTTGTGTCTGCAATTGCATATTAGCACTTTGCTCGAACAAACAGCCAATATACTGCTCTGTAGGGATCAATAAGCCCACTGCATCACTTCATCACTGTGGTAGGAAACAGAAATATATGACTTCCAAATATCATTTTGTGTGTATTGATTAGTCCACAGAGTGCACTTGCATAGCTTTGTTGGAGTTTAGTGGATATTGGCAATCTATGTGGTGGTTTTACTCCCGTCCCAAAAAGAATGCAACTACGTGTTGCGTGCCACCTAAAGTGGTTCATGTTTGGCCAAGTTTCTAGCAAGTTATATTCATATTTATGGCTCTAAATAAATTTATTATGAAAATACATTTTGTAACTAATCTAATGATATTTATTTCATATTATAAATATTGATATTTTTTAATCTATAATTGGGCAAATTTGAGATACTAAAAGGTGACACTGTGCTAGAATTGTATTCTTTTTGGGACGGAGGGAGTATGTTCATTCTCTGCATATTGGTGCATCTAGGAAGCAGCTTGGCATCAAAGTTGAGCTGAGCTTAGCAGAGCTTTCAGACTTTCATATATACCTGACCCAACCCAATCTCCTGGCTGACAAACGCTTTTCTGTGACCACAGAAAAAAGAGGAGTGGTCGTCTATAGAACAAGACATTCTCCTGAAAGCTGCCGGTATCATGAAGCGACATCAGCTTTGGACCGCCGTGTGAATCAACAGCGTGACTTATAGTTTCAGAATACCAGAAGACACAATTGGCATGATCTGATGCTCACGTGGGAGGGAGGACTTGTGTAAATATTCTTTCTTCTTTCATCTATCTTACTGTTACATGAATAAGAGACAAAAATAAGGGATATGAATTACCTATACAATTTGTCTGTGTGATAATTACAGTTGCTGGTTGATCTCCCAGTCCTCACATACACCCACGTCTATGGTCATCGTCTTGTTCCCGTCCTCTCCTGCCCCGGGAGACGACAGCACCCTGCAGCAATTCCGCCTCGGAGACTGCAGCGGGTTCATGCAAAAACTACCCCGGTCAGCATCGCTACACTAGGTACTACCCCGGTCAGCATCGCTACAGAAGGGTTCAGTCAACATGAAGAGAGCTCGGCGAGGATTACCCTGTCCCACAATGCAGGGTCGGGCTTCTTGACCACGAGCACGCTGTCGAGCAGCGCGTCCGGGTCGGGGATCTTCCACCGGCACGGGGGGCGCGCCTCGTTGCGCCGCCGCCACCGCTGGTACCTCGTCACGGTGGTCTCCCCTCCGCGCGCCACCGCCCGCCGCGCCGCCGCCAGGTAGTACAGCGCGGGCTGCTCGCACGGGTTGCGCGCCAGCGGCCGCGTGTTGAAGGCGTGCGACTTGTAGTCCGCGCGGCGGTACCAGTTGAGGAAGGTCCGCGCGGGCGTCTCCATCTCCCGCGGCGAGATCATGCCCCTCGTCACCATCACCACGAACCCCCACGCCACCGACACCGTCCACCGCTTGGCCTCGTCGTAGCAGATGGACTGCTGCATCACCCCCGCCGAGTCCAGCGCCACTGGCCCCTCGAACAGCCTCCGCACCGCGGCGGGCCGGGACCGCGCGCTCGGGAACAGCGGCCGCACCACGTCGAGGTGGTGCAGCGACACGAGCGGCGCGACGGGGTGCGCGGCGAGGAGGCCCAGGAGGTCGCCGTACACGTCGTACTGGTGGAACCCCGGGTGCCTGGTGAGCGGCACGCCCAGCTCCGCCATGCACGCCTGGATGCGGTCGTCGCTGCCGTACAGCGACGGGTACCGCCGGATGCACGCGTCCTGCGTCCGCTCCAGCCTCGCCGCCAGCGGTCGGCTGATGGCGAAGCCGCCGCCACCGAACGCCATCCCGTACGAGAAGTAGATGTTCTGCAGGTGGCTCTCGGAGGGGGAGCCGATGTAGTAGGGCTGCCGGTGGTCGAGCCTGCCGAGCACCGCGAGGAGGTTGTCCGGAAGGAAGACGGTGTCGTCGTCGCCCATGACGAACCACCGCGCGTCGGGGAGGCCGAGGCGGAACGTCTCGGAGACGATGCGGGAGATGCGGATGGCGGAGCGGTGGCCGCGGCGGTGCGTGTAAGGGAAGCCGGAGGTGTCCGAGGAGACCTTGATGGGCGGCAGCCCCACCGGCACGCTGGAAGGCCGCACGGCGCGGTCCATCCACACGAACCCGCGCATGCCCCCGCCGGGGCGCCACCAGATCTTGATGTACTCCTTCCGCTTCTCCCACAGCCGCGCCGACGCCGCGATGCCGAACACCACGTGCTGCAGCGTCGTCGCCGCGGCCACCGCGGGAGGAGGAGGTGGTGGCGGTGGTGGCGGCGGCGGCGGCGATGGCGATGGCGTTGACAATGTAAGGCTATTATTGTTGGTAAGGCGGGAGACGGCAAAGGCGGTGGCCATGCCCTTGGCGAGGTCATCCGGCGGGCAGGCGGGGGTGGAGGAGAGAATGACGTGGAGGGTGTAGAAGATGTAGAGGACGGTGAGGGGGAGAAGGAGCAGGAGGACGAAGCGGAGGAGGGAGGCCGCCGGGCTCTCCTTGCCGCCTCCTCCGGCGGCGGCCTTCATTGCCCGCGCCGTCTCCGGCCGTCGTTACGTCCCCAGTTGTGTTTGTTCCTCCTCGCCGCCGGCTTCTTCGTGGACGGCGGGGGCAGCTTCCGGTGGGAGCGACCAGATTCGTGCGGGGACGAGAGAGGAGGAGTGAGATTTTTACGGAACGGGCGGAGGTGGAGATCGGCAGGCTGCGCATTCTCCTCGCGCTTTGGTGGCTCATCGGCTCCGTTTGTTTCTCCCGCTTTCGGTTTCAGTTCTTCGTCACTCTTGTTCGCCATGCGTAACGCAGCTCGTTCGCGGTCACGCACGGCCGGGCACGGCGGCCCCGCGGCCGCATCAACTTGGAGCGAACGATGCTCCGCGTAGTGGTTGTGGGCTGAAACCTTCACCCCGTTTGGTTTTTCAGCGCTAGATACTATTCACAACTTTGACCACTAATTAAAGGTATTAAATAAAGGTATTTTACAAAACTAACTCCAGAACTCCTGCACTAGGAACCCTGAAGAATCTAATGAGGCCTTTGATCGCATGATTAGAGGATGATTACTGTCGCATCACTATAGCCAATCATCGATTAATTAGGCTCATTAGATTCGTCTCGAAAAGTTACGCTCATCCGTGAAGAGGTTTTACAAATAGACTTTATTTAGTACTTCATGTAAGAAAGATTCTCTCCTAGCATAGCTTTACCAGCCACACCTTTACCAGCCTAGGTGTAATACTATTTTGATTCATAAAAAATATCCATGAAGATAGTTGTTGAGCCATGTGTGTGGGCATCCCAGAAGCCTAATAGAACTTGTTCTTGATGGAGTGTCGCCCCCAGATGTATTATTACCGGTATTGGTTTTGAGAAGGATAGGATCGTAGAAAAAACATTGAATGTGTGATTTTTTTTATACAAGTTTTCTATCAAAACTCTATACCATCAATCACTATCCTCAGGGATTGAATCCGGCTCCCGGCGTACCTGATAACTACGCTCATACACGTCAATTCATGGAATCTGCTCCGGCTCCAGGGGGACGAATCCATATAGGGCTTCACCGACGTTGGTATTTGCCTACACCCCATTCTATGAAAAACTCCTACACTCCAAATATTCTATTCTATATAATAGGAAGGCCATTCACTTTAAGAGGAAATGGAGCTGCATAGCGTCGCCTTCAGACTGGTATTAGCAAATGCTTTGTTGATCTGAACCGAACAAAGACACATCTTTGGTGCAGTTTTCCTAAAGGCGGCTCACAGGGAAGAGATCCGTTTTGTCAATCAGCAAAACCAGTTTTCGTAGAATCCGAGGATAGAACCTTTTTCTCGAAGTAGAGATGGGGCGCAATCGAAGTTGCCGTTGAAAACCTTACCGTTGTAGGATCTACTGCCGACTGAATCAACTAACGGATGTCTTATAGGAGGTGATCTAAGTTCTTGTAACCTAGCCCATACTTTAGAGCCCTCTAAATACATATTATAATATTTTGCTAATTGAGGTTTTTTAATATGGGTTTGCCCGCAGCTTGTTAAAATATATGGTATCTCCTCCAGGGATTCCAATTCGTCAATGAGCTGTCTTGAGATCGCTTGCCTACGCTATCGGGTGCAGTGAGTGCTCTGAATGATGAGTTACTTGTTCAGCGAAGCGGGTCGCCTGTCTCCTTGTTCGGGACTGCAATCGTGCCTGCCAATTGGGGAAGGACACGGGCCTGGCAACCGCTCGGCTCTAGTAAGGGAAACTGGTATGTCTCACATCATTGCTCGAAGACTGGAAAAACGGCAAGTTAGCTCAGTTGGTTAGAGCAAAGGACTGAAAATCCTTTTTTGCTTGACTTGTTGACTTGATTTGAGAATATACTTCATTTACTTTCTTTCATCGTTGACAGAAACTGAACTCAAGACAGACCTTCCAGCTTGATCTTATTGATGGATCATTCTTCACAATCTCGATCTGAAACAGACACAACATGTTTCATTCCTTTCGTCTGGCGGCGAATCCTGGTTATTTCTATTCATTCAAGGCAAAGATTAACCCGTTAGCGTATAGGAACTACAGCATATGAAAGTTGGGTGGATACTCCTATTTAATTGGTTTAACCAGAAACAGAGGATAGGATGAGATTAGGATTCGAAAAGTAAACCTCCAAAGGAAGCCTTCCACTGGCAGGCGATCGTGTTTTTCACAGGATTTCTCGTTACTCATGTCAACATTCTCACTTCTGATATCTCCAGGTCTTGTCACCAAAAACCTTCCCCGCGTCATATTCTTCTTTGCCTTCTCTGGCTAGGATCTCACTTATATGGCCCTTTTTTTTCTTTTCTTAAGCCTCAGGGTGTGTTAAAGTAATCTCATTTTAAAAGAATTCCTGCCAAGATGACGGATCCAGCCGTTTCCGGCTCGGCCCGGGAAAGCGCTGGCAACAACATAAAGAAAGGGGTCCATGTAGCTGCTGCGCCCGCCACAAGCAAGGCCAAAACATGTGTGCCGGGCGTGCGACCCATCAACCTACTAGCAATAGGGGAAAAAACTTAGCATGTCGCAACAGTCGATTCGAGGCGTCAGCAAAACACCGCCGTCTGTTCCTAAAACAAAACCCCTTAGCGCCCCGGGACGGGAGTGGGGGACGGCCCTACGCAGACAGCAGCAGCACCGGCTCTACGAAGTCCGAATCGAATCTTTCGGTTGGCTTTCCCGTGAATAAGAATAGCAACATTTGGAACATTGGATATAGTACCTCATTGTGCCGGATCCTTAACCCTTCTTTGCCTCCTGCTCTCCCTCGCGCATAGGTGTCCAAAGCTAGCCTTTTCTCCAGTAGTAAAGTGGTAGTTTGCTAGAAAGCTGATATGTTGCTGAGAGAGAGGTTAGTCAGATTGATTTCTTTTTCTTCCTTTTGCAATTGAGCTATTAAGGTGGGGATGTGTAGGCGGTTCCTCCATCGCTCGAAGGGCACTCGTATGTCCAACGTTCCATCCTCTTTCAAATAGAATAGCAATCCCAGAACCTACATGACTGGTCCACTTAGGCAAGCCGGGTGAGGAATCTCCTCCGAAAGGGTCTCCATAGTGAAATCTTCGATTAACGAGTTGTCTTGGGCTTTGGGATGGCTTTTGGGCCTTCCTTTGGAGGTCGCACATTCTCCTCATGGATATTTGGTATCTCAGATCAAATAACGTCATGACTTGATCACTCGAGCTCAACTCAATGATGAGAAGACTGTTGACACTCCCTTGGAGCTTTACGTTAAACTCTGTCCGACTGATGGCTCACCATTATCTGATCCGACGCAGTACAGACAGTAGGTCGGCAGTTTGGTTTATCTGACGATCTCTTGCCCAGATGGCTTCTTCTCCTCGAAAGCTACAACTAGAAAATATATTCTTCATTGCCGGTGCGAACCCTTCTTTTGAATAACAACCATTGGCAAGATCAGCAAAATCCGAATACTAATCCGAGGAAAGCCTATCCCTACTTCCCTTTGCTGTCTCCCACAACCCTTCAAGATCACCAACATAATCCCTGAAAAACATTTGAACAACGTACCGGACGAAAGGTAAGTGTGAAGGGCGAAGTTGCGAAGGAAAAGTCGTTACCGCTCTTAGTACAGTTTTCATTCTATAGGAAAACCTAGATAGTGCGCTCATTCTGGATAGAGTTATTGTCTGTTCGAGACCTTAACCCGGTATAACTAGCCGGATAAGCAATTCCTACGAGTGGTAGGCTCATAGATGATAAAGGTATTGATTAGAGAATAGAAAGAGAAGGTGGGGAACATCGAGGATAAGAATTATATCTTAGTCTCGGAGCTAGATCTATCCGCTAGAAGGTAAGATAGATTAGAACACTATCTGAGCACCGACTAGTGATTTCACAAGTGGCGAGGCTAGTGAGAATAAGTTATCCATCTGACTGATAAAGCCTACCGAAAGTAGAGTGTCTTGTCTCTATGAGTCCTCTTATCCCTTTCGGGCTTTAGTAGCTCCAATCTATGGCATGAGTTGGTGATTGCCTTCCAACTAATGGGTTGTGGAGTGCTAGGTACGCTAAACAAGAAAATGCAATTCCTTGTTTAGCATCTAGTTGAGTGGGTGCTTGCCAATGGATGGTTCTTCTTTCCCTTCCGATACATAAAAACGATTTCTTTGCCTTCTCACTAGTGGTCTCAATCCTTGACTCGTATCTCATATTAGGTGCCCTACTTCTTTTTATATCTAGGAACAAGCGTCGGAGTCAATATCCAAGTAGCAGCGAAAGCTGTCCAGCCGAAAGACAGATCTGACAAAGCCGGTGAGGGGGGCAAGTGTTCTTCGGTGGGAAAGTGAACTCCTGGGTCTGGAACCAGGGGGGTTGCTCCGAGAAAAAATCCTTTCTTTCTCGTCCACTCCAGGGGGTGCGGACACACCTGCGCGGATTACAGGTGACGGTTACAAGAATGGCGGGGAAGTGAAGAGTACCCGACGACATTCAGGGATGAATGTAGGTCGATCAAAACAAGTACTTTTGTTTGGGGCTAGGGCATAATTCCTTCCCTCACTTCACTACGACGAGGAAAAGCATTGGACTAGCTATGATATTTGGTCGACTGCTCTATGACGATCTGACCTCTTTCCTGGGCTCTGCTCGCTCGTCTACGCTCCGACCAATTCAGTAAAAATCGAAAAAACGATGTTTCCTTGAAAAAGTCTAATAAATAGTAGTAGCAGTCAAAAAGTGCACTTTTTCCATGGGCTCGCCCTTCGGGGATAGCTGAGTTCACGAAGTGCACCATTCCATCGATCAATAGAATAGGTTGCCGTATAGGGCAGGGAGCCTTTGTTGGTAGGAGCCGAAACCCAGGGAAAAAAGAAAAGCTGGTACATCGTTCATAGCGACCGCACCTCCCATGTGCGAAGGCTCCATTCAAAGAAAAAAAGAATGGAATAGGACGAGGCGGGCAGATCATCTAGAATCTGGTCGGACTAATGCGCACCGGCAATCCATAGTAGAAGTTCTTTACAGGTTTGGTTTTCCTTTCTGATCAATCGAATGGCTTTTACTAAACCTCAAACAGGGTGGGCTTACTGTGGTACTACTTAAATGGGTTACGGTCCTGTTTCCCTGTTGAGATCTGATTTCTTTATATTGACTGCTAGTTCGATGTAATGATCTGTCTATCTCTGCCGCGCCTCCTCTCGAGAGGAAAGAAACTACATCTTTTGTTCTCAACAAGAGCATTCCCTTCATAACCTGTAAGTGGGCCAGAGTGTTCTTTGAGATCGGTACTTCGCCACAAAAAAGAAGTCTCCCTTTCTCTTTTGTTTTGGTAGCAGAGCTGAGAAATATGGAGCACAACTAATCTTCCAATGGGAAGATCAACAAAGGGTACCAAAGCAAACATCCCTTTTCCCCTTGCCTGCCTCCCCATGACGAATCCTTTGTCTACCTGGATCTTCAAAGAGCCTCATAGCAAAAAATTCTCAAGCAGAGAAGCCATTTCTTTCTCTCTGGGCCCCTGATCCGCGTAGACCAAGGGCGAACACTCATCGTTTACGGCATGGACTACCAGGGTATCTAATCCCGTTCGCTCCCCATGCTTTCGCACCCCAGCGTCGGTAGGGACCCAGAGAGCTGCCTTCGCTTTTGGCGTTCCTTCGTAGATCTACGGATTTCACCCCTACACACGAAATTCCACTCTCCTCTGTCTCACTCAAGTTAATTGGTTTCGAGAGCCTAGACTACATTTCCTCAAACTCTTTCTTCTCAAGAATGGGGATCTCTTTCTTTATTCACTGCTTTATGGGTTGGACAGCTCTACTAGCTATACCGTAAGGTGGGGGACCCATACCTTTATTCTATTCCCGTGCTTAGAGCGAGTGAATGAAAAGCTACGCCTGCTGCTTGTGTTGATTGAAAAGAAACCTGTCGGGAGACAGATCGATGTAGGCGCTCGGATTATGGTAAAATTGCCTTATTAAAGAAAAGAGCTACTCCCTACCCGCCAACTATCATCTGTAATGGAGATCACATTGGTGGGGATATAGGCCGATACGTCTCCAGCTTGTGTTTCAATCACGGGTAACGCAGTCAAGCTACCTGCACCTGTCTGGTCCGATCGTTTAGCGGCTCAACTTCTTTGCCGAAACTACTACTTCCCGCCGGGGGTACTCCACTTGAGGAGGCAGTTTTCGAATCCGATCTTTCTGTCTTCCCATAAGAGCGGGACGGTGAATTACCAGTAGGGGCGGGCCCAGAATTCCATGTACGCCTATTCCACGGGCCCCCTCCCGGGTGAGGATTAGCTCATTATCAGGCAATCACTTATTCCCTCGTGTGGGGCTAATCGTTTTCATTTACCATCTCATGGAAAACCCTTTTCGTTCCGCTTAGCCCTATCGGGTATTTTAGTGATAGGTTCTATAAGAACTGGACGATCCTGCAAAATAGAATAAACACATGGCACAGCTGGGTGCTAGAATAGTAGTTAATAGAAGTTCTAGTCACTTAAAAAAATAACCACTGCTTAACTTAATTAGATCGTAGAAGATAAGCAAGCGGGTTCGGGCAGTTAGTCCTATTTGAAGGTAAGAAGTTCGGGTAGTAAGGGCGTGAATTTTGGCTCTACGTCCGGTCGTGCGTGGTATGTTCGCGATTCGTACAAATGGAAGGCATCGCGTTGTTGGAGAGATAGAATGGAGTTCTTCACGAAGTTCGAGACAAAGGAAAAAAGAAAAGTTTCTCTATAGCCTCTGCGTTTTGAGACATTATGGCTTTGGGGTCGACCCCGGAGTTTTCATAAAAAGAATGGTTCTTTTATGCAATTATGAACGGGCAGGCCTCTTGTGAACCACTTAATCGGATTTTTAAACAGGCACTAGCTTCCGCTAAAGAGACAAGAAAAAAGGGTGGTATATAGAAGCTCCAGGTTAGCGATCATCAACGACTGGGCAATCTTCTTCTAATTCTCAGAGCGGAATGGCACTGTAAGTTTCATGATCTTTTGATCAAAAGAAATGATGAATCCAGACGATCTACGATCAAGGTACGAGGAATTCTGCTCGATCTTCTCCTGGTTCAGAATTGGCGTAATGTGCCGGAAATAACATATCGTGATCCTAGTACGGGCTAGGATTGGCTCCGGTTCACTAAAAGCTTGGGTCGAGGTCCTACGAGGTACCCACTACTCGGAGTACCCTCCCACCAAAAAAAGATGTGTGGTTCGGTGGTTTGACCAGAAATGCTATGCTTACGCACAAGACCACCCCTCTTCCCGAAAGCTTCGCGGGGACCTTTACTACTTTACGACGACGGGGGACCGCCTGAGGCAACAAAGACTATTCTTATCCTTTAGAATTGAACCCACTTAGACTGGTTCATTCAACCATTTTGTGTTCCATCCTTCTTCTACGAGAAGTGAAAGAGGCAGTGTCATCACGACAGCAATGCCGATAGTCATCCGTCTTATCCGTCAACTTCAGCAGACTAGTGGTAGTCGAACGAATAGCAATCCATGCTGCCAACTAGTAAACTTGTCCTGGCTGTGGATAAGCCTTCTTGGATCCAGCTAGTTGGGAAGTCTATTCTATCTGCGAAAGGTGAGGGAAGTGAATGCAACTCTAAGAAAAAAGCTAAGGCTCGGAGCCAAACAAGAGCAATGAAAAGTGCCTCCAACAGAGGAGGGAGTTCCTCATCAAATCTAACCAAAAACTCCTAATGAATGTCCTCATAACGAACGGGATGAACAATATTGAGAAGCAGAGGGAAAGACGGGAAGGATCAATCCGGCTTGGCAAGATGGGGATACCCGAAAATAGGAAAGGAAGAAGTCAATAGTCAAGGCTAATGTGTCTCGCTGGGGCAGTTAGGAAAGTAAGCAGGTCATAGTCACACCCCTTCTTCATTCCATTTTATATTCTAGAACTTCGGGTTTCATAGACTTTTCCCACAATAGAGGCTTTGTTCTTTTTGATAAGCTCCCGCCTTTCCCTCTGCTTCTCAATATGCTAGATGCTAGAAAACCAAACAAGGCCCTTGTATAGAGCCCAATCAGGTACAACAGCTATTCCCTTTCACATTGGAGGCCCGTAACTGAACTAATGGGCTTAGGTACTGTTTGAACTGGAGCCCATGGGCCCTTTTTAGCACGAGTGAGAGAGCCCAGGCCCCAGTACGCTAACGCTAAGCGGATTCGTCCTTTTCCAATCCTGTTGTCTCTATCTAATTCCGCTGTTGGCGACGGAGGCGAAACAGACCCGATGTTAACAGGTGCAGAGTTCTGGGGATGTTTCCGTTGCAGCTAGGCAATCCTCCTTGCCGTGAGGGGGCGGCACTCTCTCTGAGCGTGCCCTTTGCTTTTGAACGAAAGAGGGGAAGTTATTACTGTTACTCTGCTGTAGCTCCACCATCAGAGGGGTCACTCACTGTTTACCAATTACCAATTTACCATACGATCTTTCTCTCTCTCTTTCTTTGCTGCTGAAGCAAATACCAACAAGAGCAAAACCAATCATACTTCCCAAATGGGCCGTTAGAGAGAGTGACGTTAGAGAGAGTTCGCATCTGCCCTCGAAACAAAGCCGAGAGGACATTCGTCCCTTTTCCTTTGGTGAGCGAGACACGACAGGAATTTCAGAAACTCTCGCCGGTAGGCCCACTCGTTTTCCGGCACGTCGAAAGCGTGCTGGGCCAAAAGCCCTCGACGTCTCCCATGCATGATGGCGAAGCCCCCCGTGGTAGTGGGACCTATGCTTGCTCACTATCCTCCTCCTCGCCCATCACCAAAGTCCGTCCAATTTTCTCATCTTCTCAGACGAAACAGCTCCGTCCATCACTGGTCTCATTCGCAGCACAGAGCCGCAGACTACCAACAAGGCAACAAGCACAAAACGATCGCCACGCTCTTTCGCATCCGTTGACCGTTGCTCACTCCATGATCACCAGAGAGGCAGAGATCTGCAAGTAGAAGGTTCCCGGCTGTAACGGGCTGGAGCTGAGTGTGCAGGAAGGGTGGAGGTAGCTTCTAGAGTTTGCTAGCTTCTCGCTTTGTTTATACTGGCCTATACAATGGGTTAATGGCCAAGTGAATCGAATCGTCCATGTTCTCTCTCTTATTAACGGAGGGAGGAATGTTCGTCGCAGGCAGCTACTCGGGATGGGAATGGAATTACCGCATAGAATAGTGCCCGCCCGCGGCTGCCGCCCGCCAGTACTCGGTTGCTGTCGAGCGCTACGCATTGACCCCATGCGGCCGCGTATTCTACGGGTGCGCCTTGCCTCTCCGGCAGGTCATCAGGTTACACCACGCCAAAATGGGTCAAACGTGATCAGATCGTCGATCGGTCCCTGTCACTTAAATTGTCACCAGGTGGAAATCATAAAGAAATTTTTAAGACGAAGAAGCGGGTTTGTTTTCATCGTCAGGTTAGAATAATCGAGCCAGATTTGTCTTCAGCATGGCAGCGGGCACAAACAAATGGATGGGGAAAACAATTCCAACGATCTGGGTGAAAGAAACGGCCTGTAAATGGAGCAGAAACTGCAAGGGATCCGTAGTTCTTGTTCAGCAAATTTGATTTCATTTGCGAAAAGATTCACAACTCCACGGATGGAAGATGGAATCGGGCCTACTACACAGCAACCTAACTTGGCTAATTTCCTAGAGGTAATTCTGTTTTCATTTGTTTTTTCATTTTTTTCTCCCTTCTGGAGCTGCCGGAAAAACTGAGGCGGTCTCCATTTGCCGCTGGTTTCGCCGGGCGACGCCGTGGCCGTCGAAGGCGGCGAGGGCACGAGGCCAACCGTGTGCTACTGCTGCAGACTTGAGTGGTAGTTGAGCAGCTCTGGCGGCGGGTCACCTCTCTGACCGACCGTCCGGTGTGGGCCGCACATGAGGACGCGGTTTGCCTCGCCACGGATTCGCGCGTGGCGTGCCAGTGCCAGCACAGCGCGCGCGCGCGCAGCGGCTCACTGGAAGCCGCCGAGGCCGTTGAGCAGCAGCTCGTGCGGCTGCAGCAGCGTCGGGGTGGGCACCAGCAGCAGCGGCGTGGACGGCAGGGACGACGGGTAGGACATGTCGTAGTCGGCGGCGGCGTCGGACCACGGCGCGGCTGCGGCGACGGCCCAGGGGTCCAAGGAGGCGGCGGCGGCGGCGGCACCGGGGATGAGCGGGGCGCGGCAGAGCGGGCAGGTGCGCTGGTCGTGCGCCATCCAGCGGTCGAGGCAGCCCCGGTGGAAGGCGTGGCGGCAGTTGCTGAGGCGCCGCACCTCGTCGCCGGCGCCGATGCCGCTCAGGCACACCGCGCAGTCGCCGTCCCCGCACGCAGTGCCCGCCAGCTCCTCGAACCGCACCACGGGGAGCGCCTCCTCGATCAGCACCGCGGGGACGGACCTGAACTCCGGCCGCCGGTGCTGCAGCGGCGCGGCCGCGTGGTGCTCCTGCGCCGCCGCCTCCGCTCCCGAGGGCGGCGCGGGGTAATTGTTGCAGCCGAGGTCGATGAGGTCGCCGAGCCCCACGGCGTCGAACGCCCAGAGGAGGAAGCGGTGGAGGTGGCCCAGGAGGAGCAGCACCTGCAGCAGCACGCGCGGGAGCAGCATCTCCGAGTAACCCACGGGGAAGCCCATCGTCGCGTCGATCTTGGGAGCCGCTGGGCAGCTGCAGAGCGGAGGCGGAGCTCAGTGGTGGCGCTGGTGCGTTCGTGCGTGCGTGGTCGCGTGGTGGAGGACTGAACCGGGAGGCAGGTCGTATATAAAGCGGCGAGCGAGCGGAGCACGCGGGGGCCGGCCGGGGAGGAACGCGGAAACATCGGTGACGGCCGCGGGAAGTGGTTGGTTTGCGTGTGCGGGCGCGTTGGCCTCGGGGATTGGGCGAGCGGTGGTCCGGTGGACTTGGACTCGTGCTGGAGGCTCCGGACCGGAGCTCGGCGACCCACCCGTGACGTGACGGCGGAGACGGAGGGGGAGTTTTCCAAGGCCTGTCTCGGCGTGCTACGTGATTTGCTGTGGAAGTAGCCTGTTGGTCCTACACTAGTCAGTAGCACTCGAGAATATTAGTCTTTTTCGAGAAAAAAAAGATAAATATTTTTTTAGAAAAAATTAAATGCAAAGATTATTCTGGGGTGGCCTCAATTGTTACAGTGTCACCACATGTACGGCTCCTCCCGTCATTTTGAGTTGTCTACTTGTCTTAAGTTAATAATGTCAGACTTTGGTTGCAGTAGATTTATCTTGTTACAAATGTCACTTATGACCGAAGATAGTAAACTAAAGGAACTCGTAAACGTTTCCCCATCAATTCACGTAGAAATGTCATCTACAAATAATCTTTTGTATAGATGTCATGTCGGGAGTATTTTCTTATCTCCAAATCGGGAGAGTTCAAGGTGGTGAGCTATGGGCTGTCCTGTCGGGGATTAAAAGGGAATCGATGCTTGCAGGAAGGTTCTATGCATTCTTTTGCTGCGCTTTTTTTTTTAGAGCTAAACGGCCAGAACAGAGGCTGAGAAAGGGAGGTTGGTCCCCGGTTTGTCTCGTCTCACTTGCGGTCGCAGCTGCTGAGCTAGCTGCCTGCAGCATGTTCCCAAGATCGTCTGCTCCAACTTGGGCAGGTACGTCCGTTCGTCAATTGGGATGGCATGTCGTCTTGCAATTACTGGGTCTAGAATTCTTCCCTACTTCCACATACACAGACTGACGGACTGTTCTACGACAAACAGAGCATTTGGTTTTGACTCGAATTCTTCTCGTTCATGCACATCACATATAGTAGTAAAAGGTCGGCTGGCCCGTTTTGAACTTCGAGTGGCTGGCGGCTTGTCTGATTTGGTGTCACGCATGCACTGACCTCTAATCTCTGTGACTACAAACATATCCATGACCATTAGTAGAACCTTAACAAAGCGATACCTAGATTAAGTCCTTAACAAAGCGATGCCTAGATTAAGTCCCCACCAAACCACTTTCTTGAGAAGTGGTATGGTGCCGGCAGGAGACAACGATGGCATCTTCTCGGCGATCTGCTTGCAGCCCACCTCTTGGACCGGCCAGCCAATCGCTGCTATTTTTCTGTTGGGCATTTTCGGAGTCCCAGCTCATATAGCAGTGCAGAGCAAATGTACCGTTTTATCCTGAAAGCCAGTCAAGATCTGTTCCACAAGTAACAGCTTGCACAGCTGATGAATGATGAACAATTAGATTATTACCATATTTGGCAGGCTTAGCAAACGGTGCATGAAAAAAAAAGAAAAAAAAACTTCAATAGTAGCTGAGTAACAAACTTGTGGCAGTGCGTGCAAACTTCACGCTAATGCAATCCTAATCTGGCCTGACGAAAAACTACCTTTATTTTGCCGTTCCCTCATGATTGAACGGCTTCTTTTTCGGGGGCGTGGAAGTAGTTTGCTGATCACATCAACCAGCTGAGCATCCTGATATGATATGAACAGATGGAAGCAAGCCAGAGACATCGGGTTTCTTAAAAGCCCCTGGCTTTTCCTGCCACCAGAGGGCTCGAAGAGCTCCCTCAATTTTTCAGAAATCAAATCGTAATCTAACTTAGTGTTATTATATATTGTTATAAATAAGCAATCTGTATTTTTGTAAATTAACCAGCACTCCTATTTAACCATTCTTCTCAAACGTTGTCACAAATGAACCCTCCTACTTTTTGAAAACCAATCCGCACTTTAGTTATAAATGTTATTATTAGACATTGTTACAGATAGACTATTTGGATTTTCATAAATCAACCAACACTCGTATTCAACTATTGTTCTCAGGTATTGTTACAAATAAACGATCCGACTTTTAAAAATCATTCCGCACTCCAAATCAACAAACTCGAGCAATAAACTTGTTTTGATATTTTTCAAATATATCCGCAAAGAATTTTTATTCCAATGTGATGTAGAAAAACTGGAGGATCTAAAATGACATGCATGGTGTTTGTTTTCGTGCTTAGCACCTTTGATTACTTAACATTATTTAGGCTCTGAACTAAGACCAACAGATCTGACATGATGTTACTTTTGCTTGATGTCACATCCCATTATTGTCATTGAATGACTTTTATCTTTAATACCATATTAAAACTTGTTGTTGCTCAAATTGTTTGTTACTTTTTTACGAACTATGGTCTAAAATGCTTATTGTTGATTGAACTTCCATGCACGATATTATTTTTTTACGAAACACCAGTACAGACGCAGATGCTCACACACGCACAATATTGTTGTGACCATACTTTGGATGATATGCATCTAACAAGAGATGGACCCGCTTTCATGGGGACTTGAATGGTTTGACAAGAACAAATATGTTCCATTATCAAAAAAATATGTTCCACAAGCAAGGCTTTGCTTTTTTACGTATATATAACTTTTTGCTAAAATATTTATTACTTCGTTTTTTGATACATTCAGCGTCTACTACGTCAAAGAGAATATCAATAATATAATTATGTATGTTTTTAATGTCTATATATAATATTTTCGTTATAAAACGCGCAAAGCGCGCCAAATGTTCTTAGTGTAGGGAAAGGATTTGGTTGCTTGCACGTGCCGAAAGAGACGCCCACGATCAGCCTGCAGCCGCCAGCAGGGGCAGCAGCTCTAGCCTCTAGCTAGCTAGTCAATCGATCGGTCGTGCGTGACTTCAGAGTCTCCAGCTGTTGGCAAGAGACGCCACCGCACTGACGGCCGCCGGCATCACAGTGCTCACCTTTTTTTTTTTAAGGAAATCACAGTGAGCGCTTGTGATGTGGCTGCAAATTAGGCGAGAGGATAGTATATATAATCGCACGATAGGGCAGGGGGTTTATATATCTGCACGAGATTGATTAGTTTGTGATTGGTGGCGTGTTCTTTAGCTACCTCGCGCGCCAGGCCAAAAAGTACGAGATTAGCCTGACAACCGATGATCGATGCTGCTAACTTGGTCTATGATTTAATTCAAATGTTGTTAAGCTGGCATTCCACACGCCCATCTAGAACAGAACACTTCATCTCCCGCCAATATTATAGTCTAGGAAATGTCGCATGCCAAAGTAGTGCTTCTTTAATTAGCTCATGCTTGTTAGTTTCGAAAATAAAAATAGAATAGACTCCGATAAAAGGCTAAAGCTCTCTTTGGATAAACTAAACTAATGCCCCATGCTTGTTAGTTTCAAAAATTAAAAAAAAGACAGAAGCCAACAAACTATGAGGCTAAAGTTTTGTTTGGATTAATCCTAAAATTTCTCGCAAAAGTGTGTAAGGACCTTGATGTCGCCTGGGGGGAGGGGGGAGAGGTAAATAGGCGTTTCTGCAATTTACAAAAACTAAAACCCAACTGTCAGCACTGCAACCGGTCAGACCGGTTCCTGAAACCGGTCAGACCGGTTTCCAGGAATCGTTCTGACCGGTTCCATCTCACAGCACGCAAACAAATATGGATAAACCCCCTTTAACAAATCTAGCACAAACCACTTTTGGTGACAAGCTTCAATAGATGTTCCCAAGTGTATTTATGAAGCTCCTGCACACAGCACTAGTATACCAAAGTAGAGATATGCGGAATTACAAGTAAATGCTAGAATTGACAAATGTAAGAAAATAGAGACAAGACACAAAGATTTGTTTACCGAAGTTCAGATTCACTGCTTGCACTAAGCAGCCACGAAGGCACAGTGAATCCTAGTCTCCGTTGAGGTGCTCACGAAGAGCCGGGTTATCACCTAACCCTTTCCTCACCCAATCAACCACCAAGGAGGATTGAGTTTACTTACTGATTTTCTCACCAAGAGAATAGGTGATACAAACTTCCGGGGCACAATCACACACGAAATGTGTGCTCCACAGCGACGCCTAGCCGTCTAGGAACAAAGTTTCAAGAGTAACAAATGCTTCACGAGTTGCTTAACGCCACCATAAGTGCTCAAGGTCAGATTGCTCACAAAGTTCACACATAAGTCTCTCTCTCAACCCAACTCTAAAAATCTCATAAGGATGCTCAAATCTCACAAAGAGGGGTTGAGAAGAGCTCAGCTGGCCTCAAGAAGATGTTAGAAACGCACAGAACCAGCAGCCCCTCAAAGAGGAGCTCTTGGGTATAAATACCCAAGCCCAACAAAACTAGCCATTTTTCTGTCAGACAAAACCGGTCAGACCGGTTTGCCAAACTGGTCAGACCGGTTTTTAAACTCAACTAGCCGTTAGACACTCAGAGGCTGGGAACCGGTCATATCGGTCCCCAAAACCGGTCAGTTTTGGCCTGAAAACCCCACTGAAGTTAGTTTCACTCGATTAGACTCTCATTTGGGTTTGACTTGAGCACTTTCAGTGAATGTCTATCAACAAATGTTGCATCCCTCTTGATAGTACGGCATACCTATACTCAAGACATATAAATAAATCAT
This sequence comes from Alloteropsis semialata, assembly GCA_004135705.1. Taxonomy (NCBI): domain Eukaryota; kingdom Viridiplantae; phylum Streptophyta; class Magnoliopsida; order Poales; family Poaceae; genus Alloteropsis; species Alloteropsis semialata. The sequence goes on from CM014270.1 coordinate 63,632,915, forward strand.
ATTTCAATCACTTGAGCTTATATGTTGAGAGTCATGCCAATACTTGAATATTCTTCACTTGAGGGTTTTCAACATTGTCCATCATCTGAGCAGATCAACCTTGAGCTAATGACTTAGAATTTTTCACAACTTATGCTTGAGTTCACTTTAATCCTTAAGCCACTCCCTTATCAACCATAACATATAAATGCATTGCATTGCCTTTCTTGACAAGACTTGGATATGATACTTCGAAACCTCCCAGATACTAGATACTTCACCTTAGCAATACGCACATGGTCATAAGTCATCACTTAACCAAAGCTTGCTTAGTCCCTTGCTCTAGTCATCTCGTTTTGTTTCTTCACCACTTACCCTTGCATCATCAAGTTAGCTTTGCTTTGCCACAGAGTGAATTCCATTTGAAAGATTTTTCAAATGCTTGTTCTTGATTGATAAAGAATATCCCACACAATACAAGCTTCCAATCATGAAGACCAATATATAACACATATGCTCATGTCCTTTTATCATATATACATGAAGTCTTGCATATCATTTTTCTTTGTCAAATAAGTCATCTCATAATCTTGGAGACCCACATAGCATATCCCCAAGTCATTGCTTCATCATTGCTTGTTTTGACTTGACACCTGGGTCACCTGGGTTGGACCTGGCTGAGCCGGGTCAGCCTCTCTGTCCTGAATTTAATTTCACCTGGCTGACCTGGGTGCCACCTGGCTGAGCTAGGTTAGCTTCACTTTATCTTTTGCAATGAACCTTATTCCTTCACACACTTGCTTGCTTGTATCAATGAATAACAGTATATTTTGATGAGCACATTAAATCCAATGAATCATACGAATAATCTCCTGCTCATCATCATAAGCAAATAAGTTAGTTCTTTAATCGCTTTGTCATCAAACTCACCAAAACCCACATGGGGCCTAGATGCTCTTTCAATCTTCCTCTTTTTGGTGGTTGATGACAACCTGATTAAAGCTTACACATATAGCTATAAAATCATTTTGAATTCTCAGATATATGATGAGCTCCCCCTAAATATGTGCTTGGATTTGAAAATTTCAAATTTGGCCTCACATGCCAAAAGCACATATAAAAAGATGAAACCCTGGGAGCTCCCCCTATATCTCAGAATCCGTGGGGTGCAACAAGTGTGTGTAACAGATATTAGAAACATCGTGATGCGTATGACAAGAATTTCACATCATAAATCAAAGGTGTATATGTGCTGTCTGGGGTCAGACCGGTCCAAGAACCGGTCAGACCGGTTCCCCCAGTCAGTACATATACAAAACAGTCATTACATCAAAACATGCATATCAAACTAACACAAAGTCGCTTAATAAGCATTAAAGGTACATCACACACAGTAGCACATATTACAAGTTCTCAAGCCCACAAATAGATAAGGTTTGACAATTATTACAAGTTCCATCTTTCCAATACAGATAAAAACACTAGAAACCGGTCAGACCGGTTTCACCTGGACAGCACACCAAAGATAAGCTTTAATACATCTTCTTCTCCCCCTTTGTCATCGATCATCCAAAAAGCATGGATAAGAGTCTTGCTGCTGCTGTCATCTACTGTCCAGGCCAAGGAGCCCACCCGGAGGGGAGAGTGGGATCACTGAAGATATCCGTGACAAATCTCTCAAAGGATTCATTTTGAGCTGGTGGAGGATTTGCCGGTGCACCAAAGTGAAAGCCAAAGTCACCCGGAACAGGAGCACCATACTGAGGTGGTGGAGGCGGTGGAACTGAAGACGAAGAAGCCCCAAAGGCGGGATCCAAGATATGTGCAAAATCACATTGTCCTCAACAGAAGGAATGCCTTCCTCGACAGGCACAGGAGATATGGGAGACCTTGGCGGTTGAAAGTTCATCGCATTGTGCATCAATTTAATTGAGTCTCTATCCTTCTTGCTTGCCCTCCTTACCCTCTGCTGCTCAACCATAATGTCCCTCTGACTCTTACACATGCCAGTGAGAAAGCTCAAGAATTTTTTTATAGGAGAGGATGGCTTCCCACTGGACAGAGACGAGGAGGCTCGCTGCTGCCCAGGCCCAAACCGGTCAGACCGGTCTGGGGAACCGGTCAGACCAGTTGGCCCCAGGGCAGCAGCCCCCTGCTGAAAATACTGCTCCTCCTGCTGCTCCTCTTCTTTTTCAACATGAATTTCTTCTTCTTCTAGTTGTCCTTCTGCAGGCATAAGAATTGGATACTTGGGCACCTTGACTTTGAGAAGGAGATGCACACCATCCATGCGCCAAGTCCTTCCCGCTATTTTTTCGATAATTCTCATTATGTAAGGAGCATAGCCACAGCACTTTAAGGTGCTCTCCGACACAGCCTTGATTTTCTCCCAAATGAAATCAGCGGCACAAAATCTTTGACCGCCAGGCCTCATTCTAGCAAGGAGATTCTTGGCAAAAAGAGATATATCTGTTGGGTTTCGATCCTTAGGGCAAATGGTCTTTCTAAACATCCTGTTAAGAATGAAATAATAAGTGTATAAACCCTTCACCTTGCCATAGTTGTGTTGCTCTCCCTTGGATACATGAATTTTGTGGCCTCCGATGGCATCATGGTCTCAAAATGAATCTTGCCACGTTTAGCATCGCTCCTCCTAAACCCAAGATACTCGGCAAACTGAGTATAAGTAATGTAATAGTCAAGTCCCTCAGTCCTCCAATGTATTACCCTATCTCCCTGAATAGTACCAAAGTAGAGTGTGGCATAGAATTGGGCAATAATCTTGTTGTTCCAATTATGTGAGTAACCCATGATACTCTTGATTTTCTTATCCTCATATGCCTTGATAACCTAATTTAGCAAAGGGTTATTCTTTCTCTCCTAAGCTCTCCAATCAATCCATTGTGCCTATGACACCACCTTGGGTTTGGTTAGAAGAACAGTTTGGTAATAGTCCTGCTGAAAAGAGGTGTGGAACCTGTAATCAGTAGCAGTCCCAGGCAAGTTAACTAGATTTTGTCTTCTCATTTTCCTCACAACATCTGCTGTCCCAGTCCCATGATAATCAATGACAGTGCGATCAGCTGGACCTGTGGGAGCTACTAGAACAGGCATAGCAGTAGAAGAGCTACTGCCCTGACCAACTGCAGGCCCTCTGCTAGGGACCTCATCCTCCTCATCATCATCACTACTATCCTCATTCCTTGCTGGCCCTTTCCCACGAATAGGCTGCACAACATAATCTTCATCCTCAATGTCAACATCATCGCTGCTGGCACTAGATTCTGTTTCCTCGCTGTCATTCACCTCTCTAGATGCTGTCATTCAATGAATAACAGCATATTTTGATGAGCACATTAAATCCAATGAATCATACGAATAATCCCCTGCTCATCATCTTAAGCAAACAAGTTAGTTCTTCAATCGCTTTGTCATCAAACTCACCAAAAACCACATGGGGCCTAGATGCTCTTTCAAAGTGAAACATCGAGACATCAACAATCGATATGTAAACTCTAATTATTATAGCCTATGGATCTATCACATTTTTCTAAAAAATATCTACTTTTACCATTATGAAAGTAACCTAAAGTAACCCAAAATCTATAGCCAAATTATCCACATATGCCACTGTAAAGAAAATAACCAAAGGTATCCTCTTACTATTAGTCTAAACTACCGACCTACACCATTTTGAAAAAAAACTTAAAGTAGCACCCTAAATTTACATCTAGTTACCTATATCCACAATTTTTGAAGAAAACTTACATATGCCATTACAAAAGAAATATCCTAAAGTATACAAATATCAAAATATTTGGCCGTCAATTCTCAAACCCTAATCATTGTAGCGTTTGGATCTATTATATTTTTCTTTTAAAATTACTCACTTTTTTCATTGTGACAATAGCCTAAAGTAACCCTAAATCTACAGCTAAATTGCCCACCTCTGCCACAATAAACAAATACCAAAAGTAATTAATCTGCATTACCCATACCCACCTATACCATTATGAAAAATAACTTAAAGTAACACCCTAACTTTACATCTAAAGTACCTACATCGGACATTATTAAAAAGAACTTACATGTGCCATTTTAAAAAGAAATATCCTAAAGTACACCAATATATGATTTTAAATCACTTGTTTCTGTCATTAATAGTTAATATTTAGAATATAATCTTGGGTATGTTTACACAATGTTTCACACCATGTAAATAATTTTATGATTTTTAGCTAAGGGCCTAGATTTTTCTTGAATTCTTTGATACTCATGTCTCTCAAAATTGTTAAATCGTGCAGGGACGATACATGTTGATGGGCTAACTAGAACTAATGGCTCATGCTTGTTAGCTTTACAGATTAAAAAAATAGAAACCGACAAATTATGATGCTAAGGCCCTCTTTGAACCAAACAGAGATAATAGTTAGCTGAGATTAGCTGGTGGAAATAGCTAGTTGGATGGTTGTTACCACTAGTTGGAGTACTTGTTACCACTAGAGCTGTGCTTGTTTGGTTAACTGGATAACTTAACTGGTTGGATTCAAACATGCCCTAGTGCGGTATTATTTCATCTTCGTAGCAGCGTGTGATGTATTGTTCATGTACTCATGTGCGCACGCGCTGTTAATCTTTCTTTTCATAATGAAATGTTACTTTTGCTGGTAAACATGGAGTACTACTAGATAACAAAATTATTTATCATAAAAAACCTTGTATACGAGCTAAGGTGCCGATTTGCGCTTTTTAGACTTTTCTTTTTCATCATAAGGTGTGTCTACTTGGCCGAGAAAAAAAGGATTGGCGCAGTCTAGTTAATGGCGGTTAATGGCGATCCAACTGAGTCATGACCTTTTCCTCTCTTGATCATTCAGATACGATAATCTTAGCATATCCTAATCAAATGACATGTGGTCTTGTCCATTTATTTTTCTGATATACGATGCCGCCGTTACTGCACGCAAGCCGATCGCTACGAAAATGACATAAAGCGCAAAGAAAAGGATCGGATCGGAAAGTAAAGCGAATAGCAATCGATCGATCGATGGAGTTGGCTTTCCCGGCCCTGGATCGATCGATCACTACTCAGCTCACTACCTTAGTTAGAAGTAGCTCGTGGTCCTTGTTGCTTATTATTAGCATTTCAATAACATTTCGCTGTCAGTTTGGCACGGCAATCCGATGGTCTCACGTAACAACCAACTGCATGTTTTAATACGTTATCAGATCTCGTCGCCTTTCGCCGTGGTGTAAGCTTACATACCCTTTTTAGTTTTTTCTACACGCAAGGGGCGCATGCAGCGTGCTGCAGCCTGCATAGTACTGTGGCCACAAATAGGAAGCGCAAGCACTGCGCACAGGTTGCATCAACAGATCAACTCGATCCGCAGCTGATGACGCCCTCTGACGTAGGCCTTCTTGTTTAGGTTGGGTGAATTCGATTGAATTCAATTATTGGAGATACATTGGAAATTGAAAAAATAGAGAGGGGACACGTAGTTCAATGCGTTACCTTTTGATTGAATTGGTGACTTTTCGCGAATCTAAACAGGGCCGCAGTGACGTACCCAATCATCACGTGACACTGTGCGCCTGTGACGGTGTCCACTGGCCAGCAGCAACACCTTGCGCTGCTGCAGACTGTAGTTGACTGGCTGGCCGATGGGCCGTGCACAGTGAGCGGGCCGGCGCAGCAGCTTGCCTTTGCGGCGTCCTTTTCTGCGCTTCGGCGGCTGCTCTGCGGAGGTGTTTCGGCCTGGCTCGGTTTAGAAATGTCCAGTCCAACTGGGTGGATGGCCTTTTGCATCCACTTGCTTGCGGGTGGGGGCTACCATTGGCAACTCGGCATAAAGCATGGGGTCACGCCGTGATGCAAGTCACGCGACCCCATCGAATGGAGGTGGCCGGATCTAGGGGTGGATCGGGAAGGCACCACTCACTAATCATCATCGGGCCCGGGCAGGTCTGTAGTAAAATCCATCGGTAAGGCCCGAATGTGGGAATTTTTTTCTATTCCTGCGTTTTTTCTGTGAAATTGAACTGTTTCCTATGAAATTCCTGCACAATTTCTACGAAATTCATGCGTTTCAAACAGGACCTAAATTTATTTTTTCTATAACAAATCCATCAGCAAGCTTGTTTCTCACTCGAGTTGGTGCCTTGGTGGCGATGATCGATAGCGCGCGCGGCCGGTGCACCGAACCTGAATGCGTGTGCTTTGTGCTGCACCCAAGCTCTTGGAGTGTGTTATATTAAGACAGTGGCACTTAGGAGATCATCTAAATTTGGAGGGCACATAGGAGATGTGTTGTATTTTTCAATGGCATAGAAGGAATTTGCTCTAGGATCTTTTAGCTAGCAATTTTCTATTCAAATGGGGCGGCTAGTTACTTTCAAGCACACTTGATGACAAGAACAAAATTAAGAAAAAAAAGACACGTATTCACTATGCATGCACATGCTGACCTTTGATATACGTAACCACAAAGCAAGTGGTTTTTTTTTAACGAGGCGACAAATAAATCTTCACTATCCCGTTAATAAGTAAAGTTATCCTCCTACAACCGAGCCACCCTTATAAAAAAAAACGAGTCACTGCCTTGTCACAGATCGATAGCGTAACCAAGCGCAAATCCCAGGTGGATCGTACGTGCGGCAGGATCGGAGCATTAACGACGACACGACCAGTGGATATATATATTGTTCTGAATGAAGCACGAGGTTCACGAGTCCACACGGTGTGTGCTGTCGTGTTGACTTATATTGTATATATGCGGCGATAGGATCTGTGGTACCAAAGGCTCGTCCCTCTCACCAGGTGTGCTTGCTATTTTAACCAAAACTAGACTCGTGGACTGGATCGGAACCAAGCCAACGGTGCAAACTAATTAATCGAGCCCAGGCTGCAGACATGCGTCATGAATTATTGCGTCGCCCGGCTCCTACCTGCGCTGTGCAGATTAAGCAACACCAGATTTACTTACTCGATTGAGCATTTGAATGGTCCGGTAGAGATACATTTACGGGCTTTACAATGTGTGAAGTGTTAACTCTCATGTCCTGCTTGAATTCATCCAGATAAAATTTAACTGATTATTTGAAAGCACCTAGCTAATCAGCTAAACTTTAGCTAGGTGGGTCCAAACAAGGTCTTAATTAACCATGCTGAATTCCGAATCACGCCAAATAACAAGAAAAGTCATACTCTCATAACATAGCAAAATATGACGTTTTAGTTTTTATCCAAATAAGTTTTTACCAAAACAAAATTTATATAACTATATATGCGCATCAACTATAACAAATAAATGTAATATCAAGACAGTTTCATGATAAGTCTAATGTGACTAGTTTTTATAATATAATGTTCCATATTTTTCAATAGATTTAGTCAGAGTTTAATTTTGAGCGAACTAAACGTGCGTGTGTGTGCGTTTGCTTCTGTATTGTTATTTAGAAAAAAATAGTTTACATTTTTGAATTATTAAGATAAAAATTAAAGCGTCCTATCAAAACGTCATGTGGCCGCAGAGCAGGAAACACCGTGGCGTACAGGGACGAAGCTACATGTAGCCATTGTTATCAGCTGGCAGCGATAAAATTTGGCAAACTCTATAGTAATAGATTATTTACTAGTTGTATTATCTGAAGAATCAATGGAGATGACAAAAGTGAGGTGCAGATGACCCTCGATGACTTTGGCTCGTGGCTCCTGCCTCCGCCGCTGGTGGCGCTGGTTCGTCCGGCTGCTGGAAAGCAGCGTTACTGCCGAAAACACCCCGCGTGGATCGCCGTGCAGCATTAGTTTGACCTTCGTGTGATCTTCAAAACTCAAAAGTGCAGGAGGCTACACTCTTTGGAGCTTCTGCTGCACCGTGTTCGATCAGTGGCGTCCAGGCTCCCAGGCCTGATTCAGCCCAGTTTAAGGCCCAACAGCTATCCAAGCCATTTTTCTCTCACGCACGCGCTGCAAGCACCAAGCAGCCCAATGACCACTTTAAGAGCCCGTTTGGTAGCGCTTCAGCTCATGAAAAAATGGCTTTGGCTCTTGCTTATCTGGTGAAGCAGCCTTTTCTGGTTTTGGTTTGTCTGGTTGGAAAAACGTTTGGTAAAACAGCTTATCATGGCTTTGAAGAATGAATAGAAGAGGTCAAATGTCTATTTCGCCCTTGTGACCGTGGCCGAGCCTCCAGGGAATGCCGCGCCGGTGGCCCAAGGACCTATGCTCGAGGCCGCGCCGGGGCAGCCAAGCCACGCGCCCAAGCCATATCCAGCAAGGAACGCGGACATGCCCAAGGCGGCAGTGGTGGAGCTTGCCACCCCGCCCGCCGAGCTCGTGCCAGGGCCATATCCGGCAGCCCACGTGCCCGCGCCCAAGGCCGCGGCGGCGGCGGCGCTTGCCTCCCCGCTTGCCGAGGTCGGGCCGACCTCAGATGTGGCACCTGTGTCGGTCGGGGCAGCCACGGCCAGACCCATGCCGCGGGAGGAGCCACCGAACAGCCGCAACCGATTCATACACTTGCGGCCTTGCAGACGAGCAAGAGGGGAGCAGAGAGCGGGGAGCGAGAGGGGAGAAGAGAGCGGCGAGCGAGCGAGACCACGGCCTTGCACTGCCGTGCAGGAGAGAGGGGAGCGAGAGCTGCAGCGTGCTGGAGCGAGAGGGGAGCGAGAGCAAGGACCGTACCAGAACCTTATCTTCTCGGTATAGGCAGTGGCAAAATGGTTATAATTTTGACCAACTTTAGGGGCAATTCGGTATCTTTGGGCTGCGGGACAAAGGATGAGCGGGGAGAAGCAAGTATTTTCAGCTTGCTCGCCCGTAGTTCAAAACGTGCACCAGCTCATTCCCTGCTTTACAATAGAATCACTTCTATTACTCCCCCTTTGATAAATGGAGTTGCAAAGCTGCAACATAAGCTGTGGAAAAAGCCCTGCCAAAAGGGGCCTAAGTGTCCACACGCTGCAAGTCCGAAATTATTAACAGGTCCAGCCACCCTTGTTTCTTTGCTTTGCTGCTGATCCGCCGGCCTGGAGAAACGCTATGTCCTAAATTTTCCTGAAACCATGTACTCTGGGGTCTCTGGGCCAAACAAGAACTGTGAAGTTGTAAGCTTTACTTACGGACTTACGGTCCGACGACATTAACCTAGCCCGAGTTCGTCTTAGTCACTAGGATCTTTGATGATCGCGAGCTTGCTTCAAAATATCTAACTCGCAGACAAATGAAGTCCGGTTACCCTGCTGGTCAGTAACATGACTTTACCAGCAAATTTGAATGAAGAATCAAAGCAAACAGATCTAGATGACCTTTTCCAGCACTACCATTCCAGAAGCTGAGACTTCAAAGCCGATGGGGAGAAAGTCAGTCTTAATTTAGTTGGCTAGACGAAGGCGATGATTGTAGTGTGTGTGAGGAACCGCCCAAATTATCTTGATTAAACCGAGTTATCATCCTTTGACCGACCCGGCTTAAGCAAAATAATCCCGGTAGTCCCCTGTACGCGTCTCGAGCATCGTCCAGGAACAACACGCATACCTTTTTCACCTCATGGCGACCATCACATGGATACAAAAGAGAGCAAATTGTAAACTTTAGATTACAAGTCTTGATCATATTACAAGCTCTCAAACTAACCACTACATCTAAAACTAGGACATAAGAGCTACACTAATTAAAGTGAAGATCTTACCTAACTTAGATGGAGCCTAGGTCTAGGTATGGCTATCTCATCATATTTTTCTTAGGTTGAGAGTTAAACGCAGCGAGAAAGATAGAGAGTATTAAGAGGCAATAATGATGTCCTTACCCATAAGACACCACTTGCATAAGCTCGAGCGACTTCCACCGTCCATCCACTTTGCCGGCTCTGGCGGGATGAAAGTGGTCATCACTCCTAAGAGGGAAACCTGCAAAACAACTTAACGGCAACACCGTAAGTACATTTCGTACTTGCATGGCTTATCCACAATACTATAAATTTGGTGGATGTATGAGGCTAGTCAAGTTTTAACTTTAGATAATAAAAATGCGAGCGGAATTTATCAAGTGAATAAGCAAAAGACATGGCATCTATCCTTCTATATCATTCACCAAACAATTGTATAAGTAAAGTGAATATGTATATGAGCTCAATCTTCCATGAACCCTCATCCGATAACCTATGTTGACGCGAACCTCATAGAGCGTGCTCAATAACCAAGAGCGCGGCTATTGCAATAGATTAATACCCTGCAGGGGTGTACAACTGGGACCACAGGGAACAAGGCTTTCCACCATACCCTATGCCTAGAGTAAGCGTCGGCTCATGTCCCAACTTTTCATATACCCGCCCCAACCGCCCATACCGGCACCCGGTAATGGATAGATGCCCTAGAATCCACTAGCGACACCTCATCCCAATCCGGACATACCAGACGGGTGATCCGGGCGACTTATACTACTTAGCTTACATTCCCGATCGAAGTATGTGGTTTGTACGGATAGTGCTCAAGAGACCGGCGACAACCCAGATCCTTAACCGACTTAGCAAGTCTCCACACTTGCTCAAGCCCCGAGTCATCATTCATAGTTACTCATCTTTTAACCATTCATAGCTACTTGAAATAAATATTATCAAGCACCCTATAGCTCACAAGTGGTGGTGACCTTGCCACCTCTTGACTTCTACCGTGACTAAGCATGGCTAAGCAATTTATCTCGAGAATTCTAACATCCATACTCTCCATAATTAAGTTGAGCTAAGACCAAGAGTGTACATGACTAATAGGTTCTACTCATTGCATATGTCTAGATAGAGCTAAGCCCATGCACAACCATTAATAAATAATAGTAATTCACATTCAAAAAGTAGAGTTGAGATATATTGGTGCCTGCCTGAGTTGGTGCTCCACGATCGCGACATTCCGGAACGTCATGCTCTAGAAATTAAGTGAATGCATGAATTAGAGAGGATGACATGGATGCATATGTATATGAGATGCAATGATTCATGAGAGAAATAGAAATAACATGGTTCAATGGTTCAAGGTCATCAAACAAGCAATCAAGAATTGTAAGTCACACAAGCATAGCATAGGATGAAAGTGCCAAACAATTACTCATATACATGTGCACCTAACTTTATTTACAACATAAGGTTGTCATCACAACTTAGTTTTGCTAATTTAGTTGTCATAAGCATTAATAGTAATTTAACTTAGTCACAACTTATGTCAATCATGTGAGATATTTCACCCTTGATATCAACATTAATCATCAAGAAAAGCATCATCATTCTAGTTTATTTCATAGGTGTCTAACTCTAATTATCATAGCACATTTATTTTATAACTAGACTCATTAAGCTATAACTCATAGGAGCACAATTAAATTGATCATACCATTTGTAAGTTAACATTCACCCAAACAATACATTCAAAGCTACTTCTAACTTATTATTGTGAAACTATAGATGAGGATTACCTACAGTTAACAAAACTAGATCCCTAAACTTAAGACATACATGAATTTAATATGTATTATTTAATTTACTACTCCTAGTGAAGCATATTAATAAGCTGCACCTAGCTATCATCATATCACAAGGTTTATCCATTTCAAACAGTAGCTCATAGTTATAGAAGTCTAACAAAATTAGTTTCATAATTTTAGGAGCTCAATGGAATTTATTGTGAATAACACAAGTTAACTAGGTTTTAAGCAAAAAGATTAAACTGTACTAAAGTAGACATAACTGATGCAAACAAACACCTTAAATAGATACTACATATCATAAGGAAGCTAGCAAAATTGAGTTCACAATTTTTGGACTAACAGAGAATTAATTAAGTATTAAACAAGATTAAAGCATATTTAAATAAACTGGAAAATAATATAATTATTTCAGGATCAAACACATTTTTAACAGATAGAGCATATCATTATGCAACCAAGACAATTTGTTTCATATTAATCTGAACTATATTTAATTTTATATAAATTATGCAAGATATTACATGTTTACGCGATAAAACAAAAAGACTGATTGAGCTGCCGCATACAGTACCTGCGGACCGTCCTCACCCAGGAGGCGGACCGTCCGCCGTACAAGTGCGAAACGAGGTCCAGAAACACCCGGGTCTGTGTGGTCGGAGGGCAATTCAACTGCGGACCGTCCGCTAGTGAAGGGCGGACCGTCCGCCGTTAAAAGTTCTGGAGACGTGAATTCTCGGATGGGGTTCTGTGTGGAGTTTGGGAATGAACCGCGGAGCGTCCGCGGGTGAAGGGCGGACCGTCCGCCTTATAAAACCAAAAATCGTGACTTCGCGAGGAGTTTCTGTGTCGTCGGGGCCGCGGCTCGCGTACTGTCCGACCCCAGGTCGCAGACCGTCCGCGTGCCGGCCGAGACTCACCGGCGAGGTCGCCGGCGGCGGCTCCGGCAACGGATTTGAGTGCGGTTTGTTCCTATAGCTTCCTTAGGTGATGGGGAACCTATTTTGGGTGGGGGATTTGACATGCATGAGAGTATTGGAGCTCGAGGTCAACAATGGTGATATGGCATGGATGGGCTATGGAGCTTAATTGAAGGCAAAAAGGGAGAGGGTGAGCGGCGAGGGGAGCTCACCGGCGACGAGTAGAGTACGAGCAAGGGGCCGCTTGTTGGCATAGGGCGGCGTTGGAGTAGATCGACTAGAGTTCATCCATGAAAGCTTAGAGAAGAGGAAGAAGAAGCTTAGGGGGTGGCCTTCTCCTTGGTCTCTGGCGAGAAAGAGATGGGCGAGGTGGTGGAGAAGCTTGCCGGCGACGTCCTCCGGCCTTCCTCCGAAGAACTCCAACGATTCATGGTGGATTTGGTGGGGAAAAGATGGGTTCTCCTCCTTGGCTTGGTTGAGGAAGAGAAAGAGGGGGAGATGGGAGCTTCTGTTGTGGGAGAGGAGCAGAGGGGAGGGGGAGGGCGCTGGGTGAGGTGGAGGGTCGGGTGAGGCACGTGGCATGGCTCCTTCATGGGCGCGACACGTACGAAGATGCTCCTCACAGACCGTCCGCGGGGGGAAAATCAGGGTCGTTACAGTGTGTCTCCAGCGGAACTTCCTCCACTACGTCGCTAGATAGACCGTACAATTTGTCATGGCACCTGCTCCGTCTTTCACGTTACACTGCAATCACACTAGCACGTATCTCTGAGTTTCGAACAGGTAACATGAGGGTGACACGCATCGACATTTACCCAATCCACCTGACTGCCAACTGAAAAAGCGGTGACGCACGCGGTACATTTCTTAGGCTCTCCGTTTTCACTAGCAGAGTAACAGACCATAGGAGGCCGCATTTTTCTACGTGCTGGTAAGAACCATGGAAAATTTCACGCATCGAACCAATCTGTTGTTGGTCCGAGCGCGATTTGGAAAAGGAACCAGGGCACCACGGGGACTAGTCGTCCACGATCGCGACCGGAGTGGAGGAAAACGAAGAATTCCTCGCTCCCCCGCCTACAGAAATGAAAAATATCGCGTCCCCCAGTCCCCAGTCCCCACACCCCGCGCGAGTCAAGGGTCAGGCCCGGCCGGGCAAAGGACCCGGCGAACCCAAGCGGCCGCCCACGCCTGACGATTTCGCCGCTCGCGACAACCACCGAGCATAACCCAGGGAGCCAATTCCCTATTTGGCCCGGAAACTTGCATGTTCCCTTCTTGGTCCTGGAGAACTTTTTGTTCCCTATTCGACCCTAGGGATAACTTTCGTTCCCAATTTGGCCTTCCGTTTCGTTTTCCGTCCGATCGACGTTAAATGGCCTGTAAAATGACTTTTTTGCCCTTTGGAAGACATGGCCCCACCACAACCTCTCTCCTTCCTCCTCTTCCCTTTTCTCACGGCCTTCAAGGCCTTCCTCTCCTGGGGGGTGGCGCGGAGGAGCGGGAGGCACGGCCGGAACTGGGCGGCGGCGGCGGCGGACCTCTGGGCAAAGTCGGAGCTCGTGGCAGTTGCGGGGCTCCTCGCCCCTGTCTTCTCCCTTCTCACCTCGGGCTCGAGATCCCCGCCTTGAATCGAATCGGGCGACGGCGGCGAGTTTCCCTAGGCCCGAATCGACGAGCAGAGGCACGCGCGGGATTCGACCCGCCCAGCTCGGAGGCGCTCGATTCGGAGGCACGACGACACACGACATGGCGGAGGAGCGGGCGGACCAGGACCCCGCGTGGGCGATCGAGGAGATGCCGCTGGCCAGGGTGATGGGGGACATGGTGCTGCTCCCCACCGGCGACGTGCTGATCGTGAACGGCGCCGCGGCGGGCACCGCCGGGTGGGAGCTGGGGCGGGAGCCCGTCACGCGGCCGGTGCTGTACAGGCCGGACGCGCAGCTGGGCGCGCGGTTCGAGGCGCTGGCGGTGTCGACGATCCCGCGGATGTACCACTCGTCGGCGACGCTGGACACGTACGGGCGGGTGCTCGTCGGCGGCAGCAACCCGCACGTCGGGTACGTGTTCACGAACGCGACGTACCCAACGGAGCTCAGCCTGGAGGCGTTCCTGCCGCCGTACATGGACGCGCGGCCGCGGGTGCTGGCGAACGTGTTCTGTTGAACAGCCGAAATAGGCTTGCCTGAGTCCCGGAGAGAAGAAGAGAGGATGCAGTGGGAGAAGAGTGGGGCCCATGAGGGCAAAATCGTCATTTCACATGCCAGTTAATGGTGAAAGGATGAAAAATCTCACAGAATGTCATATTAGGAATGAAATTTGAAACCAGTGTCAAATAAGAAAGAAAATTTTTTTGAGGGCCAAATAAGGAATTAGGAACTTTCACAGTGTCAAATAAGAAATTTTCTCTAACCCAGGTGACTGACTAGCGCGGCTGCGGCAGCTTCGACCTCGCCGCCGCTCTCGCATATATCAATCTCCCCAACAGAACCCCGCATCAATTTGCATCTTGCTTTACCCACCACCAACCTGGCCCCGGTGCGCGCGTGCCGCGCCTATCCACAGCGAAAGCCATGACGCGGCCGCTGCCCGCGCTGCTGCTCCTGCTGTGCGTGTGCACGCTCCCAGCCCCGGCGCTGTCCCAGAACGGGACCGCGCCGGCGCCGGCGTCCGTGGAGGGGTTCAACTGCTCCAGTAACAGCACGTACCCGTGCCAGGCGTACGCGCTCTACCGCGCCGGCTTGGCGGGCGGCCCGCTCGACTTCGCTGCCATCGGGGACCTCTTCGGCGTCAGCCGCTTCATGGTCGCGCACGCCAACAACCTCTCCACCTCGGCCGCGCCGGCGAGCGGGCAGCCGCTGCTCGTGCCGCTCCAGTGCGGCTGCCCCTCCCGGTCACCCAACGCCTACGCGCCGACGCAGTACCAGATCACCCCCGGGGACACCTACTGGATCATCTCCACCACCAAGCTGCAGAACCTCACGCAGTACCAGGCCGTGGAGCGCGTGAACCCCACGCTGGTGCCCACCAACCTCGACGTCGGCGTCATGGTCACGTTCCCCATCTTCTGCCAGTGCCCGACCGCCGCCGACAACGCCACCGCGCTCGTCACCTACGTCATGCAGCCGGGCGACACCTACGCGTCCATCGCCGCCGCCTTCGCCGTCGGCGCCCAGTCCCTCGTCTCCCTCAACGGGCCCGAGTCGAGGACGCAGCCGTTCGCCGAGATACTAGTGCCGCTCCGCCGGCAGGTGTCTGATTTTCTGCCCCCAATCGTGCGGCGGAACAACGCCACGGTGACGCCGGCTTCCCCACCGCCGTCTGCTTCCCCCAACGCGACCGTCGTCAGCAACGACCGGGACGGGGTGGTTACCGGGCTGGCCGTCGGGCTGGGCGTCGTCGGCGCGCTCTGGCTGCTGCAGATGCTGTTGCTGGTCTGCCTGTGTAGACGGCTCAAGGCGAAGGGACGGCGAGGGGACGCGGTGGTGAGCGGCGACGGCGTCGAGGGCGGCAGGTTCGGGAAGAGCTCGTCTGGCGGCGGCGGCGGCGGCGGCGGCCAGGCGGGGGGAGGTTCCTGGTCAGCGACATATCGGAGTGGCTGGACAAGTACAGAGTGTTCAAGGTCGAGGAGCTGGAGCGCGGCACGGGGGGATTCGACGACGCGCACCTCATCAACGGCAGCGTGTACAAGGCCAACATCGACGGCGAGGTGTTCGCCGTGAAGAAAATGAAGTGGGACGCCTGCGAGGAGCTCAAGATCCTGCAAAAGGTGCGGNTGAATTGAGAATTGCTCGCTCCAGTGCTGTCACAACTCGGAATTAAGAATTGCTTTCGAATTAAATTGCTTCTCGCTATCAAAGGAAACCGATAATCGCTAAGTCTTGCCGATCTATTGATTAGATTTGACCGTTACCAATTTCATTTCTGATTGCGACAGTATGATTTTCAAGTACGTTGGTGCTTATATCTGTTCGTTTTTAGGACATTAGACAAAACCAAAGCACGCACTTCTATAATTCTATCCAAATGAAATGATCGCAGTGGTTAATTAAGTGGGCTTTAAATCAAAAAAAATTAAGTGGGCTAGCAACAGCCAACAGAACTAGTGGAAGTATTGATGTAGCAATATTCTAAAGTCATGTTTGTTACTGCGTAGGAGTATCCTTTTTCTAAGGTCATGGCCATTGGTTTGGAATCTTGTTAGTGACATGGACGTCAGCTAGGGAGGGGCCATGGTTCTATTGGCTGATTCATTTTTCTATTGGTGGATTAAGGACATAAGCCAAATTATTGGTGCTAGTGGGTTTTACGAAGTTTATTTCTGGATCTGTCTCTGTGCTAGACTGCCATCAGATGCCCTGAGACGGCTCTGCAGGGCAGCACTTGGCAGTAGCAACAATGATCGCACGAGCCTTTAGAAAAGTACAAGAACATCCAACCATAGATCAGCCAACCACTTGATACATAGAGCACCTCTTCTAAATTTTAATTCTCTTTCCCTCCTAATGCAGAGACCCATTTATCTGTGGTTATGGGCTTGTCCTAAATCCTAATGAACCTGCCAACCATAGACCTTTCGTGTACAGTATTCCGTGTGGACCGGGGCGGTGCCGATAGTGTGCAAGTCTCGATCACTCGATGTTAAGACTGCGACGTAGTCAAGGCGATAGCAGTATAGAACTATCAGTAGTCACCAGCCACCTACCAGCCCACCAGGACATAGGAATCCGAAGGCCCAGTGCATTGCATTTGGTTCGTGCCTTTGCGGCACGATCGCCACCCGTATACGGCTGCATCACTAGAACTGATGAATGAGGTTGAACTGCTCGCCATTTTTCAACAAAGCCTGCTGTCCCGATAGCCGACACACGTTGCAAGGGCATTGACTAGTTCGTTGAGTTTCTTCACATCGGCACCATTCACCAACTCGTCAACCCACGACGTCTTGTAGCAAACGACAGCGACAGAAATTTGTGGAAACATTTTTTTGCGGTGGTAGCTGCAGGAGAGACAGGGTTTTGATTTCTTTTTGCAGCATGGTGTAATGTAATTGTATATTTCGTTGGGCAGGTGAACCACAGCAACCTGGTGAAGCTGGAGGGCTTCTGCATCAACTCGGCGACGGGCGACTGCTACCTGGTGTACGAGTACGTGGAGAACGGGTCGCTGGACCTGTGGCTGCTGGACCGCGAGCGGGCGCGGCGCCTCAACTGGCGCGCGCGCCTCCACATCGCGCTGGACCTCGCCCACGGCCTGCAGTACATCCACGAGCACACCTGGCCGCGCGTGGTGCACAAGGACATCAAGAGCAGCAACGTCCTCCTGGACGCCCGCATGCGCGCCAAGATCGCCAACTTCGGCCTCGCCAAGACGGGGCACAACGCCGTCACCACCCACATCGTCGGCACGCAGGGGTACATCGCGCCCGAGTACCTCGCCGACGGCCTCGTCACCACCAAGATGGACGTGTTCGCCTACGGCGTCGTCCTGCTCGAGCTCGTGTCCGGCCGCGAGGCCGCCGACGAGAGCGGCGAGCCGCTGTGGGCGGACGCCGAGGACAGGGTGTTCCGGGGCAGGGACGAGAGGCTGGAGGCCCGCGTGGCGGCGTGGATGGACCCGGCGCTCGCGGAGCAGACGTGCCCGCCGGGGAGCGTCGCGAGCGTGGTCAGCGT
Source organism: Alloteropsis semialata (assembly GCA_004135705.1). Taxonomy (NCBI): domain Eukaryota; kingdom Viridiplantae; phylum Streptophyta; class Magnoliopsida; order Poales; family Poaceae; genus Alloteropsis; species Alloteropsis semialata. The sequence continues at coordinate 63,650,959 of CM014270.1, forward strand.
CGCCAGGGCGTGCCTGCACAAGGACCCGTCCAAGCGCCCCAGCATGGTGGACGTGGCCTACACGCTGTCCAAGGCGGACGAGCACTTCGCCGACTACTCCGGCGAGAGTGTGTCCGTTGACGGCAGCAGCGAAATCGCCGCCCGGTGAACCATCCTTGGTTTGGTTAGTAGTAGTAGTTCTTAGCCATCAGTTCGCGCTGTAAATGGGGTCTAGAGAGCGGACGGTAAGTGAGGAGTTAGTATAATAACGCCGGTGTTTATGACGGCTGCGAGGTCCGTGAGGTCGATCATCGCCTTGAGGTGTACTCTTGTTAAAGCTGTGCTATTACGCAAGATGAGGATCAGTCCGTGACTAGCAAATAAAGAGTTACTAGAATACAACTCGCAGTTTCTGGCTTGGTGTATGAGTGTATCCGTGCATGGTCTCAATTTCATATGTTCGTCACTGGTCACAGATGAGATTTCGGAAGCGAACAGGGTGACCATAGAAGCTACCAGATCGGACAGCCCAACGAGTCCAGCAATGCGGCCCGTTAACATAGGGCAATGGCCCATGGACATGAGGTAGCGTTTTTTGTTCCTTTTTTTATTTTAGGAAAAAGCCCATTTTACTCTCCTCATCTATTCACTTTGTCCGCTTAACCCTCGAGCGAAATTTTGGCTCATTTTACTCTTCTAACCTGTTTCATTTGGTCTAATCTACCTCTAATTAGTTTTCTCCTTTTTATTTCTCTGTGTATGAGTTAAATTTTGGCTTCAAATTTTGTGAACAGATACAAAACATGATGTTTTATGCTAAAAAAATTATACTAAGAATTTTCATGGTTATGGTTATTTTTATAGGTTAGGAATATTTAATATGAAATTGATCTTAAATATATAAAACTGTATGAAAAGTAATCATAAAAAAAATCTAATATATTTTTCTAACATAGAGAACTATGTTATAAGTCCAATGACAAAATCTGAAATTAAAGCTCAACTCTATCCGAAGAAACAAAAAGGAGAAATCTAATTAGGGGGTTGATTAAGGGTGGACCTTCGGTGTAAACCGATAATTCGATTCAGTGATTTCGGTGTTGAAAAACTTCGGTGTGCAGAAAAACGTTGTGCGAGTTCGGTGCATCTAGTTTCAGTTCGGTATTCGGTTTTTCCCCGAGAAAACCGAGCTTCGTCACGTCGCACGCACAAAATTGAGAACTTCGTTCAATTGTTAAACTAACGAGCTAGGAAAAGAAAAAGACATACGTATGGTTTAATCCATTGCTCCATGGCGTATCCTCCCAGAGACGGAGCCACGGAGCTCCATGCTTCCACCGCTCAGGACCAATCAGGACTCTGAAGCCCCGTGTGCTCCTCTAGGGATAGAACGTCCTTCACGTCGGTTGACGCCAAGGCCAGCTTTGTCTGCTCGAGTGCCGCTGTTGCTAGCCTTCGCTAACTCGACGAGCGCCGCTTGCTGTCGCAGCCACCGCCACCGCCGCCGCCGCGAGATAGAGATGTTGCCGCGACCTACCAGGCTGGGCTGAGGTTCCAACGTGGGCCGTTAGAGGCATGGTGGGCTGTGGGCCGATGGCGCGACGCGAAGAGTGGAGTTGTGGGCTGCAGACTGCGCAAAATTTTGCGAGGAGATTAGGAACTTCGATGCAATTGGTTCTTCGGTTCACCAGGTGCTGATAAAGTGAAGTGCCAAACAGTAGTCCCTGATTGCTTTCTCGAACTCTCTCGCATAGCTATAGTTAAGAGCGGCGACTGGGGGCGATTTCGCTTTGCCCCGTCGATTCGACGCCGCCCGTGCCTCTGCCGCCCTCGCCGGCGTCGGAGGATGCGGGGGGAATCGACGGAGGATCTGTACATACATGTACCTAGTAGTTTTATTTTAGATAGGTTAGGGTTAGACTTTCACATGCCGGTGAGGCGTGGGTTCTTCTTCCTGGACGGCGTCTCCGACGGGCGACGGCGTGGGTGTGCAGAGAGCAATTTCGACATCAATAGCGGCTTCCCCGACTTCGCTGGAGGCGATGGTATCAGTGAAGATCCCTCCCTTCTCTCCTTCTCCGGTGACGCTGGTGAGACTGGCTTCTCCGGCGAAGATCTTGAGAGGTACGTCTACCAACTCGCTAGGAAATCGGGTTGGTGTTCATCTCTCACCGCTTCTGGTGGTTTCATCCCCCTTCTGGGTGTCTTGTCGTCCGGCGAGCCGGGTCTGTTGGTGATTGAGACGCCAGATCCCTTGCTCTCTGACGATATGATGGCCACTGGCTATCTTGATTGGCATGTACGTTCCGCGTTCACAAAGCATGTTGGTGTCCCTGATGTGCTACTAATGGCGCCTCCGAAAATTTCTGATGTCCTTCGTCGGGAAGGTGGTCGGCTTCACGGGCGGCAGGTTTGACCGTCGATGACGGGGACAACCAGGAGAAACTTGCAAGGACTTAGTTGTAATTTATTTTACTTTCAGGGTTGTCTTTGTAAGTTATGAGATGTAAACTATCGGAAGCTTATGTGAAATATAATCCCGGTTTCTCAAAAAAAAGGTGCTGATAAAGTGATAACCGATCCTAACGTCGAACACCAATCTGGCTAAAAATGAGAACCGACAGCGAACCAAAGAACCGAACAAACCGATAATTTGGTTCGGTTCAGCTCGGTTCGGTTCAATGCTTGGTTTTTGGGGAAAATGTGCCCAGCCCTAGGGTAGATTGAACCAATGAAATAGTTCGGGGAAGTAAAGTGAGCCTAAATTTTGCTCGTGGGCTTAAGCGGACAAAGTAAATAGGTGAAGGGAGTAAAATGGACTTTTTCCTATTTCTTTTACTGTTGCAAGCTTCATTCCTATCCAAGTCTTTCTTATCTCTAATTCTTTCCCCCATTGCTTTTATTTTTCTGTACTGAAATAAGACAACAGGAATATATTGTTGGGATCACTTCGAGACTAAAATTGGTAATTTTGCATTTGAGGGATTGGAAAAATTCTAAATTGCTCCCTCAACTATGGTTAAAAGTCTAGTTAACCCTCTAAACTATATTTTGGTTTAATTTACTCCAACAACTCTGCTGATTGATATAATTTACCCCTTAGTAAGATTTTTCTTTTTTGTTTCTCCACACGTAAATAGATTTTTAAGTTCAAATTTTGTGAGATGACAGAGAACATTGTGTATTATGTTAAAAAAATATCATATAATTTTTTGTACTTAAATTTTATACATTTTATGATTAATTCATAATTAGATGTACTAGTCTATTAAAATAATACTAAAAAATTATAATATATTTTTGTAACATAAGTTATGATGTTGGCTATCACACCGCAAAATTTGAACTTAAAACTCTATTTGTATGTGGAGATACAAAAAAGACAAATTTAATTGAGGGGTTATTTGAACCAAAAAATAGTTCAGGGGGTTATGTAGACTTTGGTTATAGTTGAGAGGGTAATTTAGACTTCTTCCTGAGGGATTTAGTAAAAATGTGATCTAATTTTTCTAAAATTTTATAATGGTCCACCTATATTGATATTTTTTAGTGATTGTTACAGCTTTCCTTCAAGCACTGGCTGAGTCTTCGGCCACGATTCAAAACTAGCTTGGCCGCCATTCCTTTTTTCACCTGCACGTGATGTCCGCCATTCCACTCCACGATGTCCACCGCATCTCCGATTTGACGGTGGGTGGCAATGTGCTTCCAGTGCAGGTCACCCTCAATATCCTCAACCCTGCTGATCTCAACAAGGTCTCGGCCTTCAACGCCATGACATAGCTCCTCTACGATATCAACACCATGAGGCGGACGGTGGCAAACCAATTGGCTGAATTGGTTGTCTTTGCCAAACCCAAGCTTCACCATGTTGAGGAGATGTTGGTCCTCTACCACAACACAAAGGTTGTATACCAAGCCCTACTGATGCCCGAGCAGAACCCACAGTGTGCAGAGCATCTAGAGATGGTCACCTCTGCAAGCCGTCATCTTGTCAACAGGGAGGCTGCCGGTGTGCTTAAGGAAGCACATGCGGCCATGGGGGCACTCGCCGAGACCTTGGCCGAGAAGGTGACCAGTCTGCAGTGCGTCATGACCCAGCCAACACTAATGGGCTGCATTCCTTGTGTTGCTGGATACTAGGTGCTTGTTGCATGGCAGCGCGAGAGCACTAACAATTACATCACCGTTTCGGCTCTTCTTCTATTATAGTCGTTGTTGACGCAAAATTCGGTCAATATACGAATGCGCTAGATCGTGTGTCACACCTGGTTTTTGAGGAATAAAACCAAGTAAATCACATGTGCACCAGGATCCGTTTACACACACATGATGACATCATTAGCAGTATCAAACCAATGTATATCGAAAAACAAAAGAGAGTTAAGTAACATTATTACAAGCCACAAATAATATCCTTAACAATAATAAACGTCTCATCTAAGAACTGATAAAAGATCCATCCACAGGCAGTCGACTGGTGGAACGCACACCTAGAACTCGTCAACCTCCTCGATGTAGTCTCCACAAGTATCACCCTCTGAGCCGCAGATAAACAAGTTTGAGTACACTTATGGTTGGTACTCAGCAAAGTGGAGTAATAATAAATATGACATGCAAGGCTTTAATCAAGGATGGCAATAGGCTATAAGCATTATGCAATTTTAGTCGGTCATGTTTTAATTAGCAAGCTTAACTAAGTATAAGTATATACCAACCCAAATAAGTACAGAAATAAATGCTCAACAAGTAACCATGATTTAATTCAACTTCAAGTTTAATTATCATGAGAGGGTCCAAGCCGCTCGTAACCGTGAGCACGGCTGATATATCAGTTTTACACTCTGCAGAGGTTGTACACTTTACCCACACACAATGTATTCTCATATAGCCTGAGGTCATGAGTCTCTTCAATACTTCCTTAGGTGAGGGGCCAGAGAAACATTACATGATCTTTACAAAGAATTATTAACATGAAACAACCCGCTGAGGTTCCAAGTCATAGCGAAGCATAACCTTTCCTAATCGCCGAGTTACTTACCAAAGCATACTCCCAAGAGGTCCGGCTATACCCCCATCGAATGCCACCTCTCTTGCCCTTTTGGTAAGGTTATTACAAGTTAACCCTTCTAATTAATTAATCATGACCAGAGCCCGTTAGTTATGTGGTTGCACTGTTTTCTCGGGTGGTCACTCCATGTTCCAATTAAAGGTATGATCTTGTTTACCGTCCAATGAGCATATCACATATTCATAAGTTCAGCATTAATGATCTCCATAACCCAAGTGTAGAGCAACTAAGCAAAGCTTCCCAACAATAATTAAATACCCAGGTTATGCAAGGAATAAGGTAAACAAGACTAGGCATATCCCTAAAATAGGTCCCATCAATATTATAACCATGCATGACATAAAAGTAAATGTGATAATAGTATGATTATTCTTGGGATAAGCATGATCAAGGACACTTGCCTTCTGCGAAAGGCTCCTGCTGCTCAGAGTCTTCAAAGAACTGCTCCTGCTCCTCCTCAAACTGCTATCCTTCTAAACGCGTCACACGATCACATACAAGAAGCAATACAACAAAATAAGAAACAATACACCAAACATATGCAACAGAACAAAACAACAGAATAAAACTACTGTACATGGCCTAAGGATCACGTGAGCGCAAGAATCACTTAATTTGGAGCTAAAACGTGAAAGATATGGCTAAAACAAGGTAACAGGGGCATAACTGCGATTACCATAACTTCCTAAGGGCTAGACAGTAAGAAACTAGGGGCTAAAACATAATTACGTAAGAAAACTCAGGGTTTAACGAGTAAAAGGGCAGGGCAGGACGGCGGCTACGATTGTTTGAAAAGCTAAGGGCCTAAACAGAAAATACCAGGACCTAAACATAAATATTTTGAACTACAAAAGGACTGCGGGCTGATTACTATAAAACTGAGGGACTCTTTATGAAATCTGCCATGGCTGACCGGTANATATTGTTTCTTATTTTGTTGTATTGCTTCTTGTATGTGATCGTGTGACGCGTTTAGAAGGATAGCAGTTTGAGGAGGAGCAGGAGCAGTTCTTTGAAGACTCTGAGCAGCAGGAGCCTTTCGCAGAAGGCAAGTGTCCTTGATCATGCTTATCCCAAGGATAATCATACTATTATCACATTTACTTTTATGTCATGCATGGTTATAATATTGATGGGACCTATTTTAGGGATATGCCTAGTCTTGTTTACCTTATTCCTTGCATAACCTGGGTATTTAATTATTATTGGGAAGCTTTGCTTAGTTGCTCTACACTTGGGTTATGGAGATCATTAATGCTGAACTTATGAATATGTGATATGCTCATTGGACGGTAAACAAGATCATACCTTTAATTGGAACATGGAGTGACCACCCGAGAAAACAGTGCAACCACATAACTAACGGGCTCTGGTCATGATTAATTAATTAGAAGAGTTAACTTGTAATAACCTTACCGAAAGGGCAAGAGGGGTGGCATTCGATGGGGTATAGCCGGACCTCTTGGGAGTATGCTTTGGTAAGTAACTCGGCGATTAGGAAAGGTTATGCTTCGCTATGACTTGGAACCTCAGCGGGTTGTTTCATGTTAATAATTCTTTGTAAAGATCATGTAATGTTTCTCTGGCCCCTCACCTAAGGAAGTGTTGAAGAGACTCATGACCTCAGGCTATATGAGAATACATTGTGTGTGGGTAAAGTGTACAACCTCTGCAGAGTGTAAAACTGATATATCAGCCGTGCTCACGGTTACGAGCGGCTTGGACCCTCTCATGATAATTAAACTTGAAGTTGAATTAAATCATGGTTACTTGTTGAGCATTTATTTCTGTACTTATTTGGGTTGGTATATACTTATACTTAGTTAAGCTTGCTAATTAAAACATGACCGACTAAAATTGCATAATGCTTATAGCCTATTGCCATCCTTGATTAAAGCCTTGCATGTCATATTTATTATTACTCCACTTTGCTGAGTACCAACCATAAGTGTACTCAAACTTGTTTATCTGCGGCTCAGAGGGTGATACTTGTGGAGACTACATCGAAGAGGTTGACGAGTTCTAGGTGTGCGTTCCACCAGTCGACTGCCTGTGGATGGATCTTTTATCAGTTCTTAGATGAGACGTTTATTATTGTTAAGGATATTATTTGTGGCTTGTAATAATGTTACTTAACTCTCTTTTGTTTTCGATATACATTGGTTTGATACTGCTAATGATGTCATCATGTGTGTGTAAACGGATCCTGGCGCACATGTGATTTACTTGGTTTTATTCCTCAAAAACCGGGTGTGACATCGTGCGGGTCGCAAACGGACTGAATCGGCAGAGATGCTGCCTTGACCGATCAGGCACACCGGTCAGACCGGTGCCTAGGGTTTTGCTGGAATCAGTCGTTTCGAGGGGGTAACTATCATGCTTACATGGTGAAGGACGGCGAGGTTTACGAGTAAACCAGCAAAGGGATAACCAACGCACTTATGTAGCGAAGAACGACTAGTTTACGAGCAAACTAGCAAAGGCCGTTGAACCTCTCGCCCGGGAGGGACCCCGTCAGGGCGTGAACGTCGCCGAACGTGCCCTAGGTTGACCAGCAAGCCTTAGGACGCCATCTATAGTCATGGAGATCAGTAGACGAATAGCATGGCGAGGTTGGAAGAGAGATTTAGGGTTTAGAGGATAAAAAGTAGATGCATTGTTGTTTGATTCGATTGGGATACCCTCAATCGGCCGTGACCCTTTATATTTATAGGGAGGGGAGGTCTTACCCCTGGTGGAGTCGAAACTCATACAAATTTTCGTGTCAAAATACAACTTCTACTCGGATTCTACAGACCACACCTGTCTGACCTATCAGGGGCACCGGTCTGACCGGTCCGCCCAGGGTGCAGGACTTGCCGAAGCCATATCTCGCTCATCCGAACTCCAAATTGGACGTTCTATATATGAATCTTGATCTACTCAACGAGAGCTATCCAATGGTGAAGTCCAATCTGCATTTGGAGAACTTTAACCTGACCGGTCTGACCATTGAAGGCAACCGGTCTGACCTGTCTTTCCAACCGTGCCACTTTTGGGTGTCAACATATGCCCCCCTGTTTCTTGGTAAAGCTTGCGTGTCGAGAAACATTCATTTGAACCAAAATTGTACAGGGATGATGGCTAACACCAACACATCAATCATGACTCGCTTTTCAAGAACGATAGCACCTATCAGCCATATTATTTGATTATGCTCAATACAATGACTTCATATGCTGTTGCTTATACATATTCTGTGAGAAAAGCCTGAACATATATATCCTTGGCTGTAGATTCTTGAAATAGTAATGCAAAGTCATTCTCACACTTGCAAACTATTATGGATGCATAAGGCGACCAAATTGCTATAATATCAATTGGTCTTTGCAATACTTCTCTAATTGAGGATGAAAGATAAAACAGCTCAATATTGCACCCACAAGTAATTCTGACCATAGATAAAGTAAGGTGAGTAATCAGCCCAAAAGGCAAATATGACAACTATCTTGGAATTGGTAATAGCCAGATTACTCCTTCTTGTTTGTTTTTACTTTGTATTTCAATGCATCTTAGATTATGCAAGTATTCTTCAGCAAGCTTTCTCCAACTACTAACATTGGCCTTAGCAAGTTCTGAAACTCCAATAGCCAAAGTAGCAACCATGCACCGGTCAGACCGGTCCCAGCAACGGTCAGATCGGTTGGCCTAGGATATGTAGCCCTCATTAACAAACATCAGCCTTTTCTCATGAGAATGTGTTTTGGACACTAGGGCCTGATGCTCATTGTTTCAGAGTGCTAATCCCAAATTTCATGTCTAGATACATCACATGTTATAAAGTTGAGATTATCTTCTAGACATCCATCAAGAAAATATCTAGTGATTCATATAAATGTAAACACTTGCTGCACCTCCAGCAATGAATCACTAAATATCTCAGCATTATTTACAACCATGGATCACAAAACTTCTAGCCTGAATAGAAAAAACTTCATATTCGGCCTGCTCTTTGAGTCTTAATACTTCAATCGGCATTTGATGAAATACGGATAGCACTAATGTTCTGGAACATTCTGCAAGCCTGATTTAGTAAATCAAAACTCCATGGTGGTAAATTGAACACTTTGCCAATATCTTGCCCCCCGAACACTTAAGGTACCAAAAAAGTCAAAAGTGATCTCTCATCAGGAAGCTATCACTTTAGGACGATGATCAAAGATATCCATCGGCCATATAGATTATCAAAGATGACAATTCAATATTATCCATAATAAATCCATCCATAAGAATATGCACAACCGAAATAAAGTATAAAGAAATACATAATGTCTCCAAGAACTAAATATTTCGGCTTTTGAAAATGGCAACCACCATTGCAACTAATCAATAGGCATAGCAATCTAATGATAACCCTCCATGATATAAAGACCCATGTGGAACCCAAGGATCAAAATAAGAGTGTGAGGGATATCCAAACATATCTAAGGATGAATTCCAAGACATAGGCATATGTGGCATTTGTGAAGCAAATGGACGATGCAACGACCAATAACTTTGATGATTCGGTGCAAACCTTAGTTTTGAAGATTGTCCGTCATACATTTTCTTCTTTTTCAATTGTGTTGCACCTTTTACTAGAACATCATCCTTGTTTTGAGTTTGAATACTCTTCTTTGGAACCCATGCCATGTTCTTGTCTTGCAGCTCTTGTTCACTCAGCCTTTGTAGCTTCTTCTTTCGCCAATGTGATAAACTGAGTAAACGCGCTGATTGAGCTTCAGTTCTGGACAGCAACGCCTCTTTCTTGGTTTTTGGCTTACTCAACTCCTTCAGATTTGGCACTTGGAGGATCACCAACTGAATTTTTCTTCCCTTTGCCATTAATAGCCGAAGGCTTCAACACATTAATCGGCTTTTCATCAGCTGAATTCAGATCTGAACTTTTATCTTCGCGGCCATCCTTTTTAACTCGATAAATCTGCTTGACAACCCTTTTCTTACTTTGAACTTTAGACCGATCCTTATGCTCAAAACGGTCATTTTCATAGAACAAGAACCAAGGATTATACCAAAACCATGGATTGTGATTAGATACACCTGAATATGCACTCAATAGCACATGCATCGACGGAATAAATGATGAAGACCAATGTGACGAGTGTTGATGCTTATTTGCTTTTGGTAATGAAGAACTCTCCCTTTGATGAACTTCTAACCGATTTTGCTTTTGTTCGGCTATTTTCTGATATTTATGTAACAATTCATCAAAGGTTGGCTTCTTCTTCACCACCTTCCTCTTTGATGCAATATTCTCGACTCTACCAGAATCTCTGGCATGACCGGTCAGACCGGTTGGAGAACCGGTTAGACCGGTTCCTTCAGAACCAGCCACTTTAAGATCATCATGCCCCCCAGCCGAGCTTGATTGTTGCTCAGCTATATTGTTTGAAACATGCTTATCGTTGGGGACAATTTGATCAACTGAACTAGCCGATGATTTTTCAATTGTCGCCTTTTCTATGTCTAGTGTCAAATCTGAATTTGAAATCAATCTACCATCTCTTTTAACAGGATAGACTTGCTTAATCACCTTACGCTTATTTTTGTATGTGGATCGATTCTTTTGATCAAAACGGTCATTATCAACATAAGGCTGCCTTACACTTGATGAATCTCTTGAAGCTGCATATTCTACATGATATGGTTTAAAATATGAAGGAATATGTGCCCAAGGATTATTCCACTCCCATGATGAATAAGGATTAAAACAAGTAGAATATGGAACATATGGAACTGGCATTGATTGTTCAAAAGGAGAATATGATACTGCTGAATGAAAGATTTTCCTTTGCCAATTCCAATTCTCAGAATTATTTTTAGGAGGTGATCTTGATGACTTAACATCATTTGACCGATTAGCACATTTGGCCTTATTTTCTTTTTGATACTTAGCCAGAAGTTCATCAAAAGTGAGCTTCGGCCTTTTACCATTATGCTTAACGCGGTCTTTACCTCCATTCACAACAGAAGGTTAGACTTTGGCATTGCTAAATCTTTCAGACCAGGACCGGTCTGACCGGTTTGGGGAACCAGTCTAACCGGTTGGTCTACACCGGTCAGACCTGTGTGCCCAACTGGTCGGACCTGTGCACTCAGCACGACGGGAGTAATAGGTTCTTGGTTTGATGGAGAAAAATCCGTTTGCCCCCCAGTAACTTCTGGGATTTTGATTGGCTCATCGTCCTCAATAATTGTTTGATCTTGCAAGTCATAGACGATGTCCTTTTCATCACTTGAGAGCTTTGGATCTTCCTCTCTAGCAATTTCTCTTGGATCTTTGCATGAACCGGCTGATGCTAAACGATCTAACGATCCCTTGCCATCAAGACCAATTGAAGTCAACTGGTCATCCTCTAAAATTTCAGCATATCTTAATCGTCCTGCATTAATGGCCGATTGGATGATTTGGCAAAAAATATTGCAACGGCTAGTGCTATGACCAAATGAATTATGTCACTTACAATATTCTTGCTCTTTTAGTTTCAGAAGTGATGGCATGACTTTGTGATCAAATAACTTAATAAAATTATGCTCAAGCAAGATATCAAATAAGTCATCACACAAAGTCAAATCAAAAGTGTACTTTGTCTTCTTTAGTTGATTCTTTTGTGGAGAAGGTTTCAAAGCTAAGCAAACAAACGGTTCAGATTTATCATCTATCCATTTAGCTATACCTTTACTTGTGCTTCCCTTTCCCGATATTTTGGAATTGATCACTATATTATCACCGGGCTTCACAACGTTTATCAACTTTGGTTTCTTGCTTTTAAATCCAGAATGACCACAAGGAAACCATGAAGACAAAAACTTTGGCAATGATGATGTAGAAAATTTAAATGCCAAAGTATTTTTATGATCAGCCTTTCTAATCTTCACAATGCATTGGCTGATAGAATCTAAAGGCATACTATTGCCAGCAAGTAAATTATCATCCTCAATCGATCTTTTAGAATTATGCATGAAAGAATCACTAATGGATGAACTAACTGAAAATACATGATCTGATTGGGAATTACTTGCAAAGCATACTTTATCAAATATATTGGATAGGCGAGGAGCCTTGATGTGGATGATATCATGCTTCTCCTCTAGATGGCAGCCCACAGCAGCTACTTCCCGTAGAGACCGGTCAGACCGGTTAGACCGATTTTTCCAATGTTGCTGGAAATCACCTTGCGTTGACATGCCAATGCCTTTTCCTTATTTCCTTTGTCATGGTCTTCAACAGTTTGATGTATTAAGCTTTTCTCAGCCAGAACTTGTCGTTCAATGATATGATAATCCCTAGAAAATTGTACGACACCTTCGGCTTTAAAAAAACAAGTGTGGCTATTTTCTTATGATTGGCCTGATTTTGTACAACCAAGGTTGTTTCTTTTGTTTGAACAGATTCAGATCGTTCAGCTGTTGTAACAACCAAACTATTGCTCAAATCTGAATCGTTCTTCTTTCCCTTATTGATCACCCATTGAGAAAAGTACTTCTGTCTGGATTGTCTAAGATGCATATCCAATTCCTGGCGATACTCATCAAAGAGGTCCTCATATTTGACTTCTTCATCTACAAAATCGGATGCTTTGGTTTCAAAGACAGCATATCCTGATTTTGCAATTACTGCATGTTTCTACACATGTGGAGATAAATGCATGCTTGCTGAATTCCCATTAATTTGGCTATGGTTATGAATAACACTCGGAGCCAAATCATGTTTATTAGCATTTGCATATGGTGCTGAATTTATAGATGCATAATCCACTCTAGTAATTTGTTGTGCAACACATGGTAATTAAAAATAACTGGCCAGATAACTAAAATTAGCATGACCAATTTCCTCATTCACCGGCATGTATCGTGGTGAAACCACATATTGTGAATTCGCTGCCGATGAATTAAAAGATGAAACACCTTGCTGAATATTACTAGAATTATTAAGACATGATGCTTCATAAAAATTGGCCGAACTCACAATGTTAGCTTGGCCTTAAAAATCATTAACCGGTATTTGAACTTGCTCCGCTGCCTGTGTATGAGAATAATGTTGCATGTTGCTAGTAACATTAAAATCTGAAGTATGCATATTATTTGGCAATGGCTTTTGCATGTAACATTCAGAATTATAATTTACATAATTGAAAGCATTATCTGAACAATGACTAGCCGATGCAATATGCCTACTAATATCATATCTAGCAACATCAACATGAGAATTTGTGGTACTTGCAAAATAATTATTAGAATCACATAATAAATTTGCAAATTGTACCTCAGGCTCATTGTAATAGTACTGCTGTGAAGTGTATGGATAGCCCGCCATGTACGTCTTGATGCTTCAAGTCTTGTGGTAAATAAATCCAGATATTCTTGATAATCCAAGCAATCAATGACCAATAAAATCCTTGCTACTTTGCTTTTCTTTGATTTTTAGAATATGCAGCAGCAAGCAAGTGCAATGCAATCGGCTTGAGCAGCCTGATGCAATATCACAAGTGTAGTTACAATCGGTCCCAAAAAGACCAGATGCAACAATGGTGGTGAACCAAAGTAGTAGATCAATTAGGTAATTGGCTAGGTTAGAAAAATTTGGATGTTGAGATATCCAGAATATTCGTCCCCAGCGGAGTTGCCAAAAGTATGTTGACGCAAAATTCGATCAACACACGAAAGCGCTAGATCGCGCGGGTCGCAAACGGACCGAATCGGCAGAGAAGCTGCCTTGACCGGTCAGGCACACCGGTCAGACTGGTGCCTAGGGTTTTGACGGAATCAGTCGTTTCGAGGGGGTAACTATCACGCTTACGTGGTGAAGGACGGCGAGGTTTACGAGCAAACCAGCAAAGGGATAACCAATACACTTACGTAGCGAAGAACGACTAGTTTACGAGCAAACTAGCAAAGGCCGTCGAAGCTCTCGCCCGGGAGGGACCCCGTCAGGGCGTGAACGTCACCGGACGTGCCTTAGGTTGACCAGCAAGCCTTAGGACGCCATCTATGGTCGTGGAGATCAGTAGACGAACAACATGGAGAGGTTGGAAGAGAGATTTAGGGTTTAGAGGATAAAAAGTAGATGCATTATTGTTTGATTCGATTGGGATACCCTCAATCGGCCGTGGCCCTTTATATTTATAGGGAGGGGAGGTCTTACCCCTGGTGGAGTTGAAACTCATACAAATTTCGTGTCAAAATACAACTTCTACTCGGATTCTACAGACCACACCGGTCTGACCTATCAGGGGCACCGGTCTAACCGGTCCACCCAGGGTGCAGGAATTCCCGGAGCCATATCTCGCTCATCCGAACTCCAAATTGGACGTTCTATATATGAATCTTGATGGCAAAATAGCCAAAATCGTCCCTAAACTTTGGGTAAGGGGTCATTTACATCCCTGAACTTTGAAAAAGGTCAATCTAGTCCTTCAACTCTTGTTTTTGGGTTAAACATGTCCATATGCTGACGCAGCGCTACAGTTTGTCATGAGATGAAGGTAAAATGTCATTTTTGCCCTTGGCATAGGAGTCTCTTATGCCTCATCTTCTTCCTCGGTGGCGCCAGCAGCCGACCCCTCCGAGTCACTACTCGGCCGCCCCACTGCTCTCTATCGTCCTGACCAACCTAAACAACTGGTGGTTACTGAAAATGCCGGTCACTGCAGCGTGAGCTCCACTTGCTGCCAGCCATGGCGGATGCATTGCATCACGCACGCATGAGGACACGACCGCAAAGTCGACCTCATGGTCGAAGATTTTTTATCTCCTCCAGGCTCGCGGCTGCCTCATACGGCGGTGATCTCCTACCAGTGCACTCTCCATATGTATTTCCACCTATGCAACAAGCAGAAGGCAGACACCAACCTTGCCACTGAGCTATAACCTGCAAGCTTCCAGTGCCGGTGCTGCCCCCTCCGCGCCACCGTTGGAGCCGAGTGCGTCGGAGAGAGATGCGAGGAATAAAAGAAAAAAGAAAAAAATCTTGACATGTGCCCCACCTGTCATTGTGCAAGACCTCAGGGCAAGAAGGACATTTCGTCTTCTTCTCATACCACCATGAAGCGCCACATCAGCACAGGGACATGTTTGACCCAAAAACAAAAGTTGAGGGACTAGATTGAACCTTTTAAAAGTTTGGGAATGAACCTGACCCCTTGTGCAAAGTTTAGGGACGATTTTGGCTATTTTGCCAATCTTGATCTACTCGACGAGAGCTATCCAATGGTGAAGTCCAATCTGCATTTGGAGAACTTTAACCGGACCGATCTGACCATTGAAGGCAACCGGTCTGACCTGTCTTCCCAACCATGCCACTTTTGGGTGTCAACAGTCGTACTACTACTTGTGTTGTTTGCTTTTGTTTCATCTCAACTAACCATCTTGGTTTGTTTCACTATTATCTACCTATATTAGAAATCTGTCTGAATCTGGACACCATTGTGATGTCAAGTCCATAATTTAATTTCTCTATGGACATAATAAGAAATCTTTCTATCAATATATTAATCTAACTTCAATATCTATGACGGCAAATGAAAAACAAAACTAAAATTCAAAGAGCTCAACTATAACAAACTAAATTTTTTAACTATATATATATATAGACACACACACACACACACACACACACACACACACACACACACACACACACACACACACACACACACACACACACACACACACTTCTATCTTATCATCAAGTGTTTGGCTACCCAAAGGATAAATTTGATGAATTATTAATGTTTGGTTATTAGTCATACTTTGCCACACCAAGTCTGTCAAAATTGGCAAGTGTTTGGTCGCCAACCAGGCTCTGGCAAGATTCTTTTGGGATCCACATGTCATAGAGATAAAAATGGTGGCATGATTTTTTTAGCCATGGCAAAATTGTGGCTTTCTAGAAGCGGCACTAAGCTGAGGTGATACAACTTCTTTGGTGGACATTCTACCCATACTACTCCAAAAAGACCTTCGGTTGATACCAACACGGAAGACTAAGAGTGTGTTTGATTGTGCTACTTTAGAGTGGCTGCTTCTGTTGCTGCCGCCATCACCCGCAAATAACATGTTGCTTGTTGGCTCTTGCAACTAGAGCTACAACCAGCCGCAAGCTAAATCGAGCAGACTATAACTCTATATGAGAGCATAACTCTTTATTCACTATGACTAGACTTGATACAAGACTCACTTTTACACTTTTTATGTGGCAGCCACAACACTACACTACTTAGCTATCTTGCCATCTCCTGCTTAAGACCCTTTATGTAATGGTATGGCTTCTACTTTGCTTTGCATGGCATGGTATGCTTTGTGGTGGAGGGAACCCCTATATATAGGCCTAGGCGAGCATGGACAATGGGATAAGTGCTCATGCTCTAGAAACTTTCTAAGTTCTACACTATTCTTGATCCCTAGAACTTTCCCTCATAGCTATCCTATCATACAAATATCTAGTTCTAGATATTTTCTATACTTTGCCATAAAGCATGGCAACTCCACCCTCTTGCCATTTCAAATTTTTTTCTAAAACATTTTCAAGTATGCATTAATATTTCAATAAAAAATAGATTTTGAAAAGAATGTATTGACATTTCAACAAGAATAATAGATTAAAAAAAGATATATGTAGTTTTGTGGTCCTACAATCAAAAGTTAGTATCAAAGTTGCTATAATATATTAGAATCACATATAAATATAATGGGTGCAGAAAAGTATTGGGATAAAAGTTTAGGGGGTATATGAAAGCTAACAAGAATTAGGAAGGAATAAGACAGCTGGTCATGTGCCAGAAACATATATGGATATGATCTACTTACATGCAACACAAAATGCTCTAGTTGAGGTGCTGACTAAAGAATTTGAGTCAACCGGAGGATCACAAGTGCACCCTCGGGGTCTCCGAAAATATTACAAAATAGTTTTAGATGCTTTAAGTGAATAAATTTGGTAGGGTTATTGACAAATACCGTAGTCTGCAAAAAATGTGAATATTAAGAGTAAACAAACATGTTATTAGACCACACCGGGCATGCCAATATAAGAGACAATAAGATGTCTCTCTTGCCTGTGAATGTTAAGAGTAAACAGACACGCTATCAGTCCAAGGTAAGAAATCAATATAAAATACAATAAGATGTCTCTCTTATTCTACAACTACATGCTATTAACGAACCAAACATTTGTATCCATACTGAATGATTGAACGAGATGATTAACTAAATATAACCAGCAAAAGAGTTTATCTCAGATGTAACAGACAACATTGAAGCCCCAGTAGAGAAGGATGCATGCCTGTGATAGTTTTATCAAGAAATTGTTAGTTTTAATTGTCATGGATAAAATCCGATGTTCTCAAATTTTGTCAGACTCGTAGCATTTAAAAGAATGATTTGTAGGCAACGTTTGAGGCGCAAGTAATGCAGGCAGCGTGCCTGAGGAACAACAAAATGGTACATGAAAGAGTTAAGATTCTCCAAGGCAGGACAATTGACTATGAAGTGTGTGAGATCCCCTGTGGGCTATCGCATTTCTTGTGTGTATCTTACCCGCACGATCTGGGCCCACGCAGCACCGCGTCACACATTCCTTGAATGATTGATAATCCCAACTGTTTTTTCTTTGTGAAACAAAAATTCCAACTCCTATGCTCAAGCGGCCAGTGCACTGGGAAATCACTTTGTTTCTCTTCTGTTCCTCCTCGGCTCGAAACATCACAGATTAGCACGTGGCCACAGCGCTACAACGCGCTAGCACTCGCAATGGCTCCACTTTCACGCACAACGGCACCCTGTCTCCCCTAGCACGGCACACACAAGCCTGGCTCGATGTCCACTTGCAAGTCGTCCCCTCTCTATATGAGGCACCATCTTGTACTTGCAGCAATTTGTTGATAACTTGAATCAAGTGTTTAGCATCAAGCTAATGGATTTTATTTAACTAAACATCTGGTTTATCCATGATATAGCACATGTAAATCTTTAGTTTCATTATGATTTATGTACTAATTGAGAAAATTGAATTTTTTTGTGTTTATCTCCTTTGCAAATCCAATGTGTTATAAATTATACTACCTTCGTATCAAAATATTTGTCACCATTGACTTTTCTAAAATGTTTGACCTTTCATCTTACTCAAAAAATTTTATGCAAATATGCAAAAGGATAAGTTACACTTAAAGTACCTATAATGGTAAATCAGATCACAAACAAAATAAATGATACTTTTTTTTGTGAAAGGAGAGAGCTTTATTGATTAAGGAGTTTCATTACACACGACAGAGTGGACACACTCTGGAACATGAACAAAAGACACACGACACTGTCCTGAACGAATCGCAAAATGCGCAAGCTCATGCGCAACCTTATTTTGCTCTCTCCTGATAGCGGTGAAGCTGATGTTCTGGAGGGCATCAGCATCCCGTAAAGCATCCCGAATTATAGGCGCCACCAATGATCTATCCAAGCCTCCCTCCTGGAGTTTACTCACCACTGTTGAGCAATCTGACTCAAGCTTCATGTTTCGATCAGTCCATCGCGAAGCTAAACGGATGCCCTCCAAGCAAGCCAGAGTTTCCACCTCCTCCGCGTCCCTGCACATCCTCAGCGACCTCCAAGATGACAGTAATGGGGATCCCAAGCTATCTCGGATTATGACACCAATTGCCGCCTTTCCCGTTTCCTTAATGAATGCGCCATCCACATTGATCTTCAGGTCATCATGAGTAGGCGGCGTCCAATGCAGAGTCCGGGCTCCTAGCGATCTCGCTGATCCGGCCTTTCTTTCCCCGTGAACCTGTTGCTTGCCTTTTACATCACCCGCAGGTAACTTTTGTCGGATGAGGAACAGTGAATCAATATATCTTGATAGGAAGCGTACCGAGCCTTCAATGGAGACCTGTTCTCCTGCCTGCAAAACCCCATTACGGACACCCCAAACTCTCCAGATTAGCATTAGGAAATTGGACATTGTATTCAGATCATACCTATCCAGGAGTAGAAGCAGCCAATCAGGTCCTGTGAATTGAAGGTCCTCTTCAGTGGGCAAAGCAAAGGTCTTTCGTAATTCCGCCCGCAGCGCTCTTGCATGAGGACATGAGATCACTGCATGAAAGCAATCCTCCACTGAATCGCCACACATATCACAACAGGGGTTCTGTTCCAAATGCCTGTAGCACTTGTTTGCTTTGGTTGATAAACCATTCCTAATCACCTTCCAGGCAAACACTTTGACTTTAGATGGAACATGTGCACTCCAAACTTTCTTCCACATACTCCTATTTCCATCAGGGTTTGTGCTGGAACCCTGCTCAAAAACGCAGTGCTCAGTCTGCAGGGCCAGTCTGTAAGCACTTCTAACCGAAAAAATCCCTGTCTTCTCATAATTCCATGCAATCCAGTCGGGACATTGGTGCAAGGGAAGCCGGATCTTCAGAATTTCCACCGCATCACAAGGATGAAAAAACCTCCGAATCAGTGCTTCATCCCACACTCTTGATTCCTGATCAATGAGATGGCCGACCCGTCGCAATCTACAAGTTCTCAAGCTGCCTATGGGCACCATGCCAGATGAACGTGGAATCCAATTATCCCTCCATATGCGAATATCCATTCCATCCCCAATCCGCCAGATCACTCCTTTCTTCAGCAACACGAGCCCATGTTCGATACTACGCCAAGTTGGGGAGGCTTCCCCTGCGGCAACTGAATCAAGCAAATTACCTGTGGGGTAATACTTGGCTCTTAGGACGCGCGCACAAAGACTGTCAGGCATGGTGATCAAACGCCAGGCCTGCCTAGCCAGCAAGGCTTGATTGAAAAGCTTTAGGTCCTTAAAACCCATTCCACCAAAACCCTTAGGTAGCAACAGCACCTGCCAAGGAACCCACTGAACTTTACGTTTACCTCTCTCACCTCCCCACCAATAGGCTCGGATAGACTTCATGAGATCTTCACAAAGCCCACCAGGCAGTTTGAAAATACTCATAATGTAATTCGGCAGAGCTTGGGCAATTGATTTGATTAAGACTTCCTTCCCAGCAGCAGATAGGTCCTTCTCTCTCCAAGCCATCATGCGCTTCTGAAATCTGGCTTCTAGGGGCTGAAAAACCCCCCGTTTCATGCGGCCATGAGGCGTTGGCAAGCCTAAATATTTCTCTTCGAAGTCCAATTTCTCAACACCAAGAACAGCACGAACTTGCTGAAAGCTATCATCATTCAAGCCCTCACGAACTAGCAAGGAGCATTTGTTCGGACTCAACAGTTGTCCAGTGTTCCGTTCAAAAATTGTGATCAATTCTTTCACGCTTGCAGCTTGATCCATCGTGGCCAGAAAGAACAATAGACTATCATCTGCGAACAGCAGGTGGGAAATGCTGGGCGCCCTCCTGCAGACCTTCAGACCCTCCAAGCGGCCAAGCTGTTCATAGTGCTTTAACAAAACAGAGAGACCATCAGCGACTAACAAGAAAAGGTAAGGCGAAAGCGGATCACCTTGGCGTAGACCACGAGACGGGGTAAAGGTTGCCGAAGGCACCCCATTGAAGCGAACGGAGTAGCGTACAGTAGACACACAGGTCATGATCCACTGCACCCACTTACTTTGAAAGCCTAGCTTCACCAACAAACTTTTTAGATAGCCCCAATCCACACGGTCATACGCTTTTGAGAGATCCAACTTGTACGCACAAAACTCACCCTTGTCACCCGCCCCCTTTTGAATGGCATTGATGCACTCAAAAGCTATGAGGGCATTATCTGTAATCATTCTACCCGGCACAAAGGCACTCTGTTCTTCAGAAATAATATTACCCAGAAAAGGTCTCAACCTATTTACCAGACATTTGGAAATAACTTTATAGATGACATTACAGAGACTGATGGGTCTGAAATCTTTAAGTTCCTCCGGATTGTTGCCTTTAGGAATTAAAACAATAGCCGTATCATTTATTCCTTGAGGCATAACCCCATCTCTGAAAAAATTTTGAACTGCATTAATCACATCTTCCTGGAGTATCTCCCAATGTCTCTGAAAAAACCGGGCCGGAAACCCATCCGGGCCAGGCGCTTTTAGCGGCCCCATCTGAAATAAGGCGTCAGAAATCTCTATGGCAGTAAATTCTCTACAAAGCAGTTCATTCATATCATCTGTTACCCTTGGTTCAATCAGATCCAATAGGCCTCCCTGGCTAACTCCTTGATCAGCGGTGTACAGCTTCTTGAAGAACTCAGTAGTCATGTATTTTAGAACCTGCGGATCATCGCACCATTCCCCATTGTCCGCCCGCAGCTTTTTAATACAATTTTTCCTAGCCCTCCATAAGGCTTGTCTCCTTGGAGCAATGCGTGAGCGTTGAAGCCACATCATTTCTTCCCGGTACAACAGCTCATCCATTCGATCAGTGATCAGCCGAATGTCTTGCCTTCCTGATGTGGGATCTTCCTTTGCTTCTTCCAGCTTTTTACGCAGCAGTTCAAGTTCTCCAGTCACCCGCCCAAAATGCTCCTTGCTCCAGGAGCGCAGTGCATGCTGAACACGATGCAGGGCGTCCGCTACACCCCCCAAGCCTTCTCTGTTCGGGGCAGTACACCAAGCATCCTTAATCTCCAAGGCCAGTGATTTCAAACGTTCCCACGTATAATATTTTAAATAGATGAATGGTCAAATTCATGATAAAAAGTAAATGTCGACAAATATTTCAATACGTATGGAGTATTTGTTAGTTGATATCCTAAGTGATCATAGTGTTCTAAATTACCCACGATAAGAGATGGAAGACTTAAGGTGGACCAGAGTACCGAATGAGACACTGAATTAGTAGTCACCTGGACACGACGTCATCTGAATATGCACAATTAATAAGCCAATGAGCTAGTTGTAGGTAAGTTTAATGGACGCGATTTATACTTTTCTAAATATGATGGCCAAACTAAATGCCGTTAACAAGTATATGGGTCATCCATCCATTCCACTCGTCTTAAAATTTTCAATGTGCTTTGAAGTACTTTATATACTACAACTTTATTTTTCTAGTAAATCTATTACTGCTAATATTATTTTCTCAATCTACGTCAATTATGTTTTAATTGCTGATAAAAACTTACCAAGTTTGATCTGGACAAATTAACAAAGACATGATACAGTGAAATACTAATTACCTTTTTTTTCTTTTGAGTTTTTTTTTCTTTTGAAATTCACATAGCTCTTTTATTTCTATCATGGCTGTAATGTGTGGGACAAGGGGCAGGAGCGTGTGCAGTGGCACCCACAAAAGTTGCAAAATCAATTATTACTCCAAAGTTTTCAACAATGTACTGCAAACTTGAACATCACACATCACTACGGGAAATCCCAAGTTTGCCGAGTGTCTTCATGTTTGCCGAGTGTTTTTTTTCGGGCACTCGGCAAACAACTTGTTTGCCGAGTGTTTTTCAAAAAACACTCGGCAAAAAAAAACACTCGGCAAAAATAGGGTTTGCCGAGTGTCAAAAAAAACACTCGGCAAAGATATTCTTTGCCGAGTGTCAAAAAAAAACACTCGGCAAACAATATCTTTGCCGAGTGTTTTTTTTTGACACTCGGCAAACCCTATTTTTGCCGAGTGTTTTTTTGACACTCGGCAAAGTCATAATTAAAACCACATTTTCAAGTAGTAAATCAATTCAAATTAAAAAGTTTTGAACTACAAAGTTGTATAACTTCTCAAGATGCTGAACTTTTAGTTTGGTCATTTCTTCATTCGACAAATTCATATGAATATTGTTCACAAAATCTAGATCTCTCGTAGAGTTTCCTGAAACTATAAGAGAGATCTATAAGATTTGTGAACAATATTACTCTCACTACATCGGATGAAGAAATGTCATATATCAAAGTTGTAGATCTTCAGAAGTTATACAACTTTGTAGTTTAAAATTTTTTAATTTGAATTTGTTTTGCTAATGAAAAGTACGTTTGTAGTTCTCAAAATTTGAAATTTGAGTTTTTTCAAATGACCTCGGATGAAGAAACAGTCAAAATGAGAGTTGTAGATCACAATAAGTTATGAAACTTTATAGTTGACAACTTTTTCATTTGAAATCATATAGTCAACGAAAACTAAGTGTGAATGTTCTCAAATTTGAAATTCAAATTTTGTAAATGACCTCGGATGGAGAAACTACCAAAATAAAACTTGTAGATTTCAAAAAGTTATAAAACTTTGTAGTTGATAAGTTTTTAATTTGAAATCATTTAGGGCCTCAAACAAGTAATTTACACTCAGTTTAGTATAATACGGTAGGAATCAAAACAATATCTAGTCACAAATGAGAGTGTGGTGCAGTGGTAGAGAAGGTCACGCGCGAGAGAGAGGTCGCGGGTTCGAATCCCGCCGACCGCGTAGCGCGCGAATTTTCCGCGAAAAATGCGCGACTTGCCCACATTGGAATAAATTTTTTTTGCTATTATTTTCGGTTTTTTTGAGCACTGGAAACCGGCTGTTTGCCGAGTGTCAAATAGCACTCGGCAAAGGGTTTGCCGAGTGCCCGAGAAAAGACACTCGGCAAACAGCTCTTTGCCGAGTCACTGTTTACCGAGTGCTGTTTGCCGAGTGTAACACTCGGCAAAGTGTTTGCCGAGTGTATTTCAGCCTTTGCCGAGTGCATCTGGCACTCGGCAAACAGCCAGATTCCCGTAGTGCATAGGGTAGGGCAAGTGTTGAACCCTCCTCTATTCCTCTCTAGCTCCGCCCCTGACAAGTAGGGCTGTCAACGAGCCGAGCTCGAGCGAGCCTAGCGTCTCAAGCTCGAGCTTGAAAGCAACTCGAGCCGAGCTCGCAGCCTTTCCGTTGACATAGCTGCAAGAAATAAACAAGATTAGATAAAAGATACATATGTAAGCAATGAAACAAAAAAGCAGCACAGGAACAAACAATCCCTATTTTGCTTCACCTAATTATTATGGGCAGCCCACATCTGATGGGCAATTTGGTCTCGTAGGGTGCTTCCATCAATTGATTGTAGTTCATTTGGGTAGTTGTTATCCCCCTCTGGCAACTCAACATAATCAGATGGGTTGATATTATTTGGTTGGTGATCTAGCCACCCTTCATCCCCATTTTTCCCTCTAATGAGATTGTGAAATACTGCAGCAGCCGCTGGAATTTTAATCTGATTCTCAATTGGATGAAATGTCCCAACTTTAAGGATTGGAAACCTCTTCTTCAGCACACCAAAAGCCCTTTCAATATGATTGCGAAGTTGAGCATGCCTATGGTTGAATAATTCTCTGTGATTTGCGTATTGATGATTCCTCCTAAACTCGCTAAGGTGATACCTAACTCCTCGGTATGGAGCAATGAATGATGATGTATTGGCATATCCACCATCTACAAGGTAGAACTTCCCCACGGGCACATGGAAACCCTTCACACGTGCAGACCTTAGAACTCCTGCATCAGATGCAGATCCTTCCCAACCACGAGATGAAAGTGAAATTTAAATCAAAGTCGCATGCACACATCACATTCTGTGACAAGGTTCCTTTCCTATTTCTATAGGGAGCAGCTCTGTCTTGTGTAATGGTGATAGGGATATGAGTGCCATCAATGGCACCAATGCAATTCTGCATGTGAAAAAGAAACCCAATGATTGAGTGTTGTAATGAAGTGTTGTGCAATTGTGATTTGGGTAAGTATTTAGTGTCTATGACTAACCTGGAAGAAAGGCATAAAACGAGGATCAGATGCAATTTTCACATGGGTCTGGTCCACATTTGGGGGCTTCACAAATCTATGTGTAAGTGCTGGAATTATATTGAAGACCTCTGTAATTTTCCTATGGATGGTCTCACCACTGTGCTGGAATTCCATTTTTAGCCTATCAGTGCTAGCATTGTAAGAAAGCATAAACATGAACATTCCCAACTGCTCCTCAACTTTAACACCGCGTGTGTCACGCAATAAATTCTCCACCCTAAGAAAATATGCTGTTGCTCTAAATATCTCAGGCTCCATCCTAAACTCCACTTTGCACCAATTCTCATGGCCTTCTAATATTTTTTTGATCTTTTGTGCACCAGAAAGAGATGAGGTGTGCTCTGGGATTTTCTCAT
>CM014270.1:63677127-63711914 GCA_004135705.1 Alloteropsis semialata
AGAAGAGGACAATGGTGATAAGATGTGCATCCTCTCCGCATCTATGGGCTTCTCTGACCAGGATCTTCCCAGCACCTTTGAAAGTTCCAAGTGCAGGGAAAGATCCAGTAGCCTGAAGTTCCTGGAAAGGGTAAGTACTGGTGCTGACGCTAGGAGGGTTTTCGTGAGATGCCATCCAAGTGAATCTCTTACGTCCACCAGACTCCCATCAGAAACTCGGCTAGCATTATCTTAATAGATAACGTTTTATGTGTTTGTACTCTTTTATTTCTCAGCCAAGGCAACTAGTCCTCAGGTTGGGGTCACTCATCAAATGTACTTTAAATTATATTACCGTATCCAGTAGGGTAGCATTATCTCTAGCATTATCTGCATAGATAATGTTTATGTATCTGTAATCTTTTATTAATCAACAAGGTCACCTGGTACTCACGATGGATATTGTCATGTTACATACACAGTTGCAATTGCATAACATTTCATTAAATGTTGCACACAGGCAGTTGTAATTGCAGGATGGATGCAGTTTCAATTGCAGTTGTAAATGAACTTGCAAAAAGCACTAATTGCAGCATGGATGCAGTTTCAATTGCAGTTGCAAATGAACTTGCAAAAAGCAGTAATTGCAGGATGCATGCAGTTTCAATTGCAGTTACAAATGAACTTGCAAAAAGCACTAATTGCAGCATGCATGCAGTTTCAATTGCAGTTGCAAATGAACTTGCAAAAAACAGTTTTTTGTAGCATGGATGCAGTTTCAATTGAAGTTGCAAATGCACTTGCAATAAGCTTAAAAATTACAGTTGCAGCTGCTACATAATTTGAAAAACACCATATCTTCAACACATAATTTGAAAAACTACACAGAATAATAAAAGTATACACTCCATAACAGTTGACAAATTCCAATTAGGAGAAGAGATCAGACAAATGTTTTCCCATCAAAACATGTTAACATCACTGAACGCCGAAATCATATCGACGTCCGCCTATTCTAAACACATCAAGTTCTTCAGGTACATCGGCTTGATTAATGGCATGGAACAACATGTAATGAAGATGCTCACACCTAAGAACTGTCAACCAAAAAAAACACAAAAAAAGAGTTATAAACAGATAAGAAAAGAATTGTGAAACAAACAAGCAATATAGATAAAACTCACCGAATTCATGGGTTCAGATATACTATGTCCATTGTAGAGCTCAAGATATTTTAAGAGGAAAACATACAGTCTCCCTCTCGACCCTGTTTTGGAAGATCTTCAACAAAATTGGTCTCCCACTGACTGAAATGAGGCAGCTTTTCATTTGACGCAACATAAAAACATTCATCAACAATGTGCAACCTGTCCACAATTTCTTGATGGCGCCAAACTCTATCAGTGTCTTTGACCACATAGTCATTGGAGTCCATGATATCGATCCTCTTGTGTATGAGATTAACACAGTACACGAAGTAATGCCCACGATCGAGAACAGGAATAAAAATCTAAATAACAGATAAGAGTAAGTGATGTATCCAGATCATGGAACAAATTCTGTAAGATGCAATTTACTAACCAGTTTCGACTTGCTTATGTCACCATAAAGCGCAACATCACGCTTCAAAAACGAAACTGCAACAGCAAACTGCTCGGTCTCGGCATTATCTTCTGTGTAAGGGTCCTTAATTTGGACAAGATCCCACTAAAGAACAGAGGAAAAAATTACTAAAATTGAAAATAATGTAGACAATACATGAGTAGCAATGAAGTAACTAACCCAAAACCAGGCGAAATAAATATCCTGTAGCCAAGAGACTCCGGCTTATAAACAATGTCATTATGGCGCAGGCAAAGAATACCAAGCTCTAGAACCACTCTCTCGGCTTCTTTTCCATCAGCAAATGAATCTAACAACTCAAAGCCACTTAGAGAGTGGAATACACTAAACTGCAGAAGTGTCTTCCTGTTAAATAAATAAAAATAATAAGATATACAATGTAAACAGAACTCTGAATGAAAAAAAACAACAACAAAATGACTAAGTTTACTCATGGAGACTGCTGTCATTTGCAATTCTATCTCTCAGAGCTAACGCCTTGACACGTGGAACACTCGGACGACTGTTCTTTATATCAAAAGGCGATATGTACTGACTGGGCGTGCTAACCAATGAGCTCATCAGCTTTCTGAATATACTATCTGTAAAATCAGAAAAATCCTCACAATTTTTAGAAAATTCCTCTTGAGATAAGCGAACTGGAGGAGTCAAGCTGTTCAAAGCTATATCGGAATCAGTTTCAAAGGAGATGCCGTCCTGTGGGATCTTAGATTTCAGATAGGCAATAATTGTATCAGCCTCCTCTTCAACTGCCTTCAGACTTTTTATGTGACTATCCCTTATTTTCTTCGCCTGAGCCTGTGTAACTTTCTTTGCTGCCTTCTTTCCTGCAGCAGGTTCAGCAACAACCCTTTTACCTTTTACCCTAAGCCTGTAGCTCTCAGCTCTTTGCATTACAGCTTGAGCCTTCAACCGATCATTTTCATCATCATTAATGGCTGAATATGTAGCTGAAGCATAAGTTGAACCTGAAACAGAAGCTGAAGCTGAAGCTGACTCAATAGGATCAAGTACCTCCTTGTTCAAAGGACCACAAGGCATGGAAAAAGCATCATAGCCTTGTTGCACACCAACAGTTGCACTGCTCTGGAAAATCATGTCGCATACGGAATCTAAATTCCCAGAAGCAGACCTCAGATGGGGAGGCGCTGAAAAAGATATAAAACATCAGCAACAGATATAAAATAAAGACAGATAAAGACAAATAAAAAAATGATATTGCAACACTTACTTGAAATAATTGCTTTCTCACCTTCATCATCACCATCTTTCTTTCCTGACACAGCAGGAGAATCAACTTTATCATCACCATCTGAACAAGCTGAATGAGAAGGACTAGGAGTTGCAATCATTCCTTTAATGAACTCTTCTTGATCATCTGTTAGAGCAATCTTACAAACTCCATCAGAACCCATCCCATGACAAGCCATGTCCTTAAAAAAGGTATCATCCTGACCAGGTGTTATCACATCCAAAGGACTAGGCGCAACAAAATTTTGTTCATCACCCTGCGGATACTCAATATAACCAATTTCCTCATGATGAACAAATCCCTCTTGTTCCCTCTCCTCTTCATCAGCCTGCTCTTTCAAAACTTGTGCACCTTCCTCATTACGAACAGACTCCTCTTTTTCAGCCTGTTCAGTCTCCTCTTCATGAGCAGACTGGTCTTTCTCAACATTAGCAGTTCCCTCTACATGAACAGGCTGATCTCTCTCAGCATCACCAGTGCCATCATGCACTGAATCCTCTGCAGTTTCCTCTACATGAAGAGGCTGCTCTCTATCAACACCACCAGTGCCAACATGCACTGCATCCTCTGCATTTTCCTCTCCATGAACAGGCTGCTCTGCCTCAACACGCACTGCATCCTCTGTAGGAACAAAGCCCGCAGGAGCGTCCTCTGCAGGAACTTGGTTGTTACTAGACTTCTGCATCTCTTCATCAGCCTGTGTTAACAGATTCCTCAAACTGCTAATGCATTCCTGCTGAGCTCTGGCCATTAAATTTTGACCCATTGTAAGATACTCCTGCGCCTGCACAGTATCTTCACCAAACTTGTTCACTACCACCTGAGCTTCTAAGCATTTTCCCTTACTGGCAACATCAAGTAGTAGCTGCGCAATGGATGAATCCATACCAGGATTAGAATAATTTGTTGAAGCATGCTGAATTCTAGGCACATCCGTATCAAGCTGCACATTAGAGCCACAGGCTTGCAGCGGCACCTCAACCTCAATATAGCATGTTTTCTCGATAGGCTTCAACTACAAAAACAAAACAAAAAAATTATAAGCAAACTACTAAACATCCAAGTCGCATTACAAAATTGGAAAACTAATATATAAAGAACATTAAACAAAAGAAAAGGTCTAGCATCAATTACCGTCAAATGACCAAATCTTCCAGCTACATCTCGTCTGCGATCAGCTGCAATGATCATATCAACAGTCTTCTGCTCAAGGTAGGCACATCGAGGCAGCATCGAAGGAGAAGTATCGTAGTCATGCTGCAGGAAGTCCACGTACAACAACTACAATATTTTCAAGGAAGAAAAACATTAGACACAGTGCAAATAACTCAAAAAAGAAATAAATTTACAAAACTTCAGCAAAAACTCACACTAAGAAAAATAGTACAGCCAGATATAGGAGTCTTCTCCTTTCTCCTCCTAGCATCATGATAACTCCTTGCAGCTAAGCAAAGC
This sequence comes from Alloteropsis semialata, assembly GCA_004135705.1. Lineage (NCBI taxonomy): Eukaryota > Viridiplantae > Streptophyta > Magnoliopsida > Poales > Poaceae > Alloteropsis > Alloteropsis semialata. The sequence goes on from CM014270.1 coordinate 63,681,437, forward strand.
CAATCAACAACAGCCTTGCACCAATTAATGCCGGAAATACTATCAAGTGACTGTGTGTACACCGCATCAAGATTTCTGATGTAGGAATCTGAGTTGGAGAAAAGAAGGGTGCAAAAGGCAACCATGAAGAAACACCTGATACAATTATCCAGATCAAGTGTCCCAGATGAAATCTTTTGGCCCAAATTTCTAGCAGACATCTTAGCACCAGCATCACCTAATATTTCATTTGCGGCCCGATGCCGTGCAAGTTGTCCATCTTTGTCATTGAAATAAGGAGGGTTACCACCACGATTCGGAAGACGGAACATGCACCAAACAGCATGCTCAGTGACACGGATCTGTTTTCCACCTTCAATATCAAGAGTCATTGTATCTGGATTGAATCTATCCATCAGCCAGATAACCAACTCCCTGTCAATTTTTTCTGCTTTCAAATCCAGGAGTCCACTGAAACCCATGGACTGAATCCTTGCCCTCATATCAGCATTAACAGCAGGAAGGAATTTTCTAAATAAACTAGGGGAGCAACGGATAGAATAATTTCCACTCTTCTTATGATCAACAGAAGTGGGCACAACAGCACATGGAGGAGTCTACAATAGCAAATAACGATAATTGAAACAAACCAGATATTAACTAAAGAATTTGTTTGCACTAACAAATGAACAAAACCAAATTTACCTGAACAACAGCTCGGGTGCAAGATGGACTGCGTTTAGACCGACCCCTCTTGCTAGGTCCAGCAAGATCTGTACCATGCCTTTTCGAACCAGCATTACGCCTAGCGTTCCTCCTACAGAAACCATCTTCACCAGTGCGCTCAGCTTGATCGCTATCCATTATGTAACTGGAAATAAAATAAAAAATTAACCTTAGAATGAACAAATGCAAACAGCAAACACAATTGCAACACCAACCAATTGAACATTTGTTGCACAACAGCTAAACAGGCCTAAAAAATACAATTGCAACCAAAAGCAAACAAACATATTTGCAAACTAACAGCAAACACAATTGCAACACCAGCCAATTGAACATTTGTTGCACAACAGCTAAACAGGGCTAAAAAAAATACAATTGCAACCAAAAGCAAACATATTTGCAAACTAACAGCAAACACAATTGCAACACCAGCCAATTCAACATTTGTTGCACAACAGCTAAACAGGGCTAAAAAATACAATTGCAACCAAAAGCAAACACATTTGCAAACTAACAGTAAACACAATTGCAACACATACCAATTCAACATTTGTTGCACAACAGCTACCAGGGCTAAAAAAATACAATTGCAACCAAAAGCAAACACATTTGCAAACTAACAGTAAACACAATTGCAACACCAACAAATTGAACATTTGTTGCACAACAGCTACCACGGCTCAAAAAAGCACGGACCACCACCAACCAATTCAACAAATGTTCAACAACAGCTACCAGAGCATTGAACTAAACAATCAACTTGGGATCTACTAAATCGACTAAATTTAACCAGAAAAGACTACAACACCGCAATGAAAAACAAGAACAGCAACCATACGAAACCCTAGGTCTCGATTCGGGGGAAAAATAATGTACGGTTGCCACGGCTCGAGAAGAGGGGAATCGATACATACCTCGAGGTAAAGATAAACAACCGGATTTGTAGCACAACGAGACCTTGGAAAGAGCGCGGCGCCGCTTGAATCACCAAATGCTCCGCCAAAGAAAACCCCAATGCGCTAGTTCACTTTACGAACCAATTGAACTTGCAGAACAAAACAAGGGAACCCCAATGCTCCAATATCAGGGGACAATCCGCTGAAATGGGAGAAGAAAACCGGCGAGAATCACTCGATCGCACGAACGAACGCTCGGGGGGAAGGAGAGAGCAGAACGGCGGAAGAAGAGAGAAGACCACGAGAGAACAGTAACCGCAAAAGGAAAAATGGAAAACGCGATTTTGTGGGCCCACAAACCTGCGCGCGGCGGTTCCAAAATGATTAAAGAAAATGCGCGCGCGCGAGGCCGGGGTCGGTTGCGGGAAGTCGAGTCGGGCCGGTCGGTTCGGGATTGTTGGGTCGGCCCAGGCGCGCAGTCGGACCTGGGTGCATTTTCTATACGAAATGCACCCAGGTGCATTATAGCAAAACACTATATATATATATATATATATATATATATATATATATATATATATATATATATATATATATAGCTGTGATAATTTCAATTGCGTGAAAGATTGTGTAAGACATATGACGCGTACTACACACGTACTTACATATGACGCGTACGTACACACGTAGATGAATTGCATCTAATAAACAAAAACATCAAACATTTAAAAAAAACACCCTTTCGTACCCGGTGGTAACACCAACCGGTACCAAACGGCCTCCCCCGTAGCACACGTGGGAGGGCCCTTTGGTACCGGTTGGTAACACCAACCGGTACCAATGGCTCTTATAGGTACCAGTTTTGCACCCGGAGGCCTTTAGTCTCAGTTACTCAGTACCGGATGCATAACCGGTACCTATGAGGGTTACCAACCTGTACCGATGGACGGTTTTCTAGTAGGGCGATAGATTGTCGCCTACTACATATGGCAAACGAGACGCCTGCTACCGAGCAGGACAACGTTGTCCTTGTTGCGAGACCAAGCTGGCAACATCGGCCACACGGAATTTAACAAATGTTTTTTTAGAATGAATTTAACAAATGGTTGATGGACATTTGGACGAAAATTATAATTTTCTTATGGCAAGTATACAATGATTGGATTCAGTCGGATGAACAGCTTGTTAAAAGAAATTGGGCGCGAGATTTAGAGTGCAAGATGTGTGGGCTGAAGAGACCACGTATATATCATGTTTAATTGCGCACTTGCTCAGTATGTTTGGTGTGTTTGTAAAGATCCTCTAGGATGGCCCTCTTTCTCTTTAACTACTAACAGCTTCTAAGACATCCTCTACTGCCAGCTAAATAAAAAGAGTGTGTGGCTACCATTTTCTTTTCGGTTGTCTCTCTTGGGGTCTATGGCTTACCAGAAATGATTTTGTTTTTCAAAATGCTATAGCTACATCACCTGATGTTGTGGTTTATCGTATGATATCTTATATGCAGAGATGAAAGATTCTGAGCAAAGAGGAGGAGAGAATCCTCGTGGAGGAAATGATACAAAGGATTCGGGTCCAAGTGGACAGATCATCTACTATGGAAGCTTCATCAGTACCTAATGTTGAAGCAACAATTGAAGAGGAACTGCTCCTACTGCCGGAGGGCCTCGACCTATCCTTTCTTGAGGAAGAATATAATTCTTGCTGTTCCGTTTTGTTTCTGATGCTAGAGGGTAGTGGTAGAGTGAGTTGCTAATGGAAGAACCCTTGCCTTTCAGGGCTTTAAACTTTGTTGTTCTTCCTTTTGTTCTCAGATGTAATGTTGATAACCCCAACAAAATCATGTTACAATCGCTTTATATAAAGCTAGACAATAGCCTTTCATCTTTAAAAAAATTAAAATTCGCCCACGATCGATTTATGTTAAAAACCCCCCCACGTCCACCGCATTCACTCGTTCACTAGCCTAACATTGGAACCGTGTTAAGGTTTATATAAAAAGCGAACCGTGTTCCCCATCGGTCAGGTCAGAGTTCAGACTGGCGGAACCGGAAGGTCTAAATTAAAGGATCGAGCTGATTAAAAACATGATCCTGGCCGGAATGCCAGCATAAACCTCAGATGCGTTTTGCTGCCTCCATGGCTCGTGCTGCATTCGCTCACGGTCGCAGGAAGAGAGGAAAAACGTGTCAGCCAGCCCGCGGATTCCGCGTTTTGCACGTTCCCGCGCGCCTCGGCGCATGGGCATGGGCAATTGGGCACCGTGTTTGGGAGCCTCGCCGCGAGACCAGGGTGTACCGCTCCCGTGCGCACGAACGAAATACAGCTGCTGGCTGCTGTTGTCATCCAAAAAAAGAGGAAAAATACAGCTGTTGTCCAAGCTCTGTACCGCGGTTTCCGTTTTCTCCTAGGGCTTTCTGCGTTGCGTCGCGCTACAATGCAAGAGCGTTGAGGGTGATCGAGATAAGAGAGGAAATCCGGCGAGCTAGTCACATCCGAGCACACCGGAGTACTACATGGTAGAAAGGGGTTTCGGAGCTCCGACAAAGGACCGAGGGGACTTGTCACCGAAAGCACCCACGACCCACATCCTGCGCCACCGTGGCTTGGCTGGGCAGCATTTGATCGTGGGAACACAAAGCAGACCGCCCGGGCCCCAAGCGACGCATATTTGCCACCGGTTAAAAAACCTGAGGAACCGACAGTATAGTACAGAAACTGAAAGCGAGCAGAAGAACACGTTTGCAAGGAAACAAAGCTATCCAATCTTCAGTTGTACGTTGCCTAAAATATAGTAAGATCACAGTTAGGGCAGCGGGCTGGAAAGGGAAGAGATGGCCAAGCTCTGTTGCCGGGCGCGCTACAGGCCCGAGAAAACAACAAGGAGCCATGAACTGGATCGACAGAGGACGAGCAACAACAACGAATGATGCAGTCAAATAGTACTCTCCAATACTATGCAACTAGCAGTGGCTATAAAGAATCTCGCGTGATTACTGCCTTGTTTAGTTCTCCAAACTTCTCTAACTAGTTTGAAAAGTTACAACTTTTCAACTAAACATCTCCTTCAACTAGTTTGAAAAGTTACAAAAGTAACACATTGGAAAACGTGCCCCCTCTCTACTTTTACGTTTCCCAACGCAACTTTCAACTAAACACCTCCTTCAACTTAGGGCCTGTTTAGTTTGGAAACTTGCCAAAAAAGTTGCCATTGGGAAGTGTGTTTGTGAAAGAGGGCACGGTAAACATGGTGAAAAAAGTTGCCATTTTGAGTGGAAAGTTTCTCAACTTAACAGGGCCTTACTTTATAAACTTTGGCACACGTTTTCAATGCTCCAAATTTGAAAAGTTGAGGCCAACTAAACAAGGCCTGCAACTAGGCATCTTTGGATGCACAACGGCTGGTCCACCCCACCCCTGGTGGATCCGGCGAGCGGTGAGCCGGTGACGGTAACAATGCTGCGACGAGGGCTGATGACCTCATCGCCACCCATGCGTAGGCAGAAGGCTAACGCCAGGCGGATGCGACGGTGACCACGCGCCCCATCCACCCGACCCCGAGCCGGCCGCTGTCCAGCTTCACGTCGAACCCGGGGCGGACGTGGGCGTGGCCGCCGAGCCGTGCCTTGACGCGGTCGGCGATGCCCTGCCCGATCGCCACGGGCCGCAGCCCCGCCATGCCGAACCGGGCGCGCCACTTGCCGGACACCTCGCACCGCTCCAGCCGGTCGGGCCCCTCCCGCGCCACCGCGTTGGCCGCCTTGCTGGCCAGAGCCGCCTCCGCCCGGGCCCTCTGCGGGCTGTCGCGGGCCATCGTCGCGTCCAGCGACTCCAGCACCGCGCCGTAGTGCGCGCACGCGTCGGCGAACCGCGCCGCCAGCGGCGCCGTGTTCGTGTTCAGCTCCTGCTCCACCAGCGCCACCACGCTCGGGACCAGCGCGCGCACGCGCCGGAGGAGCTCGTCGCGCGGGTTCGCCGGGGACACGCTCTCGTCGGGGACGCGCGACAGCGCGAACGCCAGGTTCACGGCCACCGCCTCCCCTGGCTCGCACCCGAGCCGGGACGCGTCGACCTCGCCCGCTCGGCAGCTCACTGCGTTGAACCGGAACTCCAGCCCGGCTTGCTGGGCGTGCCTCGTGAGACGCTGGGCGGTGGCCGCGAGCGCCTGCGTTTGAGCTCGCGCGAACGGCGACGCGGGGTCCGAGACGGCGGTGACCTTGAGACAGGTGCCGGCCACGCGGCGGTTGGCGAGGGCTTGGATGAGGGCCATGTGCTGCGCGACGCTGACGTCGAAGTCGATCAGGTGGATGGCGCGCTGGTCGGCAACGGCGTCGAGGATGGCGAGGTTGGCGCCGTGGAGGGCGAGGCCGAAGCAGGGCGAGACGTCGTGCAGGAGCTGGCACGCCGCACGCTGCTCAGGGCCGCATAGGTCGGCCAGCTGTTGGGACGAAGGCGGGCCGATGCGGGACGACAGGGCGGCCGCCATCATGGCCACCAGCCTCTGTTCGGCGTCGCCGCGCCAGTTCCCGGCAGTGTTCAGGACCGCGAGGTGAGCGGCGGCCGTGGCGCGGTTGCCGTCGGCGACGGCAGCTGCGGCGTCGGACAGCATCTGCCGCGACGAGGCTGTCGTGGTGGGCGGCGAGCTGGACGCTGTCGACGACGCCGTGGACGAGGAGGCGGAGTTCGTCGGCGACCTTGATACAGGCACGGTGTTGTAGTGTCTCGTTGCGCTCGCCATGGGCAGAGACGGCGACGGCGCGGCGGTGATGGAATTGAGTTGCTGCATCGTGTCCCCCCACGCGGAGCTGGTGACCGTGGAGCCGCACACGCTCCCCGCCTCTGCCTCTCCGTCGTCGGCGTCGTCGCCCAACAGCTGCTTCTCCAGCTCCTGCAGCAGCACCAGTTCCCTCGCCGTTGCGGGCCTCGCCGCCATGCCCCTGGCCGCCGCCTGAGCAGCCGGCGGGGGCGCGGGCCGCGCGGGCTCCACCTGTCGCTGCAGTAGCTGCTGCATCGGTGGCGTGGCCATGCGTGAGGCGGTGGTGAGCGACGAGAGTGTCGACGACGGCTGCGGCGAGAGCCCGGCGAAGCCAGCCGAAGGCGTCCCCGAGAAACCCGAGCCCCGCGAGGAGGCCCTCGCCAGCGCCGCCCCGATGTCGATCGGCGGGTGCGCGGACTGCGCCTGCGCGGCGACGCGCTGCCTCACCGCGCGCAGGTACAGCGCCTGCTGCCACCGCTCCACCTCGCCCAGGCTCCTCTTCAGCACCCCGCCGCTCGCCGCGGTCGAACCGTCCTGCCGCGGCGGCGGCTCTTGCTGCTGCTGCGGTTGCCTCCTCACCGACGGCGCCTGCGCGGCCGATCCGCCGCCGAAGCCGTAGCCGTAGCCGTAACCCCGGCGAGGGTCGCACCACGGCGCGCCCGCGGGCTCCATGCCGCCGACGAGGCCCAGAACAAGCAGAAGCGACAGAGACCAGCACCGCACGGGAGCAAGCAGAGGGCAGGCCCGGTGCGAGAGGGAGAATGACAGAGGGATTGGACGAGACGAATCTACCGTGCAGGAGGCGGAGGAAATAACAAGGAATCCCGTGGCGAGAACCCGGCCGCGCCCATTCAATTCCGTGCTCCGCCCACCCTGACGTCGGTAATTATACCAAGCGCGCGTCCGCTTCGCTTCGCTTGGGATCCGACGCCGACGCCCAGTGCGGCAGCAGTGACGCTGACGGCGTGGCCGTGGGGCTGCGCCTGCGGTTGCGGGAATTGAGCGGTCGGTGGGCGCGGGCTTTATTACCTGGCTGGGACGAGGAGGGTGAATGGAATCCTCGTCTCGTCGAGGTTTTGGTGCGAAAATACGCGAGGGCTGCCGTATGCGTGCTACGACCAGATGGTGTGCGGGTGTGGTGAACTGGTGATGGTCTCAGGCTGCCGGATCCAGCGTATGAGCGTCCTGCAAGTAATGGCGAGGCCGCGCGGGCGAGCAGGTGAAGTGGACTCGTGGAGGTGACCGGGGGCGTGGTGGTGTGAAGGGATGGGAAAACGGGGAGCGCGCGCGAGGGGGACGTCGCGTCAAGCCATGCTGCTCGTCAGCACGCCAACGCCACCGTCTCCACGGGGCGCTCGCACGGAACCAACACCTGCCGGTGCTCCAGACGCGACGCCACCGAGATTGGCGAGTAGTTTTCAATACTTGTTCTTGGATTACCACTGTAATGTGTAATCACTTGTTGCTTTCTTCTCAAAAGATCGCTTTCGCTGCTACGTGTTCATTGGTGAACAGGGCGAGAAAACCATGTGAGCGAGCACGGACAAATGGGCAATGGCGCGCGTAATCTTATCATAGATTCATACGGGGTGGGGGGAGGAGGAGGTGTGGTAAAAGGGATAATTTAGTCAATGCAAAATAGTATTCTAAAAGCGGAGGTTGCTTGCGTGGGGTGCAGCAAAGTTAGCTAGGAAGAGTACGTACTTTCCATCCAACAACCTTTACCGACTTTGAGTGTGAATTTACAACCGTCTCACTCGCTAATTCCTCTCTAGTCTCGATTCACACCGTACCGCCTGGCTTCGGTACGAATTTGCAATTTACCTGTGTGTCCTCTCGGTTGATTGGTTCAGACTACTATCATCTTTGGATTGCGCATAATATAAGCTTGTATTTGTTCACTGCAATAGATTTGTTTAGAAAATAGCATGTTGGTTTTAGGCGTTCAGCTATGATTAGTAAGGTACATACATATATACATATCTTGGAGATTGGAGGAGCTAGTACTATATTCAACATATGGTGTTATGTATTGGCAAGTCGAATCCAGAGTGCTCTAAAATATCAATTGGTGCGTTGTGAATGTCATTGTCCACGTGTTCTCTACAACGACGGCTGGTGCACGGGCAATGGGATGCTAAGGTTCTCATCCGATGCTTTGGCATGACACTAGTATTTAATATGCGCTCGAAATTAAAAATGACACGATTCTTGAGTGTTATAACCAACTGCTAGGCCACTAGTACAAACCACAGAGCCAAAGCAACTCGCAGATGGAAAACAAAGCTACTCCTGTATAGCTGTATTCCTTGAGGCATCTGACCTTTCCCCCACTTTTTATGTCTCTAACAATTACCCCAACATCAAAAAAAAAATTGAACTTAGGGAGACCACTGCGAAATTCAGGCCAAAAGAACCATACGTTCCGAGTCGAAATGGATTTTTTTTTTGAAATAATGAGCCCAAGAGAGGTTAACCCGCCGGCCGCTTGGACACCACGGTTAACGACCGATGAGACGTGGGCCCCATGGCTGAGTTGTCAACGCCTCCTCTTCCGTGGCATTGGCCCCACCTGGAGTCCCACCTGGAGCACATCTTGCTATCTCAGACCGGGCTGGGTCCCGGACTCCTAGCTAGCCGCCTAGCGGCTGCCGGGCTGGTTTATATCAGGTCAATGTTGCTTGTTTGCTTTTCACACATCGAATTTGCAATGGTAAGCACTCAGGAAACACCACTCATCCTCGGAAAAAAGTGCAGGCGACCACGTAGCATCGTCCATCGACAGAGCTGACCACACAGGGCATACTCAACACAACCAGGTCGCGACGAGTCAGTCGTCCGTGGATCTGTGGTCTGTGGACGGTTCCAAATTCCAACTGCCGGCCAGGAATCAGAAGCAGCCTGGCTGGCGGCTGGTGGCTGGTGCTGATTTGTTGTGAGAGAAAAGTACTACTGGCTGGCTGGTAGCCGGTGGCTGGTGCTGATTTGTTGTGAGAGAAAAATACTGATGGCTGGTGGCTGATAAGCCAAACGAACAGGCTAGTACTCCTGCAAAGAAAACCCACAATTAACTCCTTTTTTATTTCCCTGTGCGGACTGCAGTGCGGCAGTGCTGCTTCGTTTAGCTGTGGTTCGTCAATAATTCAGAAGTCTGAAGACGGTGTGCCAAACAGAGTGCCGGCTGCAAACTTTGGCCCGTTTGGTTTTCCAGCGCTAGATACTGTTCATAACTTTGACCACTAATTAAAGATATTAAATAAAGGTATTTTACAAAAACTAACTCTAGAACCCCTGCACTAGGAACCCTGAAGAATCTAATGAGGCCTTTGACCGCATGATTAGGGCATGTACAACTGTTTAGACAGCTGCTGTCTATTTGATTTGCCATGTCACAAACAGACAGCTAAATAGACAGCTTGTACAGTGAGCTGTCTATTGGCCGTCTGCAAACTATTTAATTCATCTATATACACACAAAACCATGTTGATCAAGTATAATTTGATCTTTGTAGCATATTTGGTGCTTCCATAAATGAATGCATAACATTCTCAAATAAATCACATGAGTCACTTAAAAAAGCATAAATATAAGATATAATTATATTGATAAATACATAGGACATGAGTTCTCACTTGCAGTGCACACGCACAATTCACACACACGCACTGTTCACATTCTCACATGACAGCATATGATTATTAGAACCAAAAACAAAGCATTTCACTAAAGTCTTGCTTCTGATTCCAGCAGTTCACTACATTCCATCAGGTCCAGGTCCAGCTACTGAAACTCCCACTGCACATAGGCACAAAACAAAGCATCAAACAGCCAGCCAGCCACAATTACATCTACTGATTTGCACTAGAATTGAATAAATAACCAGCTTGTTTGACATACCTTAATTTATTTCAGAAAATAATTTCTTCTGCAAACATTTCAGTATAGATGAATGATCAGCCTTTTCTTGCTCAGACATGAGTTATCAGATATATTCAGTTATCACACATTGACAGGTTTATTAGCAAAATCTCAGGCAATGGAATTTCAGACATATACATTGACAGAAAAAACTGAGATCAGACATATACATTGATAGCAAAACTGAGATCAGACATATACATTGACAAAAAAAAAACTGAGATCAGACATATACATTGAAGATTATTTCACATTTTCTTATGTCTGAGAAAAGCTGAGATCAGAACAGATATACATCCTGTCAGCTTACCCATGAGTAAAGATTACACCCAAGTATTATACCAGATCAATGCATATTCATTCACATTTTCTTAATTGCAAAATAATTAGCATCTACACCTAGCTGCCATTGTCTGGACAGGAAGCAAATTCTCCTACACTGATGTACAAATGCACAGGACAATCAACTTAACTTTGATCAAATGCACAGGACAATCCTACCAATAAACTAACAAATGCATGAGATCAAATGCAGCAGCAGGTTTAAGTGATTGAGGAAAGAACATAGGTTCAGAGCTGTTGAAGAATGAGCCGGCGCCGGGGAAGAACGGATTCCGCGCCGGGGAAGAACGGATTCCGGTCGGGAAACGATGTTGGTGCAGCTGCTGCGCCAAATCCTCCCCCGGTTACAGCCGCTGCTCGGCCTCACCCAAGATCTCCGCCACATCCGCAGCCGCCAGGCCCCTCCCTCCGTTGCACATCTGCGCTGCCGCCAGGCCCCTCCCTTCCACCGCCGACGCCGAAGCCAAGACCGACCCCTTCCCTGCCGACCTTGAGCCCTTTCACGCACGAGCCGCGGCGCCCTTCCGCTCCCGTTCCGCAGCCGCGTCGAGCAACTGCCGCGCCGCCGCCGCCGCTTGCTTATCCTCTTGCTGCATCTTGCTAGGCCTGCAAAACTGAGGGAAATCGAGGGGGGAGTTTTCTAGCGCGGGGGATTTTGCGAATGTTGCTTCTGCTGGTTTTTATCGGCAAGTATCGAGGGTGGGGGATTTCTGGAGGGATGGTTCGCTTGGCGGGAGGATTTCGCGCCATCGACGCAAAATCGCCCGCGCGCGCAGGGGATCCACCGCGCCGTCGACGAGCGAGAATGAGCCGTACAACGGCCGGCGACTGCTGTCTACTCGCCTTGGAGCACGACACCGCGCCGTAGACGAGTGAAGCGACGGCTTCGTTCTCTCTCATGAGTAAATGATGTCCACCTAGGACTATTTTGCTTAGTTGGCACCAAATAGACAGCTGCTGTCTGTGGGTTGTACGTGCCCTTAGAGGATGATTAGAGGATGGTTACTGTAGCATCACTGTAGCCAATCATCGATTAATTAGGCTCATTAGATTCGTCTCGAAAAGTTACGCTCATCCGTGAAGAGGTTTTGCAAATAGACTTTATTTAGTACTCCATGCAAGAAAAATTCCCTCCTAGCAATGCTAGATGCTAGAAAACCAAACAAGACCCTTTTCTACTGCTACCGTTACCGTGCATGTTCTCCACGCGTCGATACCCATCCTGCCTGTGTGGACTATGCGCTGCGTGGTGAGTGTTGACTTTTTTATGGCCTGTGCAAGACACGCAGAAAGCCAGAAAGCAACCATCTCCAATCAGTCAACTCGAACTCGAACAGCGTAGTTTCCCATTCATGTAGTGCAATGCAATCTGTTCATTGTCAATGCATATGAACACACAAAAACAGCAGTAGTTCCTTGTTAGTAGGCAACAACACTCTGATTTCTTGCCCTGAAGGTCTGAACTATGAGCATGCATAGCACAGGATGAGGAGCACGTTGATGTCAAGCGTGTGGCTGGGGTTTTGGGTCTTTTGGTGAACAACAGAGCCGCGGCCAGCCTCTCTGATTGGTGCCCTGGTGAGTTCAGTTTGCAGCGAGCATAGGGGGTGTTCAATTGGGTGAAAAAAATTTGGTGAAAAATTTTGCAAGAGAATCTTACCATTTAGGAGTACTAAATGTAGACTAATAATAAAACTAATTATAGATCTCGCTTGAAAATCGCGAGACGAATCTAATGATGGTAATTAATCTATAATTAGTGGATGTTTAGCGGATGGTTACTGTAGCATCAATGTTGCAAATCATGGCCTAATTAGGCTCATTAGATTCGTCTCGAAAAGTTATCTGGCGGTTATAAAATGGGTTTTGTCATTAACACATGTATACTACTTCATGCGTAAGATTCCCTTGGAAAAAATTTTGGTGAAAAATTTTTTGGGGAGTTGAACACCCCGGCCTGCACTTTGAGAGACAACACAGACAGCGCCGTATCCACTACCGTATGTTGTTGAGTAGCGAACAAGGAATCGTCCCCATGGCCACCGGCTTTTGCAGGCCGTGCCCCCAAGTGTCGGATGCGAGTGCTCGCTGAGCCAACACACACTGCCTGCACGTGCCCGCTAAGCAGGCGCGCCATCGCCTCGCCGGAGCAAAGCAAGAGAATCCGATCTGAGCCACCTCGTAATCCAGATGCGTGTGCTCCTTGCTGCCTTGCTGGTTCGCGTTGGTGGCCTGCCTCGTACTACCGGGTCTGTCCTGATCTCGCGTTTGCAGGGCCAATACGCGAATCCCAAGTGCCCACCGCCTCCAAAACCAGTCCAAAACACGAACCGGTGGACGATGACGGATCACGGCAACAACGAGATAAACCGCTAGGGACGGCCAGCCGCACGCGCCGTCGCTAGCGTCCGGGCACGCGCAAGATCTGGCCTCTAGCTTATGATCCACGCCGTCACGACGAGATGCTGCTGGATGCTCATCGATAATGCTCAGTGCCGGTGCATGACACGACTCGATGGCTACGGGCGGTTCAGTGCTCTGCTCCCGAGTGCGGGGAGTAGGAGCCGCCCTGTGTTGCGCCGAAGCCGGCGGCGGCGGCTGCCAGCGGCGATGCATCTTCCACGGGGCTGGAGAAACCCTCTTCCTCAGCCCGCGGGCACAGGTAAAACGAAGGAAAAGCACCGCACGCACGCGGCGGCGGCGCGCGCGCACGCCGTGACATCGGGTGGTGGACTGGTGGTGTGCAGCTGCTGGCTGGCGGTCGCATGTTCGGCTCCAACTTGTGTAGGCTCGGCGGTCCCCTATTTGACCGCAGCCGGCAGCCCGCAGCAAACGAGAGGAGGAGACGCGGCGGACCGCCGTCCACGGGCGAACTACGCAGGCCACGTTCATTCCGGCTGTAACTTCCACGTGCATCTGGCACACGGCAAAGGCTCGAATTCCGGTAGTGAAAGCCACGTTCATTCCGGCTGTAACTTCCACGACCAGCAGGTCGGCTGCTGCTTTTTGTAGAAGCTCACTAAAGTAGTAGTCACGTGCTCCTTCAAAGTTAACGATGGTTCAGAGACAAGGTTTTGGAAAGACACATGGGTTGGCGATAGACTGTTCAAAGATCTTTATCCTACACTATATAATGTAGCCATCAGGCCACATGATACGATGGCAAATATTGTATCATCATCGCCACCGAATATTTCATTTCGAAGGGCATTAGTAGGAGAAGGCCGAGGAATGGAAAAAACTGGTAGCTAAAATCAACCATATCACCTTGAATAATGAGAGAGATAGTTTTATTTGGCGCCTACATAAGACGGGCCAATTTTCGGTCCGCTCGATGTATTTAGAGTTGATTAATCACAATATCCCTTTCTCTCACAAGGTGATCTGGAAAATAAAAATCCCTCTTAAGATCAAGATTTTTCTTTGGCATCTCCAAAAAGGAGTCATTTTAACTAAGGATAACCTGGCTAAGAGAATTTGGAAAGGCAGTCACAAGTGTTGTTATTGTAATAGTAATGAAACAATTCAACATCTATTTTTTGATTGTCACCATGCTAAGACAATTTGGAGAACTGTCTACGTAGCTATTGGGTTAACCCCACCTAGTTCTGTAGCTCATATGTTAACAGGCTGGCTCTCTAATTTCAATACAAAGGAGAGAAATACTATTCTAGTTCGAGCATCTGTATTATGTTGGGCAATTTGGAGATGTCGTAATGATCTCATTTTTAAAAATTGCAAACATACTTCATTTATGCAGGCTATATTCAGGGGAGTGTATTGGCTGCGATACTGATCACTGCTGCAGCGTGATGAGAAGACAAAAGAGGCATTCAAGAGTGTGAGCAGAGCATTAGAAACCACGCCGTTGGAGCTGTTCGCCTCTCATGGATGGAAACATAATAATAGACTTTGTTATTCCTCTTTTTGATTTCCATTTGTTCCCTTTTTTTGGGTAATGTTCCCGAAACTATGTAATAACTAGCAAGGTGACCCACACAAATAGCGCGGGAAGCTAGTGTTTGTTTTCTTAACAAATAGATTTTGAGTTAAAATTAATAGATGAAAATAGTTGTATTTAGTCTTGTTGTTATTGTAATTATTTTGTCCTATAAACCCTGAGTAATATATTATAGTTTTTTTTGGAACATGAGTTCAAGTGAGAAGGAAATAACTTATATAGAATTTTTTATTTTTAATATAAATATTATGTATTTTTATCATGACTATATCGATAGATGTGCATGTCAAGTCTCGATTTCTATATTGTTTTGTTATGGATCTTGTTAGAACCCTACACGTAATTGCATCTGATCTCATTGGTCCACTAATCACAATACTACATAGCAAGGTATCACCATATTTCTATTTCTCATTGTTGCTAGTGGTTTATCACTATGCCTTGGTTGCCACGGTAGGATGATACTCGGCCTTGATTACCTATTTCTAATGCGATCATGTAAGGGCTATGACATGACTCTATAGCCATGCTATAATTGTTATGCTTCTAATATTTGTATAAGTAAAATTCTTCAAAAATAAATGAAACAAAATACCATTTTTCATTTTTTTATTATATTTATTTGTGTCTTGCATGTAATTTTTATTTTTTTATCTTCTTCCAAATTCATATATAATACTACTAATTATTTGTTTTTAATCAAATTTAACAAACTTATTGGACTAATTTGAATGATTAATATTATCTTATAAAATCAATATTGTATATTATTTTTTACTAACATGGTAATTTCAAGTACCATGTCAAAATCAAGCTTTATTTGTATCCATTTAATTCTTTAGTAATTCTATTTAATTCATGCTAATAAATATATATACAATATTTTTTAATTACCATCCTAATTAAAAGATATATTATAATATAATAAATTTTTAATTAGTTTGTATCCATTTAGCTCTTTGTTAATTGTATTTGACATATACTTTTTATTTAGCTATATATTGCTTCCAAATTCATACACAAAATAACTATTACTTTCTTTATTTTTATGATGAAATAAGCTATGTATTTATTGTATTTGATATAGACTCTTGAGTTAATCACTAATTTATATTTTTTAATTTATAATTTATCTATTTACTATTTGTATTCGATATGTACTCTTTGGTCAAGTGCTAATTTTTATTTTTGTTCCGAATTTAACTATTTAGTAATCGTATTTGATGTGGATACTTTGGTGCTAATTTTCTAATTTTTTATTCTAAAATTAGCTATTATTAATTGTTTTCAATAAGGACCTTTTATTAGGATAACATGGACCGATAGATCATCGTAATGGTATATATTTTTTTTCTTTTCAATTCATAAATCTAAGGTTATCTACGTTTGCTACAAACCGTGGCTAGCGAAATTTCTTTGTCAACAAATTTGGTAGGATACTATTTGCACTAAAAAAATCTTTATACCGTGAATTAAGCGTAGCTTAGTTGTCCAATAAATGGTCTAGAGATTGGATACATCAGCATGCTTGGACACATTTTGTAAAACACGTCAATTTTATCAATTTCTTCCTTTGCAGCACCATGTGGCTAAGGGTAGCATCTTTTGATGCCATCTATTTATTCATATGGCAGAGCACCTAACCTACTGAATCTCACAGTTCCAAAACAATGCAACTCATATGTGCACGTAAATTCTATGGCCTCCTTGATCTGGTTCACAATCGATCTGCACGTTGGCAACATCATCGATCATTTCTGTATTCCAACCAGTCATATGCGCACGTGGCCAGTATATACGCAGCACTTCAGCTGGTCATCCGCCACATGCATGCAATTTACTGTACCCCTGAATGGATGCAGCATGCAGACACGACTTCAGCCTTTAGCCATATCATTGCTTAATTTTCACAATTGGTGTGCTACCTGCCAGCTGCCAGCCGGAGTCTCACAAACATCACGGCTCGAATAGCTGCAAATTCGGACACAAAAACTAGTGTAATAGTGGCAATATGGGATTATCCAATAAAGGATCTAGAGAATGGATACATCAGCATGCATAGGCGTCTATGTAAAACACGTCAATTCCATCAATTTCTTCCTTTGCAGCACCATGTGGCTAAGGGTAGCATCTTTTGATGCCATCTATTTGTCCATAGGACGGAGCATATAACCTACAGAATCACACGGTTTCAAAACAATGCAACTCATACGTGCACGCAACTTCTATGGCCTCCTTGATCTAGTTCACAATCGATCTGCACGCTATCATCGTCATCGATCGTTTCTGTATTTCAGCCAGTCATATGCGCACGACGTGGCCAGTACATATGCAGCACTGCAGCTCGTCATCAGCCACACGCATGCAATTTACTATGCAACATGCGGACACGACTTTAGTCTTCAGCCATATCATTGCTCAATTTTCACAATTGGTGTGCTGCCTGCCCGCTGCTAGCCAGAGTCTCACACACATCACGGCTCGAATAGCTGCAAATTCAGACATGAAAATCGGTGTATCCTGTGTTTCTCTAAGATGCTCCTGCAAAAAAGTTGTGCATAAGTCATGAAAAGTCGCCAACTTCTAGCAACGTTTTGGCTCCGTATTCTACGTGGACACTTGGTGCTAATTTACTTTTTTATTCCAAAATTAACTATATTCTTTTCTTTTTTGATTGACGTGGGCATCTTTATTTAGAGTTATAACCGGATTCGACGTGGATACTTGTTGCTAATTTACTTTGTTTATTCCAAAATTAGCTATTACTAATCATTTTTTATGAGAACTTTTAGGGGTAAGATAGATCGTTAGATATACATAAAATCCATAGGTGTATATTCTTTTTTTATTAACGTGGGAATTTCTAGGAACATTAGATATACATAAAATCCAATGGTGTATATTCTTTTCTTTTTGATTAATGTGGGAATTAGACCGTTAGATATACATAAAATCCAACGGTTTATATTCTTTTCTTTTTTTGTTTCACGTTTTTTATTCCAAAATTAACTAACAGTGTATATTCTTTTCTTTTTTGATTAACGTGGGCATCTTCATTTAGAGTAATAACCGGATTCGACGTGGATAATTGTTGCTAATTTACTTTGTTTATTCCAAAATTAGCTATTACCAATCATTTTTTATGAGAATTGTTAGGGTTAAGATAGACCTTTAAATATACATAAAATCCAACGGTGTATATTCTTTTTTGGATTAATGTGGGAATTTCTAGGACCATTGGATATACATAAAATCCAATGGTGTATATTTTTTTATTAATGTGGAAATTTCTAGGACTGTTAGATATACATAAAATCCAATGGTTTATATTTTTTTCTTTTTTTGATTAACGTCTGAATTTCTAGGACTGTTAGATATACATAAAATCCAACGGTGTATATTCTTCTCTTTTTTGGATTAACGTGGGAATTTCTAGACCCTCTCGGCAAACGTGGTGGTATGAATTATTATTTGCAAGGTGGCCCACGCAAATAGCGCGGGAAGCTAGTGTTTGTTTTCTTAACAAATGGATTTTGAGTTCAAATTAATAGATGAAAATAGTTTTATTTAGTCGTGTCATTGTAATTATTTTGTCCTATAAACCTAGAGTAATATGTCATAGTTTTTTTGGAACATGAGTTCAATTAAGAAGAAAATAACTGACATTTAATATAATTAATATAAATAATGTATTTTTAACACATTTTTTAAATTTCTAACTGACGATGCAAATTTTTGTTGAAAGTTGTAGTGATGTTGATAAATTATATTTTTCATGTTTACATGGAGATATAAGTTATTGGCTTAATGCGTACCATTTTCGATAATAGTTAGAATTTAACTTTGAGTTTGAATTTGAAACCTTAATGGGCAATAGATGCATCGTTTTTGGCTTTTGTCCCATGCATACCATTACCATTTATTTTTGTTTAATTTATTTTTGAGTTTGAGTTTGAGATCTAGGTTATTGGCTCAATGCGTACCATTACCATTTCTTTTTGTTTTGCTCCCCTAGTATCTAATTGCTATAGCCCCATGCATGCTTGTTGAGTCATCGGCCCTCATTATGTGTGATCTCTTCATTTGGTTGTCCCTGTCTCCATCATGTTTTTTTCTTATATTCATTCTACTATATTAGTTACTCAAAGCACTTATATCTGAAGGATGTAAGTCCTCGTCTCTCACGTTTGTCTTCCATCAGATGTTAAACATTTGTTCAAATTTTAAAAACAAATGCATATAGTTTTGCTTCTAATAGTGCCATTTATTTATTTTTCTAGATGGATCAAACTAAGGTACCAGCTATGTTTTTTCACCATTTTTATTCTATGCATGCTTCCATAACAAATTTTTTATACATTCATTATTGCAGTTCGTATGGTATAGCCTTCTTTTTTGAACTCATCCTCTCTCCTACTTCTGTTCCCAAGGGGTTTTACCCGCTATGTCGCTGTAACAGTCCCAAAAATTTAAAAGTGTTATCAAGATTAATCGTTGTCATGACCACATCATAACCACATGCCCTGATAAATTTTTAGGTACAAAAATAAGCATGGAATAACACTTTTTCTATTTATGTGCTTTCTGTGTGGTTTAATTGCAATTAATCTCAAATAAATGCAATTAAAGTAAATAAAATATCCAATTATGGTAATTAGTGTAAAAACATGTCAATGATGTCAAACAACTCAAATTTGGATGTCGAACACTTTTAATTAAGAAAATTGTTTCATAATTGCAATGCAACGTTGGAAGCTTCAAAATTCAAAAAAAAATTCAGAAAAGTTCATGTTTCCCCCAAACTTTGCTCAGCTATATCTCTTAATCTGTTGTGAGTTAGAAAATTTCCATATAACGAAAAATGGAGCTGGTTGTATCCTCTACAACTTTGTCAATAGGCGTCTCTTCAAATTTTGAGTTTTTCTAGCCCAAAAGTCCAAGTCAAACTCTGGTCAAGGTTGGTTTGGGGCATGTACAGGTTTAACTGAATCACAACGGCGATTCAGTTCGTGAGTGCTCTCAACCAAGCTCATGGCTGATTTTAATCCCCCTCTAATTCCTAAACCAATGATCTAAAGCACCTACTCCCTTTCTAAATGTTGCAGCCCTGTCTCTCGTGATCATCTTTGGTTATTGGAGCCTGGCACATTTCTGCACAAAAACTCGAGCCTGGTTGTGATGAAAATTGTATCACCTTAGGCTCCCTGGAACAGTCGCCGAGCTCAACGGCACGTCGGAGCAGAGGACGCCGGCCACGCGGCCATCGATTCCGGAGCTCCGCTAGCAGCCAAGCCAATGCCGTGGCGCCCCTCTCCCTCCTCCCCACGACGCCCCAACCCTCGGCTTGTCTTCCCTCCCACGCCACATCCACCTCCATAGCCACCAATGGAAGAGCAGCTCGGCCACCACCTGGCTGGCCCCTCTCCACCGCCCCTCCTGCCCAATGAGACGTCGAGCGCCACCGTCCAGGCTGCCCAATGGCCGCCCGCGCCTCCCACTCCCTTCAGTCGCTGCGCGGCTATAAATTGCGCCCCCTCCATGTTCTTCCTCGCCATTGCTTCTCAAGAACAGAAGCTCCGAAAAACCCAAAATTCCCCGGCCACACCTCGCCATTGTTCAATTCCTCGCAAGCATGGCTCCCTCGTACCCTCCTTTACAGAACTGAGCAGCCCCAAAACCGAGCCGACCACTCCTCTGCCGGGAACGCGAGCTGTTCCGGTCGTCGTCTGTTCTGACCCGGCCGAGCAGGACCTCCACCGTCGAGCCGCGCCTACAGCCCCTCTCCGCCCGAACCAACCACTCGGTGAGCTTCCCCTTACTCCACTGATGCTTCCCCATCGTTCTCCTCGCTCTTTTCGTGACCCAAGGTCCAACGCTGCCGAAGCCGTCGTGCTGTGCACGGACGAACTGCCACTGCATGCATGTGCTCCCTGGCCGTGAGCCCTGCCTGGCTGCGCGCCGTGCCAAGGGTCGCCGTGCCCTGACTGCACCCCCAGCCGCCCCAAGGGTCGAGCCCAGGCCGGTGCTACCACCAGCGGCCAACAGAACCCCCAAAAACCAAAGCTTCCTGTCACGTAATATCCAGAGGTAGAAGAAGGGCACAACTGCAAAGAAATAGAAGTTAAGGGGGTTTTCCAGAAATATCCAGGGACTCTTTCGCAATTAAACCCTAGACACAAGGGCCTGACTACAAATGTATTTCGGAGTTTATGTTTATTAATTGTTTAAATCGGCTGAAAACGGTTTAATGCATATAAAATCGTAGAAAAATGCTAAAAATATGAAACCACTTTTGTTAGCTTCCTTATGAAAAGATCTACACAATGGTGTGTCATGAACTCATCGAATCTTGGCCTAAGCTTTTATATTCTTTTATGTAACAAAAATGCTAATGGAACTAAAGAAATGCATAATAATCATTCTGTGTATAGGAAAAATATGAAACCACTTGGAATAACTTTGTTTTGATCATTAGAATATACTGGGAAGGTTGTTCAACATATCTTGTATATGTTTTCCTATAGTTTGTATGCACACATGGTTAAAAGGAAAGAAAAATCCATTAATACTTACACTGCACTGAAAATGCTGGAATGTTTACCATGGTGTGTTCTGTGACATGTAAATACTCTGTCAAAATCTCAGATACATAAAGCATGTGTAGATTTAATTATGATTTAATCTTATTACTAGCTATTTTATAGTAAATAAATCCTTAAATATTCTGTACACCTTAGAAAAATCTGAAAAATTCACAGTAGCTCCCTCTGTTATAAACCTAGCTACAGTAAAAATATCAGCTTATTTGGATGCTTGTAGATTTAATTAAATTTTCCCAACAAGTAGCTACTAATGGCTGTCCAAATAAATATAAAACAGTAAATTAATATATGTCTAACACCCTGGAAAACATGTTTTAACTGTTTATACTTCAGAACCATGCTCACTAAAAGTTTTGTTCATACAAATATGTTTTCTATGCTTTAATCGCTAAACTATGCAAGAAAAAGGCTCAGAAATAGATAAATACGATGAACACTTAATTATAATATAATTATACTCAGTTAATTTCTGCCACATGTATAATTGAGTTGCTGCAATCATAAGGCTAATGATTATTCTGGTGAAAACACTATGAATCTTATGCATGTGCATACGTGTAGATTTCGCGCTAGCTGACGGAACCTACGAGCTGGTGGCCCGGTCCGAGAGTGAGCAGCTTGAAGCCGACGCTACTCCGACTCCCCAAGACCAGGACCAAGTGCTGGGTAGTGCCCCACGCTGTGACGAAGGCAAGCACCTGAGCATATGACCCTTATGTTTTGAAATATCATTACTTTTTCTATGTTTACCTTGCTTGTGCATTTAAGTTTCAGGAGTTGTTTGAAACCTTAGATGCATGATCCATAGGTACCCAAGTTCTTACTAGTAATGCTAGGTTGTTAGCTTGCTATGCTAAAATAGGACTCGGTAGAAGTTGAGTGACTTCTCGTCACTCGCGAGATATAGGTCTCCCCCTTATGTTGGAATCATGAGGAAATTAGTGGATGGGTTTTATGCGATAACCCGTGGTGGTTGATCATCCCATCCACCTACTAAATTTTGGTTAAGGATGAATGTGTGGCGATGTTGGTCAAGCTTTTGAAAGTACTAGTCGTATGCCATGAAATAATGGAAAGCGGTAAACCGATGTACCAACTGGAACTGACGTTTGACTTTTCCCCACTCCTTTGGGCGAGGGCGAAGATGGCGGGTGTAGTAGTGGTCGCAGGCCAGCTCTGCCTGGGGCATCTGGGGTTGCGGGGCTTTGCACCCGATTGGAGTGGGCTCTGCGCAAATGGCAGGAAAAGGCGGGAAAGGTTGTTGCATGAGGACCGGGGTGTCGCTCACGTGACGTGCGATTAGGTTGTCCCATGCATGGTGTAAAATCGACTTAAGTTGTCCGTCCTTCGCGGTTACATGAAGCTGCTTGATCTCTTTTCACACTGTATTAAACAAGAGGAATTATGGAGATAAATGATGAATATGGTTGAAGTATGATATTAATTGTTTGTCACCACCATGATTGGATTAGTCAGGTGCAAACCCTGTTAATGGTTAGGCCCACAATAAAGGGATGCTAAAACTTGAAAACAAGGACCAACTCTTGGTCACTTTTGGCAAAACAATCCCCTCAGCCAAAAAGCCTTGCTTGTCTAGGAGTCGGAATATTCTTATTCCAGTCGGGTAAGTCTTGCGGAGTATTAGTATACTCAGCCTTGCTTGTAGCTCAACTTTCAGATGATGATGATGCCTACAACTCTGTTGATGCTTTGACTTGGCCGTGTACCCTGCCTCCCGGTTGGACTGTGGAGCTGGAATCGTCCTCCCCGGGAAGGGAGAACGAGGAGTGATGTCATGTACGGGCTTCATCATGGCACCACTAGTATCGTCTTCTAGAGTTATCATTTTATTTCCGCTGTGCAATGAACTCTGGTCTGTAATAATGAAGTTGAAGGACCGAAACGGCGACCAGAGGGGGGTGAATGGGAGCCTTTAAAATTTTTTCACAAGAATATGGCCTATATCCTCGTCAAACCCCAATGACCCTCTCTTCTAGAGTTGCCAAACCCACATAGCAATTTGAGATGCTATTGGACCTAGGAACAACTCTAGGTGTCTCTGAAACGCAGCGGAAAAACACACGGAAAACACCAATGGGAAAACACCACCTGCAGAGCAAAAACCGGAACTTCCTAGTTGGAAACCGGAACCTCCGGATTTGGAAACCGGAACCCAAAACCGGAACTTCCTAGTTGGAACTCGGAACCCAAAACCGGAACTTCCGGATTGAAAACCGGAACTTCCGGATTTGGTTCTGCGGCACGAATCAAGATCCAAGAAAAGAGGGAATTCGATCAAACGAAGTCCAAACTCCGTGAAATTTGAGCCATAGCTGCGCAAGGACTTGGTGAGTGTTATCCAAAAGATCTCTCCAAGAAAGATCAATACATCACCATGAATTTCACGGATTTGACCAAAAACACAAGAACTCGGGGTAGAGAGAAGAACTTCAAATCCGAGGCAAATCAGTGGGTTTGAGGGGGAAAGATCACGGGGAATATGGTCACAAGGAACCTATAAGTGATCCCCTCAAAGAAATCCCACTAGAAACGGCCCCAAATCCGAAGAACGAAAAATCCCCCAAAAAGAGCTCCAAAAATAGCTAAAAAGGAAAAACGAGGGAGACAAGCCATGAATCCACCATGAATGATTATGGATTGAAATCTTAACAAGATTCGTGGCTAGGAAACCACCCTCATCCTCCCACTTTTGGATTGGAGTACTAAACTTAGAGTAATCACTCTCTAAGGCTAATCCTCTCTCATTGAAGCAAACCCTAGCCTTGAAGAAGAAAAATAAAACTAAGAGAGTGGAAGGGATGAAGTGGCTGAAAATTTCAGCCCCCCAATACATATAGTCCTTTGGCCTAAAGACCAAACTACCCCTAAGTGATACACACCCCACAGGGGCAAAGTTGTCCAGTTTTTCGTAGACTCATCGGACGGACACGGGACCTTCACGACTTCGCTTCGTCTCGACGCAAGCTTCACGATGGCGCCACGTGCCCTCCATTCCGCCATCCGGCCGCACCGGACGCGCCCCCGGTTTTGAGGCCCAAACCGGCAAACCTGCCTGCCTGGTGGTTTTGAGGCCCAAACCACCCAAACCGTCCATCTCCGCTTGGCCGCCACGCGACCTCCTCGATGTCGACGCGTGTCCGGCCTCCGCCAAGCCTTGACGCCTCCGTCCCGCTTGACTCGACCGACGCCGTCTCCATCACGCCGTGTACTCTTGCTCTTCCATGCACCATGCGGATCGCACGTGACTCCGCCGGACTCTTCGGGTCCCTCGGTCCAAGCCTACTCGTCCATCCTTCACCGCCCTTGGTTCATCGGCATGAACCTTTCGCGCTTGACCTTCACCGCGTGCCGTCGGCCGCCATGTCGCATCCTGCACCTGCACATCACGAGCCAAGAGACACATCAATCCACTCAACGGTTGTCAATCACTCATCATCCAAGGGTGACCTCCATTGGTCCTCAATCTCCCCCTTGATGAGTGCATTGACAACACCCAACACAAATGACATGAAGATAGTAACAGAACAGAAAAAGAAAAAGAACAAAAAAGAGCTCATCCAAGTGATCAAAAACCAATCAAAGGCAAAGAACAGATCACTTGAGATGAGAAGTCTCAGTCCCCTAAGACAAGGGCAACGGCTCGACACAACTGAGACAAGAACACATGATCCCTCAAGAAGAGGCAGAAAGGGCTCAACACCGATCATGTGACAAGCGAAAGCTCAAACAACCGCCGGCTCCTCAAGAAGAGGTAAAAAGCTCAACGCGACCGGCAAAAGAGCAAACTGAGCAAACTCCCCCTGAACATATGCATGAAAGCAATGAACTCCCCCTGGCTAAATGCATCCTATCTCACAAAATGAATGCAATCTCATAAATTCTCCCCTTGAGCATATGGAGCATAAACCTCTCCCCCTTGTTGGCAATGCAAACATCAAGGATGACATGAGAGAATACAATGAATGCTATGAAGTGCAAGAACTATCAAGCTTCTCAGATATATTACAAAGCATTTACAAATGCTACAAATGAACTAGAGCACAGAGAAGCAGATCATAAGCAAGCACAAATAGCCGACATGAGGATATTATGATAGAATCAGGAGGCTCAGGCATAATTTTGGATTTTCATATTTTATAAAAGATATCACCACATGAGTAAAAGTCTAGCCATGATAACTCGAGCAAGGTCAAACTAGATCACAAAAGCTCATATAAGGATGACACATTCTCAACATAAGATCATTGCTAACACTTGCAAGACATTCCTACTCATTTTTAAACTCACTGAGACCATGAGCCTACTTCTATGGCAAGCACATGTAACAGTAGAGCAACCTGGTGAATGATTTTAAATGAGCAACATAGATTAACAGCATTTTCATGCAAACTATTTGCTTTCTTTCAAATTTTCATATTACTTGAATTTTTCATTAAGCACATATAAAACCAAGGTTTATGAGGTGTCCCTTGACACAAGTGAAGCACAGAAATCATGCTCCCCCTAGGTAATGCAAAGCAAGCACAATGATAAGCCATATGTAAAGAATAAATCGCCCGAGTACAAGCTAACACAACCTAGCATCTCAAGCAAGAGCAGCGCATGACAAAAGACTACTCATGGGTGATAAGCATTTCATGATTCAATTTTAAGAACAAGCTTAGCTCACAAGATTTCTTATGACAATATCATCAAGAGCATAAGCAGTACATTGCAAAATCACCACAATCCTATGCACTAGTTCTTAAGAGCATAAACAAATACTTAGGATATATAAGAGAAACTCATCTAGTGCAAGATATGATACATAATGGAATGAAACATGATATGCAAATGCATGAAGTATATGATACAATATGATACAAGTGAAAACTCCCCCCAGAAACCAACTTAGAAAGGAAAACACACTCCTAACTCCCCACGCAGGCGAGCAAAAGTGGCTTGATCTAGAGGTTTTGTGAAGATGTCTGCCAGTTGGTTCTGGGTGTCAATGTAGCAAAGATCTATGTCTCCTTTCTCGTAGTGATCTCTCAGGAAGTGATAGCGCACATCTATATGTTTGGTTCGGGAATGGAGCACTGGGTTTTTGGCTACACTTATGGCACTTGTGCTGTCGCACAAGAGAGGAACTCTCGAGTAGGATAGACCAAAATCTCTCAAAGTAGAAAGCATCCAAAGCAGTTGGGAGCAGCAGCTAGCAGCGGCAACATACTCGGCTTCGGTGGTAGATTGGGCTACACTGGATTGCTTGCGGGAAGACCAAGAGACCAAAGAAGAACTGAGAAATTGACAAGTTCCAGATGTGGACTTGCGGTCCAGCCGACACCCAGCAAAATCCGCATCGGAGTAACCGCGGAGTGTGAGTGTCGAGGAGGCAGAGTACCACAAACCAAAGTCAGGAGTGAAGTGTAAGTACCTCATGATTCTCTTCACCGCTTGGCGGTGAGAGATTCTTGGTGAAGCTTGAAAACGAGCGCACAGACACACGGCAAAGTGTATATCCGGCCTCGTAGCCGTCAGGTACAAGAGGGAACCGATCATGCTCCGGTACTCCTTCTGGTCCACCGGTTCTCCATCTTCATCCGCATCCAGAGCCGTCGTTGTCGCCATGGGGGTTGACATAGGCTTGGCATCAGCCATGTCAAACTTCCTCAACACATTCTTCGTGTACTTGCTTTGGTGCACATGGGTGCCTTCTCGGCTTTGCTTGATTTGCAGTCCGAGGAAGAAGGTCAGCTCACCTGTTATGGACATCTCGAATTTCCTGCTCATAGTATCTGCAAACTTGGCAACAAGATCATGAGAAGAACCACCAAAGATGATATCATCCACGTAAATCTGAACGGTCAAAGTGTCATTGCCTTGCTTGAGGAGAAAAAGAGTTTTATCAACTGAGCCCATCTCAAACCCATTTTGAAGCAAGAAGGTTTTCAACCTAGCATACCAGGCTCTAGGTGCTTGTTTTAGCCCATAAAGAGCTTTCTGGAGTTTGAAGACACGGTCAGGGTGTTTAGGATTCTCAAAACCCGGGGGTTGCCTCACATACACCTCTTCCTCAATGAACCCATTTAGAAAGGCACTCTTAACATCCATTTGGAAGAGCTTAAAACATTTAGCCACGGAAAAGGCTAGAAGAATTCTAATCGCTTCCAAACGAGCAACTAGAGCAAAGGTTTCCTCATAATCTATCCCTTCTTTCTGGCTGAAACCTTGGGCAACCAACCTCGCTTTGTTTCTCACAACCAACCCATCCTCACCTTGTTTGTTTTTGAAAACCCATTTGGTTCCTATAGGATGGCAATTTGGTGGTGGTTCAACTAACACCCAGACTCGATTTCGCTCAAAGTTCTCTAACTCCTCATGCATGGCATTGGCCCAGTTTGGATCAGACAGAGCGTGTCCAACATCTCGGGGTTCAAAAGAGGCAACAAATGCAGAATGTGCAAACTGTGAAATATGCTTAGACTTGCGCCTTGTGGAGCGATCATGTAAGTTACCAATCATTTGCTGAGGTGGATGGCGACGCTGAATGTGCCGTGGAGCTTCACGCTCTGAAGTAGCCTCCCCCTCAACAGCAGCTGTGTCAACCTGATCTTCTTCATCTTGATCATGTAGTGGTACATCTTGATGGTCTGGTGTAGTGGAAGTAGGGTCTGGACCATCAAGTGAAGTAGTCGAAGTAGAAGGTACAGGTGCAACAGCTGGAAGATGATTGATCACATCCTCATCTTCATCACCACCATCTGCAAGTTCAACCTCTTCTTCAAAGATGCTCTGCCCCATTTCATGGTCACCTGCAAGCTCAAAGACAGGGGTTGTGCAAGGCATAGTTTCATCGAAGGTAATTTCACATGTCTCAATGATCCGGTTAGTTTCAAGGTTAAGTACACGATAAGCACGACTATGAGAAGCATAACCAAGAAAGATACCATCAGATGATCGAGACTCAAATTTGTCCAAATTACCTTGTTTCATGATGAAGCACCTGCAACCAAATACTCTTAGGTGACTCACCTTGGGAGCTCGACGATGCATCAGCTCATATGAGGTTTTCTTCATGAAAGCTCGCAAGAATATTCGGTTAGCAATATAGCAAGCAGTGTTCACGGCCTCGGCCCAATACTTCCTAGGAGTCCTATGCTCATCGAGCATCGTCCTAGCCATCTCAACAAGGGTCCGATTTTTCCGCTCAACAACACCGTTCTGAGGAGAAACATAAGGCGAAGAAAACTGGTGCTCAAGACCATGATCACGACAAAAAGTATCAAAATAAACATTCTTGAATTCCGTGCCATTGTCACTGCGAATCGCTCTCATGGCATCATTTGGTCGCTCATTTTTTAACCTCAAGATCAGATCTCGAACAAAAGGGAAAGCCTCCTCCTTAGACTCCATGAAGAAAACCCAAGAATACCTCGAAAAATCGTCGACCACAATAAGGACATACCACTTCCCACCAACTGAACAAACGCGAGCTGGACCAACAGTATCCATATGTAACAGCTCCCCTGGATGATCAGTCATCACCTGATTTACAGGTGGGTGAGAAGCAGTAACCATTTTGCCATGACGACAGGGAGAACAAACAAGATCTCTCTCAAACTTGAGCTTGGGCAATCCTCGGACAAGGTCAAGAGCGCTCAAGCGAGTGAGCAAGTCAAAGCTCAAATGACCTAACCTCCTATGCCACTTCTAAAGCTCAGAAGAAGAGCCAGCAACAAGGCAACGAGAGAGACCAAAAGACTTAGAGAAGTCAACACGAAAAACTTGACCCTCGGGCACGATCATACACACAAGATCGCCTCGAGAGTCCAAGATCCGAGAGGCTCCTTTCTTGAAGCACACCTCAAAGCCATCATCAAGAAGTTGCGAAACAGAGAGCAAATTGAAACCAAGCGAATCAACAAGAGCTACCTGTTTCAACATGAAGTTATCGCTTACCTTGATGGCACCGATAGACAATACCTTAAAATTGCTGTTATCCCCGAAAGTGATGTACTCCTTGGTCATCACCGGGGTGAGGCTGGAGAACCATCTATGATCACCGGTCATGTGACGAGAACAACTGGAGTCGATGAGCCATGTGTTCTCCAGGCCTCCGACCTGCTCAGTAAGAAAGGTAAGAGTAAGGATGAGCAAATGTCTCGACACTGGGGTTAGTATAACCAGTATAGTACCAGTGTCGAGCCATCTGCTCAAACGTAGGGTCAGCACAATCCACAAACTCACGTCTCATCGGAGGAGGACGTTTCCCGAAAGGAGGGTAACGAGGTCCGTGGAACCTCCGAGACGAGTAACCAAGACCGTGTTGTCCAAAGTCAAACAGAGGGGGCCTTGGATCACGCCTGGTGAACTCACACCTACCACCACGAGGCAAGGGAGCTGGCCTAGGCTCATGTACACCATGGGAAGGGTGGTACATGTCCTGGTTATCCCACTCACGCTCACGCCTCAAAGCTTTCTTCCTACGAAAGCAGAACTCCTCAAGGTGACCATCCCTGTGACAAAACTCATAATGGAACCTCACACGCTCCTTAGGCCGTTGGTTTGCTCTCGGCTGTGGGTTCACTCTCTGTTTGGGATTCACTCTTGGTTGAGGGTTCACTCTGGGTTGTGGATTCACTCTTGGTTGGGGTTTAGCTTTTGGTTTTGGTGGAGGACGCTCCCTAGCAATATCTGGAAGAGTGTCTAGCTTGTTCCGAAGGAAGTTTGGTTTCTCTACCCAGATAGCTTTCTTAGGTGGGTGTCTTGGTGGCTCAGTGAACACTCCATCCTTGGGATTTTCCTCACTCATGGGACTGGTTTGTTTCTCACTTGGAATGGGTGGCTTAGAGGTGCTGGCTTCTGTTGGTTTCTTGTTTAGAATCACCCCTCGACACTCATCAAGTTTCTCATACAACCAGTTCCACTTCTTGTCACAAGGCACACTCCCAACCCCAAAACCATCAGCTCTCTTGAACTGCTGAATCATCATACCCAACTGAGGTTCCCTACTTGAGACCCAACTCAGAATGACACGCAAGTAGGTGTTCTCATCCTCAGCAAGACCCAAAGCAAACTTGGCATCATTCAATTCAACAAGTTGTGCAGGACATACAGTGCATTCAGGAATTTTAGACTTAGCTAAAACAGTAGATTTTTCAAGCTCTAAAATCCTAGCACATGCATCATCAAGTTTACTTTGCAAAGCAGGGCAAGACTTGCAAGCACCAAGCAACATAGGTCTAGTCTTAACTTCATCTAAAGCAGCCCTAGCCAAATCTAGTTCCTCAACCA
>CM014270.1:63714810-63730474 GCA_004135705.1 Alloteropsis semialata
ATCATTGCCGCGCGCTGATGGTGATCGCCCCTCCTCGGCGGAGAAAAATCTTAACGCGGTTGTGTTAGATTTTGCTGCTATTTTTGTCTTTTCTTTGCTGATTACTTGTAGCTTTCGCCGTGACATTTGCAAATTGGCTTCTGATTAGTTTACCTTTTTCTTTTAGATAGCTTCTGATTAGTTTGCTGATCCTGGAATTCTTGAGGTCCAGGAGTCACGCGATTGGGGTATGCATGCGGCGCACCTCTCCCACTAAGTTTGTGCGCGTATTAATAATAACTAAAAATGCATATTTGTATATATATAACTATATATGTATATAAGTATATGATTGTTGTGTGGCGGGGAAATTAAGAAATGCGTGTGATCAACGAACCACTAATCAGGGGTGGCATGTGCACGGGACGATTTTAAATAACTGTCAGTTGGCGGGTATTAGTTTGGCTAAACTTACGCTCGGCGACAAAGGGGTGGCGGGTTCTTGCGGTTGAAACCTCCAACATGTAGAATATGTTGGCATGATTTGCAAAGCACAAAACCCGAGTAGTTAAGGCCAATGCTTTGTATAATTGTACAGAGTGATTTGTTGGGAGTATACGTTTTGTTTGGATGCGAGAATTCTTAACGTGTGCTTTGGGAGAAATCCCGTGCTCTGATGATTGGTGGTTACCGTTAAAGCATCCGTTAAGCAAGATCTCGTTCGAGAAGATTTTGCTGGTATGGGCGCATGTGGAGGCGCTAATCCGTGACGGGAAAATCAGGGGTCAATTCATTGGATCAAATTAGGCGCGGCAAGTTGCCGTTTATATTATCGCTGCTCTTCTGTCCATTTGCGTTTTCCTTTTTTAATTAAGTTGCCAATAAACTAGACGACCCCATCATGTAACGTACTACTAGAATGTATAGTATGATAGAATGGTACACTGATCATCGCATAAAGCACGTCATTATCCACCTTAATACTATGCCGTACGTTTCATGGATGGCTTTGGTCGCTAAGGATCTTCTTCTAAGTGCATCTAGGAAGGTGACGCTTCTCTAACGTATTTAAGGGTGTGTTTGGTTGAGCTGTGGCTTTTGAAAAAATAGTTGTGAGCTGTGGGCTGTGAAAAGTAGCTGTAAGCTGTAGGCTGTGGGTTGTCCAAAAGCCGTTTGGTGGAACAATTATGGCTTTTAGGACTACGGAAGGGTGAAAGTGCATCTAGGCCTCCAATAAGTTTTGGTGATAGTGGCAACTACAATTTTGAGATTTGATGCTTGTAATAAGGTATATGCAGGAATAAAAGAAAAGGTGGTGTTAAAGATATCAAAAGATGGTCCCATGTTAAAGATATCAAAAGATGGTCCCCAATTCTTTATGTATGGTGGATGAGCTCATTGAAGATTTACATTGATTTTTGGTTTGAATTTGAGTATAGGAAACCACCGTACTATCAAGGGGGACGTGCTTGATGGATCAAAAGTGCGAAAAGTGCTAACTGAGATGCTAACCATCCATGAGAGTCACTAATTTGAAGCACAAGCACTTGTTTCATCTCACTGTGCACAGGCAGGCCGGAAGTTCCGACACTGTGTCGGAAGATCCGGCCAGCCCGGAACTTCTGCCCTGGAAGTTTTGGTAGGCTCTGGCTGGGGCCGGAAGTTCTGGTCCATGGTGCCGGAAGTTCCGGTATCACTTCGCAGAACACATAACGGCTAGTTTTCGGGGGTTGAGTATATATACCCCCTCACCCCCTTCATTCAATTGTTGCTGACCTAATCCTAGACAAACACCCTCTTGAGCATTAAATCCACTTTCCCAACCCCATCTAGAGCCAATCCTTGCAAAGATTTGAGTAGAGCTTGGGTGTGAGTGATTCTTGAGGTATGAGACCAAAGCTTTGAGTAAGTTCGTCCCTTGTTCATCTCAAGAAGCACTTGAAGCAAGTTTGACTCCTCGATTTGCGTTTGTTACTCTTGGAGCTGGGCTCCTAAACGGTTAGGCGTCGCTGTGCAACTCCCAACTTGGTGTGGTTCAGTGCCGAAAGTTTGTAATCTTCATCTCTTCGTGAGAACAATAGTAAGAAATTCAATCCGTCCTTCGTGGTTGATTGAAGGAGGCAAGGGGTTAGATTTGACCCGGCTCTACGTGAGCACCTCAACGGAGACGTAGCTCCTAAGTGGAGTGAACTTTGGTGAACAAATTCTTGTCTCTTGTTCTTGTTGTTGTTCTTCGTGTTTATATTGTTCTTGAGCTTAAATTTGTTCGATCTATCTATTTATAAGTTTTCGCTGCTAGAGATCATACTTTTAAGCTTCCTAACACTTGTGGTGAACTTTCTATTCAAATAGAATCTGCGGATACTTGCTAGTTTTTGAATCTCGAATTCTTTCATCCCTTCGATCCGGAAGATCTGCCCCCAGTGCCGGAAGATCTGACATTGTGCCAGATCATCCGTCCCATATGATATTTAAGTGACAAGTTTGCAGAATTTTTGAACAGACCTATTCACCCCCCTCTAGGCCTAGTGTTGGTCCTTTCAGAGGGAGACACCAGCGAACAAGAGGAAAAAAAAAGAAAACGAACCGGTGCGTAACTTATGAGTGGCATATGGGTAATTTATAGACCCAAAAGCCAGCAAAAGCAAGGGGTGAGGTGCTTTTGGATTTACACTAGGCAAAAGTTGGCTTTGTCAAAAGCATCTATCGGTTTTTTGCCTCTTTGGTTTAGCTTTTGATTTTCGAAAGCAAAATCTACAGCTAAAAACCCAACCAAACACACCCTAAAAGCAAAAAGGACCTGTGGCGGACCTGGGTGGGGCTGCCCAGGCTGCAGCCCGTTAAAGAGGAAAAAAGAAAACCATCGCAAATGCTCTAAATGTTTGCAAATAACATGTCAAATTACAATTATCAGAATGCCGTACTAGAATATAGAGCGATCGACTGATCATTGTATAAATCACGTCATTTATCCACTTGATGCTCTTTTGCACATTCATAGACAGCTTTGGTCACTGAGCAACTCCAATAAATATCCTCTAAACAACCCTCTAATTTCTTTGGTTCACCTCTTAGTGTCTACATTTAGATAGTGGGCTTCCTAGAGATCCTAGGCATACGAGTGTGAGGGGAAATTTGGAGAGCTGCCATTTTAGAAGCCAAGGCAGAGGGTCAGCTGGATTTTGTATTTTTACCCTCATATTCAAAATTTGAAGTAGGGATTTATTTAGAGTGTCTGCTGGAGTTGAGAGAAGAATTAAGCTCCTAAAATTAGAGGCAGACCATAGATTGTGTTTAGAGGGCATTGCTGATGTTGCTCTACGAACTTTTTTCAAGGGCTGCTAACACGGACGTGGCTTCTCTAACGTAAATCAAAGGGCTGGTGCCGGACCTAGGCTCAGGCTACTCAGGGCGCGCCCTGGTTAAAAAACGACGCAGACATGGGCGGATCCATCGTGATGGTGGGCCCAATGGAGCCCTCCCAAAGGCCTAAGCACCAAATTAAAAAAAAACTCTTTAACATTTTTTTTGTCATGGATGAAGAGGAGAAAAACAGAGAGAAGAACAGAATGAGAGAAAAGAGGAGGAAGGGGAAGTTAAAACCTCTTTGCTTAAAACTCTGGCACGACTCTGAATTCAAATACCCTAGAATTTTCAAAATGTCAATTTGAAATACCACTTCGTAAGCCTGGGGTCTATCTATTCTAGATACCTTGAAAGTGGAGGAGTGATGATGGCCAAATGTGTGCCAGAGCATAGAGAGAGAGGGCATAAACACTTAAACACATGCTATAGTCGTGGTACACTTGTTATAGGCACCGTAAAAGAGCCCTATTATTAAAAATATTTTATGAAAACATTACATAGGGGCCTGCGCCCCTACACCTGAAAATATTTTTGCCCACCCATGGGAGCGTCGTCCCAGGGTTACGAATTTACGATCGGCTCGCTTTAGGAACCGAGCACCGCGTAGTGTGGTTGTATGGCCTCGCCGCGTAGCTTAAGTTATTTTTATATGAATTTAAGTTTGTTTCTCTTGAAAAGAGTTAGTGATGGTATTTTTCCGGATGAAATACCCTGCCCGCGTGTACTGTGGAACAGTGCCGTTCCCATGAAACCACAGAACTACGCAGTACTCGGTTTTTTATTTCTGAAAGAAACAACAATCGATCCCAGTGCATCACTAATCGATATACATGTTCATTTGCTCCGGTGTACATGCATGCACCTCAGCACGGAGCTACAGGAGCCGCAGCGCGTAGGCACCACGCGGCCCTGTTCCTGGTCCACCGTGGCGCCATCCGCGCTATCGCACCGGCCGATCGGCCTAGAGATCGCCTAGCCGGGGCCGGGGCCGGCCCCACCTGGTGAGATCGAAATCCCCAGGAAACGGGAGCGTGGGCACGGAGCGACGGACAGGCCCGGCTACCGCGGTGCACCACTTGTCGCCGCGGCGAGCTCGGCCGCGCGCGCCCATGCCGCGGTGCAGCCGCGCCCACGGTGGATCGAGCACGCGACGAGAAGCCGCTGGCGAGCGGGGGGAGAGCCCCGACAGGGGACGCGTCGCCGGGCGGTTGGTGGCGCGGTGCGCGTCCGCGTCGTGGCGGCTCCGCAGCGGGGCGCGGCGCTGGCGGGCCACGGCCATGCGGCGCGCGCGCGCGACACTTGGACGGGCGCGTCCACGTCCCCGTCCCCGGTCCCCCGACCCCCGTGCGCAACCCCGTCCGTGAACCGTGATCCGTCGCCGTCGCCGTCGGACACCGCTGTCTCGTCGCGGGCTTTGCTCCTGGTGCGGTGGTGCCCGAACCCGGGCTTCCTTCGCCCCCAGAATTCCGCCACCGCCGCTGGAAAACTCACGGCGGGCGTAGCGTGGTGAAAACTTCTGGCCCGTACACGTGCTCGCGGTGATTTGGAGCGGCAGTAGCGGTTGATTTTTGGTGCCAAATGTAACCGCTCTCGCCGTCTCGCGGACGGGAAAGCAACTGCTCGACGTGATTCTCCAGAGTTTGTGCTGTTCTGGTGTTACGAAGCTGCCTGCAGAGATTCCATTTGCCCGGCCCATCTTTGATCGGCGGTCGCTGACCTAGTCGCCACACTGGACGACCAAGTCAAACGTGACAACGTCCCAGAAAATCTTGTGCTTAGAATGTGCGGACAGCATATCAATCACACACCGAACATCGTCCATCTTCCCTGGAACGAACTTTCCGAAGGGCGGCTGCCTTCCTATCCTGCCGCCCAAGTTGCAGGGCATGCGGCCAAATTCCCAGAAGCACCCAGGGCGGCACTGCCAGCCAGTCCATCTGCCCAAGGCAGATGCAGAGAGGAGGGAGCGCGACAGGGCGGAAGGCCCCAACGCGAGAGCGAGCGGCCACCATACAGCCATACACCAGTACACCACCCATCGCGCCAGCGGTCACGTGGAGCCGGCGTGGGGCGGGCGTGCGTGACGCCGACGGCCGATCGCCCTCGCCGTGATCGCGTCGCCGTGCCGTGATCGCGTCGCGCGCACGCCGCCCTCGCCGCGTGGCGCGCGACGTGTGAGGCGCGGAGAGGGGCGAGCTGGAGCTGCCGCTCATGCGCGCGGGCACGGCGTACCCTGGGCCCCCGCGCGGCCCCACCCCCACGCCCCGCACGGCCGCACCGGTGTCACCGCTCGCCGAGCTTGCGCCCACCGTGCACACGGAAGTGTGCGGACGCCTCTGATTCGCTCCGCCGCTGCCAGTGTGTCGTAAAATTTTTTCAAAATGGCCCTTCGCGGAAACTATTTTTACAAATAGACTCCTGGCAAAACTATTTCTGAAAATGGACCCCTATCTCGGCGCGAGGGGGACGAGCGCCGAGATATGTGGCTCGGCGCTAAGGGCTCTAGCGCCGAGCCACCGCCACGTCAGCGCCGAGCTGGCGCCTCGTGCCTGCGTGGCAGGAGGCTCGGCGTTAAAGGCCCGAGCGCCGAGCCACAGACCTCAGCGCAGCCGCATGGAGCGCCGAGGTCTGGGTACTTAAACAACCGCCGAGCCCCCTTCTTCCTCCTCCCTCCATTCCTTCCACCGGCGGCGAGACCCTAAGCGGCGGCGGCGAGGAGACCGGGGGGCGTGCGGCGGCGAGGAGACCCGAGGGCGCGAGGTGGGGGCGGCGGCCCGGCGGCCAGGTGCGGCGTCCGGCGGGGGGCGCTCGTGCCCCTGGTGCGGCGGCCAGGTGCGGCGGCCCGGGCGGCCATTGGAGCAGGCCTAAGGTATATGTCTATCCCTCTCTTTTGCTTGTTCTTCGTTTTTGCTGCAAAATTGACATGAATGCTTGTTAGAGGAAATGGTATGGTCTGAGGAATTGTAGAAGGTTAGGTTGTTTGGATGATTGTAGGAAGAACATAGGAATTTTTGATTAGGCCTAAAGGAAAAAAAAAGAACCTAATTTAGCAATGGGCATGGGTACATAGAGGAAGGCCTAGCATGCAGAGATCTCATTTTGAATCCTCCTGATGTGCCTCCCATGCCTACTGTATTTGGCATAAATAATTTCTGACAAAATAAAGTGGTAATTATTTTGATGTAGATGGATCGTTTAGTGAGGATTGTTCATGGTGGGACTGTTAAGAAGAATGAAGATGACACTGTGGAGTTTCTGAATATGGTAGAGACGGTCTTGGTCTTTCCCAATTTTCCATCATTGGCTGAATTGGTTGATAGAGTGAAGGGGAAGTTGGATTGGCCTGACAGTGTTGTCCGTATGCATATGGAAGGTGTAGTTGATGTTGGCTCATCGAAAGGTCCCCGTACAAAGACGTTTGTACCTTTGAGTTTAGAGGCAGAATGGGATATTTACAGGGATATTGTTATGGCCTCAGAAGTGCACTCTCTCTTTATAGTGGTGTCTAAGGTTCCTTTTGCCAACGGCAATTTCGGGTTCGACCTGAACAAGGCACCTGTTGAGGTTGAAAGCTTTGGTGACCCCGACAGTGTGGCCCCATCACCGGTAGATGACATAAGGGCTGAGCCTAAGTACTCACATGATGAAGGAGTTGATACATATCATGGTGATTTGGGTGATTATGTAGACACGTTTGCTTCATTTGACGGTGATGCCAAAGCATCTAACCGTCTTGATGTGGAGGTAAGCGGGGACGATGACAATTATGAAGAGGACAAAGCTTGTGGCTCGGAGGATGATCGGCCCATTCCTCAGTTGTCTGAACAGGAGAAAAAAATCTTGCAATCTATCTTTCCCGGCCGTGACCCATTGGTTCCCGAGTGTGTAGACCTTGGGCAGAGCCACAGGGCAGTTGCTGATGGGGGTTGCAGTGATGATGACGGTCCAGAGCTGAAGCGGGACAGTATCATACAGAAGGGCATGGTATTTCCAAATATGGATGAGTTGAAGAGTTGGTTGCAGGGATACTCAGTGATGCACCACCGTCCTTTCAAGGTGGTGCATTCGTACCGCAAGAGACGGTATACAGTTAAGTGCGAACAGGAAGGTTGCGCTTGGAGGGTTTGTTGCAGGCTGACCAAGACAGATCAATGGAGGATAACGTCTGTCAGTGAGTCTCATACTTGTGGCACAGCAGAGGCAGAAGAGAAACACCTCCAATTGAATTCTAAATTCATTGCGAAACAGTTGTGCGGTGTGGTGAAGCATAGCCCAAACATCTCAGTTGCTGCACTTCAGCAGATGGTGTTGAAGATGTTCAATTATGAGATCAAGTATGGCAAAGCCTGGAGGGCAAAGCAGCGGGCTCTAAAGCACGTATTTGGAGATTGGGAAGAAGCTTATGAGAGGCTGCCGGTGATGTTGAACGCAATGAAAGCTGCAAATCCTGGCATGCATTTCGAGTATTTGCCAAAGGACAAGGTGAAGATTGCGGGGCGAGAGGTGTTCTCTCGGGCTTTCTGGACATTTGCACAGTGCATTGAAGGCTTCAAGCATTGTAGGCCCGTATTGTCCATTGATGGTACCTTCCTCACGGGTAAATACAAGGGTACAATGTTGATTGCCATTGGAATTGATTCGGAGAATAGGCTCCTCCCTTTGGCCTTTGCCTTGGTAAACAAGGAGGAAACATCTACTTGGTCTTGGTTCCTGGATCGTGTTCGGCGAGTGGTTGTTGGGCCCGGCCGTGATATTTGTGTGATTTCGGACCGGCATGCTGGTATACTTAATGCTGTGCAAGACATCATTCCGGGACATGGACGTGTGCATCATCGTTGGTGCACAAGGCACCTAGCGCAAAACCTTATCAAGCATGATGGTATTAAGGACAACTTCGAGTTGTTCGAGGAGGTTTGTAGGCAGACAGAGCCCCGGAAGTTTGAGGAGAAGTTGGCTGCGCTTAGAGAAAAGACTGACGATCGTGGAAGAGAATTCCTTGATGGGTTGATGGTCTCAAAGGAGAAGTGGACCCGAGCATTTGACATAGGTGGTGCTAGGTACGGTTTTATGACAAGCAACATGGCAGAAATATTTAATAGTTTGCTTAAAGGATGTCGTTGCCTTCCTATGACCGCTATTGCTTCGTTCACCTTCTACAAGTGCAACGCTTGGTTCGTGCGGCGACGCAGCCTTGCTATGTCACTTCGAGACAACCACCGTAAATATCCGGAAAAGGTTGCACGCAGAATTAATAAGGCAAAGGAAATTTCTAAGGGGCAGAAGGCAGTTTGTTTCGACCGCGAGACGCACACATATGAAGTGACGGAGGCTGGTGGAACCAACATGGGAGGTGAGGATCGTGAGGCAAGGAAACACATAGTCGTGCTAAACTCGAACACGTGCACGTGTAGTAGGCCTTCTAGCTTCCACTTGCCATGTTCCCACATGGTGACCGCTTGCAGAGTGCGAAGGCTGGACGTGGAAGCCCCTTCCAGAGTTGGAGTAGAGTTCTCATTGCAATCACTCAGTAACACCTGGGCACCGCAATTTCACCCATTCCGTGATGAGGATGAGTGGCCGGTGTATGAGGGGCCAAAGTATATCGCCGACAAGGGCTTGAGAGTTACATCACGTGGAACTAGAAAAAGGAAGAGGTACAGGATGGACATGGACCAAGTAGTGTCGGGAAGGTCCACGAAAAAGTCAGTTGGTACGCACTTTGTGGAGGACACAGAGCGGTCACTATGCTCAAAATGTCA
Source organism: Alloteropsis semialata (assembly GCA_004135705.1). Lineage (NCBI taxonomy): Eukaryota > Viridiplantae > Streptophyta > Magnoliopsida > Poales > Poaceae > Alloteropsis > Alloteropsis semialata. The sequence goes on from CM014270.1 coordinate 63,723,915, forward strand.
CAAATCAGGGCATAATATACGTCGTTGCCCCTTACGAGCGCAAACGCAGGTAGATAGTCATATGTTCAGTAGTGTAACATTTTCTTATTTACTATTCTGTTTGTTGCCGTCCTACTTTTTATTAAGTAAAATATCATGTACTAACCTTACGTACGTTTCTTGTGCAGGATGGCGGCCAGGTACAGTCTTCTTGACGAGCGGTACGATGCCGCGCACCGGGCTCGGCTGACGGAGCAGGGCGAGGTACTGATTCATTTGATATTGGTTTCAGTACTAACTTTTGATTTGTTGACTTTTATTCGATATTGTGTCAAACTCCGACTTTTACTCCAAAATTTGACTCTTATCCTCTTGTTTCAGGTTCTGCACACGCTCCGGCCGATGACCCACGACGGCGGTATCGTTTTGCGGTACGACGAGCGCTACACACCCCTGCTGCGCCGCGCGGGACTTGCCACGGTTGCGAGGCTTGTCAGCCGTGGCATACCACCGTTCAACCCTGCCGCTCTCACCGCGCTGATCGACCGCTGGCGACCAGAGACTCACACCTTCCACCTTCCCTGTGGTGAGATGACGATCACCCTTGAGGACGCCGCCATGATCATGGGCCTTCGGATCAGAGGACAGCCGGTGACTGGAGACGTGGTGTCCGCCAGCTGGGGGGACCGAGTCCAGGAGTTCCTTGGTGTGCCTTTGCCGGAGCCACAGCCGGGGGTTAAGCGGCGTTCCAGTGGTGTCCCTTTGAGGTGGCTCCGAGGGCAGTTTGCACAGTGCCCACCCGACGCCGATGAGGCTACTGTCAACTTTTACTGCAGGTAAGTATGTATATTTTTACTGCAGTTTCTAACTTATTGTTTTCCACTTTGTCATTTTGCTCCGCCACAATATGTATGTTTCTAACTTATTGTTTCGCACTTTGTCATCTTTCAGGGCGTGGGTGTTGCACATGTTCGGTTCGTTCCTCTTCCCTGACGGCACTGGGGACTCGGCGTCCTGGATGTATCTGCCGTGCCTTCAGGACTGGGACGACGCCGGCGAGTACAGTTGGGGCTCGGCTGTGCTCGCCTACCTGTACCGGCAGCTCTGCGAGGCTTGCCGCCGTACGAGAGGGACGTACGCCACACAGTCGGGCTGCACGTACCTCCTCCAGGTGTGGATGTGGGAGAGGCTTCCGGTGGGGAGGCCCTACACTATCCGTGACCCGGCGCCCTGGTTTCCACTCAACGACGAGGTCGTTGCCCCCACAGTTGGGCATTTGTACGAGGGAGCAGCGGGTGCCTACGCCCTCACGCGCAGCGCGTACATCCAGTACACGAACGAGCTCGACCTCCTTACCCCGCAACATGTAAGTTTATTCTCGTTTCATGAATTGACAATTGTGTGGAAGTCTGTTCTAGTCAATTGGAGACATGATGAATGAGCACTATGCTTCAGTGTTAGTCTGTTATATCATTCTGTTACTAATGGCATCCTAATTATGCAGGTAAGGTGGCAACCATATGTGCGTGACGAGGTCGAGGACCTACAGCTGAGCACGATCTGTAAAGCCGATGAGGGCTTGTGGCTCATGAGGTGCCCCCTAATTTGCTTCTATGCAGTGGAGTACCATTTGCCGCACAGGGTTGCCAGGCAGTTCGGTAGGGAGCAACCTTGCCCTCCGCACCCTATCTCCACCAGCTGGGAGCTGCACAAGTGAGTTTTCGAAACACTTAATCTTTTATCGAAACTTGGAGTTCGTCTTACACATGATGTCAATTGGTTCTGCCTTGTAGCATTGACCGTCGGAGGCAGAAGAAGATCACCGACTTCGCCGCTCTGCACCTCACGCATATCGAGAGGTGGTACCTGTACGAGGGCAACGTCGTGCAGTTGCACGGCGTCCACAGCGACGCCGCCTTCGACCGGTACCTGAGGTGGTTCCAAGACCGTGCTCGGCTCCGTCTGAGGCCGGCGTGGACGCAGCAGGACTACGCCGATGTAGCTTCCTCCGATGAGGGCGATAACGAGTACGACCAGCAGACCCGCGAGGGGCACCAGGTGCAGGCTGCTCCAGTCTTCGCTCGTGCGGTACGTTCGAGTAACGAACTCATTTATTGCAGTACACGTTTCTTCAAATCACTGATCCACTCTTTCATTAGGCTGACGAGCTCATGAGGACGGTCAACGAGCAGAATGTTGCTCTGATGACACCGGTTGGCCACGCGGAGGAGAGCAGCATCCTCAGGCGTTGCATTGAGGTACTACACCTACTTGTGCTAACGATCTTATATCTTACATTGGTGCACCTAGATAACATTCCTCTTCTTTGCACGCAGCGTTGCAACACTCGGCTGCGGAAGCTAGCTGCTCGCTTCGGTTGTCGCGCACGAGGCGCGATTGACGTGGCCCCGGGACCGTCTACCGCCTCCAGGTCTGCCTCTAGGAGTTCGCAGGTGTCCCGTGGAGCCACCACAGCTCCTGCGTCCGTGGCTGCGGGTTCTTCTTCCAGAGCACCGACATGGAGCAGCCAGGACGTGCCCGAGGACGAGGAGCACGAGGAGGAGGAGGAGGAGGAGGAGGACGAGGACGAGGAGCAGCAGGAGGAGGAGGAGCAGGAGGAGGAGTCCCGGGAGGTCGACGAGATTGGCATGTCCCAGCTGGACGATGCACCACCGGCCACGCAGCCCACTCAACCTCGTCGCAGCATCCGCCCCAAGAGACCTCGGGACCCCCTCACACCAGGTACAGATGCGTTGGGCAAGGGCAAGGGCAAGGGCAAGGCGAAGAGGCGGTGACTTGTGGATGTGAGGATTTGTGATTTGTGCACTACCTCTATGTATGGACTTCATATGTGATGTGTGTGGACTTGGTATGTTCATGTGTGTGGATTTGTCGATTTGTGAACTATCTCTATGTTATGGACTTGGATGAACTATCTCTATGTATTTGTGTGTGGATGTGTGGTATGGATGTGTGTTATGTCTGTTTGCTGCTTGCTGGACTTGGATGGATTTGTCGATTTGGTGACTTGGATTGTATGCCATGGATCTTCTTCTCTGTGTCCCTCAAGACGCTGATTTTTTACAGCAAACACTGGTAGCACACAGTCTAGTAATAAAAGTAAAAGTACAGATGATTCCCAGAGGAAAACCTGTGAAATCAAGGCACACATATACTTGAATTAATGTCATTCACTTTGTGCATCTACTTCTCATATAAATCCTGAAGATTTTCACATCTGTTTCAGGAAGAGGCCGACCAACCTTAGGGTGATTAGGGTGATGCACACTTGTGAAATTCTAGCACTAGGTAGCTTAAGTGAAGCCATGGAACCTTAGAAAGAGTTAGAAACTCAAAGACATTTGAATTGGACGAGTTTCAATAACTTAGAATAGGTTTTCAGTGTACCACAGACTGTTGCGGTGGTGACCAAGATGGTCACCGCAACAGTCAGTGATGGTAGGGCCATCAGGACCAGATGCCACCAACTGTTGCGGTGGTGGAACTCAGGTACCACCGCAACAGTCGGTGATGGTAGGGCCATCAGGGCCAGATGCCACCAACTGTTGCGGTGGTGGTACTCAGGTACCACCGCAACAGTCGGTGATGGTAGGGCCATCAGGGCCAGATGCCACCAACTGTTGCGGTGGTGGTACTCAGGTACCACCGCAACAGTCGGTCTTGTGAAGGCCAGATGGGCCCAAGTGACGGCAACCACCACAAGTTGCGGTGCTCGGTCGAGCAACCACCGCAACAGTCGGTCCTGTTCGGCCAGAGACGAGTTCGTCTCTGGTTTGACGGACTGTTGCGGTGGAACGGGGTTTTTGACCCCACCGCAACAGTCGGTCTTGTGAAGGCCAGATGGGCCCAAGTGACGGCAACCACCGGAAGTTGCGGTGCTCGGTCGAGCAACCACCGCAACAGTCGGTCCTGTTGGGCCAGAGACGAGTTCGTCTCTGGTTTGACGGACTGTTGCGGTGGAACGGGGTTTTTGACCCCACCGCAACAGTCGGTCCGCACCCTGTTGGAGGCTACCGAGCTCGGCGCTAATGCCCTCAGCGCCGAGTACCCCATTCTCAGCGCTGAAGGCTTTAGCGCCAAGCCTCTTATTTTTCTTTTTTTTTATTTTTAACAGCATTGGTGCCCAAAGTCCGTACGAATACAAAGTCCGTACGAATACAAAGTGCAGAACAAGTATAGATATGGCCAACACAAATACAAAGTGCATAACAACCGAAGTCCGTACGAATTAAAAACAAAGTCCACATTAGTTCTGCCATAACAACCGATACAAGTCCATAACATGCAACATCACACGACATACTAAAACCCTCTTCACCAACACACTACTGCCACTACGAGACCAAACTACTGAGTGCAGCGAGGCCACTTCCCCTTCCTCAATGCATCTGGATTCTGCTCCATTGCTTCCTTCGCACGGCGTGCACGCGCTCTCTTGCGCTCCCTTTCGGCCTTCCTTTCGGCCTCCTCCTCACGATCAATGCGCTCGCACCTTGCGCGAAACTCCTCTTGAAACTTCTTGCGCTTCTCCTCCTCTTCTTTCTCGTGCTGCACCTGCCTCCTCCTTTGCTCCCTCCATTCAAATTGTTTCTCGACCCACCACTTGTCCGTCGCGGACTGCTCCGTGTCAAGCCACTGCGCAAAATCACATAGAGAAGGGGGAGTCTGCCACCCCTCCAAGTCAGAAGTTATGTTAATAAACACAACACAAACAAAGACATGGATTCGTGCACAACCTCGTGTATCTCGTATCCGATAGCCCTCGGTGGGTCATATTCGTAGTTGGCGCACATGAACCACCTCATGCCGTAGCATGAACCTATCAACTGCGACTTCACAAGTTGACACCGATCGCCACAGTAGCACATGGGCACATCCACCCCTTCAGGAATGGTCGTTGACCTCTTCTCAGCCGCCAGCGTTATCTCGTTAGGTCGAGATCCCATGGTCGCTAGGCCTTCAAAAAATGCAAGAAAACAACACTTGGACAAACCCTAACAAATCCTCAAAACCTAACCTAACCACCGATTCAAACAAAACTACTTGGACAAATTGAAAGAGGGGAGCCATATTACCTTGGGGACGGCTTGAATCCAAAGGGAACAACTTCTACACTCGTCTACGAGGCCTATGGATTGCCCCGCCGCCGGAGAGGGAGAGAACAGAGAGCTCAGGGTTGAAAAGAATGGGAGGAAGGAGGAGGAAGGGGGCTCGGCGGGTGTTAAGTACCCAGACCTCGGCGCTAGATGCGGCTGCGCCGAGGTATGTGGCTCGGCGTTAAAAGCCCGAGCGCCGAGCCCGCTGCCACGCAGGCACGAGGCGCCAGCTCGGCGCTGACGTGGCGGTGGCTCGGCGCTAGAGCCCTTAGCGCCGAGCCACATACCTCGGCGCTCGTTCCCCTCGCGCCGAGTTAGGGGTCCATTTTCAGAAATAGTTTTGCCAGGGGTCTATTTGTAAAAATAGTTTCCGCGAAGGGCCATTTTGAAAAAATTAACATTGGGCGCGTGCGCCAACGTCTCCTCTTCGCCTCTGACACCCGATAATTTCGTTGGATGGGATGGCTGTAGCACAGACTTGGCGTTTGATTTTTCCTTTTTTAATTAGGTTTGTGCCCGTACATTGCTACGGGAAGGAAACAAAATTGTATAAACGATAGAACTGAGGCACCAAAAACTCATGCTTATTTAGATTACCAAATATGAGTGACAAAACAAATTGTCAATGCGATAAAATTTAGCATAAAAACATTTGTGTACTGAAACCACCAAATAATAACAGGTTCTAGCATGTGCAATGGAGGCCACAACCGTAGTCATCAGATAACCACATTACCTTTTACACTTTATTACAAAATTCCGTTTCTACATAGAAAACCATGTTGTATGTTAATCCACAAGATTAAGTTACAGATAGAATTGCTTCTGTACAGTGGAATCAGATAAAAAAACAAACACGGCAGAAAATCGATTGTGCTCTAGGTTTTTGAAGCAACAGTGTTCCTATAAATGGGAAAATAATTAATTCTCTTACATTTTAAGCAATCTACATGTTGGTAGAAGCTGATTACAGTGATGTCACTTCAAACATAAATGGTACTTGCATCCACTTATTTGGAAAAGAATGGAGATTTGCATACATGCCGGATAACTGAATAAAAGTTGAAATTGGAGTACCTGTCAAGCTGCCACATCTGCCTTCATGAATAACTGGATTGGACTTCTACAATGAGAGTTTTTTTTTTTTCTTCTGGCATTCATCTCCAACTTCAGAGTCTCATCCTATGCCAAACAATAGAGGAAATAGCAAATGAGATGGAATGGTAGATGTATATTTTTTGAGCTAGGAGACAACGGTCATAAGTGAGAGCCTTCGAATTACTCAAGGGGCAAACCAATTGGCCACACATCTCTACCCAGTCACAATCTCAGGAAATTAGCTTTAGCTTGCTGTATGCTATGCTGAGATATCCCCTGCTCTACATTATGAGAAAAATAAGGCATCATTAAATGAACATAAGAATCAGAAGGTAAATTTAACATGACCATACTGTGAACTTAAAC
>CM014270.1:63734514-63784798 GCA_004135705.1 Alloteropsis semialata
TAAGTGGTATCCACAGTGATCTCCCAGACTGATGCTCCTTTACTATGGAGATGGGCTCTCATGCGAATCGACCAATATCGATAATCAGTCCCATCAAAGTAAGGAGGCGCAGTCGAGGAAGAGCGTTCAACGGTCGCCATCTTGGATCACAGAGCCGGTTAAGGTGGAGTGATCCTAACCAGGCTCTGATACCAATTGAAGGACCGAAACGGCGACCAGAGGGGGGGTGAATGGGAGCCTTTAAAATTCTTTCACAAGAATATGGCCTATATCCTCGTCAAACCCCAATGACCCTCTCTTCTAGAGTTGCCAAACCCACATAGCAATTTGAGATGCTATTGGACCTAGGAACAACTCTATGTGTCTCTGAAACGCAGCGGAAAAACACACGGAAAACACCAATGGGAAAACACCACCTGCAGAGCAAAAACCGGAACTTCCTAGTTAAACCGGAACCTCCGAATTTGGAAACCGGAACCCAAAACCGGAACTTCCTAGTTGGAACTCGGAACCCAAAACCGGAACTTCCGGATTGAAAACCAGAACTTCCGGATTTGGTTCTGCAGCATGAATTAAGATCCAAGAAAAGAGGGAATCCGATCAAACGAAGTCCAAACTCCGTGAAATTTGAGCCATAGCTGCGCAAGGACTTGGTGAGTGTTATCCAAAAGATCTCTCCAAGAAAGATCAATACATCACCATGAATTTCACGGATTTGACCAAAAACACAAGAACTCGGGGTAGAGAGAAGAACTTCAAATCCGAGGCAAATCAGTGGGTTTGAGGGGGAAAGATCTCGGGGAATATGGTCACAAGGAACCTATAAGTGATCCCCTCAAAGAAATCCCACTAGAAACGGCCCCAAATCCTAAGAACGAAAAATCCCCCAAAAAGAGCTCCGAAAATAGCTAAAAAGGAAAAACAAGGGAGACAAGCCATGAATCCACCATGAATGATTATGGATTGAAATCTTAACAAGATTCGTGGCTAGGAAACCACCCTCATCCTCCCACTTTTGGATTGGAGCACTAAACTAGAGTAATCACTCTCTAAGCCTAATCCTCTCTCATTGAAGCAAACCCTAGCCTTGAAGAAGAAAAATAAAACTAAGAGAGTGGAAGGGATGAAGTGGCTGAAAATTTCAGCCCCCCAATACATATAGTCCTTTGGCCTAAAGACCAAACTACCCCTAAGTGATACACACCCCGCAGGGGCAAAGTTGTCCAGTTTTTCGTAGACTCATCGGACGGACACGGGACCTTCACGACTTCGCTTCGTCTCGACGCAAGCTTCGCGATGACGCCACGTGCCCTCCATTCCGCCATCCGGCCGCACCGGACGCGCCCCCGGTTTTGAGGCCCAAACTGGCAAACCTGCCTGCCTGGTGGTTTTGAGGCCCAAACCACCCAAACCGTCCATCTCCGCTTGGCCGCCACGCGACCTCCTCGATGTCGACGCGTGTCCGGCCTCCGCCAAGCCTTGACGCCTCCGTCCCGCTTGACTCGACCGACACCGTCTCCATCACGCCGTGTACTCTTGCTCTTCCATGCACCATGCGGATCGCACGTGACTCCGCCGGACTCTTCGGGTCCCTCGGTCCAAGCCTACTCGTCCATCCTTCACCGCCCTTGGTTCATCGGCATGAACCTTTCGCGCCTGACCTTCACCGCGCGCCGTCGGCCGCCATGTCGCATCCTGCACCTGCACATCATGAGCCAAGAGACACATCAATCCACTCAACGGTTGTCAATCACTCATCATCCAAGGGTGACCTCCATTGGTCCTCATAAGTATTAAAACTCATTTTATGTTATCCATGTGAACTATTGTGATGTAATAAATGGTGACTTGTATCATCTGTGCTCACCGTCGAGTGAGTCTCGCTGCTGTCGGGTTTCTCGATCAATGATTTCTGGTAGTTTAATCGGGACGTTACCCGACAGGCTAGCACGATTAACACGATTGAAGTGTTTGAGGACCTAAAGGATTGGTCTCATGTGCTTGAACCGGATTAATTGGGGCAGGTCTGCTACAGTCGCGATCATTGAAGATGTATTCATGACGCTTAACACTTTACCATGCATATTCTTTCCTCTTTTTGAACACAACCTTTAGCTTGCTATGGATGGATATGCATGTCAAGTCTCAATTTTTATATTGCTTTGTTTCTGATCTTGTTAGAACTCTGCACGTAATTGCATCATTTATCCTTCATTTTGTCCTAAATGTTTCAATTCTCATTGGTCCACTAATCACAATACTACATAGCAAGACATCGCCATATTTCTACTTCTCAATGTTGCTAGTAGTTTATCATCATGCCTTGGTTGCCACGTTAGGATGATGCTCGGCCTTAATTGCCTAATTCTAATGGGATCATGTAGTGGCTATGACATGACTCTATAGCCGTGCTATAATTGTTATGCTTCTAGTATCTGCATAAGTAAAATTCTTCAAAAATAAATGAAATGAAAAACTATTTTTCATTTTTTTATTGTATTATGTTTATTTGTGTTTTGCATGTTATTTTATTTTCTATCTTCTTTCAAATTCATATATAATACTACTAACTATCTCTTGTTAATCGAATTTAACAAACTCATTGGAATAGTTCAGATTAATATTTTCTTATAAAATTAATATTGTATACTATTTTTTATTAGAAAGGTAATTTCAAGTCCTATGTCAAAATTAAGCTTTATTTGTATCCATTTAATTCTTTAGTAATTGTTTTTAATTCAGCTAATAAAATAAAAAACCAATTTTTAATTATCATACTAATAAAAATAATATAATATTGTGTTGAATTAGTTTGTATCCATTTAGTTCTTTGTTAATTGTATTTGGCACATACTTTTTATTTATATATATATATATTTGCTTCCAAATTCATACACAAAAGAATTATTAATTTCCTTATTTGTATTATGAATATAGCTATGTATTTATTGTGTTTGATATAGACTCCTGAGTTAATTGCTAATTTATATTTTTAAATTTTCAGTTTATCTATTTACTAATCGTATTCAATATGTACTCTTCGGTCAAGTGCTAATTTTTATTTTTTATTTATAATTTAACTATTTAGTAATTGTATTTGACGTGGGTACTTTGGTGCTAATTTACTGATTTGTTATTCTGAAATTAGCTACTATTAATTATTTTCAATAAGGACTTTTTTTACGATAATATAGACCGATAGATCATCATAACGGTGTATATTTTTTTCTTCTGGATTCATTAATCTAAGGTTATCTATGTTTGCTACAAATCGTGACTGGCCGAATTTCTTTGTCAACAAATTTGGTGGGATACTATTTGCACCAAAAAATCTTTACAACATGAATTAAGCATAGCTTAATTGTTTAGGTTCTTTGTGACATAATCTGTCAACCGGGATCGAGTTCCTAACTGGGCACGGGTGTCGCATAGCGAGGTGTCTGTGATGACTTAGTCAATCTCAAGATTGGAACAACATGACAAATCTTTCAAAGGTGCTCATCAGGGTAGGGTTTATGTGCGTGTATTCATAGAGGTGAGTGTGCATATGACGAAATTGTTCCGTCACAGGTTAAATAGTTTCTTGTAGACGTGTCTGTACTGGTGTTTCAAGAAAAATCTTCATAACCCGACTCTAATGAATTGGCCATCGTGTCTTTGTTTCCTTGTATACATCTGCCTGGAGATTATCTCATCTATTTAGTGGCAATATGGGATTATCCAATAAAGAGTCTAGAGATTGGATACATCAGTATGCATGTGCGTGTGTGTAAAAACACATCAATTTCATGAATTCTTCCTTTGCAGCACTATCTGGATAAGGGTCGTTAGATATACATTAAATCCAATGGTGTATATACTTTTCTTTTTTGGATTAACATGAATTTCTAGGACCCTTAGATATACATTAAATCCAACGGTGCATATTTTTTCTTTTTTGGATTAACGTGGGAATTTCTAGGACCGTTAGATATACATTAAATCCAACGGTGCATATTCTTTTCTTTTTTGGATTAACATGAGAATTTCTAGACCCTCTTTTATTTATATATATATTGCTTCCAAATTCATACACAAAAGAATTATTAATTTCCTTATTTGTATTACGAATATAGCTATGTATTTATTGTGTTTGATATAGACTCCTGAGTTAATTGCTAATTTATATTTTTAAAATTTTAATTTATCTATTTACTAATCATGTTCAATATGTACTCTTTGGTCAAGTGCTAATTTTTATTTGTTATTTATAATTTAACTATTTAGTAATTATATTTGACGTGGATACTTTGGTGCTAATTTACTAATTTGTTATTGTGAAATTAGCTACTATTAATTATTTTCAATAAGGACTGTTTTTTAGGATAATATAGACCGATAGATCATCATGACGGTGTATATTTTTTCTTCTGAATTCATTAATCTAAGGTTATCTATGTGTTGCTACAAATCGTGACTGGCCGAATTTCTTTGTCAACAAATTTGGTGGGATACTATTTGCACCAAAAAATCTTTACAACATGAATTAAGCATAGCTTAGTTGCTTAGGTTCCTTGTGACATAATATGTCAACCGGGGTCGAGTTCCTAACTCGGCACGGGTGTCGCATAGCGAGGCGTCCGTGGTGACTTAGTCAATCTCAATATTGGAACAACAGGACAAGTCTTTCAAAGGTGCTCATCAGGGTAGGGTTTATGTGCGTGTATTCATAGAGGTGAGTGTACATATGACGAAATTGTTCCGTCACAGATTAAATAGTTTCTTGTAGACATGTCTGTACTGGTGTTTCAAGAAAAATCTTCATAACCTGACTCTAATGAATTGGTCATCGTGTCTTTTTTTCTTGTATGCATCTGCCTGGAGGTTATCTCATCTATTTAGTGGCAATATGGGATTATCCAATAAAGGGTCTAGAGATTGGATACATCAGCATGCATGTGCGCGTGTGTAAAAACACATCAATTTCATGAATTCTTCCTTTGCAGCACTATCTGGATAAGGGTCGTTAGATATACATTAAATCCAATGGTGTATATTTTTTTTTGGATTAACGTGAATTTCTAGGACCCTTAGATATTCATTAAATCCAACGGTGCATATTTTTTTTCTTTTTTGGATTAATGTGGGAATTTCTAGGACCGTTAGATATACATTAAATCCAACGGTGCATATTCTTTTTTTTTTTGGATTGACGTGAGAATTTCTAGGCCCTCTCGGCGAACGTGGTGGCTTCTTTTAACACTGTTGTATTAAGATAATAAATAGATATTTGAACGCTATGTGCGAAAACGCAGAGGCGGGAAGAATCTTTCATTTTCTTAAAAAAAAAGTAGTCACGTGCTACTTGCCTGCTCGCAAGTTTTTGCAGAAGGTTTTGCAGAAGTTGGTTGATACCCAGAACAGCACGGTTTCTCCCCGTCTTGTTTTATCAGCCCGTTGCGGCCTGCAGAGGGGCTGACTGATCAAGGGACATCGATTCATCGTCAACTTGCAATCTTTTGTCGCCACCTATTTGTTCTCTCACCGATTCGGTGGAACGGTGATTATTTCTAAATCGCAATTAGCCGCAAGTTGGGCTCTCGTTATTCTCGCCGAGGCGGCCCATCCCCGGAAAGTTTGTTGTCGTGGCTGGGGCTCGTGTGTCGCGGGACTCCGCGAAGGCTCAAGATGCATGTGTGCCAAATTCTTAAAGTAGCTACTCGTTCGGACCCGAAGACAAGCCCAAGAGAAAAGGCCCATCTAGTGTTCTACTGGGCCTTTTGGAGCTGTATGTACCCACCCCTCCAGCCCTTTTACTCAACATTCGGTGGTGGTATTTTAGCTCCAAGAAGCCAGGCCAAAACTCGCAACAAAAGCGTGCGGCCTCTCCTAAGCCCAGATGAACAGCGGCTGTGCTGGGCTCCATCACCGAAACAGGAGCCATGCCCACTCCGGCCAGGCACGACTTTTTTCCTCGAAACAGTGCGGTCGACGCGACGCATTTTCTTCTGGCCACTGTGCTACTGCAAAAAGCCGAGCGGTTGTGGCGTGTGACCCAACAGGCACCAACTATAGCCGCCATGAGGGCGCCGCGCGCACGAACGAACTCGAAGCCATCATAGATCACATTGATGAGCTACGCACAGTATTTGGAGGATTGAAAATTTTTTCAGGGTATTAAATGCATCTTTGACCACTAATTAGGGGTATTAAATAATGTCAGTTTACAAAACTACCTCCACAACCTCTAGTAAATTTCCGAGAAGAATCTAATGAGGCCTTTGACCGCATGATTAGAGGATGATTAGAAGATGGTTACTGTAGCATCACTGTAGCAAATCATGGATTAATTAGGCTCATTTGATTCGTCTCGGAAAGTTACGCTCATCCGTGAAGAGGTTTTGCAAATAGACTTCATTTAGTACTCCATGCAAAAAAGATTCCCTTTTGCAAATTTTTTCAGAAGCCAACTAACGGCCGGCTGAACTCTGAAGGAAGTGAGTGCGTGCGTGCTACGAGCCAAGAGGCGCGTAGCATCAAATTCCTAGCATCTCGTAACGTGCTAGGGTAGCTTGTACCGTGGTGTCCTCTGACAATCCCATATGGGATGGGAAGCGTCTGAAAACAATGTCGCATGGTGTGATCTAGCAGTCTATACGGCGTTTCTCTTGAGGCCTGGACCTGGCGTATCTATATATGCTGATGCTTTGACACAACCACACAAGGACTGATGCATATATCTCGCTTTACTTGGGGACATAATTGAGAAAGGAAACAAGCAATGATGCTTGGTCCCGGAGAAACAAATGATCGCGTGTGCTACCGGCGTCTGAACATATATGGTGAACTGATGAGGCATGCAGCGGAGAACAAAGTTGTTGAATGCCGTATGCCGCGGAAATGCCTAGTTCTGCTTGTCAAGAATTGGTACGGTCTCCTCATCAATCCAATTCGAGGAAAACGTACATACCATACATCAAAACTGATAAAAGAAAATTGACATGTACAGTACGTGTTTGTTGGTCAAGGAGTATGTTCATGCATGCATGCTGTGTTGTTCTCGCAAGTTTTGATATGTAATCCACATGGATTTAAAGGGGATTGAGGGGATTTAATCCCTCCCAATCCCATCAATTCCACTTCAACCGAACAAGGCTTTATGTATTTGGCTATTTGCCGCACTTTTTAATGGTGGGAAATTAAGACCAGGACTACAGGTCAGCAATCACCCAGTAGACTCATTGGGGAAAAAAAAAGGTATAGAGATGTTCTGGGTCTTCGCCTGCCTGGCCGGGTTAGTCTGATCTCATCTGGCATGACGTCGTGGCTCTGGGTCTGGGAGACCATGCCCCTAGCAAAGACCACGCCTGCACCCATGTCTAGCTACGTGAAGGAATTTACCCAGGATACGTTAGATACACAGGGATAAACATAAACGGGACGTATATAGTTCGATCGAATAAGAAAAAAAAGAGTCGTGTGAGGACCGAAGGCCGGGATGAGCTCTCGCGAAACCACCCCACCCCACCCGCCTGCCGGCGACCCGCCGGCGGCATCCCACTCCACCCCACCGCTGCCCGGTGACCTGCCGGCAGCGACCTGTAGTTTCCCCCCGCGGCCTGCTCCCTCGAGGCGGGCTCCGGAGGATCGCCCTCGCTCGAGATCTGAAGGATCCACTTCCCCTGCGATCGCCGGGTCAGATCTGGAGGGAAGAAGAGTTTCCAGGGGCAAGATTCCCGCAGTGGAGACGGTGGATGCGTCGGCTAGGTCCGTGCTCCGACCGCGCGCATCGTACAAGGAGGCGCTGGTGGGGGTCCGGACCTTCATGCCACGATTCGACGTGTCCAGACGACCGGACGAATGGCAGGACAACGCGGGCCGCCGCCCTGCCAGGGCCGTGTGGGATCGCCTGGGTCCTGGACCGGGCTCCGTCCACGACCGCCTCTCCCGCCCTGGCTCCGTCCATGACCGTCTGGGCGAGCGGGTGCCGTTGGGGCAGCAGAGCATTAATGGCTACCTCCAGATATTGAAGACCAAGGCTGTTGGTAGGTGTTACAATTGCTTCGCCAGCGACCACCGCATTGCAGTTTGCAGAGATCCCCCAAAGTGCATCTTGTGCTCCCTCTCTGGCCACAAAGCGCGTCACTGCCCCGGTCGTGCCCCTGCCCCCAATCGGATCGGAAGCGTCGTGCCCCTGTCGTCGACACCGCTGCCCCACCCCCTCCTGCTGCGGCTGCGGCCCCTGCGCCGGCGGCTTCGTACTCGCGCGCGATGGATTTCATCCCTGGAGATGCCTGGCGCCGGCCAGCCCGGGTGTCGGCGTGCGCGGCTCGTACCTGTGATGTCAGGGAGGCGGAGCGTGATCTGCAGCTGCACGCACTCGTTGGGGTGCAGTTGGACGCGCGCGTCAAGCTCACCTGTGATGGTGTGCTGCGGGATGCTCTACAGCAGCTTCGCATCCCGCAACACGCTTTGAAGGTCACCCGCTCCTCGACCTCCTCATTCATCCTTCGTTTCATGTCGCCCGAGCTTCGCAACGCTGCCCTGTCACGTCGCGCTCTTCCTGTTGGTCGCACTTCCCTGCATCTCATGCCTTGGAGCCGGCAGGGTGGTGCGTCTGCTGGTGTTGGCAATTTATTTTATCGTGCTCGTGTTTGCCTTGAGGGGGTGCCGGAACACGCACACCAGGTGGAGTCTGTTCTTCATCTGTTGCCTGCTAGATCTTTTGTGGAGGAGATTGACTATGTGCGGGAGAGAGAGGATGAAAAGGGTTGTTTCATCTTGTGGATTTGGTGCCATGATCCGGATGCCATCAGCGTGATGGGCGATCTGCAGGTTGAGGAACCTATGGTCTTGCCTGAGGAGTATCACCATGTCAGTGTTGAACCGCTTTCCCCAGTGCTGCGGTCTGAGCATGTTTCACTTCTGAGCTACGATGTTCTCATTCACCTAGACTGTGTAGAAGATTACAACCTGCCACCAAACAGCCCGTCGGCTGGCAGCTTTGAGAGTGATACAAGTGGCCTTCCCAGTGATGTGCCCATGGAGCAATGGCCAATGCGTCATAAGTTTGCCTGGCAATTGGGTCAGCCTGACGCTTTACCGGATCCCCCAAGGGCGTCGGTGCACGCACGGCTCGGTGGTCGGAGGGACCGCTCTCCACCTCGGGGGGGTGGCACTGGGGGGGCGCTCAAATGCCGCCTCCAAATCAGTATGACATGTTTCGCTCAAACCTTGGGGGAGCAGAACCAAGCAGGCGCAGAAATTTCACTGACAGGGACTATCAGGGTCGGAATTGGGGCCATGCTGACGGCAATGGGGTTGAGCCTGAAGATAGTTTCACTGCGATCAAAAGCCATGTTGATACACAGTATATGATGGACCCCATGATGGAGGAAGCTGCGCTCGTTCCCACAGTGATCTACAGCAGGCCCATGCTGTCACAGCGCTCGGTGGAGCCAACTGTGACCGATCGGGCGGTTGCTGATATCCAGGTTGGGGAGGAGCTGCAGGCTGATGGTCAGCGACAGTCTTTTAGCGGCAACGATGACATACCTGCTAATGGAACAGAGAATGAAGGAGCTGCATACCTAGATGGCGATGCTACTGAGTTAGGTTTGCAAGTTTCACACATGAAGCTCATCGAGGCACCCACCTTGCAGGAGAATGTTGATTTCGATGAACCGCTCTTTGGAAACCTTTTTGATCTAAACCAGGCTTGTGGACTGGAGAATGAAGTGCAAGCTCTTGAGGTTGAAGCAACTCTAAATGATCAGAGGCTAGATAAGATGAACAGAACTGTGCTTGGACCTGCTGACGAGATGCTGAACAAGATTGGGAAAGATCATAGTGGCCACAAGTCAGGGAGCAAAGGCTTGGCCAGGCTAGCTGTACCACTCAAAAGGTCGCTGTTGTGCCCCCCGGCCTTTAAATCTAAGGTACTGCATAACAAGAAAGGAGCATGTGCTGGAAGCACTACTACTAAGCTTCCTGAGAAGAAAAGCAGCAAAGGCATCAATTTGACCTTGGATGATAAAGCAACAGCCTTGCTAATGAAGGCTTGCGGCATCACTTCTGAGAATGAAGAAGCTACTAGTTCAGCCCATTTGCAGTTCAGCAGTCAGTTTGTGGCGCCCCTACAGGACGTGCTGCTTGGGGGACTGAGGGCCACTCTCAAGTTGCCAGAAGATGGAGGCACTGACATGCTTAGTGCCTTGGCCTGCGATGCTGATGCAGACGATGTCTGACTGGCTGCCCCAACTATGGGGGGAAGGCTTGGCACTGAGCCGATGTATCTTTAGTCTAGTTATGTTTTTTCATCTTCCTAGAGAGCTTAGTATGGGTGACGGTGGTGCAATCTTAGTGAGCTCCACCATGGTGTTGTGTGCTGGAGTTGTACTCATGATGGACCTTTCTGTCAAGGATTGTGTTTCTGTGTTGGGGGTCGGCAGGATCGTGGTGGTTTTTGGGGATGTTGGAAAGAGGTGGATATGTTGTTTCATCATGCTTGTCTCTTTTGTTGCTGCTGTCTGGTTTCTGTGCGAGTGCCATTCTAGGCAATGATAGAACAACAGTGCATTATTTTCAATTGGAACGTAAGAGGGTTGAACAATGCTGCACGGAGAAAAGTGGTGAGGGACATGGTTGCTGAGCAGCGGGCAACAATTGTTGCTCTGCAGGAAACAAAGCTCCATTTCATTGATAGGCAAGTGGTTCTGGAAACACTTGGTAACAGATTTGCTGATGACTTCGTTTACCTGCCGGCCTTGGGTACAAGAGGTGGAATTCTGCTTGCTGTTGATGGAGACCTTTTCAGAATCATAAACAAAGAATTGGGTGTGCATAGTGTGACAGTAAATCTAGCAGTGCGTGCAGGGCCTCTTGAATGGTCTCTCAGTGGTTTATGGCCCCCAGGAAGATAATGAGAAGTTACAATTTCTTGGTGAATTAAGATGGATCCAGCAGAGTGTATCTGATAAGTGGTTGTTAGTGGGCGATTTCAACATGATTCTGCAAGCATGTGATAAGAGTAATGCCAATTTAAATAGAAGACTGATGGGGGCTTTTAGAGATGTAATTCACGACCTGGAACTTAAAGAGTTGAATCTTAGAGGAAGAAAGTTTACTTGGTCCAATGACAGGACACAGACAAGAATAGATCGTGCGTTCTGCTCCTCGGCATGGGATTTAATGATGCCGAACGTCTCCCTGCATGCCTTATCATCAAGGGTTTCTGATCATTGTCCCTTGCTTCTTTCTGAAGGTGATTCAATTAAGCGCTATAAAGGCTTTCGCTTTGAATCTTTTTGGCACAAACTTCCAGGATATCATGAGACAGTTGCTTCAGCGTGGACAAGATCCATTCAGGCTACAAACCCTTTCTTGAGGATACACATAAAGATGCAGAGAGCTAGTAAGGCCCTTCGTGCTTAGGCAAAAAAATTGGTCGGTCGCAACAAGCTTTTGCTGCGGGCTGCCAGTCAACTAATTGCAATTCTTGATGTCGTGCAAGACTATCGCCTTTTGAGCGAGCAAGAGATCAGATTAAAAAGAGACCTGAAGGCAAGGTTTTTAGGAATGACAGCAATTGAGAAGTTGAGAGCAAAACAGTTCTCAAGGCTCAATTTCATACAAGCGCAGGAGGCCAATTCCAAACTATTTTACTTGCAAGCCAATGGAAGAAGACGCAAGAACATAATCCATTCTCTCCAGACTGATGAAGGCACATGCTATGCACATAACAGCAAGGCACAGGAGGTGTACAAGCACTTTAGTACTCACTTTGGGAGGCCGACACCGAGGGACATTACTCTCAACTGGGAGGAGATCTCTTTAGAACGAAGAAATCTGCAGCATCTAGAAGATGCTTTTTCTGAAGAAGAAGTACATGCAGCAATCATTGATATTGCAAGTGACAAAGCACCGGGCCCGGACGGATTTATTGGAACCTTCTTCAAGCAAAGTTGGCATTGTATAAAAGCTGATTTGTTGCAGGCTGTGGAGTTCTTTTATAATCAGCATGGGCAGCACCTGTCGCACCTTAATTCTGCTCACATAATCCTTATACCAAAGAAGGCTGATGCTAAAAAAGTAACTGACTTCCGACCGATAAGCCTCACTCATTCAATTGCAAAGATTTTCTCGAAACTTCTTGCACGTCGGCTTGGACCTGAACTGAATGCAATGGTATCAAGGGCACAAAGTGCTTTCATCAAGAATCGTAGTATTCATGACAACTTCTTGTACACCCAGAATTTGATCAGGTCACTTCACCGCTCCAAGCAGCCGGGTTTGTTTCTCAAACTTGACATTGCGAAAGCGTTTGACACTGTTAGATGGGATTACCTTCTGGAGGTCTTGGAGCAACTTGGTTTTGGGTCTCGTTGGCGAGGATGGGTGTCGGCTTTGTTGGCTTCTGCCTCCACCTCAGTCTTACTAAATGGATCACGAGGGGCTTGGTTTAAGCACTACACAGGTCTCAGGCAAGGTGACCCACTCTCCCCAATGTTGTTCATCTTAGCCATGGAGCCTTTGCAGAGACTCTTTGATCTAGCTACCCGAGATGAGCTGTTAACACCAATAAACAATAGGGCTGCAAGTCTCAGAACTAGTCTATATGCTGATGATGCTGCCATCTTCCTAAATCCTATCAAAGCCGAAGTTAGTGCAGCTGCCAGTATTTTGGAGATCTTCGGAAAAGCATCGGGGCTGATCACTAATCGGGCCAAATGTGCAGTTTATCCTATCAGATGTGAGGGGCTGGACTTAAATGACTTGATGGAGGGCTTCACTTGCCCGATTAAGTGCTTCCCGTGCAACTATTTGGGCCTTCCTTTGCACTACAGAAGACTGAATAGA
Source organism: Alloteropsis semialata (assembly GCA_004135705.1). NCBI lineage: Eukaryota > Viridiplantae > Streptophyta > Magnoliopsida > Poales > Poaceae > Alloteropsis > Alloteropsis semialata. The sequence goes on from CM014270.1 coordinate 63,747,352, forward strand.
GTAGAGGTCCAGCCCTTAATAGATAAAATGTCCACCAGATTGCCTACCTGGAAGGGACGACTGTTAAACAGGGCTAGCCGACTGAAGCTTCTGAATTCTGTGCTCACTGCTATTCCTACTTATTTTCTCACCGTGTTTGAACCAAAAAAGTGGATGGTGAAGAGACTGGACAGAATAAGAAGGGGCTTCCTCTGGACTGGGACCGAAAATGCAAATGGGGGACACTGCTTGGTCAGATGGACAAAAGTCAAAAGACCCAAGAAGCTAGGTGGACTTGGTGTACTTGATCTCGTTTTTTCAGTAGGGCCCTGAGATTGCGTTGGCTGTGGTACCAATGGAGTGATCCAGGTCGACCTTGGGTTGGTACAGAAGTCCCCTGTAATGAGCAAGATAAGCAGCTGTTTCGGGCAAGCACGTGTGTGACCTTAGGAAATGGCAGACTTGCAAAATTCTGGGAATCATCATGGATTAATGGACAAGCACCAAGGGACTTAGCTCCAAATCTGTACAAACTGGCATGGAGGAAGAACATGTCTGTCCGAGATGATCTGGAGAATGACAAATGGACTAGAGGGCTATGGAGAATGTCATCAGTTGATGAAATGGTGGAAATGGTGAAGCTCTGGCCTTTGGTGAATGAGGCGCGGCTCACAGACAGGGAGGACGTCATTAGATGGAAATGGACGGCAGATGGCAACTACACGGCGAAATCAGCGTATAATGCACAATACATGGGCTCCTTCTGTTATTTTGACGCAAAGGCAATCTAGAGAGCAAAAACCGAAGAGAAGCACCGCTTCTTTGCCTGGCTCTTGATCCAGGAAAAATTGCTGATAGCAGATAAGCTCATTGCAAGAAATTGGCAATGCACTCCGACCTGCCATCTGTGTGATCAAGCTTTTGAAACGGCACAGCATCTCTGTCTAAGCTGTGTTTTTGCGCAGGAAGTTTGGGTGCTGGTGGCTCAATGGACTGATGGGTTGGTGTCAGTTCCTAGTCGAGATGCAGAACTGGAGAAATGGTGGAATGAGGCACTAGCAGGTTCTTCAAAACTTGTAAAGCGCCAAAAAGCATCAGTGATGATCTACACTGCATGGAATTTATGGAAAGAGCGGAATAGGAGAGTTTTTGAGGGCTGCTCAGCGTCGCCGCGCAGAGTTCTTGCACTCATTAAAGAAGAGATGAAACTAAGAAGCATTGCCTGTGACACGGCGGCGGCACCACCTGTCCTTTAATGTTTGATTATGTTCATGAGTATGAGTTTTTCAGTTATTTTGTAATTACGATCTATGTAAACTCGAACTTGCTTCTTCTTCTTATATGACAGAGCAGTGCTCCTGCTATTTTACTTCAAAAAAAAAAAAAGGACCGAAGGCCGTATGGTATAGGAGTACCTACACAAACCGACACACGCCTCATCCTCTGGACCTGATCGACGCGCACTACATATATCTAGACTAGACCATATCTATGCGTATCGATCGCTCTCTGATCTATACGCTTTACCTCAAATCAACAAGTCAAATCATGCGAGTACTGATATGCTAGCTACCTCTGCTAGCCGCGCGGCAGTGATGTATATTCAACAACGAAGGGCAGTGATGTATATTCAACACAACGAAGGGGTGAGGGGGAGTGCAAGGCTGCAAGCTAGCTAGGTGACGCTGATATAGTGATATCTCCTGCTGCCTACTGCGCTGCGAGACGTCACAGCGCTCAGAAGCTAAGCATGCATGCGCGCCTGCCATGTCGCGAGAATTCAGCCCAGGAAATGAGGGATTTGGCCCCTGTCGATCGCGGCATCGCGCGCATCCGGTCGTGTATGGAGGCACCGTACCGAGAGTGGCTATACGCCGGTAGACGGGTAGAGGCGTACTAGAGCAAGAGCAGCTGGTAACCAGTTGCCAGACATGGATAGATTCCCGGGGTCCACGATTCGCGCCTCTACAACGCCTCTCTTCCGGGAAATGGCATGGCACATTATCTATACAATTTCTACAAAGTCTACTGTATCAGTCACTACTGCTACATGTAGTGCGTATCGTCACGTCTTGGGCTTTATTAGCTCTGGTACGTATTAATGCTTTTGCCAAAAGCAAAATGAAGCATATTGAGGGGCAGGGGCATATGGAAATCAAAGGAGGAGACATTTTTACAAACAATAAAAAAAATGATACTACTAAAATATCATCCGTATATATTTTTCTCAAATATGGAAGAGAGCTGTGCATCTTTTTGTGTTACAGTGGGAAACAAATATGCAGGATACAACATGCTGCCTCAAGGGGACACTAGGCTAGAGGCCGGGATTGCAATTTGATTTACAAGTCGAGGATTATACCAGTTTTGGGAGTTTGAGCTACAAGTTAGGCCCCGTTTGGCAGAGCTCCCAGTGCTGATTCTCGGTTGAATCTAGCGGGAGCTCTGTCAAACAGTTTTTCAGATAGAAGTGATTCTTTGCTGATTCTATAAAGCGATTCTCTGAAATGAACTAAGAGGCTGTGAGCTGAAAAAGTCGCTTCTCCTGAAGTGATTCTCCATCCTTATTTTGAGAGTTTATGCTATAGAATCAAAGAGAATCAATTTCAGCCGTAGAATCACTTCTCTCGAAGAATCAGCTCCTATATAGAGGATCAAAATTAGATGGAGCTCTACCAAACAGGCCTTTACTAGTCGTTGTGTAGACAACCTAGGTTCTTTGCTCCCGGCTAAATCTAGAGGTAAGCTTCAACTTTGATCTTGATGAATATCTCTTTGTGACGTCATTCAACTATTTCAAAAACTGCTAATTCATTTCTTGTTGTTGTCTATTTTCTCAAAAAGATACACAATAAGTTCTACAAGTCATTCTACATTAAGCGGTTAAAATACTTATGACCTAACGTTTGGAGCATTGTGAAAATATTGTTTGTAAAGGATCTAAACTTTGAAATTTTATTCTATTTGTAGGGGCAAATAAATTTAACTTTCCTTTAATTGGTAAAGGTTCACTCACCCATTAAATTCAAGACCAGTACTTTTGAAAAAATAGTCAACGAAACACATCAAATTTAGTAAATGTTTAGTTCACTAGTCTATCAACTAGTGCTTCCACACGGGCTACTAATTTGGAAAACAGGAGTATTAAAAGTTTATAAAAAATATAGACCCATATATAATATTAAAATTTATTTACCTTGCATTCTATCATGTTAATTAAATAGTTTTTGCTTTACACCTCGCTTCTAGATGTGTTTTTATTAAATCCTCAATTTGATCTACATGATTAACATGAATTCCTCCATACATATATACGTAGTCTACATGACGACACTCATTATGTAACACTACCTAGCATTTACAAATTTACAATGGAAGAAATAACTAATTGAATTATCTGTTGGTGTACTGTAAGAATTTTTAAATGATAATGCAAGTTTAGAGTTTGAGTTATGTATTGAGCATGAAAATCTGTATTTTTATTGTTTTATATACATTTATATATGACCTACATGATGAGAAACATCATGCATACACACCCTAAATTTTCTATATTAACAATAATGTAAGAAATATGTAATTTATAATCATATATATTGATGTGCGTTGGGAGTTTTTTACAATGACATGTTGGTTTTCTATAGTATAGATACAAATTTAGGGTGTTACTATAAATTAGTGGCAAAAAAGGGTGTTACTATAAATTATTTTATAATGATAGAGGTGGGTGATTTAGATTAATATACGGGCATTAGTTTAGTTGGTGGGTAATTTAGATGAATATTAGGCGGTTACTTTAGTTTATTTTTCATAATGGAAGAGGTGGGTAATTTACCTATAGATTTAGGAGGTTACTTTAGGCTATTTTTTCATAATGGCAAAAGTGGGAAATTTTTTAGAAAATATAATAGATCCAATGGATATGATAAATAGAGTCTAGATATAAATGGCTAGATGTTTTTTTTATTTTCGTCAGAATTTTTAGGATTCCTCTCTTTTTCTAGAACGTCCATCTAGGATCCTACGTGGCTTCATGTGGCATCTTCAAAAGGAGTCTCCAATTAGTAATACTAAGATTTCAAGAATGAACTTAACATGTTGTTGAAGTTGCATGTAATATCTTAGGTTTTAGTTGACTAGAGTAGTACACTAATCCGTGTTCTTGCTTGTGTTCTTCACTTGCTTGCAGCAGATTGCCTTCGTTGTGAGGTCAGCCAGGCAGTGTGTGTTGTTGACAATGACAGGTTACATCGTGCTACGATTGCCGGGTTCAGATCTTGTTGATCGGAAGCTAGAGTTTTGTGTTTCATCTCCACCAAATCGAGAGTTGTTCCTACCTGACAAAAGATCGGGCATCCTAGTTCCCATTATATAGAATATAAGGTTGCCAAAATTGTAGATTCTAAACCGCATGCATGATAGGCCTTTAGGAGAAAAATCATACAGCAAGTCTTAAATATCAAAATTATAAAAACATAGAATATTTTAACTGGAAGCATAGAATCAAAGCTCTTAAAGTAAAATCCTAGAATAGATTTTGACATCCGTAAAATACCCTGGTGCAACAGTTTACACTTTCTCTTGCTAAGTCACCAATCTATTATCTTAGTATTTGGCCAACAAACGGAGCCTCTACGTTCGCTCTCAAGGCCTAGAAATTTTCAGGTTAATCGAAGAAAATAAAAATAAAAATTACCCACCACTGCCATTACATATAAATAACCCGAAATACCCTTATACTTTTATTGAGTTACTCACTAATGCCGTTATAAAAAATTCCTAAAAATACATGGGCTAAATATACTACTTTAATTAATCTAAGAAAAGGAAAAATCTATGTTACTTTGATGGGCTTGAAATCAAGGCATTTTTATCAGTCAGCAGTGTTGAATTCATTGCCGACTAACCTTACAAGGCTAATAAACCACGTCACCAAGTACGTACACGGTATAATCTCCATGTCTTAGCAAACAGATAATGGCGAGAGACAACAAATCACAGGAAGAGACAAAAATATATCGGATCAATAGTGAAAACAATGGAATGATAAAAGCTTGGTTTGGCCATAACACTAAGTTAAAGAGATGAAGGATGACCCAAAACATTTCTACCACTAATGTACAAACATTAGTCACTGTTAGTGAACTTGGTCATTATATTTCGTGCTTTTATACAAACCTTCTTTATCAATGGTGGTTCTTAATAAATCCGAATATGCACAATTGATGAAGTTAAAAGTTGGTTCATAAAAATAATTTAAACATATTATTAGTCTTTTTATTTTTAAATTTAAATAACATGATTAATCTAGCCGCATAGGCTGTCTCAAATTTCTTATAGGTAACAATCTTGAAGAAATCAAATATCTCTAGATGCCCTACATCCAATGTTCACCTAAACGGCAAACGCTAAACGGTCGGTGTGGGTCTGTGTAGCGAATAAACTGTGTACACGGTGGTACACGGATTACACAGTTTTTACTATATTGATGAAAAATAATTATAATAACATGTATATATGTCTAAAATCGACTAAAAATAATTTTAATGACAAGATGCAAGTAAGTAATTTAAACTGAGAATGCGCCTTGCAAGAATTAAAATTGAATACTTAAACAAGACCTACGAAAGACATGCCCTATCTCCTAAACAACATGCTACTCACCCTAAACGGCATGCTACTCACCCGTTTAGGACGTTTTTTCCCGTGCCGTGTAGCCCTTTTGGCCGTGTACACACCGTGTAGCCCGTGTAATCGTGTAATGTACCGTTTAAGGCCTAAACTGCACGGTGACCCATCGTGTACCGTTTACACGGCGTGTACACGGCCGTGTAGCCCGTGTAGGCGAACACTGCCTACATCCATAAAATCTTGAAGAGATCGTCAGGATCGATACAGGAAGCAAATGTGCTGACTGTTACTGGTGACAGAAAAAGCAGGTGTGGATCCATCTATGCGCAGCGAAACCGTACCCGCCATCAAGTAGCTTTATTTTCAAGTAGACCCGACTGTACGCGCCAAATGCACAGTACTAGTACACATACACGTCGGCCATTTGCAGGATCGGTAGCTTTAGCGGGTCTCAGCTAGGCTCATTGTGCACGAAAGGAACTGGAGTTAATTGCCGGCGATCAACGCCGTGCAACGGTGCAAGCCGGCCGGAGAGATCGATCACAGATCAGGAGGGGGTACGTTGCAATCCAACCCACAATCGCTGCCAATCACTGCGTCACCTAGCTAGGGGCCTTAGCTATGGCAGCTACTCCTCTAGTTGCAGCTGCAGCTCTCAAATCAAGCCTTGGCAGCTCTCAATGGATTTGGACCTGGCCACTTGGGGCACGGCTTGCTTTTTTGAGACGCCAGGCCACCCACCCAGAAATATCAACCCCTTTCCTCTGCCGTCCTCCGGCCGGGTGCATCGCCATGGCCCTTCGCTCGCTGGCGAGAAATCTGTATGCGATCTAGCCTTTCCCCATTTGGTCGGGAGGACTCGGACTCTCTCCCGCCGGGGGCTGGGCGCGCGGCCGATCTTTTGCTTGGATTTTGGTCCGTCCATTCAGGGCACGTACGATTCAAAGCGCCCGGCCGGCGAATGGATCGGAGACTCTGGAGCGGTGTGTGCGTGCAGCGCAAAGGAATATTGACGCTTTTGGTGGGGGTGCAGCAGCAGGAAGCACGGTAGGGTGCGTGGTGGCAAATCAAACCAACGCAAAGCCTGGCGAGAGCATGCCACAGCCGGTCGCTCTCGCGTTTCCCGTTCTGGGGTGCCGGGGACGAGCCGGCGCGGCCAGATCGATGCAATGCAGGCAGAGCGTGTTTGCCTGCTGTCCCGACGGCGAGCACGTTGCGTTGCGTGCTTTGGCGCGCGCCTTGCATTGCTTGGACCGGCGGCGCTGCCGGTTCTTCGTGGTTCGCGACTTCGCGTCCGTGTGCCGCCGGATAGGCAAAGTGCTCGTCACGTACGTACTGTGGTGTGGTCACCACGCTGGGCTAGTACTTGGCCGGCCGGACACATGCTGCTTCAGCTTCAGGCCGGCCTCTCCCTCGATCTCCCTCGCCTGATGGGTACAGGGACAGAAAGTCGCCGTCGTCTAAAGAGACTCTGGCGCTGTACCAACGTGTACCGGACATATGGTGACCTTAGATGTGCACCGCGCGATTGCTAGAAAAATTATCACCGTATGGGTATACATGCATGTACTGCATTGCTATACATTAGGGCAGTGTGCCCGTTGCTGGTGCAAAAACTCTCAACCATCAAACCATGGCCTCAAAGCTAGGGCGCGCCCGCGCGCGTCCGTACCCGGTAAACGCGGGTGTCAGCGAGAGGGGCAGCAATGGGGAGCGGTAGTACCACGGAAGAGACAACCAATGCCGGGCATGCATCTGCCTACGGCTGCGCCTAGGAGGAGCAGCACGAGCTAGAGCGGGAGTTTATGGCCGGAGCTGAGCCGCGGCCTCCCTCCTCTTCCCCTCGCTTGCAGCCTTTCAGGGCAGCAGCCAGCAGCTCAGCTCAGCTCGGCGAGGAAAATCCGCGTACGGCCGCCGCGTATCCCGATGTGCGCGCGCGCCCGCCCGCCCTGAGCCCCTGACTGGCACGTTCAGGCGTAACCCACGTGCTGGGCGCAAGCTCGCAGAGTCGCAGTGGATGCTTCGCGCTTGGCCATTGGCCTTGCCGCCTTGGCCTTGGCCTGGCCCAACGGGAAGAGACGTTGGTTGTGGCGTGGTGGCCTCTGGTCTCGTGGTCTCTGGACTCTGGTGGTCTGGTGGTGGTGGAGGCGCGCGGGTGGCGGGGTGGGTGGCCGATGCCGATCGAAGCGGACGAGGACAAGGGTGGAAATATGGACTGGTTTCATGACTCCCGTGACAGGAATGCGCGCCAGTCCACAACCGACACGTAGCACGTCTCTCTCTACTTTGTACGCTCTCTCTCCTCCCATTGGGTGAGTGAGGAGTTCCTGGTGCGAGACTGTGACTACTAGATCCTTGTAGTATCAGAAAAGCTGCTCTCCAGGCCAGTTTATTTAAGGCCTGGTTTAGTTCAGTCAAATTGGTCTAATTTCCTGTAGAAAAGTATCATTGGGAAGCGTGTTGCAGAGAGATGGGCACGTTTTTCAATGCATTACTTTTGGTCGAATTGGTCGAATTTAATAAAACTAAACAAGGCCTAAACTGTGGAGGGGAGCATCACAGCATCAGCCCTGCTCCCAGTCAGAGTCCAGTACTAAACCAATCAATGATGACTTTGATTACGTTAAAAATAAGTAAAGTTACACTGGACACTTTTTGTTTTTGCTTGGACGTCTTAACTGTCTTTCAGCCATACCTAAACATGTATGGACATTGCGTGCTTCTCTCCTTGAAAAACGAATAAATAAATATAAAGAGTTGTATGTTTTTTCCCCTTTGGGAGAGTAGTCGATTTGATCCTTCAAATTTCATCTCAGGCTCGATTTAGTCAATTTAATGCATCAACTATCAAACCGACCAATCTAGTCCTCACACTTGTCATTATATTTGAGCTCAACTTCGTCTATGATCCTATGTGGCGTGCCTAAATCAATAGGCATAAATTGACTCTTCCACCCATTATTTATTACTTGAGTTCAATGTATCATAAAAAAAATGCTTCACTGGCCAAGTTGAATGTACAAATAAAAAAAAGCATCAAACTGTTATACATAGACATAGGATCATCAATCACCCATTTTCTTTATGCTAGTAACTTTGGGTCGGTCTAGCACTTAAATTGTTATGGATGCTTGACATGCTAGCATGCCAAGAACCATACATGTGCTTCACTAACTTGGCATGCCACTTAAGCATGCCGGTTCATACGAGAGATGAAATTGGGCACAAATAAAAAGTTTTAGGAATAGATTGGCTATTTTGATAGTTGAGACGAACTTGAAACTCGGAGGAAAATAGAGAAATAAAAATGGCTATATATCCCCACCCCAAGAGTTAAAGATCAAATAATGATTCAAAACAAATTAAAAAATTAAGGAAAGTTTTGTCATTGTTTTTATTAGGATAAAAAACAATCGTGTGTCTATCAAGTGTGCCCTAAGTGTAAATTTCTAGAGTTTTCATTCTGTTTAGGAATGCATTTGTGCATTTTTCCAGATCACATGACAACATTTCTCCAAATGTTTTCTAGTTAAATTTATATATTGCAAGGATGAACTATATGTATGTCTATAGTGGCAAAATTAACAAAACGATTTGCCATCATACCACAAACCCAACTCCTAGTAGGGCCTCCTGATTATTATTTGCTCATGTGTAAAATTTTCAATGCCCTTCATGACATTTTCCTGGATTTATTCTAGGATTTAACCGGCGCTTTTCTTTCAGTGGTAGGCGACGTGCCCGTCGATAGCGAGGCGCCTGTGGTGACTTCGTCAATCTCAAGATCGGAACAGCCGGTCCAGTCTCACGTAGATGCTCATAGGGGTAGGGTTTGCGTGCGTGTATTCATAGGGGTGAGTGTGCGTGCGTGTGTGAGTGTCTGCGTTTGTACTGGTCTTCCGCAAAAAAAAACTTATTTTGTTTGAATTTGCGTCAGTAGAACAGAATAAAACCTTAGAGATGAGTTGTGGTGTTCTGGCCAACCCATAGCACACCACTGAAACAAATATTTGATGATTTAACTGATTATTGAGCGACTACATTTCATTCATATGACCCAAAAAAGGTTGGGTTTTTTAGCTGAACATCTTCATCTCTTGACTAAAAACACGTGCCGACGCGTGCAACCAGTTTTATATATAGATAATTTTAAATTATTTTTGGTAAATCATATTGTACTTTAATCTGTTGACCATCCTCTGTTTGAGCAATACAAGTGATTTTATCCACATAAACAACATTACAGTGTTATAGACACCAGATATGGGAAGCCGTTACATGTGTTGTGCCGCAGAAGGTTAATTGTTTTACTATACTCGTGTAACAAGAGCAGTATAGTTGCATGATGTGCCGATACAAGGGTTTAAGGCAACCATGTTATGTCATTTTCAAGAGGGGACTTAATTAAGGATGTTGTTATTGAAATAGCTGGAAGATTCAACCAAAAAGTCCAAACTGCACATCCTTTAGCACTGTTTAGTAACAAATCAAGCCGACCATGAAGTCACTAAACAAGTCCTAAAACTCCTCCCTAAGTTAGCATAGTACTTTCCTCAAATCGACAAGCTAGAAGTGTGAGGATTAGTAAAGAGATCAACATCAAATCGCTAATGTGCTTGGCTACTCTTGTTATTTCGCTATCCAAGTCCTAACTCCTGCCTAATTTAGCATAGTACTTTCCTCAAAATCAACCTGCTAGAAGTGTACTAGGATTAGTAAAGCTAATGTGCTTGGCTAACTCTGGTTTTGCTATCCAAGCTAGTTTCCCATTTCATGTAACAATAGCAGCAAGGATGGATCGTCTCAATCATCCATTGTTCATGGGGCGTGCCAAGAAAAATTTCCACAAATTAAAGAGCCAGCCGGAAAACACACACACTGGTAGTACACAAGCACTAGCAGCTACCAAGGGCAAAGCCGGCTTAAGCAACACCTCCTGCCTCTATATTTTTGGGCTGCCTCCAGCGGACGGAAGAGTTGGGTGGTGGTCCAAAGCCGATGACCGGCAGAGGGCCGGCCGGGACCCAGAAGAGGTGGCGACATGCATGGTTTGGGCTAAGCCTAGGAGGTTCCTCTCTCGCCCCTTTGGCCGCCGTGCTCGTGTATGGGCGAACATTGCATGCACCATCATGCACCGCGCCGTGTATATTTGTGGCTTGGGGGCCGCAGCATTGGAGCGCACCCATTTTGGCACGGGCCTCCCCAGTTAGGTAAACCCGGGCATGGGGGTAACTGGGCAGAGCGCCACTCGCTCCAAAGTTACCCACCTTTAAAGCTGAGGGGGGGGGGAGAGAGAGAGAGGAGAAATGGAGAGAGATGGATGATGGATGGAGACGCGTGAAAAAGATGCGAGAGAAGAGACCGGCAGCGTGCTACAGGGCATCCGCACAGTGACCCTGCCCTCTTTCCCGGTCTCCACTAATATTCCGCTCCTGTATTGTCCTCTCCGCCCCCGCCGGCTCATTATATCATCGCGCACCAATGCAAGCTTAGCACTTGCTTGTGGTTGTGGCCTAGCTGAGCTGGGGGCGGCGTGCTCTCTAGCTGATCGATCAGCAGGCAGCAGAGAGCTAGCAGCGGCTGTGTGAGAGCGAGAGCAAGCTCGGAAGGGGAGGAGAGGATCGGAGATCGCCATGGGGAGGGGACGGGTCGAGCTGAAGCGGATCGAGAACAAGATCAACCGCCAGGTGACCTTCTCCAAGCGCCGCAACGGCCTGCTCAAGAAGGCCTACGAGCTGTCCGTGCTCTGCGACGCCGAGGTCGCCCTCATCATCTTCTCCAGCCGCGGCAAGCTCTACGAGTTCGGCAGCGCCGGGTAGGCGATCGATCGATCAAACACGCGCACGCGCGGCCGCTGATTTTTCAACTCCTGCAAGCTGCAGATCTGCTGCTTTTACTTTTTTGTTTTTCTCTCTTCTTTGCCGAAAAGATCTGCTGATGCTTTGCTCCATCCCTCGGTTTCGTTTTTCCTTTATTTGCTGCTGCTGCCTTTGTTGTGGCTTTCTTCTCTGTGATTTCTTGGCTTTTAGCAGCGAGTAGCCGTGGTCTACTCCATGTAGTTCCTGGCCTTGAGGCATGTTATTTTATTCCTGCTATATATCTGCGTGTGTATCTGTGCTGTAGGGGCATGGCGGTGTTCATGTAACCCGGGGTGTGGTGGATCCCTAACTGGCATGAGACATCCTTTCAGTAGATCTACGAGCCCTACCCTTTGCCTCTTTCTTCCACCTTCTCCGGGCACTTGAAGTAGTTGCCCACGCACGCCCCCCTCTTTCCCTCCATCTTCTCCGGGTACTTGGAGTCACCATCTTTCGTGTGTTGGGGCGTGCGTGTGTCAGAAACGGTCCGATTGCTGAGCTAACAGAGCGGATCGTTGGGCCGGTGGAAGGGGTAGAGAGTAAACACGATGAGGTCTGGGAGAGGGGAAAGGGTGCTATGTTCTTTCCGTTTTGATCCAGCGCCTGCTTGTTTTTGCTTTGTCCACCTCGGTGCGGCAAACCTCATCATATCGTCTGATCTATCGCATGCTGAACTGCTCCTTGCTGCCCCTTCTTTTCACTTCTACAATTTCATGCCAGTTTACTCGGCAATGAAAAAATTGAGGCTTGTCTTACTATCCTACCAGTTTGCTCCATACAAGATTTAGATCTATTTGATTTTCTGGAGGCCTTTCTCTTCTTATATATGTTGAGATAATTAAGCTCAATCTGCTTTCTGTTTTGCCTGTTTTCTTTTTCATCCTCATCCCTTTTGTTCTGCTACTTTTATTTCGATGTCTAGATATAGCTAATTTTTGGTTTCCTCTTAAGGTGCTTAATTTTGGTCGAAAGATATATGGAAGAATATTTCTTTCTGTTCCTCTTCTTGCTCTCATTTTATGCATATGCATCAGTACTACGAGACATGAATCAAGACTTCAAATTTATTGATCTTGTATGTTGCTTTCACTTGGTCCATGTATTTCGCACTTCTTTTTGTTTGTAAGTTAAACCAACTTCTCGGTTTCAAGTATTTCGCACTTTATTGACCCTGCTATTTGAAGATCTTTTTACCAACCTATTTTTGGATGCAACAGAGATCCAAACTTCCCAGTTAAAACGAAGTTTTTTTTTATCTTCTGGTTTAAATATAGTTTAGGAGAGGAAGCTCTTGTATCTGTACCAAAGAAAATTTCAGTGGACACAATCATTTTTTTTAAGTGCTAATGTTTAATTCATTTGCATCTTTAATTATGAAGTTATTGTTTCGCTGAGAATGACAATAGCTCAAGTTGTTCACATTTGTAAACTCAACTAAACAATGCATGGATGTTACAAAAAAATCAGCGGTATATGGGGGTGATCTCTTATATTATTTGTTTTTGTATGATGCATGTTTGATCTATTTTATGAACCGAAGTGTGAGCATTGTTTGCTTTCTTGTAGCAGGAAAATTGGGTTGGCTTGAGCTTTAATCCTTTGAATTTATCTCTTGAAAAATACATGCTTAATTTATTGAAGAAAGTCCTAAAACTATTCACTACCAATTTACTAAATTTATTGAACCATAGAACTAGTCTGTTTTCTCAAGGTTTTTGCCTCAATTCCATAGAATCATGAGTCTGTGGTGGTATTCTCCTTACTCCAACTACATAGTGCAAAACAAAATGTTAGTGTTAAAATAATGAACTCCATCCAGGGTCTTAAATTTTACATCTTTATGTACCTCTATTTTCTATAATCATGGTTAGCTTTTTTTAGATTTGGGTGCTTTCTCAGGTTTGGGATAGAGCCTGAATTCGTAATCAGGTGATATTTGTGAGGCAACAATTTTTTTTGCTTATATTAAGCATATACATGGCACTGAATTTTAGAGTAACACGCGAATTGTTCTATAGCATATAATAATGATTCTTACACAATCTTGTAATATGAGAGGAAATAGAGAGCTAAGCTAGCTAGCTGTGGCACATAAGAAATTCTTGTAGGCATATATATATGTAGCAGGAGAAATTTTTAGATATATACACATTAATGTGCACAGAGTATATATGTTAAACACGTTGTTTTGAGGATGGAAGCTCCCAAATAATAATGTTTGACAAAGAGTTTATCTGCATTATTCATGGGGCATGTAATCAGACTTTCATACAAGAAGAATATACTGATATTAGTAAACTGATATGTATAACCAATGGGCCCTTATGTACACTAAAACATTTATTCATTTGCATATTTTTCTTATACATTATATAGTTCATTTTCAGTATGTTTTGTAATGGCATCTAATAGGTTTTTTACACATAACTTTCTGTGCAGCATAAGTAAGACATTAGAAAGGTACCAACATTGCTGCTACAATGCTCAAGATTCCAATGGCGCACTCTCTGAAACTCAGGTATACCATCGATTATTGTTATGCATGATAACCTTTGCTCTAAAACTCCTTTTCCTCCAAAAAATAAACATGGTTTCTCTTTACTTTGCTTATCTCTACATTTTGTAAATAATCGTCTTCAAATCCTACTACATACTGAATACGACCATAGACTGCACATACTATATTTCTTAATTTTATCCACCATCCAATTTTAATACCAAGGTTAGCTAGCTATCGTACAAATGTATGGTGGAGATATTAAATCCGATCATCAAAGTAAACATGAAGACATTATTGTGTTTGATGCATCCATATTGTTTTGCTATCATTCCATTTTTCAAAAATTTGTAATTTATTGACAAAAAACATGGTAAAATGAAACAAATATAATGCATTCGTTTTCAGAGAGAACTAATTACTACTGTGAGAACTGAATTCATTTTCAGAATTAATTATCATACCCCAAGTAGTTGCAGCCTTCAAATCTAAGAATAACATGGTAAAATGAAACAAATATAATGCATTCGTTTTCAGAGAGAACTAATTACTACTGTGAGAACTGAATTCATTTTCAGAATTAATTATCATACCCCAAGTAGTTGCAGCCTTCAAATCTAAGAATATTATTTCATGCTTTGTTCTTATTAGATTCTGTTGTATCATTAAGTCCTAAGTAATTAAGACCATTAATCCATTATATCTGTTACACTAAGATAAACAGTGCGCTGCATACGGTTTGTCCTTTGACATGTACTACATTCAAGTTAGTTGTTCATTTTAACAAGCTCCTGATGCGAGCCTAGATAATATTCCTGGGATCTGACATTGTAAAATGGCTCTTCCTACTGACTGCCGTGTCTTTCAGTGGTAGTTTTGTGTGTAGTTAAAATAAGCTCCCAATGAAAGCCCAGAAATTAATTAATTCTAGAATTTAGTGAAGTTTCCAGAGTGATTCTTGATATTTTCGAATGCACTAAAACTAGTAGATAAAGGTCAAAGTAGCAAATTAAAATGTCATGCAATTGAACTATTAATGAAGCTGACCACCGTCCCTTTTCTGTTTAGAGCTGGTATCAGGAAATGTCAAAACTGAGGGCAAAATTCGAGGCTTTGCAGCGCACTCAAAGGTTAGATAATTATCATATTTTAACGTGATAATATAATGCCTCTACAGTGGAATTATCATATTTGTATTGCATAATTTGAACAGGCACTTGCTTGGGGAGGACCTTGGTCCACTGAGCGTGAAGGAACTGCAGCAGCTAGAGAAACAGCTAGAATGTGCTTTGTCACAGGCGAGACAGAGAAAGGTTCATATCTCAAGTTTCCCCTTATGTTATAGAAAGTAAAACCATTCTTCTTCTTTGGAGCTAACGGATATATGTGGTTCAGATCATATGTAGCACATATATCCATTAGCTCAGATGTAATGAAGTCATGCAAGTTGCATCCTAGTCTTCTGTGGAGCTGGTAATGATAGAACTCAGTAGCAGTAGTAACTTAACTTTGTGTTAGATAAAACGTAATTAATGTATTTGAACTTTTTGTGGAGGTGAAATAGATAATTAATAGAAGAGCAATGCTTCTTCCACATAATGATAGAAAGCAGTGTGGCACAAGGATAATCAAATATTTTAGTCTTTGATATGGATCATTAACAATTGTCCATAAAAAATGATGTTTTGTATTGGCTTTGTAATGTTACTAGGACATGTAATGAAGGTGTGCAAAGTAGAATTCTGGTCCTTTTCTGTTATAATTACCAACATTAGCTTTATTTGAAATGAAAAGTATAGTAATATATATGCATCCTATCCACGATAAAGCATGCAGCTTATCTTCTCCATAAATAAGTTACGAGAGGGGCCACCACACTGCAGCACCCAGCAGTTTGGTTGCACACATGCCTGTGAAAGAAATACCTAAAAATATGCTCAGATTTGTTTATTCTTTTACACCCTTTTCCTTGCAAAAGGCAGCAGTAATAAAACAATTAAAAACGGCATCACCTATATCCCATGCATAGAAAAGAGATCTAGGTTAAATTATTGGTGCAAATCAGTAGTCCGCTGATGTAACTTATGTGTCAAAATTTCAGTTGACATAGGTTTGATCTGATACCTTTCGAATGCCAGAGCAAATAGTTCATGTTCCCTCCTATTCTTCTGAATTCATGAGATCTAAACGCCAACCAAATAAGCCCTTTAAAATATGAAACCAAAATCCCTGAAGAAATCTAACAGAAAAAAAATAACTTGATCATACGAAAAGCAGCGGCTCTGTTGTTTATTCAGATTGTTCAAAAATTGAATTGCACATACAAAGTACTTTGCTAGTATTTGTTTTTTACTCTAATCATTCCCCCCAAATTGTGTTGTCAGACACAACTTATGATGGAGCAGGTGGAGGAGCTTCGCAGGAAGGTATTTTAATCATACTTGTTCATTCGCTAGAAAAAATCAAACTTGTTTACAGTAGCTATTCAAGTAGTACAGTCGCATGGGGGCGTGTAGATGCAGAAGTGCTAATATTCTACTGCTGTCTATGACTTGCCATAGGTTGATCACTGTAGCCAGCTTGGGTATATCGTATGCACACTAGGGTAGATGTTTTTTATTGGAAAGACCCAGCAGGAATTCTGCCTGGCATTTACAGCAGGGTAGATGCTATATATGTCTCAGCTGAACAACCGTGCATAGAGTATGCGCTATGGATTGATATGTATAGTATAGGTGGCTTCCATGTACTTTCATGTACAAGAGATTCAGCTGTTAGTTCCTCCTAATGTCTAATATAATTCTGCAATTCACCGTATTTCCGATGAACTGCGCAGGAGCGCCACCTTGGAGAAATGAACAGGCAACTCAAGCACAAGGTCCTTATCTGTTTCCTAGTAGAACAGCTATCCATTTGGAGTTATATACATACAAATATGTTAGATCTTCTATTTGTTTTACATAGGACATTATTTCTTGTTTACAATATGTTATATCTTGTCCAATACAGCTTGAAGCTGAAGGTTGCAGCAACTACAGGGCCTTGCAACATGCTGCCTGGCCAGCTCCCGGCGGCACCCTCGTGGAGCATGACGGCGCCACATACCATCCGCCTGTTCACTCGGCTGCTATGGACTGTGAACCCACTCTGCAAATCGGGTACAAGTTCTAACTGATTGCATGTAACTGCTAGCTGGTGATCACACCGATCGCTCATAGGAAGTGATCGTTGTAGTGTACTAGCAAAACAAAGCTAACTCTGTTGCATTGTTGCCAGGTATCCTCATCATCAGTTTCTGCCTTCTGAGGCAGCCAATAATAATATTCCACGCAGCGCCCCCGGAGGCGAGAACAACTTCATGCTGGGATGGGGGGTTCTCTGAGTTCCCCCTGTGCTAATTCATCCATCAGGTGAAAGTGGCAACAAATAAAAAGGCATATTCAGCGCTACATATGCGTATCTGTGCTCAATTGCTTGATTTGACGCCATCTTTAAATTTGCTGTTCTGGTGTGTAAGAACTAATTAAGAAACTGCACCTTTATTCTATGTGGTTGTGGTGTGGCACTTTTATATATTTTAATTTGGACCACAAATCTTGTAAAAATACTTCTATATGGTGCCGGCTGGTGTGCATGCAATCCAAAACCATCTCTAGCGGTACTTATTATATGCTAGCTGATGCAAGATTCAGTTCCATTGATTATTTGTTTGATGTGTCTGTTCTAGCCCAGGTGCCTGTCAAAGCAGACAGATTTCATCAAAGCTACCAGGTAAACTGGACCGCACAAATGCAATACATGTGCAATTTCGATGTTCCCGTCATTTTAATTTTTATGATATACATGGAACTTTCTTTGTCAAGTAAACGGAAAAAGGAAATGCTGTCGCCAGAACTTCATTTCAAGTAGACAGTTTGGCTTTTCAATGACGACAATGACATGTCAGAGTCTTATTAGCAACTAGTTCGTGCAAGATGTCACTACCGGAAACTCGTAGTTTGCCGTGTGTTTTTTTTGACACACGTGTGTTTTTTTTGGCACACGGCAAATAGCCATTTTGCCGTGTACATTTTTGGGGTACACGGCAAAGTCATAATTCAAAGCACATTTTGAAATAGTAAATCAATTCAAATTAAAAAGTTTTGAACTACAAAGTTGCTTAACTTCTCAAGATGTATAACTTTTGGTTTGGTGATTTCTTCATTCGATAAAATGATACTAAAATTGTTCACAAAATTCATATTTTAGTTTGGAACTTTTAGAAGAGAGATATATAAGATTCGTGAACAATGTGACTACCACAATGTCGGATGAACAAATGATATATATAAAAGTTGTAGATCTTCAGAAGTTATACAATTTTGTAGTTGGACTCTTTTTAATTTGAATTAATTTTGACAATAAAAAGTACATTTGTAGTTCTCAAAATTTGAAATTTGAGTTTTTTCAAACGACCTCGGATGAAGAAACAGTCAAAATGAGAGTTGTAGAACACAATAAGTTATGAAACTTTGTAGTTGGCAACTTTTTTATTTGAAGTGATTTTGTCAACGAAAACTAAGTTTGAATGTTCTCAAATTTGAAATTCAAATTTTGTAAACGACCTCGGATGGAGAAACTACCAAAATGAAACTTGTAGATTTCAAAAAGTTATGAAACTTTGTAGTTCACAACTTTTAAATTTAAAATTATTTAGGGCCTCAAATAAGTAATTTACACTCAGTTTAGTATAATATAGTAGGAATCAAAACAGCATCTAGTCACAGGTGAGAGTGTGGTGCAGTGGTAGAGGCGGTCACGCGCCAGGGGAGGTCGCGGGTTCGAATCCCGCCGGACGTGTAGCGCGTGAATTTTCCACGAAAAATGCCGCAACTTGCTATTTGCCACGAAAAATGGCTTGGATGGTTGGGGGCCTTCCCACATTGAAATATTTTTTTTTGCTTTTTGTTTCGGATTATTTTCGTTCGCCAGAAAATAAGTTCACCGTGTGCCCGACAGAAGGCCCATGGCAAAGCCGGCTTTGCCGTCGCCCTGGCTGCCGTGGCGAAAAATTTGCCGTGTGCATTATGATCTTTGCCGTGTGCTTCAGGCACACGGCAAACTGTCGGATTCCGGTAGTGTGTAGGCCGGGTGTGAAATAATTGTGCTGTTTTGAATGGTGGAATCTAATCCTGCAAGAATTGATTGTCAGTTGGAATGTCGTATGCACTCATTAATCGAATTTACAGATTTTTCTCTACAGTTCCCTGTACATTGCTGAATTAGTATAGTGCTAGCATTGTCTTTATCTTGTACTAGAGAGGAGTGTGGGGTGTGGTGGTTGGACAGCCGTGCATGTGCTTGTCCATCCGACCTTATCACCAAAGATTAGTTGGTGGCTGATGCACGCAGCACTTTAGTTTGTTTGCTTCTCTGCCTGACGAAGATATGATGGGAAGGTGCAGGGTATCACTTTTGTTTAAATGATGGAAAATAGTATGAGGAGAAATTCTATCTATCACGGAAGCAGAAATATCAGCTATATTAGCACATTGTACCGCAGGATATTATTTGAGTCCATTTCTTTTGCAAGAGAGGAGTCTGAATTTTTTAGACTGAATTTGTTATACTAGCTAGTTTTGGAGCTCTGAACTTTCTTAATTTGTTTGCAGGCAAGCTCTAATGATTAGCTTTTAACATGCCTGATATATAGCACATATCAATGTAGAAATGTTTTTTAATGTATGAGGTCAGGAAAGTTTCCTCCACAAAAAAAAAGGGAATTTGGATATTTCTTGGGGACTTGGGGTTACGTCAAACAAAAAGGTCTCTGACTTTTCTTGCTATGCCGCCCAGGTTTAATGCGCAATATCATAATAACCAACTTGAGAACTTTCTTCAAGCTTTATTGAGGACGGCAATTTTGACGAAGAACGACAAAAAGTCTGATTGATAAAGTTTCCAAGTACGCTATAGTACCAACCCATGTGATCAAACCTTTTCCAACGAGACGATCCTCATGCGTTGTTCAAGTTGCTTGCTAATACTATAAATTATTCGATTGCCCTGCCGACCAGTTCCCCAACTTACACAAAAGTTCATAACTAATTCAATATAATTGGTGCAATAAAAGATGAGAGGAACTCTGTACATGTACAATGAATATGGCTGATAGCACTTTGAATGTAGTATATATAGTAAGTACATCCTAATTAAAGTAGATTAGTTGCCAATAATCATTCAACGCATCGGTTATCATTTAATATATCAACTATCAGGTGGATCGAGCTAATCTTCTGATTAAGCCCCCATTGATGGTTAATGGTTGGCTTATAGCAGAGCTGCTCTTGCACCATCCGGAGGCCATGTCGCCGTCGCTAACCTGTCCGCGCCATTTCGGCACCACCTAGCCATCTGATGATGGGCCGCGATGGAGGCCCGGCAGTCGAAAAGACAAAACTGCCCTCCAAGAGGACCGCGGTCCACGTCCTCACCAGACGCGCGCGAGGAGGCTGGCGAGCCGGCCCAGCCCGAGCGGCCCGGCCCGGGCCCGCGGGCGCGGCATCAGGTCGGACCGGCACAGCGGGCACGTCGCCCGGCCGAGGTCGATCCACCGGTCGATGCAGCCGCGGTGGAAGGCGTGCGCGCAGTTGCCCAGCCGCCGCACCTCGTCCGCCGCCTCCAGCCTCTCCAGGCACACGATGCACGCCGGCGAATCCTCGCCGTCGCCGCCGTGGCACGCCGCGTGGGATGACGCCGCCGGCTGCCGCTCGGCCAGGAGCTGGCCGTACTCCACGGAGGGGAGCCGGGCCTTCACCTCCTCGGGCCGCGGGCCGTCCGCCGAGCCGCCGTCGCGCGGGAAGCGGCCGAGCCCCACGACGGCGAGCATCAGCATGACGGCGTCCCTGATGACGCTCAGCAGCTGGCAGAAGGTGACGATCGGCTTCGGCACCGCGAGGCAGTAGCTCACCAGCGGGAACCCCATGATCAGCCGAGTCGATCGGGCCGGGAAAACCAACCGGCCGATCGAGGCAGAGAGCTCTTCTGTTGTGAGGCCAAAGCAGAGAGCTGTGCTCTGCGACGGAGGCAGGGTGCTCTCAGGATATGGTGAGGGCGGAGGAGGATAGGGTGGACAAGTCAGAGCGAGCTCGAGAGGCTCGCTGGTTATATAGAGCGACAGAGCGAGGAGGAGGGGGCGTGGCCGGGGGATGGAGGCGCGCGCCGCAGACTACGAAACGCGGGTTTGTTTTCACGTGGTTTTTGGTGGGGATGGTGCGGGGGATTCGGCCGGTGCGGAAGGTGCGTGCACCTGCCGTGCCCGTCACCTGTGGGGGGTTTGCCGGTTGGAACGGGTTCTCGGCGGCCGGCGCCCGCGGCTTGTGGGCTCGCTCGCTGACGAGGCCGGTGCTGGTCGCCGCGTGCCAGCGCTTGACTGCGTGCCGAGGTACAGCGCGAGTCCACGGGCGCGCGAGGGGAGCATGTGAAACACGTCACCAACCCCCCGCGCGTCGGTGACGACGACTCGGAATGTTCTCGCCTTGCACTCGGCGTCCGCGTCGCTCTCGTCAGCCGGACGTGGCGTGGAACGCGGATACATTCCAGTTCGTTCGTTGGTTGCAGCCTTGCAGGTGTTCTCGCGTTGTTTACTCCACAGCTCTGCCGCGCGGCACATTTTCTGCGTGATAAACGCCTGGCGAAAGTAACAGCTGATAGCGTGCACATGTTTACCCGGCGTATAGTGACGCGCTGTGTGGCAGGAAAAGGCCCAGCGCTTTGTGTCACGGTCGCACAACGTATATATATAGAGAGAGAGAGCTGTGTGTATTGTGACGGTGGATGTCGCGTACTGCGATCGTGAGGCCGACGGCGGAAGCAATTCAGTCTCTGGCGAAAAAATAGAGAGAAGGTCCATGCCGCTACTAGTAGTGGTTGGCAGACCTACAAGGATTCGACGGGGAGACCCGATTTCACCATACTTGTTTTTGTTATGTTCGGAGGGGCTCTCAAGTCTCCTGAAGGGGATCGGCCCAGTGCATATCTCGAGGGGAGTTCGAGTGGGGATCCATGCACCCTGGGTATCGCACCTTCTTTTTTGCGGATGATTGCTTGGTTTTTTCAGAAGTTTCACAGAGAAGCACTACCAGAAAACCGAAAAATGCCGAGTGTCACGACGTTTGCCGAGTGCAAAACGTCGGGCACTCGGCAAAATCCTAATATGCCGTGTGCCCGGAGCAAAACACTCGGCATAGCCACGGCACTCGGCACAGGTGCGGTTTGCCGAGTGCTTTGCCAGGGACACTCGGCAAAGGCGAGGTTTGCCGAGTGTCAGGTGTTTGACACTCGGCAAACCTCCCACGGGCCCACGGGGTTGCCTCAGACGGCCAGCTGCCCTAACGGCCGTCGAGTGCCGTTATGGTTTGCCGAGTGCCCAAACCCTGGCACTCGGCAAACTGACCTTTTGCCGAGTGCCCCACCCCTGGCACTCGGCAAACGGCCCCTTTGCCGAGTGTTTTTTCTAACACTCGGCAAAGAGGACCTCTATATTTCATGTAAATCATTCCAAACTTTGCTTGTTGTTTCACATATGATACATTGCACTCCATGTTACTATTTCGGATTTTTGTCGGCCCGTTTGCTATATTCAATGCATTTTTCTTATTAGAATGAATTTGTTGATTGAAGTCAAATTTTGAACTACAAGTGTTTCAAATAAGGGTATAGAGTTATTGGAAAATTGATATTCATGTTACTAACTCCATTGTGTGACATTTTCCATGCAATAGAAGTAAATTTGCAACTTGATTTTCACGAAACTAACTGAAAGTACGTGTGTCCAGTTTGTTTTTTAATTATAGAAAAATCAAATGAACTCTGTAATTCATGAAAATTGTCAGGAGCTCATGATATCATATGTGGAGTCTGTGGTAAAAAATATAGGACATTCTGAAAAAGTTTTCACATACGACGCTTGTAAACAGAACATCTCCACAGAAGTTTCGTTGAGTTCAAAAGATAGTTCATGATTTGGAGACAGAGTGACATGACAATTTGATTTTTACTTCAACACATTTTCCAATGGCAACATACTACTTAAAATGTTTTTTGTAAACTTTTGGTAAATTTTTGGATCTGTTTTATATTTTATAATTTTTTTACTACATATATTCAAAATCAAATGATATAAATGGATGTTGTTGAATAACCACATAAAATAATGGAACAATTCTTGTAGAATGATGAGATATGCATTGTACAGTACAGTTAACACGTTTTTTTCAAAATTCGTTGCACAAAATTTCGAAAAGAAGAAGTTATTCAAATTTTGTTTGGCTCTTTGCCGAGTGTCGCAAACCGGACACTCGGCAAATAGCTCTTTGCCGAGTGTCGCAGACGGGACACTCGGCAAATGGCCCCTTTGCCGAGTGCCAGATCCAGGGCACTCGGCAAAGGGGCAATT
This sequence comes from Alloteropsis semialata, assembly GCA_004135705.1. Classification (NCBI taxonomy): domain Eukaryota; kingdom Viridiplantae; phylum Streptophyta; class Magnoliopsida; order Poales; family Poaceae; genus Alloteropsis; species Alloteropsis semialata. The sequence continues at coordinate 63,770,753 of CM014270.1, forward strand.
TGCCGAGTGCCCGATCCAGGACACTCGGCAAACGACCGGCTCCGACACACTTAGCCGTTTCTTTCTTTGTTTCTTCCTCACTTCTTCTTTCATTCTGCCTTTCTTCTTCCTCGCTCGAAGCCCGCCCCCGCCGCCACTTGCGCCGCCGCCGCCGCCCACCTACGCCGCCGCCGCCCCCANCGCCCCCCCCCCCCCCCCCCCCCCCCCCCCCCCCCCCCCCCCCCCCCCCCCCCCCCCCCCCGCCCCCCCCCCCCCCCCCCCCCCCCCCCCCCCCCCCCCCCCCCCCCCCCCCCCCCCCCCCCCCCCCCCCCCCCCCCCCCCCCCCCCCCCCCCCCCCCGCCCCCCCCCCCCCCCCCCCCCCCGGTGAGCTGCATTTCAAACTTGGATCCTTTTGTTACTGGAATTGATCCCATGCATTGCCCTGAACAACAAATTGAGCCTGTTTGTTATTGATTTGTTATTGTGTTGCATCCATTAGATAGAAATTGGACTGTACAAGAGTTTGTGCTGTAGTGGTGCTTTTGGACAGCTTTCTTTGTACACGCATTAGGTCCAATTGTGTGGACTTGATTCTGCACATGTTTTTGAGAAAACAGCCCATGGATCCAATCTAGATGCACTTTAATAGCCCATGGATCCAATCTAGATGCACTTTAATATGATGCTATTGAGAAAACAGAGTGTACTGTTATGCAACTTTTTTTTTTGGTACATGAGTAAAAAATATGTGTTTTGATCAAAGCAAAGCATTGGTCAACCCAAAAGTGTGTTATGCAATAAGAATAATTATTATTTTTTACTTCACAGATAAAACACCTTTGCTTAATGCTCTGTACAGTTCAAATTTGCTATCTAGCTGACTAGTTAGTTTATAATCCATTGAATATCCTGCAGTAGTAGTTTAGTTTTTTTTATCAATGTACTTGAAATTGTTCCCGGCTTTTGTGCCGTTATGTGTATGTCGGCCATCGTGCCGTTATGTGTATATCGGCCATCGTGCCGTTCTTTTGTTGCAGGTTTTGAAACCTCACCGTGGAGGGGAGGTGCTGCCGAAAATTTGAACTGACGGCATAGCTTTGCGTGTTTTTCAGGGTCTCGTAGTCCCTCGTCAGCTACTTCACTATCCTCGTCGTGTCACCTCGTTGGATAGCAAGGTGAGGCATCAATTACTCGTCTTATTTCATATCATGTTCGTAGATCACGTAACCTAGTTAGGCGTCTCCCGTTCGAAAGAGATACGGTTGGAAGTATGCAGATCTCTGCATATGGATACCCGTATCTGTTTCGAATTGTCCACGTTATTTGGACAGCCCGAGGATGCGTAGATGGGTATAGTTTCTATGGTCTACTTCGATCCGAGGCAGCATTTCGGCATCATCTTCCTGTTGTTCTCCGGATACACAATCTCCTTGACCGGACGTGTATTTGGAGAACAACGGGGAGATGCTGCCGAAATTCTGTCTCGGATAGGAGTAGACCATGGAAACTGTACCCATCTACGCATTCTCGGGTGGGATTAGGACCTATCTTTACCTATTAGGGAATGATAGACATCGTTTAGATATATTTGTTTTTAATATCACCCCCGCTGATGTTAAAGGATGGATGATGACCGTGAGTGGATGTACACGGGCCGCACAAATCTGAGTTCGTTGACCGATGAATGGATTGAGAAGACCGAGGCCTTTTTGAATGTAGCATTTGCCAAGGTTAAAGGTGGGGACAGCACGTGGTGTCCGTGCAACAAATGTGGAAACACACGCCGACAAACAAAGGATACCATGGGCAAACATCTTTGCAAGTTTGGATTCACGGCAAACTATACCAGGTGGATCTACCATGGTGAAAACGATCGTGTGCGAGGCGAGGTCGTGAGACAACGCATCGAGAATTATGATGCTGATGCCGGGGTAGCGGACATGTTGGATGACTATCATGAAGCACACTTTGATGATGCACCTAGTGAGGAAGAGCCAGAGCCCACCGCAAAGGCGTATTACCAGATGATGGATGCAGCACAGCAACCCCTTCACGGGCATACCAAAGTTTCTCAACTGGATGCCGTTGCGCGCCTCATGGCCGTAAAATCTCAGTTTGGCCTGAGTCGAGACGCTTTCGATTCAATGGTGACTGTTGTTGGCAGCCTGCTTCCGGTGGGTCACATTCTGCCAAAGAGCATGTACGAGGCACAGAAGCTCCTTCGTGCACTTAAGATGCCATATGAGCAGATACACACTTGTCCGAATGGATGCTTGTTATTTAGAAAAGAAAATGCGGAAGCAAAGTACTGTTCAAAGTGTGGTTCCTCTAGGTATTTGGAGGTAGAGTCAGGTGATGGTACTAAGAGGCAGCTCACAATCCCCGTGAAAATCCTACGGTACCTTCCCTTCATACCGAGAATCCAACGACTTTTCATGACAGAGGAATCCGCGAAACAGATGACATGGCACAAGCAAGGCCGTCGATACAATCCTGAGAAGCTGGTACATCCATCCGATGGTGACTCATGGACTAACTTCGATTCAATTCATAGTGACAAAGCTATAGAGGCTCGTAATGTCCGTGTTGCGCTGGCAACAGATGGGTTCAATCCTTACGGAATGACGGCTGCACCGTACACTTGTTGGCCCATGTTCGTTATCCCCCTCAATCTCCCCCCGGTGTGCTCTTTCAACGACAGAACATATTCTTGTCGTTGATAATTCCGGGGTACCCGGGAAAAAATATGAGTGTGTACATGGAGCCTCTGATTGATGATTTGTTCCGTGCTTGGGAGGAAGGGGTATGGACATACGACCGAGCTACAAAGACAAACTTCAAAATGTATGTTTGGTTCCACTACTCTCTGCATGACCTGCCGGCGTATGCGTTGTTCTGTGGGTGGTGTGTTCATGGCAAGTTCCCATGTCCAATATGCAAGGCAGCTCTGAAGTTCATTTGGTTGGTGAAAGGTGGCAAGTATTCGTGTTTTGACAAACATCGACAGTTTCTCCCTCTTGACCATCCATTCAGACGGGACACCAAGAACTTTACGAAAGGCGTCGTTGTTAAAGACCCTCCACCAGCAATGTTGACAGGTGTGGATGTTCGTGCTCAGCTAGATGCTCTCGTGGTCAATGAAGAAGGTGGTTTTGTCGGATATGGTGAGCAACATGCCTGGACTCATAAGTTGGGCTTGTGGAGGCTTCCCTATATGGAAGACCTTCTTCTGCCACATAACATTGATATGATGCACACAGAAAAGAATCTCGGTGAGGCACTTTTTGGTACAATCATGGACATGGTTGATAAGACAAAGGACAATGTTAAGGCTAGAGTGGATCAGGCGAGGTTATGCGATAGGCCAAAGCTAGACATACCGCCTCCGAAAGACGGCAAGTCATGGAGAAAGCCTAAGGCCGATTTCGTCTTGTCGAGGCCTCAAAGGAGGGAAGTTCTAGAATGGTTTCAAACGTTAATGTTTCCCGATGGCTATGCAGCGAATCTAAAGAGGGGAGTGAACTTATCTACTATGCGAATCAACGGGCTCAAGAGTCATGACTATCACATATGGCTAGAGCGACTTCTTCCGGTGATGGTTCGAGGATATGTCCCTGATCATGTCTGGCAAGTGCTGGCTGAGTTGAGCTTCTTCTTCCGCCAGCTGTGTGCTAAGGAAATATCTCGGTCCGTGATTGAAGAAATGGAAAGAATGGCACCTGTGTTGCTCTGTAAGTTGGAGAAGATCTTTCCACCCGGTTTTTTCAATCCAATGCAGCATTTGATTCTGCACCTCCCGTATGAGGCACGAATGGGGGGGCCTGTGCAGTCCCGTTGGTGCTATGCAATTGAGAGATGTCAGAAGGTTCTTCGAACCAAATGCAAAAATAAATGCAAAATTGAAGCTTCCATTGCTGAGGCATACATTCTGGAGGAGGTTTCAAACTACACAACAAAATACTATCTTGACAACCTTCCAAACGTGCATAATCCACCCCCTCGTTACAATGCTCGTGAAGATGAATCGAACCTCAGCCTTTTCAGAGGGCAACTCGGAAGTGCAAGTGAAGGGTCATACAAAACCTTGAGGCATGAAGAGTGGCGCTCTATCATGCTTTATGTGTTGACCAACCTTGATGAGGTGGAGCCGTACTTGCGGTACGTACTCTTCAATTACCTCAGTCTTTTAACTCACAATTCTACATCCAACACCTTGTGTTTGTTGTTGATATAGGGAATTTCATCGTCTATTCTGGCGTCGTTCAAGGCAACCTACCCCACAGGAAAGCGAGACCCTTCTTAGAGAGGGCGCGGGTGGACAAAAACCCGATTTCATTTCGTGGTTCAAACATAAGGTACCAACCCAATTACCTCGTGGGTTTTTCATCGTAGCGAATAATATAACGAACTATCATCCATGAACTTGCAGGGGGCAAACTGATGCGTCTATGAGTGCCGAGTTGAGACAGGTTGCCGATGGTTGTGGCTATAGGGTGAGAACATTTAATGCTTATGACGTGAATGGATATCGCTTTCACACAACACGCCACGAGAAGAATCGGTCGAACCGAAGAACCACAAATTCAGGAGTTTTTACGCCGGGCATTGATGGGGTCGAGTACTATGGAAAAATTGAAGAAATATACGAACTCATTTTTCATGGATCCAAACCTCTGAATCCAGTCATATTCAAATGCCATTGGTTTGATCCCAAAGTAGTGAGACGAACTCCAAATCTTGGGCTAGTCGAAATTCGACAATCAACCGTCTTGCCAGGAGATGACGTATATATTGTGGCTCAACAGGCAACACAAGTTTACTATCTGTCGTACCCATGTAAAACCGACCCACGCCTTCGGGGGTGGGATGTTGTGTGCAAGGTATCGCCACACGGTAAAATACCGGTTCCAAACAATGAAGATTACAACATTGACCCAAATACATATGTCGGGGAGTTTTTCCAAGAAGATGGGCTAGAAGGGAATTTTGAGATAGACTTAACCGAAGCGATCCAAATGGAAGTAGACAATGAAGAGAACGCTGGAGATGAGGTATGTGGTGTGAAGGACTTAGAGTTACTAGAGCGATTACAGTTAGGCGAGGACAGTGATGAGGACATTCCTCCGTTGGAGAATGAGTATGAAAATTTTGACAACCGTGATAGTGATGATGAGACTTATGATCCAGTGAATCCCAACCACGATGATTATTTCTAATATATGTATGTTCCGCATTTATTATTTGCAATACAATGTTATTTTCAATTTATGATTTGTTCAATTGCATTTATTTCTAAGTACATTTTGTTTATCTGTACTGATTGATTTTCTCTTTGTAATTGCAGATGGTGGGCGGTGTCACCAAGTCGTTAGCGGGGATTTTGAGACGGCTTCCCGGTGCAGGTGGAGGGTCCTCTGCCGGTGAGGGGTCCAGCAGGGGGACGGGTGGAGGTAGGGGTCGGGGGAAGGGTGGAGGCAAGGGTCGGGGGAGACAGGGTGGAGGCAGGGGGCGAGGGAGGCAGGCTCCAGCACCGTCTCCTGAGGCAGACTCGGAGTCTGAGTCTGAGGACGAGGTTTTACCTACACCGGAGGCGGCCTCTCCCGACCACGTCGTGGCACAGGATGGCCCGGACCAGGAGTGGCAGCAGGGGGAGGATTCTGCGGAGGAGGAGGAGGAGGAGGAGGAGGCTGCGGGCGGAGGAGGAGGAGGAGGAGTCGCAGCCATTTGGTTAAGAGGTCCCTCGCAGCTTCCCCAGCGACCCATACCGTTTGAGAGGCGGCCGATGATTCGGCCCATCGCTCCTAGGTAATATGGTTTATATTTGATCGTAATATTTTCATTTCATATTGTTATAACTTGATTGCAAACTTAAAATTTCTCTTAATCACTTATGCAGGAGTTGGATTATGGTCGCTCCTGGGGTTCACGACCGCCACGTCAACGGGATCCTGGGTGGTTTGTGCAGGTTGCACTTCCCAGGCTTCGTTGACAGAGGCGGAAGACAAGAGCCAGCCTACACGTTTGACCACTACGTAGCCTTCCCCGACTCGATGGATCGGGACAACAGGATATTCCAGAACAAGGCGGCTCGTGTCACGGGCGAGCTGTGGGTAAGTCTTCCTCGCACTACATTGCTTAATTCGTTGCACATTCATTGGATATTTTCTTCAAATATTGAATGTCTACATCGCGTCTGTATGCAGGATTTCTACAGATGCGAACCGAGCTACGAGCAAGCGGCAAATGAGACGGCTCACAGAGCATGTTTCAAGCTTGTGAAGGACATGCACTACGAGGCACGCGTCCAGTCCGTCATCGTGTACTACGCTACATTTCTCCAACAGAAGTGCTCTAAAGCTGAAGCTCGAAACATTAGGCTCACCCGGGATCAATACTTGCAGGTACATATAGAAATTCAATACAAAACATTTAATTTGTTATTCTCATGTCCTAACCTTGATGATGTGTAGGCTCCTGTATGGTGGTGTGCACAACATCGGCAGTGCTGGGAGGTCATTGTCGACAAGTGGTTGTCGGAGGAGTGGGTCCAACAGCACGAAGCTTGTCGGGAGCGGCGTTTGCTGATGCCGGGTATACCACACCATCAGGGCAACCTTAGCCTGCCTCTGTACGCGAATAGATGGGTAAGAGATTCCATATCTTCATTAATATACTCAGTTGTCCATAATTTCTAATTACGTCGATCATTTTTTTTTTGCAGTCGGGGGCCCATGGTGGTGAGTCTTGCTCGACGTTCAAGGCGTATGCTTTGTCCCACAAGGGCAAGGCGACGTCCGACGTCAACTACAACCCGGACGACCCGCCCTCGGTGTACAGCAATGCAAGCATCCACAGCCGCCTCAGTGACTACACATCGATGGCAAGAGAGATCCGCGGGCCAGAGTTCGATGTTGTCAACGAGAACCTCGACGGAGAAGTTGTCATGACGATGGGAGGAGGAAAGAAGCATGGACGCTTCTATATGGGTGACGGTTGCATCGACACGGCCAGTACTCCTACGCTTAACCAGATTAAAGCTAGGAGTACGGACTCCAGCCCCGCCATACGACCAAGGCCGACCGTAGCCCAGCACCAGATACAGGAGCTCCAGGTTGTTTCTGTTCTATTGATCGTTCATTGATTTTTAAATACGTTTGATTTTCATTCTAACATTTGGATGGTATATTGTAGACCCAGATGCAGCAGATGTTAGAAGAGAGGTTGGCGGCCCAGCGGCAGCAGTTAGAGGCCGATTTCCAGATGCGGTGGACGGCCGAGCAGCAGAAGATGCAGCAGATGTACATGTGGATGCAGAGCATGGCCGCAAAGCAAGGTGTGCCGGGGCCAAACATCCAATTCTCTCCAACGCCGGCATATCCTGGATCACATACACCTGTGAGTCACTTCGGACAACCTTCAAGTTCAATTTCTTAGAGAACCTAGAAAATTTAGATAATTAGAGAACTTAGAAGACTTTAGAGAATTAGAGAACCTAGAAGATTTAGATAATTAGAGAACTTAGAAGAATTTAGAGAATTAGAGAACCTAGAAGATTTAGAGAATTGTGAGAATTCATATAGCAAATTACATTTAGAGAATTCAAAAAACATTCACAAATTAGAGAACTTAGAGAATTTAGTCCATTTATAAAACTTATATGTTCATCTCATGACTTTTGATGTATAACTTGTCTAACAAATGCATAATCTTGTCCTATGTGCAGAACCAGTCGGCGGGATCCAATGCGCCAAATGAGGACCAAGATTTGTCAAATCCGTCGCCGTGGTCACAGTGGCCTCCTTCTTAGAGTTTGTTATGTTGGTGTCAACTAAGGTGATGGATGTGATACTTATTTCTAGATTGTGATGGATATTGTGATGGATTTGTGTTTGTGATGGATTTGTGTTTGTGATGGATATTGTGAGATATATTTGCGTTTGTGATGGATATTGTGATATATTCCTGTGCAATGTGATGTATATGTCATGCATATGATATTTGTGAGTTGGGGTTCTTTTAACGAGAGGAAACAGCAAAAAAAACCAGCTGTTTGGTCACTTTGCCGAGTGCATTTACCATAGCACTCGGCAAAGTGACCATGCTGGGTGATTCTGTTAAGCCCCTTTGCCGAGTGCATTTACCATAGCACTCGGCAAAGGGCACATCTATTTGCCGAGTGTCAGGCCTGGACACTCGGCAAAGAGCATCTATTTGCCGAGTGTCACGCCTGGACACTCGGCAAAGAGCATCTGTTTGCCGAGTGTCAACCTTCGGACACTCGGCAAAGGGCGCCTGACGCCGTCTCTGGCCTAACGGCCGTTAGTCCCTTTCGCCAAGTGGTACCAGTCTTTGCCGTGTGCCAGGAGACACTCGGCAAAAGGTTTGCCGAGTGCCCGATGTTTGGCACTCGGCAAAGAGCTATTTGCCGTCACTTCTTTGCCGAGTGCGCGTTTGCCGTGGGCTACACTCGGCAAAGGGGTTTGCCGAGTGTATAAGTCCCTTTGCCGAGTGTACTTGACACTCGGCAAAGGGGGGGGTTTCCCGTAGTGAAGGGCTGATCGAGTGAAGGAAATTCTGGAAATTTACAGTAAAGGTTCTGGACAATTGGTTAATAGAGAAAAATCAGCTATCTTCTTTAGCGACAATTGTCAAGATGAAACGAAAGAAGTGATGCGGGATCGGTTAGATATACATAAAGAGGCTCTTGCTGAACGGTACCTGGGTCTTCCTACAGCTGTTGGCAGATCAACTACTGAAGCCTTTGAGTACATACCGGCCCGGGTAAAAGGAGCAATCGGGAGCTGGAGTGGTAGACAGGCAAGCTGTGCAGGCAGGGAAACTCTACTGAAATCAGTAGCGCAGGCGGTGCCAACTTATTCCATGAGCTGCTTCTTACTTCGAGTTGATACTTGCAAAAAAAATGAGACAAGCGATTGCCAATTATTGGTGGGGGAGCTCGGCTGACAACAAACACATTCATTGGATGAAATGGGATCATAACAAAGCCGAAGTGTAATGGTGGAATGGGCTTCCGTGATATGAGAAGGTTTAATGTGGCGATGCTTGGTAAACAAGGATGGAGACTACTAACAAGACCTGAGGCGTTGTGTACCAGAGTCCTGAAAGGACGATACTTTCATGATTCTGATTTTATGGAGTGCACTCGGAGGAAGAAAGCGAGCTGCACTTGGAGGGCTATTCTAGCAGGGCGGGATGCTTTGACACCCGGACTGATTAGGAGAATTGGAGATGGTAAATCAACAAATATTTGGGAACATAGATGGATCCCACAACATTTTGGTGGTAAACCTATAACCCCACAGGATGGACAGGAGTTGACTCATGTGGATCAACTTCTCACTGCTAGTGGTTGGTGGAATGAGGAGAAGGTAAGAGAAAACTTCATCAGTGTTGATGCAGACTCAATCTTGAGAATTCCAGTATGGGGACGGGCGGATGATGTTTGGGCCTGGGAACCGAAGAAGCATGGAACTTATTCTGTCAAGTCTGCATACAAGTTGCTGGATATCTTGAGTAGACAGCAAGAGAATTTGAATACATCCGGTCAGTCAAGTGATAATACGTGGAAACGAATTTGGAAGCTTGATGTCCCACCGAAAGTCAAGGTGTTTTGGTGGAGAGTTATACACGAATTTCTGCCAGCAAAACATGTGTTGTACAAACGCCATGTCGAACAAGAGGCGTACTGTAACACGTGTGGAGCTCCGACCGAAACAATTAAGCATGTTCTTATGGATTGCACTGTCGCTAGAATTTTCTGGGAACAAGCTAAATATCTGACAGGTGTTAAGATACCTAATCTACATCCTATAACCTGGGCAAGTGATCTGCTTACATTGGGAACGGCATGGGATCGAGCAGTCATCCTATGCGGATATGTGTTGATATAAGCTAATAATGAATGTGAATATTCTGTTGCAATGGTGAAATATTCGATAAATTGATTAGGCATGATGTCAATCAATCCTTTTATTATTTTGCCAAATGTCTTGGAACTATCACCTCTGTTTGTGTGTTGTGTATCTCTACTATTAGTGTTTTCCCTATCACTTCCGTTATTGGGTTGATTATCTCCTCCGTTTTGACTATTTTCTCTTCCTCCTACTAGTATAATGCCTATTCCTGGGTCATCGTTATCATTCTCTGTTTCTTCTTCTTTCTCTCTATTGTATTCTTGAATATCGAGAGAGTTATTGGGAAAGAAATCAATTGAATTATTATCATAAAAGATGTCATGGATTTCCTCAGTATAATTTCTGAGAAAAGATTGAAAGAACAGTATCATGTTTTCACTTCTTCATGTTATTCTCAAAAGTTTAGGTTTTTTCCTGTTTATCGTTTATCTCTGCTTGCTTGGGGCTTTCCTTTCCTTTCAATCAAAATCTCAATCAAAAGAAAGCTCTGCTTGCTTGGATACCCTATAGAGCGAAAGAGCTGCCTGGTGATCCCTGGTCGTTATGGACACTGCGGAATAAACAGCGACATGGTGAAGCGGAATGGCCAATTCAGAAGGCAGTGTTCTGGGCTAGAGACACGACATTTGATCTATGGGAGATCTTACACCCGCAGCCACAAAAAGCGACACCTAACAGAGCACCTCGATGGCAGAAACCAGGTACTGGCTGGGTGAAGAGTAATGTGGATGCGGCCTTCTCTGTAGAATCCAGACTTGGAGGAACCGGAACTGTGCTGCGTGATGATGCCGGGGTCTTTCTTGGAGCTCTAGCTATTCCGTACATGCAGGGTATGGATGCAACGACGATGGAGGCCTGGGCATGCAGAGATGGCATGAGTTTGGCTCATCGATGCGGTATTACGAAACTGTGCCTTGAAACTGACTGCCTAGAGCTGGTGCGGCTGTGGAGAGATAGAGAGATACAGAGATCGGTGATTGCTCCTGTCCTCATGGAGATGCATGAGCTTAGTCTTCTTTTTTCTAGTTTCACGCTTGTGCATGTTAGCAAAGCTTGTAATCGTGTAGCCCATGAGTTTGCCAGGCAGGCTATTGGCTTGGCTGAGACGGTGGAGTGGCGTCAAGCCCCGTCCAGCATCCTTAGCCTGTTGGAGGCTGATTGTAACCAGGTTGCCTGATATATGAAAGCTCCAAGTCTAAAAAAAAATACTAGTAGTGGTTGGCACTTGGCGATCGTGCCGCCTGGTGACGAGCCACTCGGATTCCCCGGCGGCGGGGCCACGGCGCACGTGTAGCCGCTGATCGGTTGGCGCGTATCGAAGCAAAGCCAATGGCCGGTGAGCCATCCGCCGTCACGATGGAGGCGCACGTCTTGCCGTGGCGCGGGCGGGCACGTGGTGTGGAGCTTTGGATCAGGCGATTAGCTGAGAGGTCGTTGTCGCGGCGACATATGGCTATGGTTTTGGGCAAATGCGTAGTACACGCTTGGAGTCGGCGGCTGTCTGCCGTTCGTGTCGGGGGTTCCATCTGGGTCTGCTCCGATCCGGGCACATGAATTCTAGAAGAGTTTGGCAGCCGCGCCGCGCCGCGCCGCCCATGGAAGACAGAATAGTTCAGAATGTCAATAGCGATCGGCTATCAATGAGCCAAGAAAACGTTGCCGAATGTCCCAGAATTGTAGTATGAGCAAGCAATCGAGTCATGCTCATCAATGGACGGCAGAAACAGGACGGGAACTACAACCGGAAGGATCCCAGGTCGACTTTGGAGTTGAAGAATGGAGATGGACGGGCAATCCAGGAAGTACGGTGAGCTGGGCCTCCGGTAACTGTATCCACAAGAAGAAGATTCAGGACATCAGGCTAATCTCGTCTATTTTTTTTTTCCCTCGGAAAAAACTGCGTTTCTGCAATGTAAATATTAGTGAAGCAACAGCTCGCGATTTCTAGTTTGGCAGAGTCAAAACTGGACAATGTCAACAAGTAGTGTTTGACTTGTTAAGATAACAGGCGAACAGCCGAACACAATTCAGTTTGCTATCTGACAGTGTCAACAAGTAGTGTTTGACTTGTTAAGACAACAGGCGAACACAATTCAGCTTGCTACCATACAGGGTTTTCAGATTTCTAACAAATGACATTCAACAATCAACATCACATTTCAGCTAAGATCTTTCTTCAGTAGCTTCATAGCCCGTCTCTTGCCATTTATTTAGGAATCCTTTTTTCCCAAAACATAATTAGATGGTCTCACATACCTGAATAATAACTAAAAATGTAGAAAAACACTAGATACAACCTGATCAAGTGATCAGGGGATTTATTTCAAGGCAATTGATTGTCTAACCCATTTATAAACCTGTGCGGCAGGGCGTCAAATTAAGCTAGCAGCTCCGTATTTCTACATTCACAAGAAGTTCAGAGATGTATCCACGAACACAAGTAGCTTTTGCTGAGGTTTTAGACAGCAAGTTCATTCCTTGCTGGCCAAACAGGTGCGTCCTAGACGGCGAGAACAGCTGAACAGATACTTTTCCTTGGTTGCCCTAGCTTAGCAGAATGGCTGCTTGTGGTGTTAATGGGGTATCAAATATGTCAAGAGGTCTGCCGAAACAAAGCTGATGGTTTTGAAAGTCCCATGGCTCCACAGAATCAAGGTTTCTTCAGAACAGTTCTGCATTACAAGTGAGTTTTCATGTCAAAAATATATCAGATATCAACTAATAGGAACACCATCGTTTTTACTTTTTAGTGCATTAGCACGAAATAAGTTCTTTAGAAAATTAATTAAAACTTAAAACACATGCTTAACTTTCACAACAACACTCTCTAGAACAATGTTCAATCCTGTGAAACTTAAATCATACTATATATGCAGTCATTATCGATACATGTTTACAGCAAAACAAAAATTCTAATGTCTCTAGCAACACTTCTACTTAAAAAACCTAAAAACAGTACAATAACCATAATTTCGTGGTAAAAATAAACAGCATGCAAATACAATGTTTTATATAAAGCAAAACATGATTTGCATCAGAAAGTAGCAAGCTAGCCCAGGAAGGCAGGAACTAGTAAAATCTGTTAGGATAATCCTTGCTGCTAATCTGCTGCTTGTAAATTACTTAGGATTGGTAAATGTCAAATTGGTTTTGACTACCTTGAGGAGCATACATGATCATTATAGTTGGATCATGATGCCTCTAGATTCCTAGGTATTACTTAGTTGTAAAGTTGAGGTTGTATAAGTAAATTAGGATTTTACTACTAGCTAATGGTGAGTTGTCATATGACGGTTTGTAAGTCCTATAAAAGGACATGTACCCTATGAATGTAACCCAATGCGAGTAAAATCAATATGATTTAGCCCCTACTTCCAACAAGTGGTATCAGAGCTAGGTGATGGCGAAGATCGGTGAGTCGCCGAGCAGGGAGAAGCCCGATGGCGCGAGCTCGAGCGCGGCGGGCGCGATCGTTCCAAGCTCCGACGCGGTGGAGCTGCCGCTGCTGACCAAGGGCAACTACCATGAGTGGTCCTTGGTCATGTAGGTGTCGCTGGAGACGCTGGAGCTGTGGGATGTGGTGGAAGCGGCGAGCAAGGACCGAGCAAGGGATCACCGGGCGCTGGCCGCGATCCTCCGCGGCGTTCCGTCGGAGATGAAGGCCGGGCTCGCCGTGAAGAAGACGGCGAAGGAGGCCTGGGACTCCGTGAAGAGCATGCGAGGCGGTGACGACCGGGTGAAGGCCTCGCACGTGCAGCGCCTCATGAAGGAGTTCGAGAACCTCTGCTTCAACGACAGCGAGTCTGTGGCCGACTTTGCTGTGCGCGTCAATCGGCTGACGGCACGGCTTGGGGATCTCGGTAGGAACTGGCGGCGCCGCGGGTGGTCAGGAAGGTGCTGCGCGTCGTCCCTAAGCGGCTCAAGCAGGTGGCGGTCGCAATCGAGATGTTGGCGGATTTGAACGCCATGTCGCTCGACGAGCTTGTTGGCCGCCTGCAGATCGCGGAGGAGGCGGACGCTGAGGATCAGCCGGTGGCCAATACCGGGGGTCCTGAGCAGCTGATGCTCACCGAGGCTCAGTGGGAAGCCAAGCGGCGTCAGCGCGGCAAGGAGCAGGTGCTCGGCGGCGGCG
>CM014270.1:63788730-63843573 GCA_004135705.1 Alloteropsis semialata
CAAGAATCGACGGACGACGGTCACTGGGAGACGGACGAAACGCTTTGCGTTTTAATATTAGGTAAAGATAAAGATTAGGTTCCGTTTGCGGACAGCGACGGACGACCTCGCGTCGATAATCCTGATGATCCCATCCTTGTTCGGTTCTGCCACGTTTTCGTTCTGGATAGACGGCGTGTTGCTAGCACCGTGCACCGTTTTTCCGATAGTGATGTGCTCCATAAACCGCAACGATTGAGCAGATAAACGCACGTCACGTGACTATGTCTGCACTCTGTAAACCATAGCGTGCAACGGGCATATTCTGTGCCCCGACGGATAAGCAAGTTCTATGCACTCGCTTGCGTGCAAGAGTCGACAACTGCTCCCTCTGTTTCTCAAGGCAGGTAAAAATCTACCTAGGAACATATACCTTAGTCATCAATTGTTTTTACATTATATCATCAGTTGATACAAATCAGTTCGTATTAGAAAAATATATGTTGACTATAGCTCTTCAAAGTTTTGATACAGCGAAAAGCGTATAATTTGACTAAATTTTGGTCAAAACTACGAAGCTTGATCTTTTTGACGTAATTTGAACTGGAGTATGATTTACATGTCTAGAATAGTTGATCATGGGCCGTGTTCGGATGGAACCGATCAAAAAATTGTCCAAAGGAATTTTACATGCATGGAGTACTAAATGAAGTCTATTTACAAAACATTTTCACAGATGAGTGCAACTTTGCGCGATGAATCTAACGAGCCTAATTAATCCATGGTTTGCTACAGTAATGCTACAGTAATCATCCTCTAATCATGCGGTCAAATGCCTCATTAGATTCGTCTCGCGAATTTGCCAGGGGGTTGTGGAGGTAGTTTTGTAAACTGACTTTATTTAATACCCCTAATTAGTGGTCAAAGTAGGGTGCAAAAAATTTGTCCCCCAATCTGAACACGGCCATGAGTTCATTACCTAGCTCGCTATTCGAGTACAAGAAAACTAGAGATCTTATTAAGATTTGGGGACCAGACTACGATTAGACGATCACATGCAGTGACACGTAATCTCGAGACGGCTTAACATACAACCTGTACAATAGGTTGTCTTATAAGTTGTCTCATAGTAATTAATAAATTTGGTTAAGGACAACAAAAGCTGGGCAAAATCAAATGCAAAACCTCTTATGGCAGCTGGTATGTTTACCCTGACTCTGGTTCTCCTTGGAGCCAAATGCTATGCATCTGTTTTAGTCACTTTTTTTGAACTGTTGTTTTAGTCACTTTTCACATGGACTTTGTGCTTTTAACAACTCATACAATGGTGCTTGAGTGGTCTCATAGTTCTAAATTTTAGCTTTGAGGTGATTGCTTGGCGAAACAACCGTCTCATTCTCTCACCACCCTTTCTTTCTTCCACATCATCAAAAATCCTACGTGGAATTGCATGAAACAACCTATGAGACCGCTTACGTGTGGTAATGTACTCGCCCTTAGACGTGCTGAAGTGGCACATTAGTTTCTCGTTTCTCCAATCATTTTATCCTCACTATTTGCTAAAAAGTCCAGCGGCATTGGTACCAAGGACATTGTTGCACTTTTGTAAAGGATTTATTCCAAAAAAAGGTTCAAAGAGAATATTCTTATATGTGCTAGAGCGTCAAAGAATAAGTTTAAATAAACCCGCGCAAAAAGAAAAGATGAAGTATGCCTCGGAGTATGCGGAAATTCACTTGTAATCAGTGATAAGGACAAGACTGCCGGCATAATGTTTTTTGAAATAAATGCCGGCATAATGTCCATGCCACGAGGTGGACCATGCTTTTTAAGTCAAGGATCAATCAAGGGCAAACATAGAGTGGCTTACCCTCTTTTCCAAAATCTGATTAACCGAAAACGGAAGGGCCTTTTCTACAAAACTGCCTTCAACATGTCTGCCGCTGCCGCATCACATATACACACGCCATTCGGAGCTCGCATCCGAACGCGAGGAAGCGGACCAAATTCCTCTATATTCCATCGCCCGCACCGCATCTGGGCCGCCTCGACCCTCGGCGGCGGCGGCGGCGGCGACGATGGGGCTGGAGATGGAGGCGATGGCGGCGTCGATCGGCGTGTCGGTGGCCGTGCTCCGCTTCCTGCTCTGCTTCGCGGCCACCATCCCGACGGGCCTCCTGTGGCGCGCGGTGCCCGGCGCCACGGGACGCCACCTCTACGCGGGGCTAATGGGCGCCGTGCTCTCTTACCTCTCCTTCGGGGCCACGTCCAACCTCCTCTTCGTCGTGCCCATGGCGCTTGGCTACCTCGCTATGCTCCTCTTCCGCCGCCACGCCGGGCTCATTACCTTCCTCGGCGCCTTCGGCTTCCTCATCGCATGGTGAAACTCCCCCTTCCATCCTCTCCACTCTACATTGCGTTAATATCAGGGCTTAGTTTGCGGTGATTAGGAGCAGCGGATCCATACTAGTATGTTGAAATTTGACTAGAGCCGAACAGGAAAGCTAAACAGGCTGCTGTTTATTCGGATGAGAACTGGAGTAATTGTGGACGAAGCATGGGATGTGGTGGCTCCAGTACTAGAATGTTCCGTGCTCGAGTTGATTCAGCGTTTTTTTTTCTTGGACCTTTCTTCTGGGGTCTTGTCGTCCTGTTCTGAGTAAGATTTTGAAGGGGACGAACTGTGGCCTTGCATTAACTCCACACACCAATTTGCCGCCTGCGAACTTTTCAATAAAGGACCTATTGTTTTTGCAATGAATAGGTAGGTATAGGGGGTGTTTAGTTCACCCAGTTTGCAAAATGGGGGTGTTTCGGGCAGCGTGCACAGAGAGAAAAAAGTGCATTGGGAAGCGCGTAGTTTGCAAAATGGGTCCATTCTGCAAAATGAAGGGGAGAACTAAACAGGCCCATAGTTTAATCATTTTTCGTTATGGTCTAGTTAACCGCACAATGTGGCAGTGGCTTACAATAGGTTCATAACTGCTGCACGGATTGCATGTTCCGATTCAATCACATCCGCATAGCATCTAAACTCTGTTTTAAAGTTTGCAGTGTCTTACAATGGAAATTCGTAACTGCTGCATGGATCGCATCTTCGGACTGATTGTTTATCCATAGCATAAAAAGCTCTGTGTTAAGATTTGACCAGTAACCCATCATATGTGGTTTTGTTTCAGACACAAAGCCAAATCTGAGAATTTAGCTGTAGATCCCTATGCTATGGATAAACAATCAGTCGGAAGATAATGTATTGATTTAAGAGAAAGGTGACTGTTCTGAGGGTTTTGAGTTGAAATTAGTGTCCTACCAGAAAATTATGGAGCCCTTTTGTGCATAACTTTTCCCCTCTAGTGGAACTCTGATTTTTCCCCCCTTTGCAAGTTATGTGTGATTTATGCGGTATATCAGTGCAAGCAGTTCATGAGTTGTCCATCCAAACAATTGTGTTTTGCAGTCTCACTTCTATGGTTTCCTTTGCAGCAAGTCTTAGCATTGGTTCATTATTTTGGATCATGGCTTTAATCTTTGAGTTATTGTAAGTTGTGACCTGGACATTGTTAGTTCATGTATATGCCTCTGTATCCATCGGTTTACACAATGGAACATTTGCACGGATAATAATCGAAGTAAAGCGGGACCTTTTCATTTGCACTGCCCTTTTTTTTTCTATTTCTTAAACCCTTGCAAGTTATCCGTTATCAGCTCTAGTGTTTTGTTCTCTGTGTAAGGCCGATTTTGGTTATATGGTACATAAATAGTAATACCAAGATTGTATTAATGATTCTTTTTTTTTGAGAAGAGATTTTATTAATGATTCACAGTGAGGAGTTTAGTTAATATGAACTTTGTTTGCTAAATAAGAGATGTTTTTATCGGGTGCTGTGAGATGGGACTGTCCATGGTAGGCGCAACAAAATGCAACATTGCAAAAAGGTCAAAGTGGTGTGGAAATTCAGGACCATGATTTATTGGTGAGAGAGAACAGCTAGAATATATTTGCATTAGCCATATTTCAGTTTGAAATAAGTAGCAATTTTTAGATTACCATCCAAATATCCAGAAAAAATAGTGGTCTTTTTTTGTCTGCTTTAACGAGCTTTTCATTTGCTACCTGGATAATCCAAAGCTGCCCCAATTGTTCTGTGCTATTTATTAGGATTGGACACATCAATTTAATATTTCAGCTTTTTCATAACTAAACAATCCAGGAATGATACTCGCTGTGTTATCCATTTAATGAATTACTTATTGTAACCTAATTAATCGAAACCCACTTGTAGTTATACTGTATCTGTCTTCACTGCTGTATACTACCCACATCCAGCGGAGTCTGAGTTTGTGGGCACAGATGAATCCTAGATTCCTTCTCATCGATTGATGCTCCTTGTCCTCTACCGGTCTACCCTCTTATGAAAACTGTGCTACACCAACAGATTTGATTAACTTGGGTAATTAATTTGATATGTCTGGTTAGAAGTGTAAACCAGGGTTTAGGATAGCGAATCCGACCAAAACAGCTGGCAGGCCGTTATGAGGAAACAGACATTTTTAGCTCATTTTTTAATGGTATTGAATGCTTCAACATGTAATAAGTAGAAATGTGGATGTTGCGTCTAATATCGGATTCTCTTCCTTTATCATCATGGTGTTGAATACTATGCTATCCTATTAGTGGGGCCTACTTTTGCAATAAGTTTCATATTATAATATTACAGTCCAAAAAACAAACACGAGATAGTTCGATAGGTTCTCATACCTCTTGTATTCTTTCTGCAGTAACCTTTATTATTTAAATAAGATATGGTTCCTGTTTGCATAGCAACACCACCTCTGATGGCATAACCTGTGTCAAACTAACGCACCATTTAGTGTCTGTCTGTAACTGAAATGGAGACCTTACATATGCCAATGCAACCTCTTTGATGCTTTCCTTCAAATGTTACAATTGTTGTCTTGTCAACCGCTGTCCGAACTTAGGAATTTGGCCAACTTATCTGAGTATCTGTCTTGACTCTTGAGAGTTGAGAGTATGCTCTGAATAATTTTATTTGGGTGAACAACCTTGCTTTGACATGTAGCATATAGTAATATTATATACTGTCTATTACTCTTCTTCTTCTTTTCTGATATTGTGTTTGCTACTGTCCTGTAAATTCCCTTGTGTTATATGCAAATTTTAAAAAGCGAGGTGAATCAGTCAGCTGTTGTAGATAAAAGAAAGTGTAACCACTATTGGGTTCAAAAGGGGCTTCTTGTATGGGCGCATTTGGTTTTGACCTTGGATCTTATTAT
The DNA here is from genome assembly GCA_004135705.1 of Alloteropsis semialata. Taxonomy (NCBI): domain Eukaryota; kingdom Viridiplantae; phylum Streptophyta; class Magnoliopsida; order Poales; family Poaceae; genus Alloteropsis; species Alloteropsis semialata. The sequence goes on from CM014270.1 coordinate 63,794,005, forward strand.
AACTAGGCAATGAAATTGATTGTTGTTACTCTATTCTAATCTAAATTATATAATGTTTGACATGAAACTAACATAATTTTTAATGGTCAATATTGACCATATTGCGTAACAACTAATACATTCAATAGTCCTTACATGTTTTGTTCTTTTTACTAGTCATGTGTACTACATGAGCGGAGATGCATGGAAGGAGGGAGGCATTGATGCAACTGGTATGTCTAATCGTCACATAGTTAACCTAGCGTTTGCTGTGCAGTTTCTGGAGCATTGCTCATACATATATGAGAATCCTTGCAGAAAACAAAGATCTCAAGGATTTCAAGATAGTCATACCATGGATTCCAATTCGTTTCTTTGTATTGTTTTGCTGATAGTAAACAGTGTTGCATCAGGATTCTGTTATCATCAGATAGTTAGAATGATACTTTCATTTTTATAAGAGGAAAGGGATAATTCATAGCATTCCCTGTTAGTATCCTTCCATGATTTAATTTGTCTGTTCAATGCAGGTGCTTTAATGGTTTTGACGCTGAAAGTCATCTCGTGTGCAATAAACTACAGTGATGGCATCTTGAAGGAAGAGGGTTTACGTGAGGCTCAGAAAAAGTACCGATTGACCAAGCTTCCTTCTCTAATTGAATATTTTGGTTACTGCCTCTGCTGTGGGAGCCACTTTGCTGGACCGGTATATGAGATGAAAGATTATCTTGAATGGACTGAAAGGAAAGGAGTAAGTGGACTCCATCAACTTTGTCTGGGTTATGCTTTTTTTTTGTCTCGTTCTGATATTTGGTTATCTTCTGCAGTTATGGGCTAGCCCAACTCCTTCACCATTATTACCTACTTTGCGTGCTCTAGTTCAGGCTGGTATATGCATGGGGTTATATTTATATCTGTCACCTAAATTTCCACTCTCGCGGTTTAGTGAGCCCCTATATTATGAATGGGGTTTCTGGCACCGGCTCTTCTATCAATACATGTCAGGCTTTACTGCTCGATGGAAATATTACTTTATATGGTCAGTTTCAGAAGCCGCAATTATTATATCTGGTCTGGGCTTTACTGGTTGGTCAGAGTCTTCTCCTCCAAAAGCCAAATGGGATCGAGCAAAAAATGTTGACGTATTAGGTGTTGAATTAGCTGGAAGTGCAGTTCAGTTGCCCCTAGTGTGGAATATTCAAGTGAGCACATGGCTGCGATACTGTAAGTTCTGTCTCTTGATAAAGTCCATTGGATCACTGACTCTGATACCCTGCTTTGTTGAATGATAGAATGGGTCTTTTTTAACTGAATTTAATCTGTATGTGTGGAAGCGCTTTAGTCCCCACCCTCCACAAAAGAGTGAAAAGCATAATCTTAAGGAATTGAGCCTGATTTGCATGCAATCACTATCCATGATTTCCTGCACTACTTGCATGAACCATAATTTGTGCAGCTTGGTTTGGCAGAGAACAATAAACATCATGTACAAATTTAACTAAGTTATGTGCTACCTCAAGATTTGTGCTACACAAAATACACTACTGAAACATTGCACTTTCTTTACATTCATTCAAACTACAGTTTATTATTCATTACCTAACTAGCTTCTATGGTTCCACAACTGTTTCAGATGTCTATGAGAGGTTGATTCAGAAAGGAAAGAAACCTGATTTCCTTCAGTTGTTGGGTACACAGACAGTCAGTGCCGTCTGGCATGTGAGTTATATATTTCCTCTCACCTCCTATGTATTTAGTTTGTGGTGATTGTAGCTTGTATTTCTTGTCATGTTGTAGAGCAGCGTGATGTTAGCTGGACCAATAGTTTCTAATTAACCTAGAAGATTACTATTGTATATTAGATATGCATAGTTGTGATGTCTTAGTATCCTCCTCGCCATTAGTCCACATGTGAAAATGGTAAAATGCTCTTAGCTTACTGATCATGAACTTGTTTTACTCTTGGCATACAACAACCTTTCATAATAATATTTTGTCCCACCAAGCTTGTCTTGTGGTGATTACACTTTGTATAACTTTATCCACACCAATTTGTTCTCCGATCTGATATCCTCATTCTACAGGGATTGTATCCTGGATATATCATATTCTTTGTTCAATCTGCATTGATGATAAATGGTTCCCGAGGTACCTCTCTGTCCCATTACTGTTGGGATTGCTGCTGCTAAGCTCATTTTTGGAAGTGTGTTCTGTTTAAAAAAAGCTTTTGAACTTGTAATTTGATTCTTTTATTTCCTTTTCTTCAATACAGTTATATACAGATGGCAGCAAGCAGTGAGCAATTCAGTCCTCTGCAGTATCCTGGCTTTTCTAAATTTTGCATATACATTGCTGGTGCTGAACTACTCATGCATTGGGTTCCAGGTCAGTTTTGCCTTTGGAACCAGGTTCTAGTTTATTTTATATCATGCCGGAAGTTGGAACACGATGGTGCTTGCCTATATGGATTTTCAGCACCTGTTGTCCTCATGTTAGGGCCCTTGCCTCTGATGACTAATATGTACATAGTTTTGCTTTAGGTTTCATTTTGCATCATTACACCGGACATAGAAATGAGAAACTTCCTCGAGTATCTTTTGTTCCATACTCCCTTCGTCGCGAATAACAAGTCATTATGTGATTCAAAGTTTATCCCAACAAAACAAGTCATTGCTACCCCCATTTAGTACGTGTATGTGGCAATCAATTAGTGCCAAATATGGCTAATAAACAGGGGCAAGCGAAGTCATTTTTTTTAGCCTGTCAGAGATTTTCTAGGACGACTTTTCTTTCGGGACAGAGCATATCTTTTAGATGATGGGAGGGTAGTCAGAAGAAGGTTCAAAACCACATTTTAACAAATGTGGACATCACTGTTAAATAATGCAGCTTTTTTAACATAGTTTTGCTTCAGAAATGTGTTCATGAACAGACTTTCCACCTACTCCCTCAACCAGAATGAGAATCAATGTCCATCTCACTTTGTGTGACACAGCGTGATGGTTAATATGCTGTTTAATTTTGTTTTATGAAGGTACTGAGCTTCAAGGAAACCTTGGCATCCTACCAGAGCGTGTATTATGTTGGCACAATTGTCCCCATTGTATGTGTCCTGCTGGGCAAGGTTATCAAGCCAGCCAGGAAGCCGAAGGCTCAGAAGGCCGAGTGAGGGATATATACTTAAAGTGATCATTTCATAGAAGAAAGATGGAGAAGCTTCGACAACGATAGCGACAGCCTAGTTTTCAGTTTATTTATTCTCTCTTTTTGAACGGTATCAAATTTAGCTCAAGGATAATGTGGTGACCCCAGCCCTCATGTTTCGAAACTCCATCGCAATTGACCAGTCATTAAAACGTGCCACTCCCGCTAGTTTCTTCTTCCACTTAATGACTATACATGTTGCAAAGCATTTTGGCCTGACGCGCCTTGTGCTCTTCTGTTCTCATCTGCCAGTTGGAATGTCTTTCGGACGCCTTTCCACCTGGAGCCTGATGGAGGTGTGAATGCGCATGATCCTCGCACCTCACATCCCATCGTGCTACCAACTGAGCTCCTAGAATCGAGCATCCGTGTTTTGACTCCACCGTCTGCCCCACTGCTCCCTTTGAATGCAGTTTTGGTGCGATTGCAGCTGAAGTTTGAAGTCGTGGCCATCGAGATGGATGCTGCTGGTCATAGACTATGAACCATCGCGCCTGGCGTCATGTAAACGGTGCTCCCGCTGCTGCAGCGGCATACTCCTCGGTAGCCCGGTCCAAGCCAACGTGCGGCGGCTGAGGGCGGTGGTGCGGTGGTTTCTGGTGCTGGGTGTTGGTCGCGTCATACTCATTCACATGCTGGGCCGTGGCCTGTACTGACTGGTACGTGGACTGCCTGCGAGTGAGCACCCACGACTTGCAAAAGGGTAGTGGTGTGCTATCCGCCTACAGTGCTATGGGTAAATGGTGACGCGACGGGACGTGGCGTTGATCCGTTCGTGACCGTGACGGGGCGTCTCCACTGAATCACTGATCCCATCATGCATACCAAGTCAACCTTTTCTTTCCTGATTGAGAATGTTCGGGTCAAACAGTCCAACGGACGACGTCTGTGCACGACACGATCGGGCTTGGACTTGGAATCGCCTTTCCAAAGACAACGCAGCCCATGAATGGATCTTTCGGCCCCGCCCTGTCTTTTCACTTCTTCTATCATGCATGCTGCACTCACGCCCGGCCTTGAACGCTTGCGACCATGTCTGAGAGGTTGGAACTTGGAAGGGAAGGGAAGATCGGCCACACACACCGCCACCGGCGGCACTTAGCTGGTCGCTTTCGCCGGTCTCTGATTGCAACGCGGCCCGCGCCATCGCCGTCCGTCCGTCCGTCTCGCGCTCCGTGCCGCACACGCGCCAACGCCCCCGCGGTCTTCCCCTCTTCACCCACCCGGCGACCCGGCCACGCCGAGGCACGGCACGGGATGGGGGCGTGCCAGCGACCAGAGCGCGGCGGCCCGGCCACACCACCCGGCGAGCAGGCGGCGCGGGGCCGCTCGGCGTCCGCGCGCCCATGCCCTGCGCGCGACACCTTGCCGTTGCAGGCTTGCAGCCTTGGCCGGCCGGGGACTCTGCTGGCTGACTGGCTCCGTTCCAGATCACGCAGAATTGCTCACTATTACTGGCCAGTGACTCAGCGAGCGGCTGAGCGCAGAGCACGCACAGTTTTATGAACGCACTAGCATGCATGGATGGATGTCTGACGAGACGACAGCGACCGGACCAGCTGAAGCCTTTTGCAACGATACGTTGCCCGTCGCCGGCGATCAGGCAGCTTGCGGCAGCCATTTTGACACGAACGAGCACGGGGCACCGGTGCTATTTTGCTACAGGCAAAGGGCCGGGGGCCAGCCGCCAGCCTTCTTATCAGGCGTCACTAGTTTGTGCTGCATGGGAGATGCGTCTCTGTAGTCTGTACTCTCCGGTGTACCCGCGAGCGCTGGCGATGCGTGCGATCCGTGCAGAGGATCGCAGCTTTCCCAGGCGTCACCGCTGGAATACATACATCAGCGCAGAGAGCTGCCCCGACTGAGAGCCGCGGGCTCGGCGCTCGCCTGCCCCGTCTGTCTGACGCCACCGCCATGCTCCCCACAAGCCACAAGCTAGCGCAGCCACAGGAGAAAGGGGCGAGACGAGAGGCGGGCGCTGCTGCTGCCGATCCACCATAGCACGCAGGTCCGGTCCTCCCTGGCCTGCTCCACAGTCCGCGCAGGTGAGCCTGAGTGCACGTGCAACACTGTTACGGGACGAGTGGCCCCTCGGCACCGCGTCCTCCCAGCTCGTGGCGTTACGTTTGCAGGGGGCGGGTCTCACGACACGGGCTTTTTGCGCCGGGTGCAATGCACCGCGCGCGCGGCGCAGGCTTTAGGCTGTCCGCACTCGTCGTCCTCTAAATGCATCCTCTAAAAGGAATATCCTGTTCTGGTCATCGAGATTCCGTACTCTAAACCAACTTCTCCCGCACCCGTCATACTCCAAATCACATACTTTATCCCAACTCTACTATATTTTATCCATCTATCCCAACTACTATATCATCTCTTTTCTCACCTTTTTTTTCTTTTCTTTATAAATTTTATCAAAATATATCTATCTGAGATCTTGTTTTGAAGAATTTATTGCAACGAATTTAATGGTGCAATCGGAATTTAATTTGGTTTTTTGGTTTGTGAGTTATAACATTTTTTATCTAAAAAAACGTGGGGCCCGCATCACTCTCTCCCCTCCCTCTCCCGCGCAGGCTGCCTGTCAGCGCGCCGTACCGCGCTAGGAGTACCGCGCGCGCGCGTACGGGACGGTTCCGTTTCTGTTTAGAGTACCCGCTGCGGGGTTTTTTGATACTGCAGTATCGCTTCCGTTCCTCCGGTGCGGACAGCCTTAGCCCGGAGCGGAGCAGCGTGTCCTTTTGCCCTTGCACGCGCAGGCGCAGCTGCTGCGAGACGCGCTCGCGGTCGCGCTTCATTTTGACGCAGCTCCTGAGCTGGCCAGCCTGGCGTGCAGGCTGTAGCTGCTTATGGAGCGCAACGTCCTGAGTGGCTGCAGGGTTGGGTATGTCTCAAGCTCAAGCAGCAGGTGGCCGGAGTCCGTGTGACACGGTTTCTACAGTGACAGTCCACTGATTGCGGGCGCCATTAGCCGATTAGGCGTTACTGAGGCGGCAATTTTGTTTGCGTTGCCTACAGCACGGCTCAACAACGGCGATCGATTAGGTCTTGTTCGGTTGGAGGGGATTTAAAGGGAGTGGAAGGGAATAAATCCTCAACAAGTCAAAATTCCCTCAACCCCTCTCAATCTCCTTCAAATCCATGAGAATTTTTGTTAACCGAATAAGAGTTTTTTTTTCCCTCACGGTACACCGCCCCTCACTCCCTCTAGGGGCGTAGCCATGATCTCAAGCTAGGATGGTCCAATGGCCTATTCGCTTGTGCTGGTTTCTGCTCGTCGGCCGCCGCCACCGTAATCTGGGCTGCTCGTAATATTGGCATATATAAATTGCGCCATATTTTTGTAGTTTTTATTCCTTTTTTAAGAGAGGATGTTACTACTTTCTCCATCCAAAAGGAATGCAAATTTAGCACAGTATTTAGGGCTGGATAACGAGCCAGCTCGGCTCGGCTCGTTATCCTAACGAGCTGGAAAGGCAGCTCGGCTCGGCTCGTTAGCTCGCTCGAGCTAGCTCGTTTAGCTCGTGAGCTGAACATGTAATACAAATATTGACAAATAAATAATCATTGGTGTTAACAATTTCACATAAATGACATAAACACAAGTACACAATCATTCACATGGTACAAATAAGGTCTAACATGCAAATAAATATAAGTACATAACCATCACATGAGCAGACTTCAACTCGTTGAGCTATAATGTTGCAGCTCGTTGCAGCTCGTTTGGCTCGCGAGCCAGCTCCTCGCGAGCAGCTCGAACTCGCTCGTTATACTAACGAGCTGAGATGGTTGTTCGAGCTGGCTCGTTAACAAATCGAGCCGAGCCGAGCCGAGCCGAGCCGAGTTCGTTACGAGACGAGCGAGCTAACGAGTCACGAGCTTTTCGTCCAGCCCTAATAGTATTATATTTTAGTAAATTTGACCAATTATAAATAAAAAATATCAATATTTATGGTATTAAATAAATATTATTAGATTAATTGTAAAATGTATTTTTCTAATAACTTTATTTAGAGTCACTAATATGAATATAATTTGCTAGAAACTTGGTCAAATATGTACTACTTAAACCGACACATAACACGTGGTTTCTTTTTAGGACAGAGGAAGTATTTTCTTTGTGGCCCTAGGTAGCTCGCGGGCCGTACGTGCTCATCTGTCGAGCGAAGCGCTCGTTTCCCTTGGTTGTAGAGAAGTCATCCGCCGACACGCCGTCGTCCCTACATATACGCAAGACTTCCTTCCCACGTGAACGGAAGATTTGAAATGACTGCATTTTAGTTTGTCCGGACGGTCATCGATTTTCCGGTACGGTACGGTGCAATCTGCGGTTGGGGGGCTTCTGTGGGCTACGCGCAGCCACGACAAATTTCTTTGCATTGCGATCCGTGTGTTTAAACATTTGGACATACATGCACATTATCTCTCATCTGTGGCCTGTGGCACAACCGTCCAAATTAAACCGATTTAAGTGCAGTGACACTCATTTTAAATAAATAATTATGTCTGCATGCACTTAAAACGGTGTAATTTGGCAGTCTGTCGGGTAAATCCCGATTCAACCACAAGTCGAACATAAGGACCGAAACAAACACCAGAAGTCTCACTCGACGGTGAGCGCAGATAGTACAAGTATGATATAGATCCAAAACTGTACAAATTAGGTCTTTTACAAACCAAGTTCAAATACATAGTACACAGTTGGTTTGAAAAACATATGTAGACTACGCGTCAAGCTCCATGGCTTCCCAACCTTTAGCATTGCATCCATTATAATTAGCTCAGCAAGGATAGCAACATCCTAACCTAAAAAAGGTTAAGCAACAAACCCTGAGCAACTAATACTCAGCAAGACTTACCCGACTAGTGGTATATACTTAGCCGACTGTTAGTATGCAAGGCTTTTGGCTGTGGGTTTGTTTTGCCGAAAAGCTACTAAGAGTTGATCCTATTTTCAATGTTTTAGCATCAAGATTAGTGTAATAGCACTAACTTCTATGTTTGCCAACTATCATATTATTAAGTTTAAAAGCATTTCATTAACAAGCAAACATTTGTCATATCTTCATTCAATCAACCATTTCACACTTCCCTTTACTTTCATTATGTCGCACTGTGACAGAGAGATCAAGGTTCTCTTATCCGAGAGTGGCGGCGAATCGATCCGATTTAAACCTTGCAAGGTAAACCTAATCACACGACACGTACCGCCCCGTCGGGCCGTACATGGCAACCGTTCTCTATATGCACCCCGCATAGGTGAACTGCCCTGCAGCCCGGGACCGCCAATCCCCACCGATACTAACGACGGGTCAGCCATGAGTTACAGACTAGCACCACTGAGAAGACAGTATCAGTTCACTCTACCAGTTTGCATATAGGTACGTAGGTTTACCGGGTTCAACTACCTCTTACTACCGGCATGTGATTAGTACTGTTCAACCCTGATACCCTGGGTCCCACGAACGACTTTCACTTTTAATAAACAAACCATCATGTCGGATACCAATATTAGGGGTATCCAATTACAACGGGTTAAAGACAGGACAGACGACTCTCTCTCTCTGATCTCCCTCCACTCGGACAATACAGCAGCGGCCATTTATTTTCTCCCTCCAAAATTACTCTCCTGTACATGCATGTGCATGCGTGTCTTGTCCGATCAATACATGCATGCCTCTGTCAAATGCATTGCATCCACTCTACTCTCTCTCTCCAATATGCATGCACCGAAGTCAATTGAGCCGGTCACCAGAGGCAGCGGCTGTCAGCGGGTGGCTCTTGCATGAGCACGAGGACCAATGGGAGAAGCACAGCGACACAGCAGGTAGCAGCAGACCACGGTAGCGCCCGAGTAGTCTGCACCTCCGCCCGACAAGCCGCAGCGTCACCCCGAGTACTCTCCGACTCTCCCGAGTGGGCTGCGCCATCGCCCGAGTAGTCTTCGTTTGTCCGACGAACGCTCGCCCGACAGGCTGCAAGCTCGCCCGGCAAGTTGCATGCTCAAGCTGCACGCTCGCCCGACAAGCTTCACGACCCTCTCGGCAAGGCTCCGATTCGCCCGACTACTCACCGTCTCGCCCGACGAGCTGCTCCGCGAGATACAGCATCGCCCCCGACTACTCTCCGATTCGCCCGACAGGCCGCACCTCCGCCCGAGGAGTCTCCGATTCGCCCGACTAGTTCTCCGTCTCCGACTGGTTCGCTCCTTCGCAACGAAGCAACCCCCGAGAAGACCGTAGCACCCGAAGTCAAGCTGCTACACTGTGCCAACCACTCCCTGACGCAACTGACACCAGCAGGACATGGCTACAGTACTCGAAAGGACGACGGGCCCCACAGCCTGGGCAGGCACTCCTCCTTTTTCCCCGTTTTACCCTTTGACTGTACTTCTTCTCCAGCCTTCCCTTGAGATATAAAAGGGAAGTCTGGGCCTCCTGCGAGGGGCATCGACTACTTCTCCAGGGGAAAGGAGCGCTCCCTCTCCTGTGCTTCTTCTTCCTCCAGCCAGACTTGGCTCTCATCCCAGAGACTTGGGAACTCGTCCCTCTCTCGCCCTGTTTGTATCCCCCACTACAAACCAGCGCAGATAACACAAGCAGCACGAACTGGACGTAGGGTGTTACTCCCCGGAGGCCCGAACCAGTATAAATCCTTGCGTAACCATCCGAGGCCCGACGCGCACCCCACGATCTTATTACTTGCCAGCGGTAAAGAACCCCGACACATCAACTCCCATAATATCTTTAAAAGCGAAACCCTATGTCTCGCGAGTGACGGTAATCACTCGACTTTTACCGGACTTATTTAAGCATAGCAACTAACGAAGCAACAACTAGTATTTGACCAGGTGTCTAAGGAATTATGCATCTATGGTTTCATACAACTCCTAGAACATAAATGCACATAGATACTTAAGTAAAACATTGCATAGTTTTGAAAATAGGGATTATGCTCCGGGGCTTGCCTTGCTGAACCATAATGTTAGTGCCAACTAGACCTTGGGCCTAGTCAGACAATTCTTCTTAGCCTTCTCTTGCGGTTGCTTCTGGGTGTTGCTGTAACAAGCTCGTACACAACGTTCTTGAACGTGGTATCTACATGATGCAAACATGAGATGATGCATGGGCTACTTAATTCACTTTTCTTAATTTACTTCCTTCATTAACTCCCATGAAGCAAAAGAATATGGTGTGTGTACTTAAGAGTTTAGCACCATATGCACATATGTGACATGAATATACCTTTTACTAGTGCTGTTGGTTACTTTTAACTTCAATATATTCAGAGCCTCTGCTATATATAAACTATGATGTTTAGCATAATAAAAGCAATATATTTTATTTATGTACTTATATGATAACATAACCTATCTTACCTAGCTATACAAGATGCACCTATTTAATTATTTTAGGGTGAAAGTGGCAATTATGTTATGCCAATATTTTCGTGGATAGGAAATAAATCATATGTCTACAAAATTAATCTTAACATTTTATTATCTTTTTATGATTTCTTACGTACTAACAAAATTACTAGCCCTTATTTTGACACAATTTTTTTTGAGGAATATTTTGACACAAATTAAGATATGCATGCAAAACTTAATGTATATATGATTTTATATTTTTCCTGGATAAAACTTTGTATGAGGAATCCAACAAAATTTTGTTTACATTTTTCTTATTTTTATATGATTTTATACGGATTTTTTTTACCAGCAAAACTTATTGATTTTATTGGAAAAAAAACTTAAAAGGTTCTTGGGCCAGCACTGGGCTCGGCCCGGCCCAGCACCGCGTGCGGCCCAGCCCCGCACAGCACCGGGCCCAGCTTACCCACGCGNCTGCTCGGCCCACTTGGCCGAGCGGGTTAAGGCCCGCGTGGCCGAACGGCCGGCGCGGCCCGGCCTCGTCTTCTTCCCTCCCCTCCTTGCCTCTCTTCCCGGGCGACGACGGCGGCGCGGCGTCGATGCGGCGGCGGCCGAGGCGAGGAGAGAACCCGGCGAGGAAGGCCTTCGTGCCAGGTAAGTCTCCTCCCTCCCTTGCTTCTTCCCTCCTTCCTCTGCTCTCTCTTTTTCTCTTGCTCCTGCTAGGGTTAGAGTTAGGGCGGCGGCGGTGAGGGGAAGAAGGGGATGGTGGCCGGCGGTGAGCTCGGGGTGACGGGTGTGCGGGAGTGAAGCGAGGGTAGGGGCTTTTATAGGCGGGGCGAGGGGTGTGAGCCGCAGGCCGGGGGAAAAATCGACCGGTGGTGAGGTGGAGGTGGCGGCAATGGGGGATGAATGCGAGGAGGGGATGAATCACGAGCTTGGTGAGGTGATGGCCGCGGTGGATAAGGACGGGGAGCTCCGCGGCAGCTTGGGCAGTGGCGCGGATGGCATGGGCACGGCATGGGCGAGGTACGGCGGGGGATGAGGTGGGGCGAGCGGCGTGTGCAGGCTCGGCGCGTGGCGAGGTGGGGTCAGACGCGCGGCGGCTCAGCTTGGCCGGCGCGTGGCACGGACGCCGAGGTCGGCGATCGGGTCACGGCATGGGGTTGCCGTGCTGTGCCGGCGCTCTTGGATTTTTATTTTAATTTTAATTTTTTTTTCTTTTTGAACTGGGATGTTACATGGCCTATCGACAACGGGGCGTAATTAAGACAAAACGTCACTATTACACGTGAATCATCATGTTCGATGAATCGTTGTAGTAGCTAAAGGGTTGAATCAACGTGACAGCATGCTCCTGAACATAGTACTACCGAAAAGGGCTGAAATATTGCTCATCGACTCCCATTTCGCCAGATGTAATCAGGAAAATGAGAGCAGGCCGGCCGCCCCGCCGGCCGAAACGATGGGACAGACGCGTGCCTAGCTACCGACTCCGATTCTGAATCACACTGCAAAATTTTACTTGGCCGGCCGGCCGGCGGCGGCCGTGAGCCCTCTCGTCTAACCACTCTTGCCCGGCCGGTTCAGATAACGAAAGTGACGTGAACGCGGCACATATGTAGTCAAAAAGAAACGAATGAAAGAAACGCTCGCCCCCGACACGATAAGCTCATGCATGTTTACGATGCACCACCCATGCGTCATTGTGTGATGCATGAGTCATTATATTTATTGTATATATATACAGCTAGAAAAATCGACGCGCGCTTTCAGTCTGCCAAATGCGGGGCTTCGAAACCATTCCGTTGGAAAGGTCTTCTTCCGGATCAGACAAACTAAAATGAGGAAACAATGGGAGGTCAAAAGCATAATATTTCAAAAGTGGCCGCCCTCCCTAAAACATCACGTTAATTTACCAGTTGCATTGGACCCATCTGTGGGCAAGTAATCAAGCAAAATAGTATACATAATCTATCCGTCCCAAAAATATTTCTTAACTACTACCGTTGATCCTTGGACATATTTGACCACTTTTCTAAATTATACAAACACCTTTATTCTTTTGTGCCTTGTTTTATTATAAAACTTACCTTAAGCATGACTTATATTTTTTTCATATTTGTACTAAATTTATGAATAAGACAAATGGCCATACTAAATTATTTATGAATAACATATCTTCATCAGAACACTCACAAAAAAATATATCTTCATCAGAAAACAACTGACAAACATTGGTACTTTTTTTTGAACGAACGGGCACAGACTGTGCACCATTTCTATCAAACGCCCGGGGAGGCATTGTACAAAAATGAAAAGGCGCTGAACAAAAAAGCAATTTAGAGAGAGGAAAAAAACGAGTTGGAGTGTCAAAACTCAGGAGTTTTCCATCCACACCTGGAGGTGCCGCGCCCCAGCAACACCCCGGGACCGTGCCTCCTCCATGATTTTTGAAGCAGATTTTGCGGAGACAGTTGCTTTCGCGCAAAAGTTCGCCCATTTCTCTCCTTCCAGACTTCCCGGTTAACAAGGAGCAGAAGCGATCGCATTGCTTTCCGAGGCAATCCTTGTCGGGTGCCTAATTGGGTCCACCAGTCATGCACCGTAGAGCTGCCATGCCAGTTGGCCGGAATGAGCTGCGGCAGTTGCAGCCAAGCAGCGATGAGCCTCCAGAGCTTTTGAGTGAACCAGCAAGAGGCGAGGAGGTGGTGAGCTGTTTCTGGGTCGCGGCGGCATAGCGGACATACTGCATTTCTAGGCCATCCCCGAATCGCGAGCCTATCAGAGGTCCACACCCTGTCCTTAATGATCAACCATGCAAAGAACTTGCATTTTTGCGGCGCCCACTGCTTCCAGATTAGTGCGTGTAGGTTCCCCCTGATGGACCCTATGAACTGGGCCTTGTAGGCCGAGGCCGCCATGTATTCTCCGTGTGCTGTCCAATGCCAATGAATGGTGTCGACCACCTCCGGATTAAGGCGCACGCTCTGGGAGGCTTCCCAAAGGCGGACAAATTGCTGGAAGTGATCGGCAGTGAAGTTTGCCCCGGTGTTGATGTCCCTGATCCATTGGTCGCCAAGCAAGGCGTCTCTGAGGCATCTATTTTTTGGCCGGGATATCACATAGAGGTCTGGCGCAAGGTCCTTTGGCCGACACCCCTCTAGCCAAGCCGAATGCCAGAATGAGACTTTTGCCCCGTCGCCTATGCGAAGCTCCATAGAAGCCGCGAAGAGTAGTCTGTCGGTCTCGTCACAAGGCGTACCCAGACCAACCCAAAGTTTGTCCGGTGCAGTCCATTCTTGCCACAACCATCTAAGTCACAGTGCCCTAGCGAACATTTCGAGGTCCAAGAGGCCGGCGCCACCCAATACAGTAGGTCGCGCGACTGTTGGCCAGTTAACCTTGCACTTGCCGCCGGAGATGTTATCGTCTCCTTCCCATAGGAATTTCTTCCTGTGTTTGTCGACGAGGTCGAGGACCTCTTTTGTAGTGGCAATGGCTGTTAGGAGATACACAGGCTGGGTCGACAAGACAGATTTTGTTAGTGTTACCCTTCCTGCTTGGCTGATATTGCGACCCCACCATCCTGATAGTTTTGCCGCCGCCTTGTCTGCAAGTGGCTGGAAATCCACCTTTCTGAGGCGCCGGATTGCTAGTGGTAGACCCAAGTATTTAATCGGGAAGTGAGTCCTGACCACAGGGAAGTCAGCAAGAATATTGTCAAGGTCGATCTGCTCGCATCGGATAGCCGCCATCGATGTTTTCTGGACGTTCGTGTGCAGGCCCGTAACCTCACCAAAACGTCGCAGAAGGTGGTTTAGCACTTCCACTTCGTGCTTCACCGGCTTCAGGAAGATGACAGCGTCGTCCGCGTACATGGATACACGCAACCTGGTCTTGTTCCTCGCGATCTTGCTAAGTATACCTGCATCGGTAGCCAAGCTGAGTAGGCGCTGTAGCGGATCAATCACAAGGATGAACAGTAGCGGCGAGAGCGGGTCTCCCTGTCGTAACCCGTGGCCATGGAGAATCGACGGCCCCGGTATTCCGTTGAGGAGCACCTTGGACGATGCAGTAGAAAAGGTCGCTGCCATCCAGTTCCTCCATCTGGTTGGGAAGCCCATGTGCTGCATGAGTGACAGCAAGTAGTCCCATCTAACCGAGTCGAAGGCTTTGGAGATGTCGAGTTTGATTAGGAGCATCGGTGTTTTATTCATGTGAAAGCGCCTAGCCATGTTACGCACGTAGAGGAAGTTGTCGTGGATACTGTGACCCCCGAATGAAGGCACTTTGACTCTGGAAAATAATGTCATTCATCGCCGGTGCAAGACGTAGTGCCAACATCTTGGCAAACAACTTGGCCACGCTGTGGATTAAGCTGATTGGCCGGTAGTCGGTTATCTTTTCCGCTCCATCCTTTTTCGGGATGAGGACCACATTTGCCGAGTTTAGCAAGTCCAGGTTGAGGCAGCGCAAATCATAGATGCTGTTAAGGGCTGTTGTCAAATCGCCTCGGATTATCTCCCAGCATGACTTGAAGAAATTTGCCGTGAAGCCATCCGGTCCTGGCGCCTTCCCCGATGGAGTTAGGGAAATCGCCTTTAAACATTGGTACTGGTATACCTGCTAGCTCATGGACGTACGTACCCATGCATGTGGTTTGCTCTTGCTTGACAGCAATCAACGTATGTATACAAAGACCTGTGTCATGCTAACGTACACGCTCAGCTCATTGGCAGAGCTAATCCTACTACGTAAAACAATACAAGTGGAGTATAGTAGCTGAGCAGCAGTACCAGCTACGTACTGTAGTATAAAGTATACACTGCAGCAAGCATGCATAGCGACAAAGAGTTTTGGCCTCATGCAGCAGAGTAGAGAGCAGACGCGCCAGCGCCAAGAGAGGAGGCGCTTTTGGTGCACGGCACGCAGGAACGTTAAGGACGCATATATGCCTGCCCCCGGCCGGGTGCGTCCGTATCGCAACAGGCTAAACCCAGCGGCTTATAGATTAACGTCCTTGATCAGCTATACACGGGGATTGGGTGGCGACAAAACTCAAAAGCATAGGCAAGAAACAAAAACAACAAGGGCTCCATCCATTGTGTCCTTGTTACCACGTACGAATTCGTCCTGTTGGCTGTTTCGAACTCGAGCCAAAATCCAACGCAAGTGCTCCAAGAAAGTCCACTCGTGGACTCCCCATGGACGTTTGTAAGCTAGCGCCACTATTATGTTGTGGCATGGCATTGTTCTAGGTTTATTTTTACTAATAAGCTCGTAGATGCCGTAATGATGCCCTAGCTAGATGCTAGTATAGTAGTAGCTAGGCATGGCCCATGTCCATCGATCTAGCTCGGCATGCATGTGGACGAATGAGTATCTGAACAATGTGAGGCTTTGGACGGCTGCAAGTTAACTGGACACAACACCTGCAGACAAACATTTCGGAGCTAGATATATATATATATATATATATATATATATATATAAGTAGATGCAGACAAACGACGCCTGCATGGATCTCGCACAGAGAATCCGTTTCTGACAGAAGAGGACGAAACGCTCTTCTCATTTACCCAAAAATTCTCGGTTGATGCCCGTTTATAATATGGCCATACTTGCTCCAATGACCATTAGCTAGATCGACTCATGCATGGAACGAGCTAGGACGATGCGTGCATATGCTGGGTGCTCACGCATCTCGCGCATGTATGTATATTCGGCGTGCCTGCACCGTACCCAACTTACGTCGTCTGCCTGTAACGTAACAACATTCGAGGATGATAGTTTTCCTCATTCGGCAACATCACAGTTGCATTTCGAATTTTCGATCGATCACACCGTCCATGTGGAGATGCTGCTCCTAATTCTGGCACGACCTGGTTAATTGTACGAGCCTTTTAATTCTCACCACTCATCAGTTGGTGGTAAGCCGTGCATAATTCTAGCTTAATTATTGTCCACGCACGTCAGAACATAAAATATTTTTTTTGTAGAATTTGTTTATAGATGTAGCAAATGTCATATGTTCCCCCTGATTATACCAGGAGTATTAAATTTTTTTACTAATGCTACCTCCTGATTGTACTATTATTGCCTTTTCTTTCTAATCTAGAAGTCGCATATTCTAAATCATCGCAATCTAGCTAGGACGATCTTAACATAAACGCCACACAAATGTAGATTCTATTGACTAGAACTGAAATCGAGCATTTTAATTATGGTCAATCATATGATATAATCGACAATTTGGTGACCATAAGGGAAATAGAAAAAGTCCTAAATTTACAATGGGTAACTTGGTATCTCCAGGCGCGTACCTCCACAAGAATCGTCAAAAAAAAAACTATTTTTAAACAAAACCTGAGGTACCTGTTTGTGCAGTATTGCAGCTAGGATATTCAAAGTTACAACATAATCTAATGTAAAATTGTATTTGCTGTAGGACTTTGACGCATATGATTGAGCTGTACTTATTATTCATGATTAGTTGTCATTATATTCTACTTATTTCTATTGCTTCTTTTACTCAAATCCAGTCACTTCTTTACTCCTATCCAGTCACAGTAAATGGCGTTAATTTTGGGTTTTGTGCAGTGAGCCATTCTAAACTTTGGCTTCAAATTTACCTTTTCTTTATTACATCGAGTACTTGATTATGGATATTTTAAAAAGATATCACATAAAAGTTAGGGTACTTATAGTTAATAACAAAAAACGATAGTCAAAGTCATGTTCCAAGGCTATATTGATATATACAAGATTATTTATTTATGATTGGAGGGAATGCATGACATTGGTCGCTTGGATGCATGGATGACCAGATGCAGAGGTGGAGTGCTTCAGCAGAGGAGGAGTAATTTCTTAAACCCCTCTCTGGTTCCCTGTAGTATTTTTATGGCCTGATTATAACTTTGATAAGTGACAGGATGAAAACAATATGGTTTCTGGTGCAACTGGTGGTGTTTAGAGAGGCCATACTTATTTTACTGCATTCTTGTCCTTCGTCTGATCATAGGTATAACTCTATCTATTTTCATCCTAAGGCTGACATTTTAAATTTTGACACCAAAATATTGGCACCACTGCAATCGCTATAAAAACTATTTTTTATTTAAAATAACATATTTTTATAGTTATTGCTAGCCAAGGTTAAAAATTTGACTTGGAGGTTGGAGGAAATTTGAATCAGGAAGATTGGAAATATCATATTCCCTTGCCAATTTCCAACATCTAAGTGGAGCTATAGCATTTTTATTCTCTCGCTTCTGTACGTAAATTTCAGTTTAGAAAATAATATTAATATTCCAGCCAGTCAGATGCAAGTAGTACTTATCTTTGTGCAAATGGTCCGTAATAATAGTTACTTTGTCATAAGTACATACACTATCCAGTATACATGAAGTAATCATCATTACATTATGAGCTTAGAAGTGAAATCAACGTCAACTAGCAGAGATAATAAGTTGTGAATGTCTATTGGCAATCCAAAAGGTTATCACGCACGCACCAAACCCGAAGGCTGGATCGACGGAACGTATAAAGCAGTTGACTCTCAGCTGTCAGGAACCTAGCTTCTTATTTTTGCACGAGTCCAAAGGAGATACTTTGAGCTAGTCCGACACACAGAGGCAGAGAGCTAGAAAACTAAGATGAGGAGGGTTCAGGCAATAGAAATTACATTAGGGGAGGGTATATTTTTTAAAAAAAAATCCATTGATTTAACCTCCGCTCCGTCATGCCTTACATCACATCCAATTATATATTCTAAAATGAACCGGATCTTCGGCATGAGCGTACGGTTTTTTAGATAATAGTACAGATTATCTTTAAAATACATGCACAGGTTCCATCATAACTCCGCCACGACGTTGCTCGCAATTTTTTTTATCTATCTAGAACTCCTAACGACCTTGCTCAATCCAATAACCTTATTATGTCATTCTTTGATGTGAGTTTTTTTTGAACGGACGGTGAAAGCTTTTAGCTTTCCCGAGTTTTTATTAGACAACAAAAAAGAGAATTGACCATGTTTATCAGGAAAACCGAGCCCGAAAACCAATAACTTTGATCCAAAGATCCTACAACTAAAGGGATAAAATCCCTAAACAACTTCGGTCCGTAGACCAATCAACTAAAGATGGACATCGGTGGGTTGGATTGGGACTTCAACACGCACCATACTACTCGACTCAAACAACTTTGGCTACCAAGAGCCTCAACTAAACTCCACTCGGTCGGATTGGATCATCGACACGAGCCACCACTAAACTTCGCCCGGTCAGGTTAGGTCTTCGATGTGAGTTTCGTTAGCGAGAACCGGATTTTTCCCAGGACAGGAAAACACCTATAAGTAGTTTGGTTTTTATTTTTATAAAATGTATGCAGGGGTTGAGTTAGCCACTGGAGACACTCTAATAAAAGAATTTATTTCTGATGGTCGTCACATGTTACTCAGAATCATTACGATCTCCTTGAGTTGGCATCCATGTTGACAATGCCATTTTAGATATTGGCACCATAACAAGTTACAACCTTGATCTGCAATTTACTATTGTGTATTCCTAGAAGACAATAAGAACTTTTATTTTTTTTCGTTTAGAAATCACCCATATATTATTCTCACATAAATGCCCGATGCATATGTCCGTAGCAAAGATTTTCATCGTTGGCTCAAGTTAGTAACAACGTGACCCACGTGTTACATCGCTTAATTCCTGACAGCGTGCAGTACATATAAGCCGAATCCATTTGTTTAACGTCCAATCGTCGAGATTAATAAGCAGCCAAAGCACCTAGACAAGATTGATGCAGAAGCCAGAGACTAGCGACGAGCAAGACACGCCCTCCTCTCCTTTACACGAGGAACATCCCGGCCATTCAAACCAGGCGTGATATCCCCGTGCCCGGTGCCCCGCGCTGCGCACCCAGCCACAGCCACAGCAACCACCCACATGACCAGGCCACCAGATCACATCCGGCGATCGAGCCGGCCCGGCCGGCCGTCCGTGGCGATTAAAATCGCCTCTCGGCACGCACTGACGCACGCACCAACCTCCGCCACGCCACTACCCCCCTACCCCCGCGTGCCATCTCCGCTTTACGGAAAGACCAGGCGATAAGCTAGTCTTGCACGGGGATATACTACTCATAGCCGCGGCGCTCGCATCGTGCGGGACTGTAAAGAATGACGCGACGAGCCTGATGTTGTTGAAATTCTCCCTCGCTGAAAATTCCTGGTCGTCGCGTCGGCCCTGCCTAGCAGCCAACAAAAACACAAGGACAGAGCCATCCAAAAACCGCTACAAATTGGAGCAAGAACGGTCGCTGAGCCCGCCCGAGTCCAACCCCCGTGCGGCCCCCGTGTCCGTCACTCCATTCCTCGCCGCTCCCTATATAAACCCCCGCCCCCTCCCCGTCCCCTTGCAGCACCGGCGACACCCTCGCCAGCCAATCCCCGCGCATAATTTATTCGATTCTCTTTGTCAGTTCCGTCGCCTCCGCGCCGGAGACAGCTCGCTCGCTCGCTAGCTTGCACGCTTCGGGACTCGCGTCGCGGCAGTCACTCCCCAGCGAGAGCGATTACCCGGCTCCCGAGACGTCCCTCTCCTCTCCCGCGGAGCAGAGCTTCTCCTCTGTTTCGGGTATTATGTCGTCTTGCGCCGCCGCCACGGTGGCGTGCGGGGATGCCGGCGAGGAGGCGCTCACGGCGCCCTTGCTCGCCAAGGCGGGCGAGGTCCGCGTGCCGGTGGCCGACGAGGTGCCCCCGGTGCTGACGCGCAAGCCGCGGGGCCGGCTCGCCAGGGCGGCGAAGGAAGCCTGGTCCGTGTCCCTGTCCGTCACATTCCCCATGATGCCGTCCATGTCGGCGGGCGCGGCGGGCGAGGAGGCGCGGTCCATCCTGGGCCTCGCGCTGCCCATGATCCTCACGGGCCTGCTGCTGTACCTGCGCTCCATGATCTCCATGCTCTTCCTCGGCCGCCTCGGCGGGCTTGCGCTCGCCGGCGGCTCCCTCGCCATCGGCTTCGCCAACATCACGGGCTACTCCGTGCTGTCGGGCCTCGCCATGGGCATGGAGCCCATCTGCGGCCAGGCCTTCGGTGCCGGCCAGTACGGGCTCCTCGGCGTCACCACGCAGCGCGCCGTGCTGATGCTGCTCGCGGCCGCCGTGCCCATCGCCGGGCTGTGGGCGCACATGCGGCCCCTGCTTCTGCTCTGCGGCCAGGACGCCGCCATCGCCGCCGTCGCCGAGACCTACATTCTCGCCTCCCTCCCGGACCTGCTCCTCCAAGCGTTCCTCCACCCCGTCCGCATCTACCTCCGGACGCAGTCCATCAACCTGCCCCTCACCCTCTGCGCCGCGCTCGCCATTGCGCTCCACCTGCCCATCAACTACCTGCTCGTGTCCGTCCTCGGCCTCGGCATCAGGGGGGTGGCATTGGCCTCCGTGCTGGCGAACCTCAACCTCGTCCTCTTCCTCTTCGCCTACATCCTGTTCAAGGGCGTGCACAGGCGCACCGGCGGCTTCGCGCTCTCGGCCGAGAGCTTCCGCGGCTGGGGCGAGCTCGTCAGCCTGGCGCTGCCGAGCTGCGTCAGCGTCTGCCTCGAGTGGTGGTGGTACGAGATCATGATCCTCCTCTGCGGCCTGCTCGCCAACCCGCAGGCCACGGTGGCCAGCATGGGCATCCTCATCCAGACCACGTCGCTCATCTACATCTTCCCTTCCTCGCTCGGCCTCGGCGTCTCGACGCGCGTCAGCAACGAGCTCGGCGCCAACCGCCCCGACCACGCGGGCCGCGCCGCCACGGTCGGCCTCATGCTCGGCTTCGCGTTCGGCGGCGTCGCGTCCGCGTTCGCCTACCTCGTGCGCGGCGCGTGGGCGGCCATGTTCACCGCCGACCCGGCGATCGTCGCGCTCACCGCCTCCGTGCTGCCGATCCTCGGCGCCTGCGAGCTCGGCAACTGCCCGCAGACGACCGGCTGCGGCGTGCTGCGCGGCAGCGCGCGGCCCAAGGACGCCGCCAGCATCAACCTCCGCTCCTTCTACCTGGTGGGCACGCCCGTGGCGCTCGTCCTCGCCTTTTGGTACCATTACGACTTCCAGGGCCTGTGGCTGGGCCTCCTCGCCGCGCAGGCGGCCTGCGTCGTGCGCATGCTGCTGGTGATCGGCCGGACGGATTGGGCCGCCGAGGCCAAGCGCGCGCAGCAGCTCGCCGGAGCAGGCGCGGTGGAGACGAAAGAGGGCATGAAAGTTGGAGCCGCCGGGGAAGACGACAAGCCGGGCACGGCTATCGACGTAGTGATCGAGCGACCAAAGGATCAGTGCTGACACAAGGCAACCGTGTGCGTGCCATTCGACATTTCGAGCCATTCTTTTGTCAAAATTTTTGGCGGGAGAGGAACCGGGGGGCTGACAGAGTGATTTTTTTTTTGTTTCCAATTGGTTATTTGTAAATGATTTCTTTTCTCCTTTTTTAATGGATATTATAGAAGATGAGAACATTGACAGAAAATATCGAAGATTTTCTCTTTTACCCCTATCGATCGAAAACAACCATACTCGACGCATACAATTCACCGCCTACTTTCAGAATCGCCACACTTGAAATTTAGGGGGTGTTTAGTTCACTCCCATTTTGCAAAATTTTGCAAAATGCAGCCTCCCGATGCGCTTTTTCCTCTCTGTGGCACACGACCCAATGCAAAAATACTATGCAAAACACTGCATCTAAACACCCTAATAGTGTTGGTGAAGCCATTATCCTCACGTCTCCATCTCCACACTAAACTGTAATTACATGAACTAGTACAGAGTAATTGACCCAGTATACGTATCAGAGAAAACACTTACGAAAAACTGTACTACAACTACAAAAGGGCCAAATGCTACAGTATATTGTACATCGCCGGCGGAAACCGATGCAAAGCCACCAATAGACTGGCCACGACTGGTTGGACGATAGGCCGAGTTGCTGATCAATAGGAGCACGCCTGCAACCGCAAAGTCTAAGGCTGGCCATTAACAATCGGAGATTCCGTGACGTACCTCCACGAATCAACAACGATCTGGGGCCGGCGCCCCGTGCTACCAAACCTCAAGATTCAAGATGCAGTCCCGGTGACCCGGTGCCAACAGTTGCCATCTGTGCCCATGACAACGTACAATGCTGAGTTCTGCTACTGGTTTGGTTTGAATTTTGAACTGCCGTGACGGCATGTTAAACAAAGCCATCTCCTACAGCGACAGTCTTAAACAAGAGCGCAAGATCACTGCTGTATACTGTATGCTTTGTACACATCCCAGACCCAGAGGAAGCAGGTTAAAACTTGGCGAGGAATGGCGTGCAGATTGCAGAGGGGGTCGCACTCGCAGGCGAGGCTCGCATCCCGGCGAAGGCGATGAGATTCCTCTGCTCCCGGTGTCCGAGCGCAGGGCGCAGGGCCAACCGAACCACGGCGCCACGAGGCCGAGGTGGATCCGCCTGTGCCGCGCATAATTATACGCCGAGTTCGTACGATGCCCGCAGGGGCAAACTGGCTGGCTGGCCAACTCGTGGGCGTGACGGCTACCGGCACCGGCCTGCCGCTGCCGGCCACGGGTGGCGCGTTTTTTCCCCTAAAAAAAGGAATACCAAAATGCTCAGCCTGTGGCAGTGTACAGTGGCTCTCTCACTGGCCTTCTTGGGACTCCGAGAAGATAACATTGTTTGGAAGGCCCCAAGAGCCAGTGCAAGGCGTATTATATTGCAGATTATTAGTCAGTAAAAAAAGGATGGTGCTCAGTTGCTCATCATCATCAGCAGCAGCAGCATCCATGGCCTGGGCCTGTGGATTCTGCTCTGCGTGTCGTGCTACTTCACTTGTCGTAGAAAAGATGTACCCGTATGTATGGTGGCAGTAGAGATCTTGGGGTTGGTATACGTTGCGATTCGGCGTGGTAAACATCTGCCGCTTGCGTGGAAGCAATCGCCACTTCTTGCTTGAATCGACAGCCTAAGCTCGATCGTCTCCGATGGGATAAGGAGCGGTAATGCATGCCCTCCAGGAGTTGTGCACTCGAAGTCAATTGCCTTTCTCGATTTGGCGAAGAACTAACGGACATGAGTTCGGTTACGGCTATCTGAGGGGCTCCACCCTGAAATGGTTGGGAGGTGAGGATTAGCTAGCGATTAGCGCCTTTTCAATGAAAGCAATCACGCTTAGCCATCGGCTTAGAAGCAACGCAAATTCATTAATCGTGTCCATCTTTCATTCATCCATAACATATATAACTGAACTTAGTGTATTTTTTTGCTTGTTTGAATCACAATACACATGCACGCACACCTTGCTCCTATGAGCACTTTCAAGAACGTGGGCTAGCTAAGCAGATTTTAAAGATCATTGAAGTAACTGCAAACACCTCGTTGTTAAAAAGTACGTCACCGACTATTGAAATGGTAATTATTTTTATGCTTTATTTTTCTCAAGAACTAGTGTATTTATTTGAGTATTGGTGGTTGATGCATATTACGAAGTTTGAGCTTTTATTTAAACATGGCCAAAGGGTGTAAATGAGAGAAAGGATGATGGACATTATATAAACATAAATTCTATTGCGAAACTGCTACCACGATTGGAGAAAACTCCAGTTATTTCAAAAAGGTGATGTGTTGTGTCTCCCTCTTTCCTTTTGTGATTTTGTAGCTACCCATGATATCATGTAGCGTGTACCAAATCAATCACTAATGAACTCTTGCTTCGTCAAAAATTGTATTATATGTTGAGCCAATCGCCCAAATAAAGAGCTCTAGCCCTAAACAAAGTTTGTGTATTTGTGAGTTCAAAATTTGTGTGTTTGTAATTGAAGCTAGAGCTGTCATTCTATATATTTGCAGATTGTACATTAAAGTTGAACTTTTTGTTACGATCTGACATTAATATATTTTTACGTATGTTTAATCACATAAAAAACCATGATGGCATAATCTCAATAATTTTAGCTTTTATGTTGGATATTGTTTAAATACTTATTAGTGTCAACCCTCATGACGAGGCATGATTGGGGTCTTCTTTCCACTCGGTTTGATGTCACCTTTATCTTCACAAATATTTTATGCTTCATTTGCTAGCTGCCCTACCTTGAAAAAGCTTAATTGTTAGTTGGTAAATGCTAGGTGCTAGATAAATCAAACGTTAACTAGAAAAAAAGAACCTAGCATATCAGCACAGAGAATTGACAACATTATACACAAATATCACTGTGTCCATAGTTCATTTTCCTTCCCCGACAAGGGTTTCTTGGAGAAGAAATGCAGTGAAAGAAGGCAACAAGTCAGCAGGACCTTGGTAATCATAATTGATCCCGATATGCCCTTGATTACCAAGTAAAGTGCTCCACAGAAATCAGGCCCGGTCAACATCCTAGCAAAGCGACAGCGATCCTTGATGCAAGCCACTAGATCTCATTGTGGTATTTCGTCTGAAATCCAGCAACAGCTAGTTGCATTTCGTCCCCGGAACTCCCCCTCCGGCCCGGTCGCGTCTCTACTCTCTGGACTAACTTTGCCGCCGAGTCACACACTCACGCGCGCGCACACGCTCAGTTCAGAGTTCACGGCACGTATCTACCACAGTCCGGGACCAACCAGAGCTTGCGAGGGTGCAAAGAGTACAGGTGGAACGAGAGAAAACGAGCCATAGGCAACGACTGCGCCTGCAACTTTTGTGGCAGGCAAATCCTGGCACGCCGAGCTTCCTCCGTAACGTAGCAGTACGTGGTTCCGGTGGGCGAGTGACGTGCCAGCCCGAACGCACCGACTGTTCAGCGAAAGCACGCGCGCCACGCACGTCCGTCCCAATCCCGATCCGTCGCTAGCAGCCGCCGGCCGGGGAGCCGGCGTGGAGGCAGGCAACGGGGGCACAGCACCGCCGATCGCGACGGCCTCGTGGCCTCGTGGGGGATTATTTCTTTACGCTCGCCCAGGCGTGGCGTCCGTGCGCCACCCGGCCGGCCGCAAGTTGCAGCCGTCAGCCAGCCAAGCCACTAGCTAGCCGGGGCGGGGCGGGCGCGTGTCTAGTGGCGGGGGAGCAGCGCCACCGGTGGGGCGGCGCGGGGTTGAAAGCCTCTCCCACGGCCCACCTGCGCTGCGGTTGCGGGCCGGTGGAATGGAACGCGATGTCATGCGCGATGCGTCGCATCGCCACGCACCGGCCGCCGGCCGGCCGGCGCACGCGCGGACCCCGGCCAGCCCGACCGACTTGCCCGGATGCAAGACAGAGAGGCTCAAAGAGGCACGCGCCCACGGGCGGGCGGGCCGATTGGCTCGGCTGGCTAGTGTAGGGGCGGTGGCGGCGCCGAGCTGGCGGTCGTCGAAGGGCGGCCGGCCGGCCGTGACGGCGTGATGGACCAGTTGGACAATATTCGGGTGGTCGCCGCGATGCACCGACCCTGACTCAGCGCCGGTGCGGCTGCTCAAGCTAGGGTCAAGACGTGCCCACTAGTAGATGTCTAGATCAAATGCTCAGAGCAGATCAGCAGAATGTGCCTGTGACAAATAGCAAAATATTGATACGAGCACGTTCATGAAGCCCAGACGGATCAGAGCATGTTGACAGGGTGGCCTCGGCTCTGCTGATAGCGGAAGGACTGAGTTAGCAATGCAGTTGACATGTCGGTGTACAGGGCGAGTGCCCGCATTTTTCTATACAAGCTGACATTCAGCCGCGTCAACTCAATCTTTTTTTAAAAAGAAAAGAATGTCAACTCGTTATACAAGGTCTGGATCGAGACGTCGTTTACTTTACGATGCGTGGTTTGTTAATAAATACTACCTAGTATTAAATGGGGAAATGATTCGCGTACGATCATTTCGTTGGCCTGAATGGAGGGTACCTTTTCTTTTTTTTTTTGGGGGGGGGGGGGGGGGGTTNATCTCGCCCCCCTTTTTTTTTTAAGAAACAACTACGATTGGAACTATAGGAGTGGCACTTTGGCCGTGTTCAGATGGTCAGGACAATTTAACTATTAATTATGGCCTGCATCTGCATGCAGAAGTCCTAAAGTTTAGAACGCACATTATTTCGAACTATGAGAACCAGAACGGATCGCTGTTCAGAATTTCGGAGCTGTTATTCGATAGCAACTTCTCATCCAGTGTCAGAATTTCAGATGCTAACTCTATTGGGTACAATGTCGCACTCAACATCGTTGTAGATAACGACCGTAGATTGCTCAGCATCAGTACCCAATGATTTTGCCCGATTGAGGTGACAGTGTCTTGTACATCAATACTGTATGAATTAGCCTTAACCAGTACGGACAGAAAAGGATCCGACTGTAAGATATCATCTGCAACTTTAAGGTGAATCAAACAGGAGCTTTCCTCCTTTTCTTTTGTCTCTCGAACAGAACAGGCACTTTCTGTATTCTATGATGTCCATTTCCTTCAGAATTTATGACTAGAGGTAGTATTAGCCGGATTTCTTCTTGGCACATGTCATTCTAAAAGAGGGAAGAATACTTGTGTTGTGGTTTGGGGTCACCATGCCCAGCACTAATATGATTATACAGGCAACTAAGTTCAGAAAAGGATGAAGTAGCACAGAGAGAACACAACATCAATAATTCCATTTTCTGATACCTCTGGATGCATTGTGCAAAGGGAGATAACTGAAACTGAAAGACATGGAAAACAATTAGTAAAATAATGCAAAGAAGTCAAAGATGTTAATAGAGGGTCGTGCATCTAGCCAAGCAACGAAATCACATTGAATCTGGTTTAGTCACAGCTAAAAAGATTATAATAAATCCAGTGATATTTGAAGGGGAAAAACGGAACAGCTGGAATGGATTGTCTGAATGTGCTTTCATTCCCCTTCGAAAACGGAAGATTGACCTTCAGTAGATCCCATTTGAACAGGAGCGAGCACTGAATAACCAACAAACATTGTGGAGCTATCCAAGGTAGACAGCTTCATTTCCAACTCTTTAGGAAAAGGAAAAAAGAACTTCAGTTGCAACAGAATATGATAAGGGCCCTCAACCAGAAGTGAGCCCCAATGAATTTTATCTGTAAAATGAACTTCAAAGGCAAGGTACAGTGGTGCATCATGCAATGTAACAATCTGTTGACTTCATTTTCTTGAATTCTTTATAAGTTACTCTTAATGTAGTATCCTTCTTAATCACCAGTTGTTTGATCAGTGATAACACTTACAATAGTAGATGGGTTAGAATGTCAACAAATTGCATATAGATACTGAAACTGTATAAAGTCAAATCGTGACATAGCCAATCACAACAAGTGATCTGAAACTCCGGCAACAGTTGACGATGTTTAAATTAGTACATGCAAATGCAAAATAAGGACCTAGAATCGCAAGGGATTGGAAGGCATTAAGTTGAGCTCTCCTTCTTTTAGTTCTTTTCGAGTTGATCTGTTGACTACTCAAAAAAAGAAAGCTTACTGGCCAATGCTATTCGGGTCTTAAAATGGATCCGTTTCTTGTTTAGTTTTTTAGGTAAACTTTATTCCTTAATCAAGCTGCCACATCATGATCTCCTGAAATAGGTCCAAAATCAAAATAAAATAGCTGTGGCACTCAAGTTTGTTAGATTGTGCAGTTGCTCGTATAGAAAAGCATCCAGATAAGAAATCTACCCTATTAACAGCAAAGCATTCGGGGCAGAAATTAAGATATCAAGTCAAAATTCCAATTCCATGAAAAATACGCAGAAGCGTTTCAGCAAACACCTTCCCTGCATGCCTCGTAACTAGTAGTAAACAGGTGAGTGCCATGCTATTCCTGCCATGGATCAATCCAAATACATAAACCTAACCTGGGGATCTCACGGAAAGCCGAAAGCATATCGCCTCTACGCTCTGAAGAAGCCGCCCAAGCGGCGATGATGTATATCGTGCCTCCTGCGAAACGTCGAAACCTAAGCAACCACGGCTTGCTAGCCCGGTTAGCGTTTTTTTTTTCCCCTTTTTGAGGGAAGCTCGCCGGTCAGTTAGCTAATTCGCAAAGCGCGAGCCGCGAGGTATATCTGGGCCGTAGCACGCCAATCCGAAAGTTGCCTTCATGTTGGCAAGCCCACGGAGCCCAGTAGTCGCGGGCTCGGGACCCATCAAATCCAACAACAACGAACTTCCCCACGGCGGTAGGAGGCTCGCCCATAACGTGATGGTTTCGTTTTTCTTTTCCTCTATTTTAATGATCCTTGTGATTAATCGCAGCATGTAAGAACTTTATCATTTTACAGATTTCAACTTCTGAAGAAATATTTTGATTATTTAAAATATATAATCCAATATTTCTAAATATACTGGTTCAATAATTTTTTTTATAAGATGTTGAGCTAGTTTATTAGGAAATCGAATTGATTGTAGGAATGTACCCATTTGATACGAGAATGTTCAGATCTAATTGTAAGTACTATTATAGTTCCAAAAAATGTAGTGATATTTTTCTGTCTAAATATCTTCAGATGAAAGAAACTTAGAGGGTTGCAAATCTCGTTTTGAGATATAATTTCACATATAACCAACTCCATCGTGTGTCGCATAGTGTGGTTAAATGTTGCCTGGCTACTAGCCAATTTTAAAAAATTTGAAGCGCTAGGAAAGATATTTAAAAGGTTTCTAAATGACTAATGATAATCCCAGCTCGTCGCACGCGAGGTTTGGTGATTTTCCATTCTATTAAACAGTCAAACAGACAATGTCACAATGAAGGCGATCAACATGCCATTGAGGGGGTGAAGAAGAGGAGAAAGGGTTTCGTGAGACCGACCTTAGGGTTTCGCGTTCCTCCGGCGGCGACGTCGGAGTCCACCAACATCTCGTGGAGATCGTCCCGATCTCCCCGATCTTTGTCCACTCCAACGCCTCGCACACCTCTGTGGGGGGTTGGGTGTCATACGATAGGACCGCATGGCAGATCAAGAGAAGGAGAAGGTGTCTGCGCCGGCAACGGGAGGAGAAGGGAGCATGCCGTCTTTGGAAGAACATCTGGAGGGTTTGAAGTTACAAGGGGAGGAAGAGGAGGACCTTGATTTCTCTGGAGAATATGAGGATCTCGTGAAGGAGGTCCGCTGGATCGCTATCTTTAGGGTTCATACGACGAAACCCTTTAGTTACGCGGCACTCTTCAATGCCATGAGAAACGCTTGGTCGGCAGCAAAAGAGGTGACTTTCAAGGTGCTTGATCACCCAAATCTTTTCCTGGTCCAACTTCATTGCTTGGGAGATTGGTCAAGGGTGATGGATGGGAGGCCTTGGATTTTTAGAGGATCAGCAGTTGTCCTAGAAGAATATGATGGTTTCTCTAATGTGTTGTCATATAAACTGGATAGTATCCCGGTGTGGACTAGGATCCAGGGTGTTCCGGATGGTTTGATGAAGAAACAGGAGCTAGCGGAGAAGGTTGCAAAGAAGGTGGGAGATCTCATTAATGTGGTCGTTAATGATGGGAAAATCAACTCCACGCCATACCTTCGAGCTAGGGTCAGGCTTGACCTAAACAAGCCACTAGTTCGAGTGGTCCCAATTACTTTGAAGGAAAGAATGAAATATTTGGTACAGTATGAAAAGCTACCAAGTTTCTGTTTCTTTTGTGGATGTATGGGGCATGAGGTGACTGAATGTGGAGATGGAGTTCATTCAAAGGAGAGCTGCGGTTGGGGTGAATGGCTGAGAGTTCCTTTTTCTCAGATATCACCTGCGAGGGATGATCGTGGTACGAGAGGCAGGGGTCGTGGAGGAGGCAGAGGAAGAGGCTCTGGGAGGAGAGATGGGTTTTATGAGGAGACAACTGATATGGATTTCTCTACTGAAGCTCATGCAACACAGAATGATGCTAATGGTAGAGTTGCCATGCAAGTTAACTTATTGGAAAGCTCTACACAGAATGGGACGCCGGTAAGTCCTCTGCAGGAGCAGGAGAAAAAGCGGCCGAGGAGGGAAGGAGATGGTGTGGCTGGTGGAACTACAAACACTAATGCAAGATCGGCGCTCTCCTTTGAGGAGAGTGACCGGGCACAATGAAACTCTTAGCATGGAACTGCCGCGGGCTCTCAAGTGCCCAGGCAATGCGTGCTCTTCTGGACGTCCAGAAGAGTACAAAACCCGATGTGTTTTTCCTGTCTGAAACACATCTGGGTAAAGTTAAGGCAGAAAATTTGATAAGAAAGCTAGGCTGTGATTGTCTTGCTATCCACGAAAGTGATGGCAGGAGTGGGGGTCTGGTGATGTGTTGGCGAAGTGAGACAAAAATCAATGTGATTGGTGTGACGGAGAACTACATCGACACTGTTGTGCGTGATAATAGGGAATGGAGATTGACGGGTCTCTACGGAGAACCGAGGTGGGATCAAAAGGAGAAGACCTGGGAGGTCTTGAGATCTCTGCATGGTGATTCACTGCTACCATGGATGGTTTTCGGTGATTTTAACGAAATTCTCTTTAATCATGAAAAAGAAGGTGGCAGGCCAAGGACTGACCGTCAGCTGCAGGCATTCCATCAGGCATTGGGGGACTGTAGCTTATCCGACATGGGGTTTCATGGAGATAAGTTCACTTGGCAGAGGGGAAAAATAAGAGAAAGATTAGACCGTGGTGTCTCGAATGCTGCATGGAATATTCTCTTTCCGAACGCGAAATTGTTTCATGAGGGGATGGTTAAATCGGATCACCGACCGATTCTTGTTGATATAGATGGTTGGGAGGGGGATGGTGTGAACCATAGTCCCAAACGCTTTGAAGCTCGGTGGTTGAAAGAGGAGACAGTGGAAGCCATGGTCCAGGTGGCGTGGGCTCGCGCAGCTGCCCGTGGGGAGGGGCCGAGCTTTATGCAGAAAACAAGCATGGTCCACGATGAACTCCATGTCTGGGATCGAGAAACCCTCAAGGGTCCAGTGAGAAGAATGAAGAAGCTTAAAAGAGAGCTAGAACAGAAACGTAGGGGTCCGTTGACAGATGAAAATTTGTTCGCACAAAAAGAGCTTCTTGTCAGGATTGAATTGCTCATGGAGCAAGAGGAATTGATCTGGGTCCAGCGAGCACGTGCAAACTGGCTCAAACATGGAGATCGCAATACTTCTTTCTTTCAGCGATATGCATCTATGAGAAAGAAAAGGAATAAGATTAATGGCCTGATAGATGACCAGGGCGTAAGACAAGAGAATAAGGATGTTATGTGTGGAATGGTTAAGAATTATTTTACGCATCTTTTTACAAAGGAGAATGGAGAGATTGACAGCTCGGTATTAGAAACTGTCCCACGCAAGGTGACAAATGAGATGAATGAGATGCTATTATCACCCTTTACAGAACAGGAAGTTAAATTGGCTCTATTTAATATTGGCGACTTGAAGGCCCCGGGGCCAGATGGCTTGCATGCTATTTTCTACAAGAGGTTTTGGTCACTGCTTGGTAATGATTTAGTATCTGAAGTATTACAAGCTGTTAACTCTTGTACAATACCGAGCGGATGGAATAATACTACTATTGTATTGATCCCAAAAGTAAAGAATCCAGAAACGGTGGCACAGTTTCGACCGATCAGTTTGTGCAATGTTGTTTACAAAGTAATATCCAAAATGTTAGCAAATAGACTCAGATTGATCTTGCCTGATATCATTAGTGAGCAGCAGAGTGCCTTTGTGAAAGGACGCCTAATCACAGATAATATTCTTGTGGCCTATGAATGTATTCATTCCATCAAGAGGAAGACCGGGAAATCGGGCTTGTGTGCTGTCAAACTGGATATGCATAAGGCATACGATAGAGTTGAATGGAACTATCTGGAGAGGATAATGTTGAAGCTGGGCTTTCATAAGCAATGGGTGAATCTGATAATGGCTTGTGTTACTTCTGTCTCTTATAATGTAAGGTTTAATAATATGGAAACAGAATCTTTTGTGTCAACACGAGGTATACATCAAGGCGACCCTCTATCCCCTTATTTATTCCTGTTGGTGGCTGAAGGATTATCGTGTATGCTGAGAAGAGCAGAAGATCGTGGAGAGCTAGAGGGGGTTAAGGTTTGCCGTAATAGCCCTCAGATTTCACATTTGCTTTTTGCTGATGATTCTCTAATTCTCATGAAAGTGAGCAGGAGGAATGCTGAATGTCTAAAGGGCATCTTGACTAAATATTGTGATAGTTCGGGGCAGAAAATAAGTGAAGGTAAATCCAGTATCTTTTTCTCCAGGAATACTGATATAGAGGAGAAAATGGCAGTTTGTAACATTCTCAATATTATGACGGAATCAATTTCTGACAGATATTTGGGTCTACCGGCTCTGGTCGGGGTCGATAGAACTGACTGCTTCCGGCATCTGGTGGATCGGGTGCGTGCTAGAACATCAGGTTGGAAAGAAAAGCTACTCAGTACAGGAGGAAAGGAAATTTTGATAAAATCTGTTGCTCAAGCAATCCCAGTGTTCGCGATGATGGTATTTAGAATCCCCAATAAAATTTGCAAAGGGATGACTGATGCTATTTCTCAAAACTGGTGGGGCGATGGGGAGGAACAGAAATGTATTCATTGGTAACAGTGGTGGAAACTCTATATGCCAAACAATAAAGGAGGTATGGGTTTTCGTGATTTGCAAAGTTTTAACCTTGCACTGTTGGCTAAACAGGTTTGGAGGCTCATGTCTGAACCTGAATCTCTTTGTGCTCATGTACTTCGTGCTAAGTACTACCCGGATGGGAATCTGCTGAATGCACAATCAAAACAGGGGAGTTTGTATACGTGGCAAAGCGTGCTGGCAGGTCTCGAGTGTTTCTAACAAGGATATATCTGGAGAGTTGGTGATGGATCAAAAATTGATATATGGGAGGAAAAATGGATTCCCAGCAGTCCAAATTTGAAGGTGCAAACTATAAGAGGAAGAAATATTATTACAAGGGTTCAAGAATTGATCGACCCAGTAACAGGGCAATGGGATGTTGATCTCGTGAGATCAATCTTCAGTCCGGTTGATGTACAACGTATACTACAGATTCCTTTAATATATGGAAGAGAGGATCTAGTAGCGTGGCACTTCAATAAGAATGGATTGTTCTCAGTACAATCGGCATATCACTGCCAATGGACACGAAAATTTGATGACGATGGCTGCCGGGCTCAGGAAGCAGATGGCCGCAGAGAAATTTGGAAAAAACTGTGGAAAGCTGATGTCCCAGGGAAAATTAAGATTCATGGACGCCGAATTTTGCATGATCATATACCATGTCGTGCAGTCCTTGTAAGGAAGCATATTGGTGAAGACTCGTCCTGCCCGTTGTGCTCATCGGATCAGGAAGATATAAAGCATATGATGTTTACCTGTGATCAGGCACAAGCTGTGTGGCGGGCTATGGGGGTCTGGAGGGAGATTGAGCTATTGTCGAATAATCTTCAGTCGGCGTCTGAAATTATCGCCTCTGTTGTTAGTCGAGGAGGGCTGGCGCATGGTCTTGAGGTTGGGTTCATTGAATTAATACTCACTGGCGGCTGGTATATCTGGTGGGAACGGAGACGCATTGTCCATGGTGAACAAATTCAAAGTCCGCATAGATCGGCAATGTCTATAGTCGCCCTAACGATGAACTATAAGCAGTCAAGGAAGAAAACAGCAAGGGTCAGACAGGGTTGGGCTCGTCCAGCTGAAGGATATCTAGCGGTGAACACTGATGCATCTTTTGATGAGCACTCACACAGTGGGAGTACCGGGGTTGTGATCAGAGATAGCCATGGAGGTGTTATTGCTGCTTCAAACAAACTCATACCTCATGTGGTGGATGCTCATATGGCGGAGGCTTGGGCTTTGCGTGATGGACTAATCCTGGCTCAAAGCATTAGTGCAAGTAAGCTAGTATTTCAAACTGATTGCCTTGAAGTGGTGACAACGATGCAAGATGGGGGTTTCTCGGCTACCCCCGCTGCGGCTATCTATGATGAGTGCATGGAAATGTGGCGAGCTATGACTGAAATCTCCATCAGACATGCTGATCGTGAAGCGAATATGGTAGCTCATGGTTTGGCTAGGCAAGCTTTTATCACAAATACTTCTTGTACTTGGGTTGATGAAACCCCAGATTTTATTTTGGGTGCTGTCGCACATGATGTAACTATTCTATACGAT
Organism: Alloteropsis semialata; assembly: GCA_004135705.1. Classification (NCBI taxonomy): domain Eukaryota; kingdom Viridiplantae; phylum Streptophyta; class Magnoliopsida; order Poales; family Poaceae; genus Alloteropsis; species Alloteropsis semialata. Next base: position 63,828,681 of record CM014270.1, read on the forward strand.
CAATAAAAGCTTGCCTTATGGTGTTCAAAAAAAAAATGTCACAATTTGGGTGTAATTAACAACTTATAAGTGGGCTGTAACAATACACACTCTACAAAAACAACAGTGGCGGAGGAACACCTAACAAGGCACCAGGTGGTGGGCTGATTTCTCGATACTGTAGCCACAGTAGGCTCAGTCCTGTTAGCCCATCATCTCCATTGAGGAATTTTTTTATTTTTAATTTTTTTTACGAATTTTCAAAAACGATATCCGGATGACAGAATTTGCAAATCTGTCATCCAAACCGCCGAATGAAACGGCGGATAGAAGGAACCGCCGAATGAAACGGCGGTAAGGTGCTACAGTAACCTAACCGCCGAACGAAACGGCGGCGGTAAGGATACTACAGTACCCCCACGGGTACTGCAGCGTGGTACTGTAGCATCCTTACCGCCGTTTCATTTGGCGGTTCCTCCCTCTCGCGTCAAAAAAATCATAACTTTTTCATATGAACTTGAATGGATCTAAAATTTATACGAAAATTGTAGATCTCGACGAGATCTACAACTTTATAGTTCAAACTTTTTTCATTTGAAATTATCTTCATATTCAAATAATCCACGCAATACTCAGATCTAATGAACCAAAAGAATTTTCCTTCTCTAGACCGCACATCTTCAAAAAAATTATACCTTTTTCATATGAATTCGGTTGGAAATAAGCTTCATATGAAAATTGTAGAGGTTGATGAGATCTACAACTTTGTTATTCAAACTTTTTATTGTGAATTATGTTGGTGCTCAAATAATCGAGAAATATTCAGATCTAAAATTCAAATCTAATTTTCCTTCTCTGGACAGCACATTTTCAAAAAATTATAATTTTTTCATATGAATTCGGTTGGAGATAAGTTTCATATGAACATTGTAGAGCTTGATGAGATCTACAACTTTGTTGTTTAAACTTTTTAATTGCGAATTATTTTGGTGCTCAAATAATCGAGAAATATTCAGATCTAAAATTCAAATCTAATTTTCCTTCTCTGGACAGCACATTTTCAAAAAATTATAACTTTTTCATATGAATTCGGTTGAAGATAAGCTTCATATAAAATTGTAGAGCTTGATGAGATCTACAATTTTGTTGTTCAAACTTTTTTCATTGCGAATTAGTTTGGTACTCAAATAATCGAGACTATGTTCAGATCTAAAATTCAAATTTTAGATATGAGCATTGCGTGGATTATTTAAATATAAAGATAATTTTAAATGAAAAAAGCTTAAACTATAAAGTTGTAGATCTCGTCGAGATCTACAATTTTCATATAAATTTTAGCTCCATTCAACTTCATATGAAAAAGTTATGATTTTTTTGACGCGGGAGGAAGGAACCGCCAAATGAAACGGCGGTAAGGATGCTACAGTACCTGGCTACAGTGCCCGCGGGGGTACTGTAGCATCCTTACCGCCATTTCATTCGCCATTTCTTCTGTCCGCCGTTTGATACGCGGTTTGGACGACAGATTTACAAATTCTGTCATCCAGAGATTATTTTTGAAAATTCATAAAAAAAAAGTTGGTCTCCATTGAGTGGCCCTAGGTGAGGGCTGGCCCAGCTCCGGCAATGCGAAAACATGAAGGTGAAACCCAAATGTTTATTTGACGGTACCCGAGCTTCTTCTTCTTTTGAACAAGTAACATTGTTTCGACAAATCAACTTGCTGCCTTGCTCAACCTACTGCCGCTCAATCATGGAAGCCCCCACCAGAAAACTTTTACAAAATCAACAATGATGGCGCATATGATCAGAACACCAGAACTGGAGGCTGGGGCTTTGTGGTGAGGGACAGTCACTACTATAAAAAAACGTTTGTAGGAGTGGTGCCGAAATCCGCCCCTGCTTTTGGCTGCTAAAAATGGCCATTTGCAGGGGCGGGTTAATAGCCCGCCCCAACAAACGTGTTTCCAGGGGCGGGTAATGGCATGGTCCGCCCCTGAAGATGGTTTCCAGGGGCGGGTCATGGCATGGTCCGCCCCTGAAGATGGTGTTTTTAGGGGCGGGTCATGGCATGGTCCGCCCCTGAAGCTCATTTTTACCGACCAGAAATAAATCAAAAAAATAGCAAAAATAATTTATTTTAATGTGGGAAATCGCGCAATTTTTCGCGTAAAATTCGCGCGCTCCGCGGCTGGTGGGATTCGAACTCACGACCTCTCCCTCGCGCGTAGCCTCCTTTACCACTGCACCACACTCTCACCTGTGACTAGATGTTGTTTTGGTTCCTACCATATTATACTAAACCGAGTGTAAATTGCTTGTTTGAGGCCCTAAACGATTTCAAATTAAAAAGTTTTCAACTACAAAGTTTCATAACTTTTTGAAATCTACAAGTTTTATTTTGGTAGTTTCTCCATCCGAGGTCGTTTACAGAATTTGAATTTCAAATTTGAGAACATTAAAATTTAGTTTTCGTTGACAAGATGATTTCAAATGAAAAAGTTGTCAACTACAAAGTTTCATACCTTATTGTGATCTACAACTTTTATTTTGACTGTTTCTCCATCCAAGGTCTTTTAAAAAATCTCAAATTTCAATTGAAAAATTACAAACATGCATTTCTAGGGGCGGCCCTTAGCTACAGTAGCGCGCGTATTTGTAGGGGCGCGTCGTCTTTTAGTCTGCCCAAAAAAAACCCTGGCTCTTACAAATATTTTTTTTTTAGTAGTGAGTAAAGGTGAAGTGTTGTTGGCCAGTGCTGGTAAAATCATCCGAGCAGCTTCGGCTATACAAACTGAAGCAATGGCACAATTGAAGGCCATTCAGCAGGCTGTTCAACTTGGAATAACCCATATCATTTTGGAGATTGATGCTTCTGTGCTGGCATCAGCTCTTTGCTCCAGGGAAATTGATAGAAGTCCGATTGGATGTTTAGGCTGTCCGCACCGGGTGCGCTACCCGGTACGGGACGCCGAACGGCAGTACGCCTTTGGCGTAAAAACGCCTGCAGCGGGTACCCTAAAGAGGAACGCTACCGTCCCGTATGTCACTCCGCACGCCAAATCTGGGAGAGGCGCTATCCGGCGTGGGGCAGCGCGCGCAGAGGCGCTGGCAGAGCATGCGCGGAGAGAGAGGAGTGTTGAGTGGCGGGCCCCACGTTTCCAACTAACTAAAAAATGTTATAACTCACAAACCAAAAAACCAAATTAAATTTCGATTGCACCATTAAATTCGTTGCAATAAATCCTTCAAAACAAGATCTCAGATGGATATATTTTGATAAAATTCATAAAGAAAAGAAAAAAAAGGTGAGGAGAGAGATGATATGGTAGTTGGGATGGATGAATAAAATATAGTAGAGTTGGGATAGAGTATGTGATTTAGAGTATGACGGGTGCGGGAGAAATTGGTTTAGAGTCCAGAATCTCGATGACCAGGACAGGATATTCCTTTTAGAGGATGCATTTAGGGGACGACTAGTGCGGACAGCCTTAGTGCGGCAAGTTCGGGTCCTGATGCAAACAGAGTTTCCATCTTGTATTGTCTCGTTATGTAATAGATCATATAAAGTAGCTGACTGTTTAGCTATGTATGGAGCAGCTTTGTCGGCCTCTGATTCTGACATGTGTATGATTGAAGCCCCAGAGTTTGTAAAAGAACTCATTTCTGGCGATTTGCCAGGAAATGATGTTTAATGCAGTTGTGCCTTTCAAAGAAAAAAAAACTTGCTGCCTTGCTCCCCGACTCTACCGCGTCCATCAATCGGCCTGTTTAATTCTGCAAACTTTGCAAAAAGTTTTCACCTCGAGAACTGTGTCAGTTCATTTTTTTTCTCTTTGTGTACGTGACCCAATACATAAACTTTTCACCATTTTTCACCAATTCACCAGAATTAAACACCCTCTATATTTTGTTAGCTGCCGTGATGCTAACAAGCTCGTTAAGACAGCCTCACTCTTTTAACCCATCCAGTTCCAGCTGTCGCCTCCTATTAGCATCGTGTCCGTCACCGCACCTCGCCTCGCCACCCCATGCCCCACCACCACTGCTTGGCCGCCTTCTCTCCAAAACCACCCTCTAAAGCCTCACGGCTCTACTTTCGTTTCGGGCTACCCAACCCCTAATCTGTTGGCACAGGCCACCGGAGAAGAACTGCCCACGGCCTACCAGTTGATTCACATAGATGCACACACTGCTCATCAGGTACAACAGCACAGTGCAGGATTTGCTTTGGAAAGACTTGAACAAGAAAATGCCAGATTTGCCGAGCCTAGTGACGTGAACCCTACCGAACAAATCCGCAGTTGTTCACGAACACACCGTCGATCGAGACGGTAGTAGCCTAGCAGATCATAGTACTGCCAGTATCATCTCGGTATCTCCAAACGCGTCGCCACCGTCTTTTTATCTGAGAAAACAGGAAAGATCTTTTTTTGCCCGAGCGTCCGTGCACGCAAACACCGGTTCTGTCGCGTTCGCGTGGCCACTGCCAAATCTTGGACGATTCCCTCTCCTCTGCTATCCTCGCGCTGCCCACGCCGCCGCCGCGGGCCCCGCCTGCTCCCCCACCTGTCAAGACCGGCTCCGGCCACGGCACCCACCCTTTTCCGTCAATGACAGCTGGCCCCCACTACAATGTCTGCCCCGCACGTCATACAAGAGTCGGGATGAGCGTTTAGCCCAGTGGAGGTGGAGCAGGCGAGCTGCAGCGGCAGATCCAGTCCGGCGTCGTCGCGGGCAAGCTGCCGAGCCGAGCCGAGGCCAGTGGCATCGCGCGGGCGCAAGGCAGGCACCCCCACCCTCGCAAGTCACGCACAGGAGGAGACGAGAGCGAGACGACGAGGGAGGGAGGGAGATACTCGAGTTTCTCCCAGGACCTCGCCCACCAACTCCCGGATTCTGCCAACTCCCGCCGCCCGCGCCCCCGCCCGCGCGGCGCATCATTCCTTGCCAGCGGCCCACGCAAATCCCAAATCCCAAACCCCGCGCCGATGGCCACCAGCCCCCAGCGGCCCGGACCCAGCCGCCCGCCGCGCCGCTCTTATACGCCGCCCCGGCAACTGCAGCAGCGGCTCGCTGCTTAATCCGCCGCGTGCTTCCGGTTGATTCGCGCGCGCGTTTCTGGAGGGGCAGTTGGCTCGGCTGGGCTAGCGGCGGCGCTGTGGGGAGGGGTTGGTGGAGATGCTGGGGTCCGGGCTGAATCTGGTGACCACGGTGATCGGCTTCGGGATGAGCGCCACCTTCATCGTCTTCGTCTGCGCGCGCCTCATCTGCGGCCGCGCCGCCCGGGCCGACGCCGACGCCGCCGACGCGGCCGCGGTCGCCGCGGCGAGGGCGCTGGCGCAGCCCCCAACTCCTTTCGACTTCGACGTCGAGTTCCGCAACGTCGCGGATCTCGACCGCACGGTGAGCGCTCATCTGCTAACTCTGCTAGCTTGCGTAGCAATATAGCGGCGTTATGTTTGTCAAGCGCTGAACCACACCTGGAGTTCCGCAGTGATCCCATGCCAGGAGCCAGTTCAGGGAAATGTTCCGCTGATTAGTTCTGTTTTACACGCTGGAAGCCTATAACGCAGTTCAACCTTTTCAGTCGCATTGCTGTGCTATATCAGTCATGTTCATATGGGCCATAAAGTAAATAGTTAGGCAAATTTAGACCCAACTAGCCGTAAATAGTTAGAGGCCACCACGGCACTACCCACCCACGACTGTATGAAGGTGAACAGAGGGAAGTAACATGGCAGGGATGTATGAGGAACTAGCCAAACTGCTGACTCAATAATAACACCATCATATGAAATGAATTGCCACTTCTATTTGTTGCGCAGAGTTATTAGAGCTGCTAGGCCATATTTTGTTTGTTGCTATGCATTCACCTCAATTATCTCATTCTAAGCCAGCCCTTTTGCTCTCTACAAACTCTGTGAAGTTGCAAGCTCATTGACATGTCAAAACATGTCAGAGAAGTCCTATTCTTGCAGAATATAACACATTCCGTCTTGGCCGAATAATTCAACCTAAGATTGGTCTGTGCGAATTGAATTAGCCATAGTAATACAAAGTTGGTTACCGTTATACAGCAGACTGGCAGTGTGGCTCTATCATGGATGACTTGGTTAGTTTATTTATTTATTTGAATCACTGACAGTATTTTTCACCCTGAAAATTGAGTTATTGTATATGGTTTTTCTTTCATATCTTCTTATTTGTTTGAACCATGGACACAGATCAAGCATATTATTAAAATATTAATGTTTGTTATGCCAATTAGTAGGTTGGTAAGCGCATGTGTATCATCTGCCTCGATTGCGAATATGATGTATATAAAAGTGTTTTTTTTAGTCTTTTAGTGGTAAATTAGGATTTCGGGTCATATTCTTGCCATTATTGTGTCCTATCAGACCTTTACAGTTATACTAACTTTCCAGTTGTAACTGAAAGTGGACAAATGCAAAGGATTTGTCTTTTGCAAAGCTGTGCACATTACTTTTTTATGCACCTATCTCAAAATATTTCCAGTGTTGTATGGTTTCTTAAATTTCCCATGCATAGGTGTGGTTTTGCATAGCCAGATTGCACTTTATTTGTTTCCAGTATACCATTTGACTAGCGGGCCTGCAGCCTAGTGGTTGCTGTGCCTTACTGCCTTAGTAGCACCCCAGTGACCCAAGTTCAACTCCCCATGGCAGCAGATTTTCAGGGCTGGGTTAAAAAAAGAACCCTCGCAACCCTTGTTGCTTTTGGAGGTTTATATGTCCTGCAAGCATGTCCTGGGCAACATAGGGGGAGCCTTCCAGGTCTTTCCTTGGTCCTGCAGCGAGAAAATTCTTCTAATGCTAATATCTTGGGAGGAGGTGTTTCCACTGGGGTCGAGTTTTTCTTTAGTGTACCATTTGCCAGAAAGATGGACATAAGTAGCCAATTTCAGCTATGAAGATTGAAATCATTCCAAGATGTTACTGATATTACTTGGGCATTTGTTGCACACACTTGGATTAAGTTGCTCTTGGCTTACTTCATCGATTCAAAACAATGCTCGAAATGACTAAGAAATTAAGAGGCTTCCATTAATAAATGGATAATTATTGTATGCATTATGTTTCTGGTCTGTGATCCTGTGTCAATTTATTTACAGCTACCCAGAGCAGGCTTTCTGTTAAAAAAAATGACACCATTCCTTTTACTTTGTTCCATAGATTGAGCGTTCCCGCAGTGGGTTGGATCCTTTTGCTGTTGCTGCAATTCCTACGATGATTTATAGTTCTGAGGCCTTCCATTCAAAAGATGATGCCCAGTAAGTAATCTAGTGTTAATTTGCTTCCATGTTTGCAAATGTCCCACCACTCCTTCAACCAAATTGTTTATTGTCGGAATGATTACTTGTTCAGTTCCTTTTTAGTATGATTGTCAATGGAATTTAATGCAAAGAACGCGCGGCATACCAGATAGTTTTGACACGATATAAGTGTATACACCAATCAGTTAAAATGGTGATAGCTCGATCCACAGAGCCTCCAGAATTTTTAGTATTTGTTATTGGGTGATTTATAAGTTCTGAAGCATGGCTGCAGTGGTTTGCCATCTGAATTGGAAGATGCTATAACTGAGTGAAGCACTTAAATAGTTACATGGACTATATTTTTAGTTGGATTCATAAATTATCTAACGTGGGACCATATTGTCGGGAACAAGAAGTAGAGCTACCCCTTTTCTGTATCTCACTTGTGACCGTGGGAAGGACTAATAGTTGAGTCTTGACATGACATTTGATATGCATCGCATAATCTGTGATAAAAAAAAATCATTTTGATTATTTGCATTTATAGGTACTACTTTGTGTTTATGTACCTGTGAGGAAGGCATTTATTTAGGACTTATATTCATCAAATAGTTCACTCATTTTATTTGGTGAACATCCCATAACTAGCAGTTCTTGTCTCATCTATGTAGCTTCATGGCAAGCAGCTAATTTATTTCCCAGCAGATATTTTATTAGTGCAGTTTTTTCCTGTTATAATATCTAAATGAGACATGGTTTCTAGATAATATATATTCTATTTGATAGTTTAGGAAGTTATGGGAGAAATATTTCTGATAGAATTATATTACCACTTGATGACTGTTGATGAGCATATCATGGGAACTGAGCAACTGCATAGATTCCTTTACATGATATATGTGCTCTGAACTCAAAAGAAAATGACATGCTCCTAATTTTTCTTTGGCAGGTGCTCAATATGTTTAGGTGAATACAAAGACAAAGAGATACTTCGTATAATGCCCACATGCCGACATAACTTCCATCTTGAATGTATAGATGTATGGTTACAGAAACAGACGACTTGCCCAATATGCCGGATCTCGTTGAGGGACCAACCTGGTGCAAAATCTACTGCATCGCCTCTCCGTGGCCTCCCTCAACTATTGGGACACCAGGAAAGCTTTGCCAATAGATCGCCTCATTGGATACTTCCAATTCACCGCGAGCGTACTGGAGGCAGACAAAACAGTCCAGCCTCACAAGAATCATTAGAGGTGATCATCGAAATCCAGCCACAAAGACATTGAGGATATGGATATGGATACAGCATACAGGGTTAAAATCAAGAGAAATTGGTGAAGCAATATACGGTTGCTGTCGTCGAGCCTCAAAAGGATCTGCCATTGCAGAACCCCGTGCTAGCCTGTTCGCGCTGCAGCACAGTAGTTGGGTACAGAATGAGAGCTCAGTCATTTGTTTGGCCTGATGTCTAGGCATTCTTTGTACATCTCGAGCTGTAGATTAGCGACTTTGGTTTCGCCACGGCTGTAAGTGGTTCTTTCCATGTTTTCATTTTTTTTCTTTTTGATGTGCTGTTGTATGTTGTAAAGAAATGATATACTGATCAGATTAGGGGCTCCAAGAATATTTGCAGCGGCTCCGCCCGTCAATAAACTGCCAGTGCTCAAGGGAGCATTGGCCCTTGAACATGCAGAAGAAAGATAAATGCACCCGGTGGTGTTCTTTTAATTAACTGGAAATGCGTCCTGTGTTCTTTCTTGGCTCTGGTGATTTGCTCTCTCACTTTCAGGGGGTGTTTAATTCTAATGAATTGATAAAAAGTGGTGAAAAATTTTGCATTTGGGAAGCGTGTCCTGTGAGAGGGGGCACGGTTGTTAGTGTGAAAACTTTTTGGTGACTTTACTTGAGGGAATTAAACAGGGCCTCGGTGCGAAATTTAAAAATCTCCTCTTGTGTTGACCACTTGCCGTCCCCGTCCATTTCCAGGCTGTGAACGCGGCTGTTACTCCTGTACCAGCAACGGTGACGTTTCATCAGCGACCGGGCATCATGCACTTTGCGTTGCTCCCTCTTTTCTTTTCTTTCCCCTGTTTTTGTACTGTGAGCGGCTGCAAGGACACATCGATTCATCACCTCCCACGACCGGCTGCTCCGACACTTCATTGTCGCAGGGACACAGTTCCGGCTCTCAGCCTGGCAGCGATTCAGCGCCCGGTGTAACCGTGTTCGATAAAGGGAACTGTCGATCCCAGGCCGGGGTCACTGTGAGTGTGAGAGCGCAAAGCAGCGTTCCTGCGGCGTGTGGCTGCACGAGTCGCGATCGCGACTGTGGCGGCGCTGCGCTGCGCAGTGGATGCGCGCGCCAGTCAGATCAGGTCGGCGTCCCGCGGCAGCCTGCAGCCTGCCGCGCGCCCCCGCGGAGCTAGCAGCTGGAGGCCGTGCTGCGCGCGGGCGGAGAAGCTATCGGCGCATCACCTCGCACAGGCCGGAACGCGCGGCTCGCGATCCCGTGTGCGCCATCCGGCCCTCCACGCGGCTCACCGCGTGCAACGAATCCGCCGGATGTGACGTCACCCGAAAGGGAGCTTCCGGCCGACTTGTACCTCCGGTGTGCCGGCTGGAAACCATCACGCCGGCATGCGCTCCGCCGGTTTCCTTGACGGTCGTGCTCATACATGGGAATCGAGCTGAAAAGAGGACGCACTTGCCACTTGGAGACAGAACTGTGAGCAGAGAGGTACGGGGCAGGTACTCACCACACCAGTCATGTACCACCAGCTTTTCATACGGACAAGTTCTGTCTTCTGTGTATGTACCAGCGCAGTAACACTGGCCAAACTACAGAATCATAGACGAGTTCTAGTAAGGGCAGGCCCAACGCAGGGGTCAAAGTTGGTGGCTTCAGACAAAAAAGATCGGCCACATAGACAAGGCAGCCGGAACTCCCAGCCCTGACCAACGTTTGGGCATCCATCAGTGGTCCCATCTTTCTTTCTCCTCGGTTTGCTTTTGCACGCAGTTCAGAACTTTATCAAATGTGCTCGAGTGTCCATTCGCCCCAATGCACTGCTTGAGCGTAGCCTCAGACTTTCGTCAGACGTGGGGAGTGCTCCCTCTGCAGGCTGCACTCTAGTCTGCAGAGCCACCATCTTTGCTGATATGGAGATTTTGTGCAAACGTGGAAGCTGAGGCACCCATCCATCCAGCTTGTTGCGTTGGGCCTGGCCTAAGTGCCAAGATTCATGTACGAAAATCCATCGCAAACAATTGTTTATTTGAGATGAGCAGTTTTCTGCTCCTGCAGATTTCTTTTAACCGCGGATTGGATTACGCTTACGCCATCCGCATGACGGCTGTTTCCTCCCTGCCGCCGCGACGACCGTGACCTTTCTTTTTCTTTTTCTTTTTTTTTTGAGGGGTGCGACGACCGTGACCTGATCGGAAGAGATTCGACAGGCAACGCGCGCCCGGCCCGGTCGAACCCAACGGCCCCCACAACTCACGTCCAAGGCAGCTACGGGCCAGCCGGCCCATCCAGGCCTTCAGGGGGCCCAGGGCGCACCACCCTCGGATTTTAAATTGCGCCTTTTGCGATGCGCCGTGTACATACATGGACGAATCGATGATGGAACGGATAAGAAAAAGGCGTAATTTGCTGTTTTGCGCGAGCCCGCAACGGCGGCTCTCGAGGCGACGTGGACGCTCCGTGGCTTCTTCCTTTTTAGACGCTTTTAAAGACGCCGGGTACGTGGTTTGGGTCCTATACATGTCCCGTCATACTGAATTTTCTGAGCCCCGGGAACTATTTAATCCGAACGAATAGTGCGTGCCCCCTTGTTCCGTCAGGCAGAGCATCCCTCGCTTGACCGGATCTGTTGCTATGGATGATCGATCAGGCCGAATTATTGCATGGCTTGTGGCCTCTTGCATCTCGCTACAGGAGCAGCACGTTACCGATACATTACCAATCTGGTGCTGGTTGTCTGGGTTTTGCTCAGTTTTGTACACCCCTACTATGTAGGAGTATCTACCATGCATAAAAGGGGCGGGGTGCTATGTGTCGTAGCGTAGCTCCTATACTCGATCTGATCTTCGCTTAATCGCTTGCGGCACACAGAATCTCCTCCTCCCAACTGGAATGTACTTAAGATGCTTGTCCGAGACATTTGTGGTAGCTTTCAGATGGCAATCAAGGGCATAATCGCGGCGCCTTTCCTGTCTCTGCTGACGTGCTAATGAATCCTCAGACGACAACTCGGATGCACCCGCCGCATACCCATCGTGGTCAAAGCCAAAGCGTCCAGACATGATCCGCCAGTGCACCGCTGCTGGCCTGGTACGCACGCTACGGTATCGTGGATTCCGCGGCGGACCGGCCAGGAGAGAACGAACCGGAGGAAGAAAAGGGCCGGGGAACTCTCGGTCGCGTGACACCCGCCGCAGTCGTTGCCCGGGCCAATTGGACTCGGAGCCGGCCGGGGAAAAGGGTCGCGGAGGGAGGCATGGGGCGGGAGCCACGGGCCGTGCCGAGCCGCACCGACCTGCGCCAGCGCCGCGCTGCTGACGACCACTTGCGTGGCGAGTGGCGACTGGCGAGTGGAGATCGAGCTAGCGCGTACGTTTTCTTCGTAGTTCGTACCAAAGGAATTGGGTTCAATTCCCACCGCAAGTCCGCCGCTAGCTCGCCGGGCCGTGCATGCCTGGGTCTCGATCACGGTGACGGATCATCTCGCCTCATCGGACTATCGGAGTATACGTCGTACAGTACGTGTGCTCGACTCAAGTTTGGTAGCCGTGTTCGTTTGGCCGGATCAAAAAAATTGATCCGGATTACTGTCGCCCGCATGAAGCCCTAAACGAAGTTTATTTGCAAAACCTTTTCACAGATGAGTGCAACTTTGCGCGACGAATCTACTGCACCTAATTAATCCATGATTTGCTACAGTAATGCTACAGTATCATCCTCTAATCGTGCGGTCAAAGGCCTCATTAGATTCGTCTCGCGAATTTGACAGGGGGTTGTGGAGGTAGTTTTGTAAACTGGCTTTATTTAATACCATAAATTAATGGTCAAAGGTGCATTTAATGGGGGATCAATTTTTTTTGATCCCCAAACGAACACGCCTGAACGCGCGGCAGGTCGGCGCATATATGTGTGCTAGTGGCGCGGAAGGTACTGTAGTAACGAAGTACTCCGTGCAACAAAAGTCAAAATACTACGCACTCCAGCTGAAAGAGTCGCTTTATCGGCATACAAAGATAACAGTGTTGACTCTTGAGTTTTGACTACTAATGACGACATACTACTACTGTACTCCGTATATCCCAACTGTTCCTTTCCAATCCGTTTAGGAAATAAAAAAGTAGAGCCAAGTGATAAAACTCGATATAAAATAAAAAATATCAAGCCATCAATGACATATCGTCTCATTGGACCTATTATATTTTTAAAAAATACTGCCCGCCTACCATTATTAAAAAATAACCTAAATTAACCCCTAATATTCATCTAAAATTACCGTTCAATTAACATTCAAATTACCAAGATTTGTATTAAGAATAACAAAAAATAACCCCTAAATATGCATCTAAATTACCTACATGTTATATAAAAAATCAAAAAGTGCACCATTTGATTAACATAAGTTATAAAACCATGACGTCACACTATGTAGATCATTTGTACAGCTATGGAGGAAGTGATGGAAGTGCCAATTTCCGTATTATACACAGGCTCAAACGAAGGGTTCAGCTAAAGACATTTCATATGCATAAGGAAGTGTGATGCAAAGTGAAAAAAACACGAATATGGCTGAAAAAGTGTATAGATTAATTGCTAACTTAATTTTATTACAGTTGGATAACAGATGAAGTACATATCCATATGATTATATTATTAAACTAAATGAGAGAGAAGCAAGGTAAGCAATCTGATTATTAGCTACATGTCATAATTTATTCTCATGAATTTCTAATACAATGCCTATCAAAATTAACCATCTATGTGGAAGGATGGGTTGATGGACTAGTAGTATATATATTAGTTACGATAAAGTTCAATTCCCGGGGACACCTCAATTCCTATTCAAACTTCAAAAGTTGTACACCTACTTTCTCAGCAAATTAATCTTTCAGGAGAAAATAGTGGCATGGTTTTAATTTTCAGAAGTCAACAAACTTATAATATGTTTTCTAGTCTGGTCCACATAACTATTCAAAACAATTTTTGCATATGTCCCTAATACTAATTAGCATTCCGTTCCACCAACACTAGTTATCAATGTTCACTCACACTATGTGTTGGTAAAATACAAGTTACAAATGGTAAAAGGACAAGGAAAAGATTTGTGTGATGAATTATTATATATTTCACAAGAGAACAAAAGGGATAGCTTGGGTGGTCCGTAGAGATAGTTGTAGCACCTGTCTTATTGGGATCAAATGACTTTTCTCCTTAATGTAGCTATGCCATTCACCGTTGGCACAACTTTGTCAATCTCAAGATCTGTCGTCACAGCCTCTCGTAGGTGTGGGTGCATATAAGCATGTTCATGTGAGCATCTGCATTTGTATTGTGTCTGTAAAAACTAGATTTGCACAACACAGTAGGTTTTTTTAAAGAATGCAACACAAGTAGTAATAAGAAACACATACAAAAATATTTTTTAGTGGCATATGCCTACAAGATAGAAAAGGTACACACACTCATCCCAATCTCTCCCTCAGTCAACATATTAACATTGGATCATCGATTACTTTGTATATATATAGTTGAACATTTACAAACGATATTAGTAGATTATCTTAAAATTAGTTCCATATCCATACACTTAGTAGCCAACAGTGTGCTAGTTTGTCAACGCATTATACTAGTAGAAATTAGTAATTAACGTTGTCTTCTGAGGATATGTAGTGTTCCGTACAAAACTTTGCAGCTCAATTTTTAAAAGTAAAAACGTCACTATTTGGTGACCGACTGGAGTATATGTTCAGAGAAACTACGATGTAAAGGTATTTCAATATTCTTTTTTGTCCAAACAGGCAATACCTTTTACACTATGGAGGGATTCAGTTGGCTGTAAGGCCGGGCCGGTGTGGCTGCTTTATGCGTATTCTTATATGATTTTCTCCTACCGAGCACCAAGCCCAGCAGGTTCATGCATGTGCTGTTCCGATCCAACAGAATCAGCAGCGTCAGATATTTGTCAAACCCGCTGTCTGAAATTAACAGGGCGCCGCTATCCCGAGACGCATTAGCAAAGCTAGAGGCAGGTGCTAGGAGCTTCCTCGTCCAACCACAGCTGCGTCCCGCGTGCGACCACGACAACAAGGCCTCGGGGGAACGACGAAGCGGAGACAGATGGCCGCCGCGGAAAAGGAGGCGGCCCCGCAGCCCAGCACCCCTCAGGCCGTCAGCCACAGAACCTTTCCCCCACGTCCGGCCCGCGTATCTCGCGTCACCCACACCGCGCGCGAGCGGGCCCAGCCCGGCCGGGGACAACCCAAAGGGAGAAAGAATTAGCACCAATCACCTGTCCGCGCGGGCTAATGACAGCGCTCAACCCCGCAAAAGGCTCCACCCCTGCGCCATTAGAAAGGATGAGAGCGACGGCGCCATCTCGCTGTCGCGCC
>CM014270.1:63849067-63875129 GCA_004135705.1 Alloteropsis semialata
AGACGAGCAAGATATTAATCCATATAAACAACTTTACGCCTTCCAAATAAATAAAAAATAATAATCAAACTAAGATAGGACCTATAGGTTTGGTCCTCATTCATCACGAGTGCTCATAATTTTCATATATTTAATTTCAAGATTTAACAATGTTTTTCCGGTGGTATGCAGCATCCCTATCAACAGTGAGACACGAAGATACAACTAAATAGTAAGTGCATGCATTTTAGACCTATTCTTTTAGTTATTCAAATTTTAGTTTTATTTTGCAAAATCAAATGATAGGATCCGCCACACACCTCCCCAGACTCTTTACCTTTTTCGGATCCTAGGCCAGTCAACATGCACTTGCATCCGCACCCAAATATCGTCCATCCGCAAAACATCAATATCTCCACTCTAGATGCCGATGAGTAACCTGCCTTAGTCAGCTTTGGTTGCCCTATAAATGTTCATCATAGACCCTATTTTTCTTTTAGTTATGGTACAAATGATAATGCATCTGTGATTTTTACCCGTAGCAACGCATGGGCAAAGTTTCTAGTAATATTAAAGAGAGAAAGGTTTCGTCCGTCGGTGTTTCGTCCGTCTATGTTTAATCACGGTGACAGGTGGGTCAGCTCTCAATTGGATGTCCGCATCGGTTTTTAACTGTCCACTAAAATACGCCGTCGAACCAGGTGCCCTTTCCCTTGGCCATGCCTCGAGCCTAGGACGCGGCGCCGGCCGTCCCTCCATCCCTCTGCGCTCACGCTGCTCCGCTCTGACACACCTGTCATCTGGTACTAGCACACAGCAGCGACGGTGGGCCACGCTCACGCACCGCGGTAGCCGATCGAGGGGGTGTTCAATTCTCAAAAAAAAATTTACCAAAATTTTTCCTAAGGGGATCTTTTTTTTTTGCGGTTAAAAGAGAGCTTTATTAACTAGACATGGGGATTACAATCGTTCCTGAGAAGGTCCATCACGCACACAGGCGCTTGGCCCAGCCAGGTGGCTGTGTGAACATTCCGTCTAGCTAATAACGCTAATTCATTTGCAACACCATTGCTCTCTCTTCTAACCTGGGCTACTCTCCAATCTTCAAGCAGCCGTGCGTGCTCCAACGCTTCTTCAACCACGAATCCGATTTCAGACCTGTCCTTGCCCTCCTTCAGTGCCTTAGCTAGGCGAGCACAATCCGTCTCAAGGATCACCGGTCCTTGCGACCACTGCGTCGCTAGCCAAAGACCTTCAAGACACGCCCTTGCCTCCGCCTCCACGCATCTGCACAACGAAATAAAACTCGCCACGACGTCAGTAATACTTTCCCAGTGCTGTCCCGGGCAACCACCCCAGCACCTGCTTCTCCGGATTGCAAGACGAAGGAGCCATCCACATTGAACTTGGTCCATCCCAGGGGAGGAGGTTGCCATCTGCTCCGATCAGCTGACGCTCTCTTCCCCTGGACTTGGGATTCAGCTGACCTGTGAGGCTCCTTTCCTTTACCTGAAGATACTCCAACACTTGCAATAGAAGTAAGCGAGGCATGCAGCGCCAACAGGGAATGGACTGAATCCTGAATGTTGCATTGACCCGACTGATGCGTTATGTTATTGTGCAAGGACCAAGCTTTCCAGAGCAGCAGCTTGACCATATCCCTTTGATCCGCCGTGCAGCTATCCAGAAGCAGCAGGAGCCAATCAGGTCCTGTGTATCGGAACTGTTCATCATCCGGCAACGGCCAGTGTTCCCTCAGAGCACATCTCAGACCTTCCGCTTGTGGGCACTCCACCGTGGCATGGTGGCCTGATTCCACTCCACGGTGGCATAGCAGGCATAGGCCATTTGGTTCCAGTCCTCTCACCGCTTTCGCCCGTCGCGTTGGAAGAATGTCCCTGCAGAGTTTCCAGACAAAGATGTTAACTTTGGGCAGTACCTGACCACTCCACACCGAACTCCAGAGCTTCCTTTCGCCATCAGGAGCTGAACTGCTCGCTTGCATCTCCTGGTGATGTTTCTCTCTATACGCAAGGTTGTAAGCACTGCGGACTGAAAACACTCCCGTCTTCTCCATCTGCCATGCTAGGAAATCCTCCATTGGCCTAGTTGGGATCTTGATCTTAGTGATTGCATCCACATCAATGGGATTAAAATATCTGATTAGCTTGTCGAAATCCCAATCTCTGCCATCAGCGTCTAGGAGATCAGAGACCCAACGCAGCCTGCATCTCCCTTGTCTCGAAATTACCTTCAGAGACATTTCCCGAGGGATCCATGAGTCGCGCCAAATGCGTACCTGTGATCCATTACCAATTCTCCATATCATTCCTTTCTTCAGGAGGTCTAAGCCGTGGAGTATGCTTTGCCATGTAGAAGAAGAGTTGGAACTGAAAGCCGTATCAATCAGACATCCACGTGGGAAATACTTAGCCTTCAGCAATTGGGCACAAAGGCTATCAGGTTGATCTATTAATCTCCAAGCTTGACGGGCCAGCATCGCTTGATTAAACAGACGCAGGTCTTTGAATCCCATTCCACCATTACCTTTCTTCTTTATCAGTTCTTTCCAAGCAATCCAAGCTGTCTTCCTCTTCCCTTTTTCAGTTCCCCACCAGAACTCCCTAATGATACCTGTAAGATCATCACATAGGCCAAGCGGTAATTTGAAGACACTAATTACATATGTTGGCAGTGCTTGGGCAATCGACTTAATGAGAACCTCTTTCGCAGCTGCTGACATATATCTTTCTGTATAGTCTTTTAGCCTCTTCCCAAGCCGTTCCTTCAAAGGTTGGAATCTCTCCCCTTTCAGCCTTCCATTGGGGGTAGGGAGACCCAAGTATTTAGCTTCAAACACAGTCCTTTCGGTATTCAGAATCTGCTTCACTTCAATCATATCACCTGGTTCCACATGCCCACTAAACATAATAGAGCATTTTGCTGGGTTAACCAGCTGCCCTGTGCAACGCCCATACGTGGTCAGTACATCCTTCACTTCATTTGCCTGATCGGCATTTGCTTTGAAGAAGAGCAGCGTATCATCTGCAAAAAGCAAATGTGAAATACCCGGCGCTCGCCTGCAAATGTGGAGCGGTTGCATGGCACCAGTACTGATCCTCTTGCTAATCAAAGTTGATAACCCATCAGCGACAAAAAGGAACAAGAACGGCGAAAGCGGATCACCTTGGCGAAGACCACGATTCGGGGAAAATGGTGTCGAGTTGGCACCATTGAAGCGAACTGTATAGCAGACTGAGGAAACACACTCCATCACTCGGTCCACCCATGTACTCTGAAAGCCCAGCTTCATTAACACATTGTTAAGAAAACCCCAATCGACTCTGTCATACGCCTTCGATAAATCCAACTTGTACGCACAAAACTTACTCCTTTCATCTGCATTTGAGTTTATAGCATGTATACATTCAAAGGCAATGAGTGCATTATCTGTGATGAGCCTGCCCGGGACAAATGCACTTTGGTTGGGCGAAATAACTTCCTGGAGGATAGGTCTTAACCTATTAACTATGCATTTCGAGACCACCTTATATATTACATTACAAAGGCTAATAGGTCTGAAATCTTTTAGGGATTCAGGATAGTTTACCTTCGGGATAAGAACAATGCAAGTATCATTTACGCCTTCAGGCATCTTCCCGGTCTCAAAGAAATTAAGCACCCCTTTTATTACATCCTCTTTCATAAGTAGCCAGTTCCTCTGAAAGAAGCGAGCAGGGTAACCGTCTGGACCTGGGGCTTTAGTTGGACCAATCTGGAAGAGGGCGTCCCCAATCTCCTCTGCACTATAGGGTTTACAAAGAGCCACATTAGTTTCATCAGAAATCGCTGGCTGAATAAGATCAATTACCTCCTGAGGATTAACCTCTTCATCTCTAGTGAATAATTCTGTAAAGTAGTTCGTTGCCATGTCTCGCATTTCCTGCTGATTGGAGCACCAATTCCCATCCTCCTTTTTAAGTTTCTTGATGTGATTCTTCCTGGCACGCCATCTTGCCCTCAGATGGAAGTACTTCGTGTTTCGGTCACCTTCTTTTAGCCAAGAAATTCTGGAGCGCTGCAGCCACATCATTTCTTCTTTATAAAGGAGCTCATCCAATTCCTTCTTCGTACGCAAGATTGGATCCCTGTTCAAAACCGGGTCTGCCCGTTCTAGATCATCCAGTTCCTGGCGAAGCTCTTCTAATTTCCTTGTCACGTTCCCAAATTTTTCTTTGCTCCAAATCTTTAGCTCCTTTGTAATCAGTTTTAAGGATTCAGCCAGGGCACCAAGATCGCTCCCTGGATTTCGCCTTTG
This sequence comes from Alloteropsis semialata, assembly GCA_004135705.1. Classification (NCBI taxonomy): domain Eukaryota; kingdom Viridiplantae; phylum Streptophyta; class Magnoliopsida; order Poales; family Poaceae; genus Alloteropsis; species Alloteropsis semialata. Next base: position 63,853,365 of record CM014270.1, read on the forward strand.
CCACGCTTTTTTGACAACAGTTCCCAACTCTTCTTCCCTTTCCCACATAATCTCATATCGGAAAGTCTTCATGCTACGCTCTTGGTTGCTAACTGGACAGAAGTGTAGCAGTAGGGCTTTATGATCAGAACGAGAGGAAGAAATGTGCTGTACCTCAGCTGATGGAAACAGCAGCGACCAATCCGGATTGGCTACCCCTCTGTCTAGTCGTACACGCACATTCCGTCTAGCTTCTTGATTGTTATTGTACGTCCAAGGAAGCCCAGAAAAACCCAGATCATGGAGATCACAATGGCTTAGCACTTCTCTGAAATCCATCATTTGGCGCTCTGGGCGAGGAGTATTAGAGAAGTGTTCGTATTGCCACATCGCCTCGTTGAAGTCTCCCATGACCAGCCATGGGCCTAGCCACTCGCCACAAAGGGACCGCATCAGATCCCAGACATCTTTCCTGTTTTCTACGCGAGGTTCACCGTAAATAAATGTGGCTCTCCAAGGAGGAGCATCCGGTTCCTCATGAACAAGCACATCAATGTAACGATCGCCCTGAGACATCAAGGAAACATTTATTGAATCATCCCAAAAAAGAACAAGACCACCACTAAGACCATTACTGCTAACAGCTAAAGCATTACGAAAACCTAACTTCCAATGGAGATTACTACTTCTATTGGCACACATTCTTGTCTCAGAAAGGAAGACAAGCTTGGGGTGGAACAGCTTGACAAAGCCGCTTAACTCTTGAACTGTCCGGGAGTTCCCCACCCCCCGGCAGTTCCATGCCAACGCATTCATTGCGCCTGACGGGGCTCTACACGAGCTCCCGTCAGGTTCGACTCTGAAGGGGGCACCACCCGGCTACGTTTAGCTGGTGATTCCCCTTCCTTTAAGTCCTTTGATTTGCCCTTTAGGTCATCCATCATCTCCATCTCCTTCAGGCCCAAAGCATCAGTAGAGAGGCCATGTTTCGCCAGTTCCTGAATGGAAGAGGCGATCCCTGTATTCAGTTTCACCTTGCCTTTCTTATGTATATCCGCCACAGGTCCATGATTTTTCCTTGAAACTTCCTTCTCACTTTTAGCAAAAGGGGAAACATTTTTACTTGGGAGGACCGTGCCCTGCCCAAGTGGTAATACATCGGCGTCATCTTCCATCTTAACATCACCAGACAGCTCACTCGAATCAGCATACGAATTCAGTCCAGAGACCCTGTCCTTACGACTCAAACCTGATGGTTGTGCATTCAGATTAGGGAGGTGAGTGTCAACCGCCATATCTTGCACTCCCTTAGCTAAATTCTCCTCTTCCTCCTCCGGAACCACAACAGGACTCGGCTCCTTAGCATACCCTGAGTGCTCGCTATGATTTCTAGCTCCTCCATCGCCTTCCATATCATCCCTACCTCTTCTCCGGCCACCACTAAAGACGCCTCTTGTAGGAGGAGTATTAGAAGTGCTCCCTGCCGACATCACCTTTTCCTTCTGAGCTCCACTAAAGTGCAGCCCCCGTCTAGCGCTCAGGGCATCCGGCATAAAGGTAATCTTGCGTTCTGCATCCCTCTTCTGAGGAGAGCATCTCAGATTCTTCCCAAACAGCACATCCCCTTCAGCAGGACCATCTTCCGGGCACTCCCTTTGGGCGTGACCAATGTGGCCACACCCAAAACAAAAATGTGGCACATTCTCATATCTCACCAAGAACTTCAAGAGGCCAGCACCACGTACTTTTTGCGTCACCGTGTGCATCAGAGCTTTGTCCAGGGGGAACTCCACCCTAATTCTCTTGTAGTTTTCTATTGCCTCCCCAACCTCCAATACTTTCCCGATCTTGGCGCCAAGAGCTTTAACAAATCCATCAGTGATCATCCCTATAGGGATATCATAAATGCGAATCCACATAGGGAAGGACTCAATGATTATATCAGACGTCCTTTGGATTCCATCATATGGAACAAAAATCACCACATCATCTTTGAACTTCCACAGCCCTCCCATCATCACCTTCTTCCAAAGTCTCTCTGAATCAAACTCCACCAGGAACCTGTGGTCACCCAGTGCACGGACTGGGACCTGTTCCTGTCTTCCCCAGGCCTTAGTAAGAGCATTGAAAAGTGCCCAGGTGGTATATCTCTGACCTGAATAGTAACGCGCCACCGCTAGCCACTTCTTGCTCTGTTGTTGCGATTCAGCATCCTCTCCAAAATCGTACTCATCCTCCTCGTCCTCCTCCACATTATCAGCCGGGACCCCATGGAGGATCATCCTCCTATCAAGCTGCCCCGGCGTTGTCTGTCCTGCCGGCACGGTGCCCTTAGACTTCAGCTTCTCTCCACCGGGTGCAAGATGCACCCCAGCATCCCCTACCTTCAAATCCGTCTCTATCGCAGGTTCATCATCTCTGGGCAAAGCCTTCTCAGATTGCATCTGACTTTCCCCGCACGCCATTGCTCTAGACAGAACCCTCGCTGTGAACGGACGTTGGCGGCTTCGGGTGGGCAACCTCTTCACCAGAGATCCCGTATCACCCCCACCGCAAACGTGAACACAGGAACTAGGGTTCCAAGTCATCGAGACAAGACAAGCGAACGTGAAAAGGAGAGCAACCCTAGAAAAGGCAGCTTTAAATAACCAACAGACCTGAGAAAGGTCGTAGTCTCCGCGGACTCCTTGAAGCCGGATCGGACGTCTGCAACTCCAAATCAACTCAAGTTGACTTAGATTGGAACAACCGCACCCTAATAGGGTCGGTTCAGAACTCGTCCACTCCCGTGAAAACCTAGGAGGTTTCCACGTAGCGGTAGAAGTGTTGCTGGGGATTCCTTCTTCCTCTCCGGTGTAGCCACGGCGGTAGGAAGGAACGAAGATCTCCGCAAGGTTAGAGACCGACGGCGGCGGCGGCGGTGACAAGCAGGTCGCCTCGGAGTCGCCTGATCGCCTGCTCCGTCATTTTCGGATCTAACGTCGGTGGCGTGTTTTTTGACTTTTCCTAAGGGAATCTTACATGCATGGAGTAGTAAACGTGAGTTAATGACAAAATCCATTCCATAACCCCAGGTAACTTTGCGAGACGAATCTAATGAGGCTAATTAGGCCATGATTTGCAACAGTGATGCTACAGTAACCGTCCGCTAAACATTCACTAATCATGGATTAATTACTATCATTAGATTCGTCTCGCGATTTCCATACGAGATCTATAATTAGTTTTATTATTAGTCTACATTTAGTACTTCTAAATGGTAAGATTCTCTTGCAAAATTTTTCACCAAATTTTTTTCACGGAATTGAACACCCCTGAGTATTGGATTTTTTTTCCTCCGTCGTTGAGGTAGGTTGGGCCACGGGCCCCTTGATCTGTTTTACCCTCAAGCCGTTGTATGTGCCAGCCTACCAGGTATGTGCCACTAAAATACCCATTACTTGATAAAAGTACCACTTTTTTTGAAAGAAAATAAAAGTACCACTGGCTAGATGATCTCTGGTCTCTGGACAGAGGTGCTCGCGGAAAGAAGCTGATGGAGAAAGAAATATTATTTTGGTTAAGGATGGGCCATTGCATCCGATTTTGTGTCACTTCTATATTACCTTAGGTTTTGTCTCAAATGAAAGTACGATATGTAGAGATTTTTTTGTTTTAAACTTTTTTAATAATACTATAAAATAATCTATGCGAATCTGATTTTTTTAGAAAGTAGCTTTTTTGTCATGCCATGCAATTGGACGTGACTCCCCCATTTAGTGACCACACTGGTGCCGGCATCGCTCGGTGTGGCACATGGCTAGGTGAGTCGTGCTAAACAATTTGACGAGACTACTTTTTAAAGACTTATCTCTGGAGGGGTTATCTATAAAATATTACATTAAATGGAATAAAATAAAATAAAAATTTTATATGTTGGGCTTGCATTTATGTATGATGTGTTGTCTCTATTTTTATTTTATTTCTCTTTACTTTTATAATATACGAAGAATGGGATGTTTACCATAACATACATAGCGGCACGATTTTTCATGATAAAATAATTTGCATATTGAAACATCGAGAAATGTTAACATTTCTTTGATTTCCATTGCAAAACGTCGTATCGTTAGTGCAGGCACTTTACATTGCATCTCCTTTCTAAAAATAGTTAAGTAGTTAGATAGTCACCCGTAGCAACGCACGGGCACATTTGCTAGTAACACTAAACGGGGGGCTTTCAAATCTGAAACCGATTCTAGTAAGGACATCCCTGAACGAAGCAACGGCTTTCAAATCTGAAACCGGGTACCAAGTACCAGCAAGGCCATGTCCCTGAAGAAATGTGTACACTCCGACCGCTCGAGAATTTCTGGGGATCGGAGGGGCGTTTCTTCAGTCTCGCGTGGTCCTGTGCCGTCCGGGGCTCCGGGCCATGGAGGAGGGAGGAGGACTAGTCAGTCATTTGTCAAGTTGTCCCTCGCTCGCGGCGCGGGGTCAGGCGCGATCGGATCCAATGTACGGCCGGATCGCCTTGCCTACCTGGCTGGACTGCGAGTCTGCAGCTGCAGCTGCAGCTTGCCTCGCGGTGGTCGGGACCGCCCCCAAAAATTACTCCGCCGCGCGCACGGGCGTGGCTGGCAGGGCGAAGCCGCGGAGCACGCGAGGAGTTCCGCGGAGGCCGGACTCGAACGGCGCGATCCAACAACTCCGGAGAAGGGGCCCCCAGTTTTCACAGTGGTCACGGCCTCTACGGCAGGGGGCGCAGGGCAGACCCGCAGTGCCGTGTGCTGGTACAGTACGACGACGACCACCGCGACAGACGGTGCAACCAAGACAAAAAGGTTTCGCCGCGAGCCCGGGACCAATTCCTCCTCTACTCCCGCTCGTCAATCGTGGTCACCAACGGGGGAATCTCAAGGTGTTGCTCGGTAAAACGCTTGTCTTGTGCCGGGCTCCTGCCTCCTGGCGGTCGCCGGCAGCAGGTTCCGTTGCTGCGAGAGGTAAAAGCAAAACGCTCGGCTGCTGAAACTGAAATTGGTACTCATCGGAACGGACGTGCGCCACGACCACGGCGTGTTTTTGCAGTTGCAGGCACGTGTTCTATTCGTTCGCCCACCTTTGCCTTGCTTGCTGGATGTAGGTCATTGTCGAGGTATTTATGCGTCAGCTTTGCCGCTGGATAGTTGGATGCGTGGTCAATTGGTCATCGTGTACGTGCTACGCGCCGTGAGGTGACGTGACGTCTGGCCACAGATAAGCATCGGCACCGCGTAGCATATTGAATTATTCATCAATAACCGTCAGTTTAATTAGATCTGCCTTGCTAGGTCTTGACACAGCCCTTTTTACACCTTCACTGACGTTGATTGCTTGATAGTTGTATTTTGTATATGGCATTGGTGGCCCCTTCGCTTCGACTTTATTTTTCAGGGATAGAGGAAGAAGTAGCAGCAAACGTTTTGGGGAGATGGGGACGGGTAAAAGGACTACTTCTAGGAAGAAGTAGCAACAGTTAGGAAGCAAAATGTTTGTTTGAGCTGGTAGATTGTGAAAATCGGCTTTCAGATTATAAAATCCACAAACCGAAGAAAGGCGTCCCTTGGGTTATTACAATACAGAAAGCGGATTTTGATATATAACCCAACGTTTATTTCTCTTCCAGATTGTACATCGTATCCTGTTTAGAAAAAAAAAATAGAGGACATTATACATTGTACGTCAATAAATCTGGTCAAAATCAGTTAATTTTGATTTAATACAAATCTAATACGACACTAATACGGCATGTGTCAATATTTGTGTTGTGTTACTGGTAAATAATGATTCCTGCAACCCCGAAACAAAACAAACAAACAACAGAGGAGGGCCTAAACAAAATACGAAGACGCCCCACGAGAACATGGGTTGGGCCGGCATGACTAGATTATTCAAATGCGCAGAACGATGAAGGCCTGCCTACAACTCTACATAGGCCTCAGCTCGGTCCATTAAGTAGCCCACACAACGATGCACACCGGCTAGGTGCGTAACAGCCTAACCTCAGAGGCCCAGAGTTCAGTCACCACGCTCAGCTGCTATCCATCCATGCTTCCAGCCTTACCCTGGCCTAAGAGAGCAATGTTTAAGCATTAAGCAGCATCAGTCACTTCTTAAGAGACCAATCAATTCTGAAAGATCGAAAGTCGCGTTATGTATACCCTGCGCGAATTGCCTTGTAACATATCAAACGCACCATTTGTTCGAACAGAAGAAACAGAGCAGAAGCCGGACGCAAGCTGTGTCTGCACAAAATTGATTTTTAGCATCTGAAAATACCGACGATTAAAAGATACGGTTTTTTGGCCGTAGGAGCAAGCAAAGAGGAAGATCAATCCAGCTCGCCAAACATCATTATGGTGATGAAAATTAGAGATGCAGATGGCATCTACCGCCTCTTTTGAACTAATAATGTGCACTCAAATGACTCAAGTCTTACATCTTTTGACATGTTTCTAAACTCTTCTACTCTCCACCTGTTTAGCTAATACTACAAAGAATACAGGAAAGACCTTACATTCAAGTAAAACTCTCAGAATGAAGGGGAAAAAAAGAGAGAGAATATACAATGGGCTTTCATGTAAGAATGGCCAGGTAAAAGTCCAGCCATTCACATTTGAATTGCCTCTTGTTTCATCTTGCTGGAGGTATAAGGCCAACTCCACTGAGCTACATGCAGACTATGTTCGCCTTCTCAGGTTTGTACCCTTTAGGATATATAAACACTGAATCAACGCATAAGCCGCCTTTCGTATGGGTGCAATCAATCTGCATCATTGAGAACTTGAGTTTCATGGGCTCATCTGAGTTTGACACGACGAAATCACCGACATGGTAAAGCTTCCAGCCTCCTTGTTCATGTTGATGCAGGTAATACTCGGATGTTTCCTGTTGCTCATCAGAGGTTGAGAGCTGGAACCGTGTGGGCGTCACATCCCACCCATGCACGTGCTCAGTCGCACAAAGACGACGACCCATGCGCCTATAGGGTCGACCCAGGTGAAGATGGAAAAAAAGGCTGTAGGAGCCAGCAGGAAAGCAGAACTCAAGCTCCCCATCCACCTCCAACCACCAGATTTGCTGAAGATAGGCAACACTATGAAATCTGCAGCACCATGAAGAAACAACTCATCAATCCAACGTTCACCCCGAATCCGCAAAGGACAGGTAAAGTTTGTACTTTAAATGATCTGACAAAAGGAGCTTGCACAAAGTGTGAGAATTGTTCCACTTTCCTAGATATATTGAGAACTGGATAAGAAATACAGCAGCAATCACATAGATGGAAGGTTCTCCATATTGGAAACCTCACATTGTTAAAGCCATGAGAATTCCTACATGCAAGAAATAGCAAAGTACTACTGGAGTACTTTGGAGTCTTCTACAACATAGGCACACTAAAAAAAATTAGTGGGCAGGTCCAATAGACAGATTTAATGGAAAGAGTGGGGGCAGCAATAGAAGTTGCCAGATTTTAAAAAGAGGAGAGCACAAACAGCTTTCTATGCCACTGACATATTTGCTTTGCCACATGCTGAGTTAAGGATCATGAACCACAATGAATAATTTCATTATATTATCACAAGTGACCTAAAGGCTAAAACATACAATTATGTGTTCCTTTACTCTATGCTCTATAAGGTCTCGAAAAAAAATATTCTATGCTCTATAAAATGGAAATTGCACAATTCCAAACCCATGCTAACAAGTTGGTGGAAACAACTGTCCATTCTGCAAAAATTCTATAGAAGAAATGCATGACAATATATACACTCAGATGATCAAATGAACTATCCACTTGCTTAGACTTTTAGAGAAGTCATATTTGTTAGGATTTAAGTCAGAAAATCATTCTCATTTCACAAATTACTGCCTGATGATGACTTTGAACAGTGAACAGTTTTGCACCATCGCAAAAACTACAAAAACTGCTCAAAATAAGCCAATCCCAAGATCAACTTGTGCAATCAATTTGCTAATAAATTTTGCAACATTCAGTAAACATAAGGCAGATGAAACATTTAGGGGAATCAAGAAATGTGCCCCTTGGTTTCATTATGTTTATCCATATGACCATATCACACCATGCGCACTAACCAAAGGAAGTAGTAGTTCCAAGAAAAAAAAACAAAGTGAAATGACCATTTATGCCCTTAATAAATAACATGATACGGTGTCTTTTTTTCAAAGCTTTTAATTAGGGTAGGATCTTTCTTGTCAGCCACGTACACCAGAAACGTGATAACATAACCAACAAGGAATTATATTTTACAATTAGGCAGAAGAGTAAATAATAGCCATATCACTATTAGGTTTAAAACTAACTTGTGAGCATTGACTGGTTAATAGCACAATATGTGCATAGTGGACCTTAAAATAAAAACTCAAGAGAGTAAGAAGAGTATGACAGATTTTCTAACAACAGTGCTCCAAACCTGAACTTAAATTGAGACTTGGGAGTAGTTGCAGCAAAGACAATTGTAATTGGCCTCAGGCGACGAAGAGAAGCTATACAAAACAAAAAACTTAAAAAAAAGAAGTACCTTGATTCCTCAGTGGCAAGGTGGCTCCAGTACCTCCGATCATCAATACCGGTAATAGTCATTGCCTTGGATGATATACTGATGCAAAGACCTCCCTTGTTCTTCAGAATCCAGAATTCCTGTAATCGACAGCATGAATGACTCTTTAACCAAAACAAACAATTTAACAAAACAGAAGGCCGAGAACAGAACAGCATCCTGTATGGTCCATATGTATATTGATAGCAGATCAGCCCTAACAAACAAGCATAATGCATCCAACAAACAAGAAAGATCAAATGAACTACCTTTGTGCCAGCATCAAAGAGGGTGGGTCGGCACAGGCGCGCATAAATCTCCTTCTTCGTCGCTGCCGGGGAGAAACGCTTGCCATTGCCATCTCCATCGCCACCGCACTCGTCATCGGCGGCAGCGGCTAGGGCCGCAAGGTAACGGTGGTTGGCGGGGAGCTTGACGGCCCAGACGCAGTCCGCGGAGGCCGCGCCGCGGAAGGCGCGATTGAGGCGGGCGACTTGGCAGATCTCCGGCGGGTCGAGGTAGAGCAGCACCGCCGCCACGCAGCTCTCCGGCATGTCGCCGAGGGATGTCTCCCCCCACTCACCATCCGCACCCAGGATGCTCGACCCCGCCCCCATCTACGACCCAATCGCCGTCTTGGGGAAGGATCGAATTGGGGATGAGAAAGCCGAGTTCTTCAGGATCGCTCTTCGGGGGCACACGATCAAAGCTTCCAGGAAGTCCCAGAGCAGTTCACGGCGCCAACCCCATCCGTGCGAGGGAGCCTCCTCGCGCGGATAAACTTCAGCCTTCCTTGCGAATTTGGCTACCACACCTTCCCAATTGGAGAAGAAACCTCAGATTTGCACCGCTCTTCAAGATAAGAACCGAACAATTGTAGCAAAGAAACCGCCAATTCGCCTCCTATGCAGGTGCGCGCGGCTGCGCAAGGCAGGAAGCTCTCATGCGCAGGGAGCTGAATGGTTCACGAACGAATTGAACCCGAAGCACCGCCGATTCGATTAAGAGCGTTCAGCCCCCTGTCGGCCTCACAGCATACAAAACCGACCCCAAAGGCCCCCAAATGCTCCAACTCCCAGCAGCTTGCCCTCGACAGAACTCCGATGCTGAAAATCTCGGGCTGTAACTGAGAATTGTAATTTGTATTGCTTCCTACCACGATCCTTTCTTGTACTGGAACATTGGAACGGGGACGCGCTGGGTGGAGGCACGGAGATTTTTCAGAGGGCCTTTTTAAAGGAGAAAGGCGACTCGGTCCTCTCTTCTCCCTCGTTCTCCCGTGTCTGCTGCCGGTGTAGACACAGACCATACGGTAGGTAGCGGACACCTAACTGTGACAGTATAAAGTACTACTCGCCGCTAATACTTGGTTAAGGATACAGTAGCAGTGGATAATGTTGGATACTTGTGCGTTCATGTGCACGAGTATGCGTTCCTGTGAGCTGATCTGGCAGGATCACATATGGATAAGTCCGACACATTGTTTTTTTTCCCACAAAATTAGTAGTTATATAAATATTGTACTTCAATGCGCATAAAACGTTAGATAAAATCCTTCTATCAAGAGGGCGGTTGGTTAACCAAAAGTCCACATTTAGAGCCTGTTTACATCAACCATATCGTGGAATCGAATTTCAAAAGCTCTTGTTGATTAAAGCATGCTAATTTGGATCCCGTTTTTAGCAATCTACTCCCTCTGTTCCAAATTGTAAGTCATTCCAACTTTCTTGGAAAGTCAAACCATATCAAGTTTGATCAAATATTTACCATGAACTACAAACATTTATCGTACTAAATAAGTATCATTAGATTCGTGGTAACATATATTTTCATAGTAAATTTGTTCGATACAATAAATCTTTGTGGTCCTCTCTATAATTTTGGTCAAACTTAAAATAGTTTGACTCTCCAAGAATCTTGGAATGACTTACAATTTAGAACACAGGGAGTAGTACTGTATATGTCAGTCAGCTCTGATCTCCAAATGATTTGGCCTTTGAATCCAACTGAATAGAAACACTTTGTGTTCTTCAAAAAACAACACCATCATGCACGTGGTCCATCACGAGTCACTACAAGATTGCAGCCATTTGGTAACAGTGTTTTGACAAGTAGCCAACGGTTTATAGTATATTTATATCACTACATATAATAATGGTAGGGAATGAGCTTTTCGGGGATTATGTTATGGCTGATATGATAAAACTGTTGGAAAATATGCAAATTATACTAGAAAAATTGTCGGCCACTCGAGAAAAATAATAGAAGACACCAAAATGGGGAAAGATGGCATATCTTGTAGTGAGTTGAGAGGTGGGTACCTAAGGAATTTTTTGTCAATCACTATCTTAGTTCGTTTTTCATTTAGTTTTCTTTTTTTAAAAATGTATAGATTAGTTAAAGTAGATGATTTTTTGGTCAACACAATGACTAAAGAAATCAAAACTTAGAACGCATAATCATGACACAGAAATGGTTACACTTTCGCTTTAGAGTCCGATGTAAACTGACGCGCAAGCTCACCGTACTAGGCGGGGCTTGAGGGACATGATGACATACAGAGCTGAAAGTAACCACCCAACGATATAAATAAAACCGGAGGATGAAGCGTGACCGCTCGGTAAGGAAAACGTTGGGATTGGCCGGAATAATAAAATTAGCCGCCGGTCTCATTGCAGGACGACGACGAAAGCAAAGCAGCCAATGGTTTGGTCAGGACGTGTTTGCTGCCGCTAATCAGGGTTCAGTAATGACTTTCCCAGATTGCTTTGAGAGGTCGCTTCGTCTCGGTCCCCTTTTTTCCCGGTGGCGCGCGCATGTTCTCAGCCTGCCAGTTACGTGGTGCGTGCACGACGGCGCAGAAGAAAAGCAACAGGTTTGTCTGGTTCCAGGAGGTTTCAACGGCCAGGGACGAGAGATGGAAACATCAGTGCGTGGAAGTGGAACGTAGCACCAATGCACCATGCGTTGGGCATGCACCGGATGGAGCAGGAACAGTGGAACTGAAAGGGAGTTCCTTGTGGAGTGGAAGCCTACAGTAGATTGTTTCAGAGATGACAGATGAACACACAGTGCGTTTGTTCGTCTGTTTCACTTGTTTACATAACGACGACCGGCAACATGATGATTTCCCGGGCGAAACGCTGGCCACATCTGGGCTTACAACTCATGCGCGCGCGCGTGGTGCACATATGCCTTGTAATTTTTTTTGTATTAAAAGAAGAAAAGAAATAAATGAATCCAATATATAGATATGGCCACATAAAAGAAGTCGGGATCAAGCTGTTGAGGGCCCCGCCCCAGTTGTGCCTGACTGGGCATGGCAAGATCGCGAATTCCTCATACACACGTTTGAACCCGTCGCTAACTGGTCCAGCGAACCGCTTGCCCGTTCTCTCTTCTACTACACGGTACTGGTGGCAAAGTGGCAAGCAGCAAGTAGCCACGTGACCAGGTCCACATCTTCGATCGCTCGTCGTCCTCTGTGAAAACGCAAAGAGCGATGAGAATTGGGGGACAACAATCCAAACTCTTGTAACCGTAGATTAACTGTTAGCGATGTAATCTGAGCACGTTACTTGGCTCTCCTTGTTTGTAGCTAGGTTAGTTAGTGGCTGACTGATTCAGCTCTAAACATGTATATGTACATCAGCCTACCGATGAATACAGGTTGGTTGTTGCCTTCTCATTTGCTTACATGGTATCAGGCGTTTTCTGATCCGATTCTTCCGCTGCCTCCTCGCTCTCTCTCTCTCGCTCCACGTCGCCGCCGCCGCCGCTTGCTGTGCCGACGCCATGAGCTCCTCCTCCTCCTCCGACTCCTCCTCCGACTCTGACACCGGCGCTCCCGTTCTTCCCAACACCCTTCGCGTCGCCACCGTTCCTGCTTCTCCTTCCATTGTCCACGGGATTAACATTCAATCTCGTGTTCCCGTCGTCCTGGATCTCAACGAGGCTAACTACACCGCGTGGGTTCGCGCCTTCTCTGCCGTGTTCGGGCAGTACGGCCTCGGCGACCACATCGACGGCACCATTCCTCCTCAAGGCGACTCTGATTGGGTGCAGAACGACTGCGCCATCGTGTCGTGGCTCTACAACCGCCTCTCCCCCGAGCTCCTCACCGCCGTCTCCACCGATGAGGACACCGCCTACTCCCTGTGGCGCGGCGTCCGCGCCCTCTTCCGCTCCAACAAACCGTTCCGCGCAGTCCACCAGAACTCCAAGTTTCGCTCCTTCATTCAGGGCGATCTGCCGGTGCTCACGTACTGCAACCAGATGAAGGCCATGGCTGATCGTCTCGGCGACCTCGGCACCACCATCTCCAACGACGACCTCATCCAGAACATCATCCGCGGCCTCAGCCCTCATCTTCAGCACTTTGTTCCTCACCTGACCAGCCGCAAGCGCCTCCCGTCGTTCCTCAAGGCGCGCGCCAAGCTGGAACTTGAAGAACAACGCCTTGCAGAATCTGCCAAGCTGCAAGCTGCGTCGGCCCTCATCGCGCAGGCCACCCGGCCAGCTACTCCACCAGGCAACACGGGCGGCTCTTCCTCCGGCAACAACACCCGCCCGGCCTCCTCCTCGTCTACCCCTCCAACCAAGAAGAAGAAGAAGAAGCCGGCGTCCTCGAACACCTCTTCGTCCTCTACTTCACGCCCACCGTCCTCTGGGACCGTGGCGCCCGGCTTCTCGCCCGGCATCAACCCGTGGACCGGAATGGTCCAGGCCTGGCCGTTCCCACCGGCCGATCGCCCTGGCATCGGACTGCTCGGCCCACGCCCTCCGAGCTCTACGCCGCAAGCCCACCTCGCCGGCAGTACTTCGTCCACTGGATCGATGTCGCAGCTCGACCCTCAGCTTCTAGCGGCCCTCACCAACCTCTCGATGCAGCCATCCTCTACCGGCGGCGATTGGTTCCTCGACACTGGTGCCTCCTCCCATATGGCTTCAGGATCTGGTACTCTTCTTTCTTCTACTCCCTCCTCCTCCCCAGCTCGCATCATTGTTGGTAATGGTTCCTCGTTGCCAATTACCCACACTGGTACTGCTGCCATTCCTACTACCTCATTTCCTCTTTCACTTGACCCTGTTCTTGTTTCTCCATCTCTTATCAAAAACCTTATATCTGTGCGCTCGCTTACTCGTGACAATCCCATTACCATTGAATTTGATAAATTTGGCTTCTCTGTCAAGGATCTGCACACGAAGACAGTGATACTCCGCAGTAACAGTGTTGGCGACCTCTACCCCCTGACGCCCTCGCTGTCGCCCACCTCCTACTGCTTCGCTGCCATCACTGCAGACCTCTGGCACCAGCGCCTGTCGGGGGTAGACCCCCAGGGGTGCCCAGCAGGCGGATTGGCCCAACCAGCAAGGGGCGGCCCAATCCGAGTGCAACTGGGTCGGTTTGTCAGACTGGGTGGCCTACCAGTCGGGAGGCCCACCAGTCGGGCGAACCGGATGGGCGCGACGGCGCGCGCGGCAAGAAGAAGACGGCGTATCCCGCAAGAAGCTCGGAGATCAAGATAAGCTAGCCGGAATTATAGGGAAAGATATCTGTAATCGTTATAGGATCGAATCCTTGTATTTCGGGTAGGTTACGATCTCTAGCCGACTTGTAACTCAAGGCAGCCGGACTATATAAGGCGCCTTGAGACCCCCCTCCAGAACACAACCTCTACGATCATACACAACATCTACGAAACCTAGGACAGAACCCAACTACGGAGATCCTTCAGGAACTTCATACACAGCAATACAATCACCCCCAACACAGGACGTAGGGTATTACGTCTTCTCGACGGCCCGAACCTGTTCAATCCTTGCGTCTTGTGTTACCATCGACTTGTGATCCTCGATCTGTCCCTCATCAAATCAACCACGTAGGCTACCCTGTGTGGACTGCCGGGTCCAAACATCCGACAGTTGGCGCGCCAGGTAGGGGTTGATCGACGAGATCAATCTGCAAGCTCGATGGCATCCGCTTCCGCCGTCATCACGCCGGCATCCATGAAGATTTCCATCGCTGAGGGGGCTATGTTCTTCTTCGGATCCATGGTCTTCACCGCCGGACCCGAGGGAGAGCTCTCCTTCACCCGTGACGCCACCCCGGAGGAGACAGCGCCTCGACTTGACGCTACGCCAGACGGGATCGTCACCATCACCGCTCCGTCGCCAGCCATCGCCAACAACTCGGCAACTGCGACGGCCAGCGTCGTCCTCCCGCCATCCGGGGGGAACACGTCTCCTCTTGCACCGCCGACTGCTTCGTCCACTCCGCCTCCGCCACGCAGGGCGCAGGAGACGCCCGAAGAGCGAAGGCGCCGATGGGCTGCACGCCAACGCCAGTTTGAGGCGGACATGGACCACGCCATTGCTTCCATCGGTGAATGCATCGAACTCACCGAATCCGCTCGTCAAAGCATCGCCTCGCCGACACGATTCCCACTGGGACTCGGGAACAGCGGGGCCGTCTACCAACAAGCACTCGACGAACGCATGAACGCCGACTACTCTCCAGATGCGATCAGGGCGGTCGATCCCATTGCGGCCACCCAGATCGGATCTACTCCGGACGTCGCGGCAACACAACACCTTCATCCTCGCGATGCGCCGACTCCGCCTGAACCAGAGCCAACTCCGGCTTTCCCGCAGGTGACACGTGTCCTCCCTCCGAATAAGAGGATCACGCCTGCCAAGCGGGAGACGTTCGTCTCCGACATATCCGCCGATGAGCCAACAGTCCAAGACGAGGATCAAGCGCACCGCGACGCCAGGATCGGGCGCAACGGTGAGAAGCAACGACGCCGCGACGCGCGGCGAGAACGCCGGAACCCTAGGGTCACGCGTAACCTCCAAGACGACTTCATCCAAGAAATTGGCGGTGTGGGTGTTTACGCCACCCCGTCAGCTAACCTTGCCGCCGCGCACCAAGAGCTAGAAGGAATTCCGGAAACCCCGGAGCTCAACCGGATCAAGGTTAGGCTGACTGCAGCCGCAGGCATGATCAACGCCCACAGGGCTCCTGCTTCCTCGTCTCGCCACTCCAAGTCGGCCAGCCGCCGAGAAGCTGATCGCGACGTGGTCGAGCAGCCAGATCTCCGCGAACAACTCCGCAACCGCGATCTCCGAAGGAACCTTGACGACCGTCATCGGCGAAGGGACGAGGAAGAACTCCGACGGCGCGCCGAGTACAACCGTGAACACGGCCCCCAGGGCTGGATCGCGACGCGCGCCAACGCCGAGAGCTTGAGGTCGCTGAGGCCGCACGCCGCCGAGAGTTCGACCGCAAGTACGGGCCTCCACTCGGACAAGACAGGCCGCCCCGGGCTAACACCCCGGAAGACTACTCCGCCGACTCAGGACACGCGGACGCCGGGAACCTCAACGACTGCGACGGCTTCCCGGCATTCACTGCCCGGGTAAGATCCATTAGAATGCCTGCTAACTTCAAATCCTACAGGCATAGAGAAATATGACGGGAAGGCGTACCCGACGATGTGGCTCCGGACTTACAGCATCGCCATCCGCGCGGTGAACGGCGACCACGACTCCATGTGCGCCTAATTCCCCGTCGCCATGACCAAGGTGGGGCTGACCTGGCTTCACAGCCTCGAGCCCGGCTCCATCGACAGCTGGGGCACTCTCTGTGACAAGTTCAAAAGCTACTTCCAGGGGAGTTCCATCCGACCAGGCACCGCCTGGGACCTGGGCAAGGTGAAGCAGAACCGCGGGGAGAGCCTCCGCGACTACACCGACCGGTACATGGAGAACCGGAACCTAGTTCCCGGTTGCTCCGAGTCCGAGATCATCAGCTACTTCCTCGATGGCCTCGCCGACTCCGCCGTCTTCGAGCGCCTCTGCGAGGACATGCCAAAGACCTCCGGCGAGTTCTTTGGCCGGGTAAACAAGATGGCGAACGCCAAGGAGGCCGTCCGTCTCCACTACGGCAAGAAAAGCACTCGGGACGATGATCGTCCCCCTCGCCGAGAAGACCGCCCGAAGAAGGAGGACACACGCCGCTCCCGACCTGAACCAAGCAGGAGGGATGACCGAAAGCGCTCNATGATGTTAAAGTATAAGCGAATTGCTCACATTTCTCTATCAACTTAAGCTCTTGGGTTGAGCTAGTTGGAGCATGCAACTCAGTATGATATCAAAGTCAGTTGTCTCGAGATTGAATCTTGGTGGACGCGATTAAATAAAATAATTACAGCCGACACCTATATTGCACGTATGCGGAGAGAGCAAAAAGCTAAAGCAGAAGCCCGGCCATAGATCAGCTGGAGAAGGCGCACATCAAGGCACCCCTCAAATTACATAAAGGACGGGAGAAGATGGGCAGGGACAACTGTGATGACCACGAGAAATCCTGTACATCTAGACAAGCTTCTAAAGTCAGCACTCAGCAGTAGTTCATAATGTCTCAGGTATGTTGTTTTTGTTTGAGAATAAAAACACCTGAGATGTTCATATATTCAGGCATAGTTGTCCTTAGGAGATGAATTGCAGCCGATAGAAGTTACAGTATAGTGTGCCAATTGCTATTTCTCTTACTATGGAACAATTCGTGGTTTGCTTGAAATTTTTGAGGTAATGAATCCTCATTGGCATGTCCTTCAAATCAGCACTTAAGCAAAACCTCCGGAGAAAACTAAAAACCAAAGGCACTTACAAAATATGTTACAGTAAAATATTAGAAAACTGGAATTTCTATTTGGTGCTATGTCTGATGATTATTAGAGATTCATGAGCATTCATAAGCTTCATTTTTTGATAGTGCAAAGCCATAAAAGTTCAGACTTCAGTTATCTGAGTTCTACTTTGTCCTATTAAGGCACTTGCTAAAGGATGTAAATATTGAGTCCAAATATTATTCTCTTATGATTTTACAATTTACATTGCAATCCACTTTCTGCCTGGAATAAGCAGAACCCAATGTTCGCTTCCAAGTTCTGGGGCCCTTCTTATAGGCAAAGATAAGATTCACGCAGCTCACCGCTCGTTGTAGAAGAATGTTGCAGTTAATTCATTGCCTGCTGATTGCATCTGATAAGTACGGTTAAGTTGTGTATGCAGGTTCGTTTTGGTGCGTAGCCATTGCAGTCATTTTTTTAATCAGCCTACAGAGACAATATTTTACATACAAGCCTACACTTTTCATGCTATCTCTATACTTCTATACTCCTAAAAAGCACAAAATTCGGTATTTTTTTGGTGCGACAATTTTTCGTCCTCGCGCGTCGTCCCTCGTCCGCCTGCCTCACACGTCCCGCGTGTGATTCCTTCGTCCGTTCCGCCAATTCAAATCATATCGCACGAATGCACAAATCTCGCTCGAAATTGACTTCGTCCGATCCGTCGCCCCCCGCATCGCGCCCCCTTTTTTCCTTCGTTACGTCGCTCCTCCTCCCCCCTTCCTTTCCGATCGCGCCTCATCGCCCGCCGCCGCCCCTCGGTCATCCCCCCCCTCCCCTCCCTTTTTTTCCTTTGCTTGAGGGACAAAGTCTATATAACCCCCGAACTATGAAAGGTGAAATACATCACCCCTGAACTATAAAACCGGACGTGTAACCCCCTCAACTATACAATACCGTTTAAATAACCCCCCAAAGCGGTTTTGGAGGTGGTTTTTGCCACATGGCAGCTGATGTGGGCGATGATGTGGCAAAAAAGTCTATATAGCCCTCCAAACTACCGAATACCGAATAAGGAATACTTCACCCCCTGAACTATAAAATCAGATGATTAATCTCCTCAAGTGTATAATATCATTTAAATACCCCCCTAAAGGAATTTTAGAAGTGATTTTTGAACATGGCGATGGATATGGATGATGATGTGGCTATAGCCCACATGTCAGATGCATTCTTTCCCCCTCTCTCTTTCTCCATGGCGAAGCATCACATGAGCACAGGTTGGCCATCCCTAGGCTGTGGCACCCTAGCATAGGAGAGAGGTCAGAGGGGCAGATAAAGTATGATCTCTGGACTGGACACAGTTAACAAAGAGTTGGGTGGCGAGGATGGTGACAAGGTGGAATTTGAGCCCAGGCAGTTCAAGCTTTAATGGCCAATGCTCCTGCCCCATCCTTCTGTCGCATGTTTAGCCTCTCGGGTGTAATGGAGAGATGCGGGAAAGAGAATGAAGATGATGTGCCTAACATGTAGGCTATTGCCGTGTCATCCAGATCAGACGCTATGTGAAAAAACACACCTCTAAACAGGCCTTTTTAGGGTGCATTTAAATAGTATTGTATACTCAAGGGGGTTAAACATCCGATTTTATAGTTCATGGGTGAAGTATTCCTCATTCGATAGTTTGGGAGGGTTACGTAGACATTCTTGCCACGTCACTGCCCACGTTAGCCGCCAGGTGGCAAAAACCACCTCTAAAACAGCTCCAGGGGGTTATTTGAACGGTATTATATAGTTGAGGGGTTAAACATACGATTTTGTAGTTCAGGATGAATTATTCCACCTTTGATACTTTCAAGGGGTTATATAGACTTTTTGCTTTGCTTGAGGAGGAATCCCGATGGACGGCTTGAGGAGGTTGGATACACGACGAAGGACGAATTCATGGAAGTGGCAACCGGATGCACCGCCATCACCACAGCCCCATCCGCACCGCCAATAGATACTGAACTGCTTCCTGACAGTCGGATCCCCAGGACGGGCAGCAGCCGCCACCCCATCGCGAGCAGCCGGCCGGCCTCCGTCGCGAGACGTCCCCCGCGTGTAGCTGCCGCCGGGCTCCACGCCCTCCGCCTCATCCCGTCGACCGTGTCGTATTGCCGATCCCCAACAGGCCAACAGCAACCGTCGAATACATCGGTAAGTGCCACAACTGCTCAACCCTAGCATGCATTCACTCAAACAATTCGGTTCCAGTTTCCATTGCTCACCCCCTCCCCAGATCCAGCATGATCCGCAGCTCCCACATGCGATGCTCCACGCCTCCACCCCCGTAACCGCGCCGCAGTCGCAGTTCGCAGTCGCCGCCCACCCCACCACCCCCGATGGCGACGGAGGTGCAGCCCCTGCCCCGTGGACACGGGGGTGGGGCTGCCCCTTACTGGCGCGGCCTTGCCGCAACGCCGCCTGGCCTTGCGACAGCCCCGAGGAACGGCGACATGGCCACCGGATTCAGCAACCCCGGCGGCGTCATCCCCGCCCCGTCGCTCTACTCCACGACGAATGAGCGGAAGGAGATTGGGCATGGTGTGTTACTTCAGTTCAGGCTCCCTTCAATTCCCCATTAGAGATGGTATTTTTGCCTTCCTTTTTGGTTCCAAGCAGGCGAATCGAGGTACGGCAATGGGCAACAAGTGGCGATGGTGTTCTGTCCATTACAGCCCTGCAAGCAGATGGAGATGGCGGAGTTCGTTCTTGCTGGGAATTTGTGCGCTTAGCTGCCACACGAAGAAGATCCTAGCAGCCAGATTGTGGGTAAGCTACGAGACAAGAGATTCAGATATTGTCTCAGGAACATATGATCTACTTTTATAAATTTTTTGCAGCTTCGACAGGTTGTTAGAAATTTATTTAGATTAAACTACTTCTATACTTCTAATTGGCCATTTAGCATTTAGAACTTAATTTGATTATGAGAGGACTAATATTCAACTGTTCTCTGACGGTTCCTACATTGTGCTAAGCATTCTTAATCTTTTCTTGCCTAACATGGGATTGTAAAGCATGTCAGTAAGTTACCCAAATAGGGATCAACGGAATCGGACCTGAAAACTGATTGATTTCAAGGTTTTTGACCTGAATCGCGATATCATTATTTTTTTCTATTTTCCTGTTGCAGTCCGTGTTGACCTCAAAAGATGGCTTGTTTTGTTGTTCTACCGGTGTAGTTCTTCTGCAAAATTAGTTGAGGTTTCGTCAAGTAGTCCAGCAGAGGCATAAATTATTCATGGAGTCAGTATCAGTTCCTTTTTTCACCGAAGGATGTTATTTGAATTATTAAGCATGGCCCATTATACAATATTGCTAATTGGCAAGCATGGGGTTCTGTAAATTGTATTATAGATGCGAAATTCATTCTATAAATTAGCTCATATTATGGGGTTTGAAATTTGGAATACATTGCTTGCCCAGCTTTTTACATTTGTACACGTGCAGGGTTTGGCTTCATCCGTCTGCTGCACTTTGATGATTAAAAGTTCCTGCCTACTTAATTGTATGGAAGAAAATTAGAGCAAGTCAGTGTGAGTTATATATTTTAAAAAACCAATTTCATCTGTATGCAGGTTTGAACCCTAAACACCGATTTCATCTGTATGCAGGGTTGACCTTTGATATCAATACTACTCTCAGGAAATAAAAACTGGTCACTTCATCTATTTTGTTGTGTTAGTATTATTTATTGCCAACAAAGAAGATGTGTGTGGTTAATATCTATAGATAAATATGACCAACTGGTTCCAAGCTGGATATATGAGCCAAAGGGTTCTGATGTTCGAATACATAAATGCTAATTGTTGAGTGAATTCTGGCTCAGAGATTATGCTTTTACATCTTCTGCATGTTTTTCATGGCATTGCCAAGATGAAAAATAAATGCTTATTGGCTATTTTGTCAATGTGCTGGTCAAGTAATAATAAAGGGTTGGTGTCAAGGCATCAAAGAGCTTAAAGGAAGTATATTAAACATTAATGAAATGATGGTGCTTGGTAGGTCGCCGGACATGGCAAACATGAGCTAGCGCTGCCACGCTGGGGACGGGTGCACCAGTGGAGGCCTGTCCTAGATCAATATTTTGGAAAAGTAGTTGCACGCCGTGACAGGAGGGATGCCCAGGTGAACAGATTTTCATGAGCTTTCTTCTATAAACTTGGAATGTTGTCTGCCCATTTATTTGCTTAATTCGGCAGAACTAAGGGGGTGTTTGTTTTCCACCTAAATTATATAATCTAGATTATGAGTCAAGGGTACTATGGTAAAAGACCACCATGGACTACCAAATAATTTTAAATAAGCTGCACACGAGTAGCTTATTTCAGATTATTTAGGGGTCCATGGTGACGTTTTACCATAATGTCCTTGGTTCATAAGCTAGATTATATAATTTAGGTGGGAAACAAACAAGACCTAAATCACTGTGTTTTATTCTCTAGGAGTTTGATACATTACCACTGTTGTGGCTGCCTTCATCAGGCGTGTTCAGTGCAGGCATCAGCGAAAATGAGTTGGCGCCC
>CM014270.1:63876129-63887851 GCA_004135705.1 Alloteropsis semialata
GCTTTTTCTGGTCAACACACCGAGATATGCGCTAGAACGCGCGGATCCGCAACGGATCGATCACCTGCAGCACACCCAGCCAAAACCGGTAAAACCGGTTTGGGAAACCGGTGAAACCGGTTTCCTAGGGTTTGCTGCGTCGACCTACGAACGCCGGCCCGGGAGGGACCCCGTCAGGGCTGGCGCGCCTAGGGTTGTTCTGAGATCGGCAGGCCACTCAGAACGTCGTCAAACGCCGTAGAGACGAAGCACGAACAGCAGGAGGGGTTGGAAAAGTTAGGGTTTGGAAAGGATAAAAAGAAAGGTAATTTGTATTTGATCGATTGGATAAACCCTCAATCGGCCGTGGCCCTTTATATTTATAGGGTGGGGAGGTCTTGCCCCGCAAGGAAATCCTTTTACAAGTCGTAATCCACATGGATCTCCAAAAAGAGTCCAAACCTACTAGGACTCGGGGAAAACCGGTTCCACCGGTCTGACAAACCGGTTCCACCGGTTTATGTTGCCAGATCAGATATAGTGACCAAAACCGGTTTTACCTATTTCCAAACCGGTTTCACCGGTTTTGTCCAGGAGAAGATCTTTCCAAAGCCATAACTCTCACGTCCGAACTCCAAATCGGACTTTCTATATATGCATTTCGATCATCTCGACGCAAGCTACACAATGGTGCAATCAAAATGCTAATTTCACAATGTTACAAAATCCGGTTATACCGGTTTCTAGAACCGATTTCACCAGTTTGCCCAGATTGCAAGCAAACCTTCATCGTGCCAATTTTGATCGTCAACATATGCCCCCCTGTTTTCTGGTAAAGCTTGCGTAGCAGAAAACATAAAAGCACAGAAACAACACTAAGGGCGATGTTTAACACATAATCCATCGGCCTTTTTACTCTAAGGGCGATATTTAAAACTATCGGCCATCTCTTGCAAAATTTTCAATCGGCTTTATCATTACAAAGAATAAAACCACCTCGTGTAGCTCGTATGAATCCACAATGTGAAACATCTACACCTGTCAAGCACTTAAAGTCACCGTGCACACCTTTAATAAAACCATCAGCTGTAACATAAGCCGATGTATCACCATGCACAATCTCTAGCTTATCGTCTATCCATTGTATCAAAAGTTGATGCAAGCTAGAAGGTACACATTGGTTTGCATGTATCCAATCACGTCCCAAAATCAAACTAAATTTACCTTGAGTCTCAACAACGAAGAATGCAGCAACCAATGTCTTGCTTCCAATAGTGAGATCCATAGAAACGATTCCTTTAGCACTTATAGGATCATCTCCTCCCACACCACTTAAAGCCATGTCAGTTTGGATCAACTCATCATCTGAACATCCCAATTTCTTGAATAAAACATAAGGCATCAAATTGACAACTGCTCCACTGTCAACTAACATACGAGAAATTGGTCTTCCCTTGATATAACCTTTCATGTATAGAGCTTTCAGATGATCATCACTATCTTTGGGCTTCTGAAAAGTAGCTTCTTGTGGCCCAAAATTAAAATAAGCCATCCCCTCCTCCGAAGACGAATCCATCCCATCAATATTAACATCCATATGCTCAGAGGATAGCTCATAATCCAAAAATTGTTCATTGTCCTTATTCTGGGAATCCGATGACAACTTATCATCATAATAAATTAAATCAGGAGCAAAAATATTAGGAATTGGAGAAACCTGCATTGTATTAACCAAATCTGTCTCTGTCGTCATGGAAACCGGTTCCACCGGTTTTGAAACCGGTTCCACCGGTTTTGCTGCTGAGCAAACACCGGGCTTGATCTTCCACTCCCCTCGAGGAATCATTGGTCTATCCTTTTTCAAGTTTTCATTCTTCTGTTTCTCCAATTCCTTCTCCTTATTCTCCTGAAACCGAAGCCGCTGCAATTTCCTCTTTTGTGTGCGAGTTAAACCTGGAGGACACCATCTTGGCAAGAAACATTTAGAAGTATTATCAATTTCATTGTTCTTACCATGAACAGCAGCAACATCCTCTTGGACCGACGTTTCAACCTTATCGTCATTTATAATTGGTATTTTGTCGTCGTCCTTTGAAATCACATCATTGCTCCTAACTTGTGTGGCATCATCACCAGTAACCTTTCCCAGATCATCATCTTTATTCTGCTCTTCTCCTTCCTTCTTTTTGACACGATAAACTTGTTTTGAAGGAGCTACCTGTTTTCCCTGGGAAAACCGGTTTAACCGGTTTGGCAATCCGGTTTCACCGGATTTGCTCTGGTGGTTTCGACCTGATTGACAAGATATCAAACGGTCATGTTTAGAATGCAACATCTCGTCATAAACTGGTTTAGTAGATGCACCACATCCTGTATAAAAAGGTGAATACAACATAGGATGATATGGCCACCACATATTATTTAAATCACATGCCGGATATGAAAAATTAGAATAAGTTGGAGGAATCCATGACATGTCTTGATATGAGTTATGAAGAGGATGTAATTCAACAAAATCACCATGCTGCCTTGTAGCATGCTTCTCATGATGCATAGGTGACCATGTTTTCTTTTTTACTGGCCGATCATTAGTAACGGCCTTTTGATTTTTATACTTGGACAATAGCTGATCAAAGGTTAATTTTTTCTTTTCACATCTTTCCTGATCTTTTTCCAAGTCCAACTTCGAAATTCCAGCTTCGGGGCACCTTGGTTTAACCACTTTGGAATTGTGCTGCCCAAAACCGGTGGAACCGGTTTCTGAAACCGGTGGAACCGGTTTTGTCTGCACAGCAGACTCAAACGGCTTTTGCGAGGATTCTTGCCCCCCAAGTCCAGAAGTTCTTGCAGTGATCCTGAAGATTTCTCTGCCATCAGAAGTCCTTTCAGACACCACCTCCCTGATCACCTGTTTCCCTTTCAAATTTTTAGGGCTCTCCTCGCCGATGATGACATTTTTCCCTTTTGTTGATTTAGCTTGATGTGGCCGAACCAAAATCTTGGGTTGCTGTACATCAACGGTGTTGACAGAAAGAGAAACATTATCCGTTGGCTTCTC
Organism: Alloteropsis semialata; assembly: GCA_004135705.1. Taxonomy (NCBI): domain Eukaryota; kingdom Viridiplantae; phylum Streptophyta; class Magnoliopsida; order Poales; family Poaceae; genus Alloteropsis; species Alloteropsis semialata. Next base: position 63,879,167 of record CM014270.1, read on the forward strand.
ATGATAATCCAATCGTCCTTGGTTTATGGCCGATTGTATATGCCGACGGAATATATTGCAATCAATAGTAGCATGCAAAAAAGAATTATGAAGTTTACAATATGCACGCCCTTTCAATTCTTCAGCTGGAGGTATAGTGTGAGACATCTTGATGTTCCCATGTTTCAATAATTCATCAAATATACGATCACATTTAGAAACATCAAAACTAAATCTCATTTGTTCTTGCTGATCCTTAGGAATCAGCTTAAGAGATGGACATGTAAATGCTTTATCCTCAGAAGGCCAAACTAATTCAGCAACATAATCGCCTTTTCTCTCATCGTCCAAATTATTATTTTTTACATGTAAACTAGACTGATGAGATCTAAAAACATCTTCATTATTCCTCATTCGGTTTTCAATAACTAAGGCTCTTATTTGCACTTGATTAACCGAACGACATTCACAGCCTTCAAATCTCTCTTTAATAACAGATCTTAAACCATTAAAAGCAATATGAGCAAGATCTTTATCAGAAATTGACAAATCATAACAACGGTTTTTTATTTCTTTGAATCGTTTAAAATAATCAACAACAGATTCATCTCTTTGTTGTTTAACCGATGTTAGATCTGTCAAATTTAATCCTTGATGCATTCTAGAATCAATAGAGTACGGCTCTTGATATAATCTAGAATTATTCACATCAATGCTAAGCTTATCTTGCATCTTACTATCTAACTCGTCCTTCATTTTATAAAATTCAGTATATAATTTTGAACGAGCTAAATCAGATTGCTCTGTGGCTATACTTTGAGCTTGAACAACATGAGGCATGCAATAAGAATTTTGCCGTAAACATTGATCATACACATCATTAGAAATCTCTCTAGAATTAATGTTTTGATTAAATACGGAGGGTGATGTATATGTCTCAATATAAGCAGAATGATTAGCCACCTCTAAATTTCGGTTAGGGATTACCGAAAGAGGAGCCGTAACATATGATCCTGGCTGCTGTCCAGCTGTGGCAACAAAACCGGTTCCACCGGTTTCAAGAACCGGTAAAACCGGTTTCACCGTGGCTGGTGAAACATGCTGTAGCGGCGGTATTTGTTCTGATAAAATTTAGTCGGCATACCATACAATGGATTTTCAGGTGTTTTTCCCAGTGTAGCCGACAAACTCGCATGCATATTCTCATGTTGTATAGTTGGTATATTATGTGAATAATAAGATGAATCTACCAACTTATCCTTTTCTATTCGATCTAATCTTTTTTGTACAGAATCAAAAGTAATCGCAGATTGATCAATCGGAGTAGATGGTGAGTTGCTTACAGTGGGTATTACCTCAACTTTCCGATTATCAATCTTGAACGCGGGCATCACAAAGTCTTGTGTTCTTGATATTATGCCCTGGCGATCTTTCTTCAGCCCCATCAGGAATTGCTTCTTGAAAAATTCTTGGGCTGCTTCAAACTTCTGACGCTCCTCTTCGTCGAGATCCTCCATGGAGGACACAGCGATATTGTCCTTATCCAGATCTGAAATAGATTCCATCTGGCTAGGGTTAGGTAGACCGGTTATGTAAACCAAGATCTCTTTCCCCAGCGGAGTCGCCAAAAATGTGTTGACGCTTTTTCTGGTCAACACACCGAGATATGCGCTAGAACGCGCGGATCCGCAACGGATCGATCACCTGCAGCACACCAGCCAAAACCGGTAAAACCGGTTTGGGAAACCGGTGAAACCGGTTTCCTAGGGTTTGCTGCGTCGACCTACGAACGCCGGCCCGGGAGGGACCCCGTCAGGGCTGGCGCGCCTAGGGTTGTTCTGAGATCGGCAGGCCACTCAGAACGTCGTCAAACGCCGTAGAGACGAAGCACGAACAGCAGGAGGGGTTGGAAAAGTTAGGGTTTGGAAAGGATAAAAAGAAAGGTAATTTGTATTTGATCGATTGGATAAACCCTCAATCGGCCGTGGCCCTTTATATTTATAGGGTGGGGAGGTCTTGCCCCGCAAGGAAATCCTTTTACAAGTCGTAATCCACATGGATCTCCAAAAAGAGTCCAAACCTACTAGGACTCGGGGAAAACCGGTTCCACCGGTCTGACAAACCGGTTCCACCGATTTATGTTGCCAGATCAGATATAGTGACCAAAACCGGTTTTACCTATTTCCAAACCGGTTTCACCGGTTTTGTCTAGGAGAAGATCTTTCCAAAGCCATAACTCTCACGTCCGAACTCCAAATCGGACTTTCTATATATGCATTTCGATCATCTCGACGCAAGCTACACAATGGTGCAATCAAAATGCTAATTTGACAATGTTACAAAATCCGGTTATACCGGTTTCTAGAACCGATTTCACCAGTTTGCCCAGATTGCAAGCAAACCTTCATCGTGCCAATTTTGATCGTCAACAGCTTGAGTGCATCCTCCAACCTCCCATGCTACCCCAAGTGCATCAGCATCACCTCATTGTAGCTATCGGCCCCAAACCTCCCCTCCAATTCCACACCAAGCACCTCTTTGTGGCACTCAATAGACTTCTCCTCCATTCTTATAAGGAGGTACGCTACGCCTTCATGAGACTTCCATACACGATGCCATCAAGAACCGACTTGCCCCCAACATTGTCCTTGAGTTCTTGGTATAAACGGATAAACCCAAGGCTTTGACTCATCCCCGCACCCACGAATTCAGCAGGAGGCTGTATACCTTAGGATCCATCCCCACAAACCCAGAGTCGAGCATCTCATCCTTAGCACGAGGGCATCCGCGAGCCGGCCTTGGTCGGCCACCAGGCACTTAACGACGACGACGACGGAGTACGGCGGTAGGCCGTCGGGGAGGGCGCGGGGACGGAGGCGTCACGACGAACGTGTCCTGGCGGCGCTCGCGGCGTGCGTGAGCGAGCTGGAAGAGGGCCGGCCCGAGGCAGCGCGCCGAGTGCGGCTTGGACGGCGACGGTTGGCTAGTGGCTGGTGGCTGGTGCTGATTTGTTGTGAGACTGAAGTACTGCTGGCTGGCTGGTGGCTGGTGGCTGGTGCTGATTTGTTGTGAGACTGAAGTACTGCTGGCTGGTGGCTGATAAGCCATGCGAACAGGCTGGCGCGTGGCGGGCTGGACTCCTTGAGGCGGCCCAAGGCTGGATATCCCACCGCGGCCCAAAGTTCCAAACATGCAAAACCAGTGGCCCAACAGCGAAGTGTCGGCCCTATCTATGGCATTGCAGGCATCACATGGGCGGGCCATTGTGCTCAAAAAAAAATCACATGGGCCATGGCCTTCATCACTCTTCAGGTTTTCACCGATCAAAGTATTCAAGTGTCTACGACTACGAGCATGGAAATTTCTGAAAGCTGACCATTCCGATTGATTATTTTCATGTGGTGGCGTTTACCGATTACACTAGAGCCACATCCCACATTACGTGTGTTAGCTCCTAAAGTCCTAAACTATCTCTTTTATTAGTTACAGTACATCAGAAAAGAAAAGATTTTGCAGACGCCGACAAACTGAAAGACAGGAGGCCGGTTGGAAGCTCTTTGCCGAACGGTGTCACGCTTTCCGGATCCGGCTTTCCGTTTGACTTCCATGTTCAGTTCTAGAACTCTCCGGATCCTGCTTTCCGTTTTATTTAACCCATGACTAGTAAATCTCATGCACAGCAAGACGACGGTGTCGTTGTCACCACTCGTGCGTTTGGACCAAGGTAGAGGTCGACATTACACTACGGTCTCCTCCGCTCTATTCTAAAAATGAATAAAATGCTACCGCGTGCCGAACGTGCTTGGTTATTTTGTGCCGTACATCTCAATATCTCCCATCTGGATCTCAATTCAATTGGCCGAGTGGTCCAAACCATCTTCGTCTAGATCATTATCTAGCACATAATGACATCTTGTTCTACTCCGTGAATGCACACGGCGGAGTGGCATGTTGTTTGTCCGATTTCCCTGTGCAAAGAAAAAAAAAGGGTCACAAAAGCAATGGCAACCCAGCATATATTCCTCAAAGAAAAGAACAGCACATACTAGTTTTGGGTGCACGCCATGTAAGCAAATGGTTGCATGTTTGCGGCACGAACGCAAAGAACATCTAGCCCAGAATGAGAGTGCAGGTGCACCCCCACCCAGCTCACCATGCGTATGCATGGGCCGGGCATCATGGCACAGGTCATCCCTTTGTTCTTCCATGTCACGGGGTTGACCAAAACGGCCAAAACATGTTACTTCATGCAATCTTTTCCGGTTTTCCGTATCTGTTTTCTTGCACATTTTGTTCCTGCAATCCTTCCCATGTCACTGATCATGATACAGTAGGACCTCCTTTTCCTTGTCTGTGAAACAAGGACCAGCAGGGACGTGTCCAGCTGGATAGCAGGTGCCAACTGCGCAGCGTCCTTTTGCTGACCTTTCAGCGCCAATGGATACAATTCACCCCATGAACCTCGCCCTCGTCCCTGGTAGCTGTCCGGGCCCATGGTGTCGTGGACGGAGAAACGCTGGGCCGGGCCGGCTGGCTGGCCTGGCCGGCGTCCCTCCCCTCCTGTCGAAGTCATGACGACCGATGAGCTAGCGAGCCACGCTGTTACTACGTGGACCCTAACAATTTGCGGCGAGCACATCGGTCCGACGTGGTCCACATGAATGAATAACAATAATTGCGTTCATCGAGCAAATCAAGAAAAAAGATACATTTTGTACTGGTGTGCAGAGCTAGGAGTTGTTGGAATTCAAATATTGGAGCTGCGATTTGCTTGCTGATTTTCAAACAGGCATGTGCGATGGCCGATGGCAATGGCTAACTGCCTTTGTCCTTGTCATGAAGGAGCAAGTAAAGCATCAAATCCTCTTGATTCGGGGAGGACGTATAGCCGCCCAACTATTTTCTGTTTGACCTTGCTAAAAAACGATATGTCCAGCTTTAGTCGATCTGGCTCACAACTAATTATACAGTAATACAGTGGCTCAGAAAGGTCACTTGGGCTGACAAATTGCGAGTTCAGTGGCAGAAGCGAAGCCACGCTGCACATCCTCTGTCCGTTCGTTGCAGGGTCCTGCTCTCCTACGCTCCTATACATGATCTAATGAAGATAGATCCTTATTAGCCAAACCAACTGCTAGAGAAGCTGCTACATCTAACTGGAACGTGCCTGGCTTGGAACGTGCCTGCAAAAGATCTGGAGCTGCAAGAAGCCAAGAACAGAGCAGACGGGCATTGGCTACACATCGTAGAGAAACGAGGTGTGTGGTAGCGCGCGTGCGAAGGGACACCTGTGGCGCACGAGTTTGTTGCGGTTGCGCGGGCACAGACAGACGTGGATGGATCGTACGCTGCAGGCTACATCAACAGCGGGTGAGTGGTGGTTACTGCTGTGGATGTCCACAACCACAGGCCAAGGAGTGCTGACAACTGACAAGATGGGTGAGTAATGCGATCGATTGATCGACATCATGGCCACCCTTCTTCTCTTAATGGTGTAGCTAGTGCCTACTTGCTCCTAGCGTTTACTGTAAGGAGCAGCCAGATGTGCGTACAACCCCGATCTAGCTCGGGACATTCGGCACCAAGCCACTAAGTCGTTGTAACCGAGCATTCCATGTCTGCCACTCGTAGTGTATGTGTATCTGTGCTCTCTCTCTAGAAAACACAAAGAACGGACGCCTGTGGTATGGTACCAACGGGACAGGTGCGACCTCGCCGTTGTCGGCGAGCGTCGTGCGTGTCCATCCCTCGGCCCTCGCTGGGCAGTAGGCAAGTAGGCACAACACCCCCCGTCGGCATCACGAAGCGAAGCCGTCTTGTATGTCTGAAAGCAAAGCACCCGATGCGTTCAGGCTCCAGACGTCCGGGAGACGACAACCCGCGTGCCTCACTCACGTCGGGATCAGATCACGCCGGGACCAGGCAGTAACCCGTGGACGTGCTCGCTCGGCGAGAGCTCCAGCCTCGGGCGCGCGCTGCACCGTCGACGCAGCTATAGCTCTGCGCTCATGGGAGAGAGAGAGAGAATCCGCATCCATCGTCGGAGGAGGTCGTCGTCGAGGACCACGCGGATATGGATCGGAGCACACGTCGCTCGCTCGCGCGGGCAAACCACGTTCCGGCGGGGCGGTGGAGGTGGAGCACAGGCTGGGCCGGCGGGACCCGGGAGAGAGCGGAGTCCAGCCAGTCAGTGGCTTTGGCATCGATCGGGCCGGGGCGCGTCGATTCTTGTCCGCTCTCGCTGTCGTGTCCGGCGCGCGCGCCGGCCGCCGGGGGGAGCGGTGGGCGGTTCATATTGTTACGTGGGCGACGTGTACGCTCTACACTGACGCGCGAGTGGCGACGAAGAACTAGCGCCGGCTACGTACACTTGTACAGGTCATCAGTCCCGACGTTAATCTTCTATACTATAAAGAGGGAGAGATTTGATGTCAAAATCTACACAACCTTGATCCTACCCTCACCTCACTAAACACCTTTTTGGGCCCACCCGTCAGGTAGGACGAAGACGAAAGGGGGGAGAACGATCTTGGGGTGGTTTTCCCGTTAAAAAGAGCGGATGCAGCCAAATTTTTTTCACCAGGCTTCTCTCTCGTACCCGCCGGGCCCACAACACCTTCCACAGTCCTCCTTCCACACCGCGCATGTCGCCCCCGCCACCAATATCGTCCCTGATTTACGTCCTCTAATCACGTCCCTGATTCACGTCCCTGATTCACGCCTCTGATTCACGTCCCTGATTCACGCCCTCTGATCACGTCCCTGATTCACGTCCTCTAATCTCGTCCCTGATTCATGTCCCTGATTCACGTCCTCTAATCACGTCCCTGATTCACGTCCTCTAATCTCGTCCCTGATTCACATCCTCCTGCTCTCCTTCCTCGCCACGGCAAGATCACCGCCTCAGGCCTCACATCTCGTCCGCAATCTGTATCCGTCATTCACGCCTTCCTTTCAAGGCGAGTGAAGGCACCGCCATCTTCTGGGCTATAAGGCTGTTTGCACCATGGCGTGCCGGCGCATGACGAGGCTGTCGTCCAAGCGACGGAGCAACCCTGACCCCACCTCCGCACTGCCTGTCACACGGGGCCACGTGCAGAGGCGGAGCCACTGCTTGGCCGCCGGATAGAGAAGATGAGGAAGGGAGCAGTGGCCGAGCCCGTGGAGCGCCCTGGCGCCGGCGCCGGCGTCGAGCAGGAGCAGCGCGGGGTGGAGAGGAGCGAGGGGCGGCGTAGGGAAGAGCGAGGAGCGGCCGGTGTGGGGAGGGAACAGGGGGCGACGCTCCTCCGTGGCCGCCCACCGGGCTGCAAGTCAGCCGCACGCCGAGGCCGCATGCCCGATCCGCTCAAGGAAGGAGTGGATCCATACCAGCGAGGGCCCGCCTCCGCCGGAGCTGAGCTACTTCGCCGCCACCTTCTCCTCCTCTTGTGGATGAGGAAGCCAGCATGGCACGCGCAACGCTGGATGCCAGAGAGGAGGGCCCCCTGCTCCTCCGCCGGCGCCGAACGCGGGGAGGAGGGCGATGAGGCAGAGGCGTGCCGCGCCATGGCCGCCGCGCAGAGCTTGGGGAGCCCAACCACCGGAGAGGAAGCGGTGGCCGCGGCTCACCGGCGGGAGAGCAGGGCGCGCACGCAGCCGGCACGAGGGGAGAAGGAGGGCGCGCACGGATGGAAGGCAGACGGTGGCGGCCATCGGTGAAGGTGGTGGCGAAGCTGACCGAAGGGGGCGCGGGCAGGGGTAGCAAGGGAGGGAAAGGGACCGGCGGAGAGAGGGAGAGCGGGAGGGGAGCGTGGGGGTGTGGGGTTCGAGTGGATAAAGGGTGAAAAAGGAGAAAAAAGAAAAAGAAATTCTGACATGTGGATTTCACGTATTGGTTAGTTGGTAGTTGATATAGAGGACCTCTTTGGTATAGATTCGCCCAGCTCCATGTGTTTTGAGGATGTTGACGATGGATTGTCATATGTGTTGCTTGTCACAAGGAATAATTTGCAAAAAAATTTGTCACAAGGAATAATTAATTTAAGAAAGTTTATATCATTAGCACGAGAAACAAAAAATCAACTGTGACCTGTGTAGTCAGTTCTAAGACATGAACGGGAGGGAGAGAGGAATTATGGTATGGAGTAAGCTATTATGTTATTGAATAGTTCTAATACATGTAATTATAAATTATTCGCTTTATTGGTTTTTTAAATATAGACCTTGTTTAGTTCAGTCTAATCGATCGAATTTTCTGTAAAAAAAGTACAATGAGAAGTGTGTCCTGTGAGAGGAAGGCACGTTTTTTAATACGTTACTTTTGGTTGAATTCACTGAAGCTAAACAAGGCCACACTCTTGTCATAGGTACTATTATTTATTTTATTTTTATGAATTTAAATTTTGATTTCTAAGTTTTTTTAAAACACGTGCCTGGGCACGTGCATCTCCACTAGTGTAAGCAAATGAGAAGGCAACAACCAACCTGTATTCATCGGTAGCCTGGTGTACATATACATGTTTAGAGCTGAATCAGTCAGCCACTAACTAACCTAGCTACAAACAAGGAGAGCCAAGTAACGTGCTCAGATTACATCGCTAACACCCCCCCTCAGTGTGGACGTTGATGTTCTCGGAGACGCACAGACTGTTACGAAACTCTTCAAAACTGGATGATGGCAAACCCTTGGTCATGACGTCGGCGAACTGCTGAGAAGTGGGGACATGA
>CM014270.1:63889303-63903648 GCA_004135705.1 Alloteropsis semialata
GTCAAGGCCGAAGGTGACAGAGAAGGAAGCCAACGCTGAAGAGGGGTCCGATGAAGCGGAAGTCCGATCCGATGACGAGTACAAGAGGGAAGACGCGTCGGCTAAGGAGGAGGCGTATCAGATCCAGGGACTATTTCCTTTTCAGAAGGCGTATGAGAGTCCCGTTCTATCTTAATCTTAGTTTACCTTGTTTAGTTAGTTTGGTCCGATCAGGACTCTCCATGACCAGGGTATAAATTTGAACCCTCGTCCATTGTAAAGAACTATTCTCACAATCAATACAACTCGGCTTCACGCCAAAACCCTAGTAGTAGTTATCGACGAAGCTCATTGGTGGACGGGCTGCATCAGTTCTGATCTCCGGCTTACCAGTAAGTTAGTCAATTTATCGAACTAGTATAGGCTTTGAATTGAGGCGCATCGCCCTTTCTCGTTTATACTGTTCAACCGATTTATCTCTGGATAATCAAGATTGATATAGATTCCCTACGTCGGAGCTAGATCAATATTGATTATTCAACAGATTATCGTTTATCGGACACTTTAAGCCTAGATTCCCTACGTCGGAGCTAGGTATCAAGATTAGTCTAGATTCCCTACGTCGGAGCTAGAGTAATCTTGGTTACTAAAGGTAGTCTTTGCGGTTTGTTGGAGTTGCTAGATTGGTTTAGATCTACGCCATGTGAATCAATTCTACTTCTTCAACGGCTTTGAGCATTGGTCTTGGTCCGATTTAAGCAATATTTATCTTACAGCATCGTTCTATGTCCGATCCTGCTTTGTGGTTTAATCTGGTTGTTCTTTGAGTATTGCATTGGTGTAGATTCCCTACGTCGGAGCTGGATCTTTGCAATACGCCTAGATTAATCTTTGATTGTCATGCTTGGTCTAGATTCCCTACGTCGGAGCTAGATTCATCTTGATTAGTTAAAGGAAGCTTTGGTTATACCTTATTGCTATTTGAATGTTAAGTGTGGTGTAGATTCCCTACGTCGGAGCTGGATCTTGCTTAATTGTTTGGTAGCATATCTTAGAATCAGAACGAATCTGTTAATATTTTACTTGCTTATTTGCTTAATCTGATCAACATCTGTGCGAGCATCTTGTTTAATTGACAGGTTGATGAATCGAGTCTGATTATCTAGCTATCTGATCTGATCATAGTAGGAGAAATCTAGATTCCCTACGTCGGAGCTAGATTTCTCTGAAAAGGCTATAGTCCGATTGGTTGGTTAGATGGTCCGATAAGACGAGTCAAACTGGCAACTAGACAAGGTGGACAATGTATCGGCTTACACTTTGATTATTTAATATCTTGTTTCAAGACATAGCTGATCCATTATTTTACATATTGGCCTTGTTTTATGCTTTATTTCATTATTCAAAGGCTGGTCTGTCATATCAATCAAGGTCCGATCCTGATTGGTCCGATTCTGAGGTCCGATTTGGTGTCTGATTGAGGTCCGATCACTCGGTCCGATTGACGTCATCAATGAGGTCCGATTTTGAGGTCCGATCGGTATCGGCCGATACGTGTCTGATTGGGTCTTGGCTAAAATTCGACGCTACTCCATCGTCTGAAATAGAGCCGGCACAATCAAAGAGCAATTTAACTGTTTTATTCCCTTGTCAATTTCAGGTCAAATTGACTGGCACGCTGCGAACCTGAACTGGAGTGTGGACTGGCACTGGAGCGAAGCAGATCTCCCTGGTCTTCGTGTGCTGCACGCGGGGAATACGTCCGCCGATTTTCCGCGTCAACAACTATACTTGGTTTATCAAAGAATAAAAGTGTGAGCGTGTTGAGTAAAGAAAATGGGTTTTGGGTTTTGGAAATAAAGAAAAGTGTTGGATAAGATGGATGGGTGTTTCTTTGTGAAATACCGAAAGGAGGCTTGTACCTTTGTGGTTAAGCAAGTTGGGAGATATCCATTTTGTCCGGTTTTAAACCGAGGTGATGTGTCATCTTGTCTAACCCATTTATCCCGTACAACCACTCGACTCTTGTATGGTGCAAGGGCTTAGTCTAAATCCCACTAGCTAGACTGTTAGTTGTCTGGTGGCAGGTGTGCAGCGGGAAACCAAGTGCCGACTTAGTGTCATGGGTGCCGACTTTGTGTCATGAACCCCCTTGGTTATTTTTTTCTCGTGATGGCTAGGCAGTTTTGGCTATGGTGGGTAATGGCTTCGATAGGATCCGCGCTGGCACTAAGGTGACCGTGTTGCGGTACCCTACTTGTGGTGAAAGTGTACACCTCTGCAGAGTTTTCAAACTATTCGAATAGCCGTGCCCACGGTCATGGGCGAGTTATGGGTTGGTCACAATACCGAAGGTTTTGGGATGGGTTGGAGTGTGTTGGTTTTGGAAAAGTGTCCGGCTTTGTGCTGGGAAGCTACGGCGGATGGGAAATCCGGTAGCATTAAAATTTGGATCCTTTGTGGATCAACCCCCACTTGTTGTTTTAAAACTGGCTTTGCTAAAACATTCCTTGATAAACCAATGCATGTGAAAAATTTGGCTTTATTGCAAATGAACCTTAGCCTTATTCCTTGATATATCCTGTGCATACTTCTGTGTTAACCCCTCCATGGGTGTGGTTGGACTTGCTGAGTACTTTTGTACTCACCCTTCCTTTTGTTGCTTTAGAAGAAGACCCGGACTTTGTTGTTGAGGACGCTGAATAGGTGGTCGCTTCCGCACCCAACTTTGCCTGTGGAGTTTGGACCCGCCCAAGATGTCTTCGTTGTCGCGTAGCTCTGATCCCTTTGTTGAGCCCGAGTGGTTCCTAGTTTGGCTCGTCGCCATGGTTTACCTTTTGGTAATCTTGGCTTGTATCAAGTGCCCGCTCCCTCGGGGGCTGTAAGTTCTGAACTATCTGTTGAATAAATGTGTATCAGCCTCCTGGGACTGATAATTTGTATCACATTTAGTCTCTGCTTAGGCAGGGGCGCTTCAGGTGGTATCAGAGCCGTAGTTGGCTGTAGGACGTGACCACTAGGACCGGAAAGCCCTTTTTGACCAAAGCTTAGGTTTTATAAAAACTTCTTGCTCTCTATGCTCTTTTGCAAAAAGTAATTTACCCCTGTTCTGTTACAGATGGCCGAAGAAGGTTGGGTCAACAGCAACTGCTTGGAGGAGCCCAGTTTTCCCAGGTTGCTTTTTGCCTGCATGGACAGGGTTGGCATTTATGAGCGTCCGGAGTACACCAGCAGGGAGTACGAGGACCATGGGACACCCCGGTGTGAGATGATCATCTACATCGGGAGAAGCAGCCGTCACCCCGAGATTAATCCATTTAATGTGACTGCCACTGGCTTCCGGCATAAGGATACCTACCAAGTTGCAGCTCGGAAGGCATTGCGTCACCTGTGTCAGATCTATGAGAGGCACCTTGGTCCCACCCCACTGAGGTACTTCCCACCAGTCAACAGGAACCGCCCAGTTTGGTTGGCTCGGATGAGGGCACTCCAAGGACATGGATTGCGTGAGGATGACCCCACTGTGCTCCACACAACTGCTTACCTCCACACCCTTGATGAGCTCTACGACAAGCAGGCAAGGCATTTGAGGCAGCAGATTCGTAGAGCCGAGGATGCAGAGATGATGGTGAGGAGCCTTCAAGTGAAAGTGGCAGCCTTGGAAGCACGAGCCGCAGCCGCCGAGAGCAATGAAGCTCAGGCCATTGAAGCACTCAAGGAGGCCGAGGACCGGCACACCAAGGAGCTGAAGGATGCTCATCTTGTGGGACGGGCTAAGAGAAGGATGCGGGAGTTGGAGAATGAAGAGGCCCCGACCCTTGATGGGACTTCCGTGGCCAAAGGGCCCAGTAAGAGAAAAAGCCCCGATGCCCCGCCAGCACCTCCACCCACGGAAGCTACCGAAGGAACCTCCGAGGTCGTTGAGCCACCTCCGAAGGAGGATGAGCTGCTCGCACTCCTCATGGCTTCGATAGAGGATCACTCTGCGCAGGGTGCGGACTCGCCTCACGAGTGAGATGGAGCCCAGAAGATCTGCTAGTGATTGCCAGGGGATGAAGCCGTTGGTCCGAAGTTCAGAGCTGTACCCTTAGTCTTGCAGTTGTCCCAGTTTAGAGTTGTACCCCTTTCCAGTATCATGTTGTACCCGGTCGTGTAGTGCGTGTTTTGGCCTTACCCAGTGTTGTACCCCCCTCCTTGGAAGAAATAAAATCGTTTGTGCTTGTTGTGTGTTAGTCTGTGTGCTCTATCTTTATAAAAAATACGTTTTAATCAACTTAAATATCACTTTAAACCCAAGTCTCATGAAAACCCCGCTCAATCTGCAGATGCTTCCCAAGCGCGCCAGGACCGCCCCAAGTCAGGCCCATGCCACCCCCAGTGCAGAAAGGCAGCAAAGGCAAAATCCACCCGCCACAGCACCCCCAGTTGTGCATGAAGTGAATCAGCTGGAAGGAGGTGGAGAAAGTCATGTGGGAGAACAGCATCCACCCCCACCACCGCAGATTGACTTGGTCCAAGTGATGAACAATCAGACCCTTCTACTGGAAGCTTTTGCCAATGCCATCACTCAGTAGAGGCCCCGCAGACATAGCTTGAATGAGAAGCTGACAGACTTCCTCCGCACCAAGCCACCCACCTTTGGAGGATCCACTAACCCCTTGGATGCAGATGATTGGCTGCGGGTTATCCAGAGGAAACTTGAGCCATTTGGTTGTGAGGACCGTGACAAGGTTCTCTTGGCCGCTCACCAGCTCACCGGAACTGCTTTAGCCTGGTGGGAGAACTACTGTGTAGCTGCCCAAGATGCCACCACTATCACCTGGGATGAGTTTGTGACAGAGTTCCGCCGCTATCATATTCCAGTGGCCACCATGAAGCGCAAGGTCAGATGAGTTCCGTGAACTGCGCCAAGGCAGCAAGTCTGTTGAGGAGTACACCTATCAGTTCATGGAGTTGGCCCGTTATGCACCGGAAGAGGTCAACAAGGATGAGAAGAAGCAGGACATGTTCAAGAAGGGCTTGAACGCAGAACTCAGAACACTGCTCACCCCTCAGATCTACCCAGACTTCAACACCTTGATGAACATGGCCATTCTCACAGAAAGGGCCAAGTCAGATGAAAGAAGGGATAACAAGCGCCGGTTCCTAGAGAACAAGGCCCATCAGCAGGACCGTTTCCAGAAGCCAAGGAAGCTTTGGTCCTTCAGCATCCAGGTCCCAAGCCCCTATGCAGTACCGGACCCAGTCTCAGGCTCCGAGTACTCATCCGTCCAGTGCTCCATTCAGAAGCCAAGTCAACAAGACCCCGCAGAACAGCGCCAGTCAGGTCACCGGCAACGCCAGGGCATGTTACAACTGCCGTGAGACAGGGCACTTCATAGCCAACTGTCCTATGGCACAGCAAACCAGCAGCTCCAGCCTTCTCCAACTCTGTGAATGGACCAAGGCCAGCACTGTCAGGAGCCAATCGTGTTCCCGTCCGCAGCAGCAACCCCAACAACAACAACAACAACAACAACAACAACAACAACAACAACAACAACAACAACAACAACAACAACAACAACAACAACAGCAGCAGCAGCAAAGGGGCTCATGGCTCAGTGGCAAAGGCCACTGGCTGGAGTGCTCCCACCCAGGGTTCAAATCCTGGATGCTGCACCTACACACCTCAGGGGTTCCCTTAGGGTATTTCACTCAAAAAACAACAACAACAACAGCCAGAAGACCAGGCCGCCCCAGCAATCATTCGGACGAGCTCACATCAACCTGTTGACACCGGATTTTCACACCAGGTATGCTGAGTCATATGGTGACGTGTTAGGGCTGGTGGACCTATTGACTGGTCAAAGCTGAAGATGACAGAGAAGGAAGCCGATATGTAGAAGAGGTCCGATAAGGCAAAGAGTCTAATCTAATGACAAACGAAGAAGGGCGCGTCGGCTGAAAGAGGAAGCGTATCAGATATGGGGACTATTTCCTTTTTGAAGGCGTATTGAGAAGTCCCATTCTATCTTAGACTTAGTTTACTTTATCCGTAAGTTAGTCTAGTCCGATCAGGACTCTCCATGACCAGGGTATAAATATGAACCCTCGTCCATTGTAAAAACTATTCTCACAATCAATACAACCCGGCTTCACGCCAAAAACCCTAGTAGTAGTTACTGACGAAGCTCATTGGTGGACGGGCTGCATCAGTTCTGATCTCCGGCTTACCAGTAAGTTAGTCAATTTATCGAACTAGTATAGCCTTTGAATTGAGGCGCATCGCCCTTTCTCGTTTATACTGTTCAACCGATTTATCTCTGGATAAGCAAGATTGATATAGATTCCCTACGTCGGAGCTAGATCAATATTGATTATCCAACAGATTATCGTTTATCGGACTGTACTTTTAGCCTAGATTCCCTACGTCGGAGCTAGGTATCAAGATTAGGCTAGATTTCCTACGTCGGAGCTAGAATAATCTTGGTTACTAAAGGCAGTTTTTGCGGTTTGTTTGGAGTTGCTAGATTGGTTTAGATCTACGCCATGTGAATCAATTCTACTTCTTCAACGGCTTTGAGCATTGGTCTTTGGTCCGATTTAAGCAATATTTATCTTACAGCATCGTTCTAGGTCCGATCCTGCTTTGTGGTTTAATCTAGTTGTTCTTTGAGTATTGCACTGGTGTAGATTCCCTACGTCGGAGCTGGATCTTTGTAATACGCTCAGATTAATCTTTGATTGTCATGTTTGGTTTAGATTCCCTACGTCGGAGCTAGATTCATCTTGATTAGTCAAAGGAAGCTTTGGTTATGCCTTATTGTTATTTGAATGTTAAGTGTGGTTTAGATTCCCTACGTCGGAGCTAGGTCATGCTTGATTATTTGATAGCATATCTTAGAATCAGAACGATCATGTTAATGTTTTATCTGCTTATTTGCTTAATCTGGTCAACACCTGTGCGAGCATCTTGTTTAATTGACAGGTTGATGAGTTGAGTTTGACTGTCTAGCTATCTGATTTGATCATAGCTGGAGAAATCTAGATTTCCTACGTCGGAGCTAGATTTCTCTGAAAAAGTTATGGTCCGATTGGCTAGTTAGATGATCCGACAAGATGAGTCAAACTGGCAATTAGGCAAGATGGACAATGTATCGGCTTACACTTTGATTATTTGATATCTTGTTTCAAGACACAGCTGATCCATTACTTTACATATTGGCCTTGTTTTATACTTTACTTTATTATTCAAAGGCTGATCTGTTATATCAATCAAGGTCCGATCCTGATTGGTCCGATTCTGAGGTCCGATTTGGTGTCTGATTGAGGTCCGATTACTCGGTCCGATTGACGTCATCAATGAAGTCCGATTTTGAGGTCCGATTGGTATCGGCCGACACGTGTCTGATTGGGTCTTGGCTAAAATTCGACGTTACTCCATCGTCTGAAATAGAGCCGGCACAATCAAAGAGCAATTTAACTGTTTTATCCCCTTGTCAATTTCAGGTCAAATTGACTGGCACGCTGCGAACCTGAACTGGAGTGTGGGCTGGCACTGGAGTGAAGCAGATCTCCCTGGTCTTCGTGTGCTGCACGCGGAGGATACAACCGCCGATTTTCCGCGTCAACACATTTTTTGGCACGCCCAGTGGGACACGAGAAACAAATTCCAAGATGTCATCGTCTGATGCTGAACAAGAAACTGCAGCAAGACTTGCTGCTGAAAAAGAAGCTACTGAAAAGGCCAAGAATGACAAAAACAAGACGCCTGAGGCGGCCATTCCAATTACGAAGGCCGATCTGTCTAAAGCTCAATTGGATGCAGTTCAGGCTCAAATTGATGCATTTGAGAAGCTCTGTCTTGGCCAGTTTGGGCGTAATCGTTCAGGCCCTATACTCAAAGGTCCTCTCCCAGATCCAGAGTTGATCAAGAAGACAACTGAAGCTCGGGAGTACCAGGTCAACATGACAGAGATGATTCATCAGGCTGTTCATCATGCATTGATCAATCAGTCAGGCACCTTGGTGAATTCTTTGGATAATCTCATCAAGAAGGTGGTGGATGATGCTATTTGCTTGAAAGGTCCAGTGTTTATATCAGATTCTGCAGGGGCATCAGGATCAGGGAAAGGCAAAGAGACTGAGGCAATGACCGTTGCTCCGCAAATTCCGATTGCCCCACCACCTCCTATTGAACTGGCCAACGGTTTTCTGTTGATGGCCGATGGATCTATTGTCGGCCCACATGAAGAAAAATATGCTAGAACTCTGAACGAACAAGAAAAGCAACCTGCAGCTGCAAGGCTACGTGCAGAGATTCCTTCACATCAGCGTATGGTTGGTGATTACAATAATTATATGATGGATATAGCTGATGGGATGCCAACTGGAAGTCAACAGTCCGATTGGTCACAGAAAATAGCCGAGGTGATCCAGAATCAATTCGGCTTGAAGCCTAAGGATGAAGCAAGGTTGTATCGGCACCCGTACCCGTCTTACTTTGATGCAGTGCCACTTCCTCCGCGTTACAGAGTGCCGGATTTCTCCAAATTCTCCGGGCAGGATGATATGACCACAATTGAGCATGTCAGTCGATTCTTGGCTCAGTGTGGTGAGGCTGCTTCAGAAGAGGGACTCAGGCTTAGATTTTTCCCTCTGTCACTGTCAGGGCCGGCGTTTACCTGGTTTACGTCGTTGCCAGCAGGATCAGTCACAGGATGGTCCGATATGGAGAAGCAGTTTCATAAATACTTCTTTTCCGGTCTCAACGAGATGAAGATTTCCGATTTGATTGCTGTCAGGCAGAGAAACGATGAGACCGTTAAGGAGTATATTCAACGGTTCCGTGACACCAGGAATCGGTGCTATAGTTTGAAGCTATCTGATATGCAATTGGCCGAGCTTGCATTCCAGGGTTTGCTCGCGCCGATCAAAGAAAAGTTTTCTGCTCAGGAGTTTGAGACGTTGGGACAACTGGTTCAGAAGGTGTCAGCTCATGAGGTCCGGTATCAAGAGATGAAGCGTATAAAGTTTTCTAAACAAGTATCTTATCTCTCTGATGCTAAAGAGGAAGCTGATGTCAACATAGCTGAATGGACCAAATCCAAGAAGCCAGTGTCGCTCCCATGGATCAAACAGAACCCTGAGAAGTTTGGATTTGATATAACAAAGGCCGATAAGATTTTTGATTTGCTGCTCAGTGAGAAGCTTATTCAGCTTTCTCCAAATCATTCTATTCCATCGGCCGATGAATTGAAAAAACGCAAATATTGCAAATGGCACAATTCAACTTCTCACGAGACCAATGAATGCAAGGTGTTCAGGAGGGAGATCCAATTGGCTATTGAATCAGGCAAGATCAAGTTTGAAGACAACAAGAAAGCCATGAAGATCGACGGTCATCCTTTTCCGAATAACCTTGCTGATTTCTCCTTTTCCATTAATATGGTTAATGCTGATGAGAAGGGGAAGTTTAAGGTGCTTACATCGGACCACGCCAAGAGTTCTGGTGCCGTTGATCCTGCAGTTCAAGTTACCGTTGAAGAGCTGCGGAGGAATCATCAGGCGTTTGGGCGAGAATCTAATGCTCCTGGTGGATATCGGCCGCGTGTAACTTCCCAGATGTTGATTAATAAGTACAAAAGACAGCAGGCAGCAGCCCGAGCATGGGAAGAGCGCGAGGAACGACGACGTCGGAGGCGCGAGTATCAAGCAAGGCGGCTTGATGAAGAGTTTGATGATCAACGCCGACGTGATGACAGGTTCGATGGCCGACGCCGATATGATGACAGGACCGATGGCAGGCGTTGGTTTGATGATAGAATCAATGATCGTCGTCACTACGGTTATAGGTCCGATTGGCATATAGACAGGCGTCAAGGTTATGACCGATATGATCAGGATGATGATCACTGGGGGTGTCCTTTCTTCGTATTCTGCTGGAACGAGAAGCTTAGACTGCCATCAAAAGCAGATTGTCCTGAATGCAGTTTCCAGTATGAAGAATACAGAGCTTCCAAAAGAGGTCGACGATCAGTTCATGAACGGATCGGCGTCAGGATTGATGATCGTTGTCGAGGTTGTACTCGTCAGATATTTGTCCGGTAGACACCCCGCTTTGTGCGAAGATTGATCACGGTGATGAACAGAAAGACACGGGATTTTTATACTGGTTCGGGCCCTCGAGATCGAGTAATAACCCTACGTCCAGTTGCTGCTTGTATTATTTCGTCGAGTACAGATTACAATGCGTAACGAGTACCCTCGGGTGGATTGTGGAATACAAACTTGGATGTTCGATACCCTCTACGCACAGGACCCCGCTATTTATACCCAGGGAGACGTGCCTTACAAGATAAAACAGACCTAAACCTAGTAGGACTCGAACTGTCTTCGGGCTTCCCTCCTGCGATCTGATCGTCGTATCTTGTTCGGAGTCTTGGTCGTCTTGGAGTCGGTAGTCGGCAATCCTTGTGGTCGGGCACCCTGGTATTATGGCCTCAACAGTAGCCCCCGAGCTTATCTTGTTCAGAAAAGGTTGATCGTTCAATAGTCTTCGGGTCTTTTTGCTCTTCGGGCGATTTCTGGATATGAGAATATCTCGTCAATCACGAGAGCCAGAAAAGTTCCCGAACTCTTGAATGTGGAAACCTGCATCTGAATGATAAGGTCAAAGAAAAATATCAACCATAATAAAAGAACGGTTCCGTCTTGGAAAACGAAACGCCCCAGGAGTGATGTAACCGCTGCCCAGTGCATTTAAAACCCACTCCGCACGTCTCCCGGAACTTTAGCAGTGCACGCGGTACGGCTCTGCTCCGGCTCCTCGAATCCCGCACGAAGCGTTGCATCTCTGGGTCTTTAAATATCAGATCTCCTGGATTGATCCGTACTTGAACTTTCCATTCTAAACCTTCTCCCTCCCCTCGCCATGGGAAAGAAAAAGCTTAGTAGTAGATTCAAGCTTCCTCGTCTCCTCTTCGGAGACTCCCCTCGCAGCTCCGGCGAACAACCACCTGACAAGCCGGAGGACCCGCCGGCGACGACACCAGGCTCCGCTCCTGGCTCTCCCCTGGCATGGGGATGAAGGAGTCGAAGTTGAGCCACCAAAAGAGGAGGCTCCGGTGGCTGCGCCACCATCTCCCGAGGCTGCTCCGTCGAGCATTGCCGCCGGGAAACGCCCTGCGCCTTCCTCCCCAGCTCCGGCGTCCCCTATCTCCCTCTCCTCCGACGACGAGCCAAAGCAAGGAGGGAGCGGGATCCGGCTGAAGCCAGAAGCGGCGGACGCAGGTGCATCTTCGTCTTCTGCTCCGGTGGACACCAGCGGCGACGAGGAATTCGCCCGGCGCCTCTTCGTCTCCTTGAACCGCGACCTGATCGGGATTCCTGGAGACGGAGCGCTCGTGGATCTCGTCAGCGACTCCGAAGAGGAGAACGCGATAGATGATGATCCACCGGAGACTACGCCATCGCCCTGATCAGCAGTTGATATTCATCAACCCAAGATCAGGGTGCTTTAGTTATTTTGATTTCAGAATAGTTATCGATCCACTGTGAAATGTTCCCTCTTTTGAATTTAATGAAGAAATTTCACTTGATGGATGTAATTTTGAATTTCTCATGCTCTGAAATTTTGCCCAAGTCAATCTGTTTAGGAAATTATTCATCCAGAACAAATCATCTCGAATAAACTCTTTCTCCCGAGCAGACTGATGATCTTTAATGTGTTCGGGAAATTTGATCCAGATCAAACATGATCGGGAGATCTCCTCGCTTCACACTAAATGTTCGGTCATTTAAAACTGATAGCTTCCCTTGTAGGCCACCAATTCTAAATGCATTGAATCTTGTCCTGCACAGTTTTCGAAACGACGCATGCCGCAGAAAAAGGAAAGAATCTTTTTGACCCAACAGTCACTGCGGATCGCGCGGCTCAAGGGCAGGTTTTTCGGGGCTCGCGCTCCCTCGCAGAACCATAAAGCCCCCAAGCGCGGCCGCTTGAGATCTATTTGGGACTTCGACTTCCTTGTTCACATCCACAAAACACTCGCCATTCTCAACCACTGTTCATCTGCTCCTCCAACCTTGCCTAGTCTCCAGCCGCCATGGCATCCACGCACCAGTCATCTTCCGGCACCGAGTCCACTGAGAACCAGAGCAACGCCGCGACCGGACGCGAACTTCGCAGTGGAAACACGATCCCTACTGCGAATGAATACTGGAAGAAATCAACCACGACGGAGAAAAACCTGCAGAAGCTAGAAGATCTTGGATTACTCCCAAGCACCGAACTCTTCCCTCGGCAGCATGCCAAAGGTCAGATGTTTCCGACCCCGGACACTCTCGAGATGGTGGTGTTCTTGGAATTCTTTCATTGCGGATTCGGGGTTTTCCCGTCTGAGTTCCTCCACAGCGTCTGTGAATATTACCAAATAGAGCTTGTGCATCTTAAGCCTGGCGCAGTGACAATGCTTAGCGTCTTTGCCTTCTTATGCGAAGCCTGGTTAGGAATTAAGCCCTCACTGCTGCTGTGGAGGTATTTTTACATCCCTTCATACTATAAGAATCAGATGATGATCGGGTCCATCAGTTTCTCCTTGAGAAATCGGGAGATTTACATTCCCTTTCCAGTCAAAGATAGCTGGAAAGGATATGAACGTCACTGGTTTTACATCACCCTTCCCCAAGCCTCGCGGGCAAAAGGGAAGTACTTGATGCCGAATCTCAAGGATGAGGTCAAGGCCGTGCCAAGACTCACTTCTGACATGAAAAAGCACATTGACCGGATTGTGGAGCTCCGCAACGCAGGTTTGACGGCAGTTCATGTGGCGGAAATCTTCATTAGATGGAGATTCATTCCGCTCATGACTCATGACCGATATGCCTGGACATTCACGGGCGTCAATGATCCGAACAAGATGAAACCTGACGGTGAGCATTTATTTTTCTGTTCAGCTGTTTTTCTGAGTTAGTTCGGTCATTTGAGTTCATGACTCTTAACCAACAGTTGTCCCAGAGTCAGAAGTGCTTGAACGCTTGAACAAGATGTTCGGGGCTGGCCTCCCGGTTTGGGAAGACGTCCCATCACCTTATAGCGCCGAGAACCCTCCTCCAGTGGTAAACTGTTTCTCAGAAAAAGCTTCTTTCCTGTATAATTATGATATAACATTTCTCTTTTCTCCCGACCAGGCTCCAGCTATTGTTGATGCCCCTCCCCAGAGCGGTGCCATCAATGTTGAAGAGGAGGGCGAGCAGCCTGTTGATCAGGGTACCAGGGCCCCGATCAACAATCCACCCGAACTATCTCCTGGTTTGGAAAAAGAGATCCCGAGCAGCCCCCAGGCGAATATCCCCCGAACTCGGAAACGCTCTCGCAGTGTGGAGGGGATAGTTCCAGATTCGGAAGTCTCTGGATCGCCGGGGTCAGCCAGTCGGCAGCCCAGTCACAATCAGCCTCGTCCTGTCGCCCAGGTACCAAGCATGATCGTATTCGGGCGTTTATTCGCAGCCTTTGATCGCATATCCAAAGCTAAACATGATCGGGAGATTTCTCGACAGGAAACTCGTCCGACCAGGCCATTATCAAAGCTGACTGCTGGTGCCAAAAGGTTTAAATTCAACATTCCGACGGCCAAGTAAGAACTTTGACAATCTTTGAATATGTTTGAATCATTTTTCTCAAATGTTATTTTCACTGTACGTTGATTGTTCGGGAATTCAGGCGACCCGATCCCACAGCCTCTCCTCCTGTCAAGCCATCTGTTAAGGAGAAAACTCCCGAGCTGGATTCGACAGCACAACCCGATGACTCAGAGAAGACTGCGGAGACTGCAGGACCCGTCCCGACTCCCCTGGGCCCGATCTATAGCGTGCTCTCGGCAGCTGAAGAGCAATGGCGTTTGCTAGACGCTCGTGCCTCTGCTGCTGAAGCATCTGTGATCAGACTGGGAGCCCAGGTGACTGTTCTCCAGTCCGAGAAAGAGGGTATGTAATTTAAAGCTTACATTTCGCTTATTGAATCTTTACTTTTGAACTTTCGTTCATATGCTGCCTTTGATCCTGTAGCTGACTCTAAGAGCATTGAGGTGCTCGAGAAGAAAAACTCGGACTTTGAAGGGAAGCTGGCCGATCTGACCGCCCGACTTGAAGCATTAGAGAAGCATAGTTCATCCTTGGAATCCAGGCTGATGGAAGGTGCCTGCGTTGCTGCAACTCACACCATCGGGGCTTTGAAGAGCCATCTCCCTGATCTGGATGTTTCTCTGCTCTCCAAAGGCTTCAAGTGCTCGGCGTCAGATGCTGAGGTATTGTTTGATAGTCTTACCCCACTAGTGGAACCGTTCGTCAAAAAACTTGGTCTCCATCTGAGTGATTCGGAAGAA
>CM014270.1:63913952-63947091 GCA_004135705.1 Alloteropsis semialata
CACACAGGTGAATTCTCTGATGTGTGAACTCTCTGTGATTTTAAGTTCCTCCTGTGAATCCTGTGAAATGTGGGATCAGAGATTTTTGTGAAATATGTTCCTGTGATTCTTGTGAAATGTATTGATGTGATCTCGTGATTCTTGTGAAATGTATTGTTGTGATCTCGTGATTCTTGTGATTGTAATTCGTTGAGAAACAGAAGTTGTGATTCTCTGAGAAGCCGTGGGGAAAAGAAAAAGAAAAGAAAAAAATGAGAAAAAGAAAAAAGGATGGCGGATGGGTACGGGAGTGGCGGTCCCTTTGGTACCGGTTGGTGTTACCAACCGGTACCAAAGGGCTTTTGGTACCGGTTCTGGACCCGGTACCAAAGGCCGACCTCTTTAGTCACGGTGTCGCGGTACCGGTTCCAGAACCGGTACCTATGAGGGTTATGACCCGGTACCGATGAGGTATCTCTGGTAGTGGATGCTACAGGTTGGAGTTCAGATACGTCGAATATATCTGCAAGATTTGGGCGTAACTGGGAACGAATGATTCTCTGAAATTGTAAGTTATGCACGCCTGCGTTCTCTTACTTTATCTTATATATCTAGCCGTCAAATCTTATGGAGCTCTTAAACTAAAACATATGGCGAATGGTCAGCGGAAGTTGTGGGGCTGGGGGAATTAATAAAATCTCTTAATATAAGCAGATTTAGTCTTATCTAACTGGCTTGCTTGTCATTTGGCAGAAAGAAACTGATTTACAACTGCAAAAAGAAATTTATGTGGAAATCTAAATAAGCTGAAAATATTTCAGGATTTTTTATTAAATATTAAAACGATAAATTGGGTGGCCTCCTTTTCTCAACCACTCTATCCCAGCAATGCAAAGAATATGATTATCAGGATAGCAAGGGAAAACGGCAAAAGGGGAACTAATTAGTCAGATTAAATACCAACAACTTCGTTTCATGATATTATTCATGCACACAATCTATGGAAAAAATTAATTTGTTTTCACATGACAATTGGATTCATAATTTTCACTTAGAGTTGATTTCATCCTTGAACATGTCTAGTATTCTTATGCTAGTCAACAAAACCTCAAATTGCATATTTGATTAGGTCATTTGGTATGTCTGAATCGGTCCAAATTAGCCCTTAGAGCATCTCCAAGACTCTCTATATCTTCCCTAACTTACAGGAATAGAGATTTTGGTAAAAAAAACACACTCTCCAACAACCTCTTCAATTAGATATCCAAATATAGATATCCTCTATTATAGATTTTTTGCTAGCCAAAGATGGAGAGCGAGAATGACTCTCTAGACTGCGCACAACATATAGAAAAGTTGCTGGAGAGTATAAAGATATAGGAAACAATTTTTACTTAAATGACTCTCCAAATGATGATTTAGAGAGTAGATTTTAGAAACGCTCTTGGAGACGCTCTACTGCTCATGTGGTTGCGTGGCAGAGGCGCGTGGACATAATATTCCAAAAACATATTTATCATAGTTAGTTTGGACTTTAGCCCTTTTATTTCTCAACATAACTTTTGGTCCATTTGAAGCTTATAAATCCTGTTTCTCGAGGTTTAGATTTTTTTGGATTGGTTTAGAATTGCCTGAAAACTTGGAGCTAGTTTAAGTTTTCAAATATACAATTCATAAATTTATGGATCTAGATGAGCCGACACTTTAGGAGGAACAACATCTTGGTGTTGGTTTGGTGGTGTAGGCACAGGATATGATTCTAGCTATCTACTGAGATTTCAATGTGCGTGTAAAGTGTCGTCCTTGTAATACTTAATAATAAAGAATACAAATTCTCAATGCAAGAGGATATACAACATATGTTGTTGTTAGTTGTTACCAGCCTCGTGTCCAAACTTTTTTTTTTTAAAAAAGGAGGTTGCTAGCCATATCGCAACAGCCATGGAGATCTCGCTAGGGAAGCTAGCACGCAGACATCCCCTGTGATTCGCCAGTGACTCCAGTGTGGATGCAATCTAATCTGACAGAGTGACAGTCGTGCAACTGAGGCATCAAGATCTGGTGGCGAAATTCTTCTTCTATATCTAGAGATCACTTATTGTACTAGAGTGAATCCTGTGTCGTCATCTGATCCCTTTTCCTCCATTTTGTTAAGATCATACGGTTGTTGGGGAGCAGACGACTCTACCGGCTGCCTTCTGAGAAATTCTGATCGACCGCCCATATGCGTATCCACACGAATCTACACGTCGTGGTTTAAACTCCTCGGCCGGCGCTAACAAAATCCCCACGCGAACAAGGACGCATTTTAAGAACGGGCAATCCATGGACCCAGAATCCACTGTCACCTATATTGTGTAACGTCATGACTCATGACCGACTCGTCAGTCGTTGCTTCCTTGCTGTGGCGAAGGGGAGCAGGTTCAGGTCTTCTCTTTCCACTGGCAGTGCTGCCTTGCTTTCACAGAGACGCAGGCGTGCACGGTCCGGTCTCCCGGCGGGCCGTCGGCAGCCGGCGCTGGTCGTCTCTAAGAACTTGATCTTAATTCACCGTCGTCAGTCGGCGCAGGGGGAGCTGGACGCTGGACCGGACATCACTTTCTTTGAATCTTAGTACTGACAGCTGATTAATCCTACGAATTGAATGATTTGCCGCCAAAGGCTCGTGTCACGGGTGCCTACGTGGCGAGCGCTTTTGCGATCGAAGAAGCAAGCAATTAGCTCCGGCGGCCGCGGTTTCATACCTTCAGTCGTCGAGCTCCCCTCCGGGACGGTGCGACGCAATCAATGTCGCTCATCCTGGGATAACAACCAACACGTGTGCGTATAGGTTGATCCGTTGCAAGGTGCATGAACTTGCCGAGAGCCCCCGACGCACGCACGGCCGCGACACCGACGACGACGACGGCAGGGCCGCAGGATACAGGTGGCGGGACGCGCGTGCGAGCACGTATGTCCGGATCGGCCTCTGGCGTGGCGAGTTCACGCGTGATGACGCGCGATCCTTGCTTGCGTTCGCGGAAGATTCGGCGATCCAATCCGCATCCGCCCGGTCGATGTCGATCTCTTGCCGCGCGCGGGACGCTCTCCCTGCTGCTCTGCTGGATTCAGGCTTGCACGAGCGGAGATAATACGGTCCGGGACGGAGAACGACGCGTGCTGCTAGCTAAGCTGGGGGCTGGCCGCGGCTGGGGTCTACCGCACCTGCGACGGCGACGTCCTACTCGATCAAAAGCGACCGAAAGCGACCTGGTTAAGCACAGACCATGACTAAACTAGAGCTGCGAACTTGCACTCGGAACTAGTAGTACTTTACAGTTATAGGGTGACGGTGGATATTCAATTCCATCCTTGCACAGTTCCACTGTTCTGTCGATTGTCGTATAGATAGACACATAACTGTATCCATCAAAAGCCTGCACCGTCCTAAAACCTTCCCCTGGCCCAAATGTAATTCCGTTTAGGAGATTGACACGGTCTTCACTCTTCAGTATAATATAATACTTTAGCTAGCAATATTGATTCAGAATAATTTTTGAAAATAGGTTGTAAAAATCTTCTTGTAGAATCTAGTAACATCAATTCTCACAGTTTGACTAACAGTAATACTGAATGGAGTTATATTTTGTATCAGTGGGAATAATAAAATTCTTCTGAAATTGGTCAATTTGGCCTTAGGCCTAGGAATACTGCTGCATTTTACAAATTTCCTCATTTTCATCTGTCGAACTAATACAAGTCCGTAGTCTGAAAATGCGCGACCAAAACTGGAATGCCCGTGCATATGAAAACTATAGTACAGCCAAAAGTGGCTTAATTTCTGCTGATGGCATAATCTAACTGGCAGAGAAGGGAATAATCCCTGGCCCGGAGAACAGCCGGCAGGCCATAGCTGTACATGTCTTGAGCTAAACAAACACAAAGCCAGGCCAGCCAGCCACAAACAGGCAAACCACGCTGAAAAAGGTCATAAAACAACAGCCTATTTCCTGTGGCATGTACCGTACTCTTCAGAACAGAACAACCCAATACGAGCTTCTCGGTAGACTCATTCCATCCAAAAGAAAAACACTTGCAGCGATTCTGTGGCAACAATTCCTCCTCCATTTTTTTTAATGTTCCTGTCTCTCTCAGCATTGGGGCTGCAAGCCTGCTTCGTTCCTTTATATAAAGCGAAGCAACCTCCTGCTATAACAAGCACGCAGCTCTCGGTTCTGCAACCATATCTTCCGCTAGCTTCTCTTGCCTCTCTGCAGTCTGCAGCCTCCACTGCCATTGGCAATTTGGCATCAAGAGCCACCAGACCCTTCGTCTCTTTCCAAGCTACCTCGGCGGCCATGGAATCATTGGTCTGTGTGGCAGCATGGGCTGTTACCTTGGCCATGGTAATGGCTTCCATCATGTGGGCATACAGGTGGAGCCATCAGAAAGCGAACGGCCAGCTGCCTCCGGGCTCCCTCGGCCTCCCTCTCCTCGGCGAGACCTTGCAGTTCTTTGCACCAAACCCTACCTGTGACATCTCTCCATTCGTGAAGGAGAGACTGGACAGGTAATCAACTAGTCATCACATGCTGTCAACACAAAGCAGATAATAAGCAGATTGATACCGACTTACTGTCTGCATGGGTGAATGAATTGGGTTGTGTAGGTACGGAAACATCTTCAAGACGAGCATCGTCGGGCGGTCGGTGGTGGTGTCCGCGGACCCAGAACTCAACTACTACGTGTTTCAGCAGGAGGGCAAGCTGTTCGAGAGCTGGTACCCAGACACTTTCACCGAGATCTTTGGCCGCGACAACGTTGGCTCCCTGCACGGCTTCATGTACAAGTACCTCAAGACCCTCGTGCTCCGCCTCTACGGCCAGGAGAACCTCAAGGCTGTGCTGCTCGCCGACACCTACCGTGCCTGCCATGCCAGCCTCGCCTCGTGGGCAAACCACCCCAGCATCGAACTCAAGGACACCATCTCCACTGTAAGAAGATGACAGCATATTCAGATCAACTGCCTGTGGTTCATTTTAACACCATCAGCTTATATTGCATACTTATATTGCATACTCATCTTGTGCATGACGAAATTAACTTACTGCAGATGATATTTGATCTCACCGCAAAGAAGCTAATCAGCTATGAGCCATCCAAGTCATCCGAGAATCTGAGGAAGAACTTTGTGGCCTTCATTCGCGGCCTCATCTCGTTCCCCGTGGACATTCCCGGCACAGCCTACCATGAGTGCATGCAGGTAATATGCATAGCGTACAACCTCACATGCATAGCGTAGCGAGAAAGACAGCACACATGCATGCCAAGTCAAACAAACGACCGTTCACCCGGCCACATGCACACAGTCAAATGATTCTAGAGGAACCTGTTCCGCTAAGCTTCTTAACCTAGCACCACACTTAACCGATCCTAAATTTCATGTGTTTAGGGGAGGAAGAATGCCATGAAGGTGCTCAAGAAGATGATGCAGGAGCGGATGGCGGGCACAGGCAGGCAGAGCGAGGACTTCTTCGATGTCCTGATTGAGGAGCTGAGGAAGGAGAAGTCCGTCATGACAGAAGCCATCGCACTCGACCTCATGTTTGTGCTCCTCTTCGCCAGCTTCGAGACGACGGCACTGGCGCTCACGCTGGGCGTCAAGCTCCTGGCAGAGAACCCCAGGGTGCTCCAGGCGCTAAGGGTTAGTAGTATACTGCAGAAAAAACTGCATTGGCAATTGTTTACTACCCTTAAAGTATGTGGTGTGTGCCTGATGAAGCAGGCAACAAGGCCTAGCTTGTGCCGGAAACAATTGACCAGAGATGATTCTGTGTTGTGTGGCCAGGAGGAGCATGAGGCGATTGTCAGCAACAGGAAGGACAGGGATGCCGAACTCACGTGGGCCGATTATAAGTCCATGACCTTCACATCTCAGGTGAGCCTAACCGGGTCTCTAGCTAGCTAGACACCGCATGGATTGCTGTGTGCAACTTGAACCGTTAAGAAAGCTTGCTCGACATATCTTACAGCCACAGTAACTAATGGCATTATATAACAAGTTTGACAGAAAAATGTGATTGTGCAAGTGCATGGTCAGTGTGTTTCGTGCCTGTGGAACCAAATGCACGGTCTACAAGGAAGAAGATATATGTAGTTAGCTTAATAATAAGTAACTAGCAACAACTCTGCGACAAACAGCGCGTCTGTTTGAATCACTAAAAAGAACAAATAGAAGCAAAATGGATTTCAATATATCTGAAAGGCAATTCTTAATTAAACTGACAGTCCGGTTCTTTCAATGTTCATGAAGGTTATACTGGAGATAGTACGATTGGCAAACATTGTGCCCGGGATTTTTCGGAAGGCCTTGCAAGACATTGAGTTCAAGGGTACATATATTTATATAAATAACAAATACAATTATCTCTTTTAACAAGACAACGCTTCATTATTTTGGGATGGCCTAGAAAATATATTTAGACATTAGTACATCCGGTGGATGCAGGCTACACCATTCCGGCAGGTTGGGGAGTGATGGTGTGCCCTCCAGCAGTGCACTTAAACCCCGAAATCTACGAAGATCCATTAGCGTTTAATCCGTGGAGATGGCAGGTTTGTGCTCTTTTCTCTTTGTGCAAAACTGAGATAAAGTCTATCTATATATCTCCTATGTTACTGAAAATTAGGGTTCCGGAAGACTAGATAATTGAATTAAAAAAGCCCTTATAACACTATTATTTAGTTTCACACTTTACAATTACGTTTGACAGTGCCGCCGCCATGCCCATCGAACCATGCAATATGCATATAAATCCTACCTGCTGATGAACACAAAAGGCTGGTGCCTACATTTTATTTAAGGTGTATCACCATTTTAGCAAACTAACCTGTTAACAATAAGTGGGGAACGGTTAAGTAATAAACCCATTGGAGGTTGCAATCAATGATATGCCTGAATTCAGGACCTTTTTCATGTTGTAGCTTACTTGGAGGGATAAGAAGATCCTGGAAAAAGTATAAACACATGCATAGTGTAGCACAATGCCCTATGCTTATATATTGGCAAAAAACTGCACCAATCACCTTGCAGTAGTACCAATATTAGCATATTTTGCAACAAATTGCATGGGATTCTGACCACTTGTGCCCTAGCATGTCTGGGTTTTAGGGTTCTAACCCGACAGTACCCTCAATGCAGCAGGTGAACCATGTGCTATATCACATACTCCCAATGAAAACCGAAAAAAGAAAATCAAGGGGGGACATAGCACAGGAGTAAATAATCCTATCTTGCCCATCTAGCAACTAATAACTCAGTTCTCTGTTTGTAGATTGCTACGTGATACGTCTACGTTGGGATGGTCAAGTCAGCTTATGGGACAGCATATAGTCAAAAGATTACTTAATATGCGCTGTGTTCCATTAAAAAGAGACACGTAGCTATAAAGAAAAGAGGCAATCTTAGAGCGATAACAACTGAGACATTGTTCGCATCAAGCAAATAAAGTGCAGCAACTTGTAATAAAATATTCTCGTAGCTAGAAGCCTCCATGCATGCATGCATTCTTAACTTGTGTAAGACGTACAAATAATGCATGCATAGACATGAAAACAGAGTGTTACTTTAGTTTTTGACGCACCAGTTTCTCTGAAATCTGAACAATTCTTGTGGGTATAACTTGAGCAGGACAAGGGGGAAATCACCGGTGGAACGAAGCATTTCATGGCCTTCGGTGGGGGTCTCCGGTTCTGCGTGGGCACTGATCTCAGCAAGGTCTTGATGGCAACCTTCATCCACTGCCTGGTTACAAAATACAGGTACCAGTACATGAATACCTGACATTGTTTTATTAGATTCTTCTGAAAAAGGTGCAATTTATACTTAAAGATAAATTTGCTCATTGCAGTTGGAGGACTATCAAAGGAGGGAACATAGTCCGTACCCCGGGCCTCAGTTTCCCTGATGGATATCATGTTCAGCTCTTCCCTAAGAGCTGACACCTTCTTCTGTCCTGAACAATGCATGTTCTGTCTCGTCAACATGGTTGCTTTGCAGCCAACATATACAGGAAATAAGTAAAAGATAGCATATACATTTAGGTGATGAAGTAGTATTATACATACTTGAGGTCATTGCAGGGACCTCCTTGATAGTGTAGTATAGTCTTAGAGACCAAAGTATATATTTAGGCCTCTGATCCAAACAAGAGGTGTTTGTACTTTGGGTTCTCTTGTGTGTTTCCCGTGTGGTGAGTGATCTATACGGTCTACCCATATGGTGTGTTATCTAGTGTTCGTCTTCGTTTACAAGCTCTTAGCGCTTGCCTATGTAATCCCCATAATGTTTTGGTTGAATGCATTGTTTGAACAGTTATGATATAGTAAGTCTGTTGGCTTTGTCTGAGATAAATTTGTTGACATTATTATATGGAGACAACGATTCATATCTCGTAATCTAATCAGTATATCACAAAAAAAGAACTATGCTTAAGAAAAAATTAAATCAATCTACAAATATGCAAACCATTAGTTAATCTAATATACTCCAAGGATTCCGATCTCATCAGAGCAGCGAGTTTCCAGTTTGAAGTCTGAATAGACAAATTTTCTAGACCTTCCGGAAATTAAATGAAATGAAATCCCTCGACCTATCAGTTTTCTCTTAGGGCAACCAGAAATTAGTGAGCAAACAAGGTATTTTCCTTACCGGCTGGCCGCTCCACCGTCTCCATTGAACTATGCGCATGCAAGGAGAGCTAATGCATATCCCCCGTCGTCGGCGTCCTTGCCTAAAGCGAGCACAGATCAAGGCTGGTTCCTGCCGGCGCGGGGGCGACAGCCGCCACCGAAGCTCGCTCATGCCTCCCTCGCGGCGTGCGCTCACCATGGACACGATCACAACGACTCGAGGTGGCTGCCGGCGGTTCCGCTGACTCGCCCACAGCGGCGGCGGCGCCGCGGCTCTCTCCACTGGATCGTGTGGCGGCTCGGCCCTCTCCTTAGCTGGACTGTGGTTTTACTACCCCAAGGACATGGGCTAGGCTAAAATGGACATGGAGTGGGCCGTCAAGAGGAGCGGCGGCGCCCAGTAGGAGAGGAGGGAGAGCGGAGCCTCCCGAGCAGAAAAAGAAAAACAATGGCCCAGTCCAGTTACGTCTTAAGGCTGTCCGCACTCGTCGTCCCCTAAATGCATCCTCTAAAAGGAATATCCTGTCCTGGTCATCGAGATTCCGTACTCTAAACCAACTTCTCCCGCACCCGTCATACTCCAAATCACATACTTTATCCCAACTCTACTATATTTTATCCATCTATCCCAACTACTATATCATCTCTTTTCTCACCTTTTTTTCTTTTCTTTATAAATTTTATCAAAATATATCCATCTGAGATCTTGTTTTGAAGAATTTATTGCAACGAATTTAATGGTGCAATCGGAATTTAATTTGGTTTTTTGGTTTGTGAGTTATAACATTTTTTAGTTAGTTGAGGACGTGGGGCCCGCCACTCTCTCTCCTCTCTCTCCGCGCGCAGGCTGCCGATCGCGCTTCCGCGGAGACGCTGCCTGTGCCGTATCCTCGATCGATCTTTTGTTTACCGGACTTTTACAGGACACCGCTGCGGACGAATTTCCGGTACGTCCGTCCTGAAGGACGGCGTCGAGGACACCGCTGCGGTCAGCCTAAGCAGCCCACTATAGGCCCCAACATGAAATCAGCCTATATGCAATATGCATATACCGAAATAAAGTGTTAAATTATATTCCACACAAAAATACTCATTATATGATGATATTGTTATTACTACTTTATATGGTTCAAAAGGGGTAGTACAGATTTATAAAAATGGTATATACGTAAATGTTGCTTTTGAGTTTTTGAGAAAAAAATAATCCATTTTCCCGGAGAAAAATCTCCACTCGCCTTCCTTGCTAGTCCCCAGTCCCCAGCCCAGTTCCAACTTCCAAGTTCCAACCCGTAGCACAGGTGAGGAAGGTTACGCAGAAACACGCGCTCACCTTCCCCGCGATCTCGCTAGGGTTCCCGCGATGGCGACCCCGCGTTCCCCGAGCCCCCGCGGCGACGCGCTCCTGGACTCGGCGCCGCTTCTCGGCGGCGGCGGGCGGCGCCGCGGGGGCGCGCTGCGCCGGCCGTCGCTCCGGGGCGCGGCAAGGCTGCTGCGGCGGGGCGGACGCCGGGCGATGCGGGAGCCTTCTCTGTTGGTACGGGAGGCGGCTGCGGAGCAGCTGGAGGAGCGTCAGGCCGATTGGGCCTACTCCCGCCCCGTGGTTGTGCTCGACCTCCTCTGGAACCTCGCCTTCATCCTCGTCTCGGTCGTCGTGCTCGTGCTCAGCCTCGACGAGAGCCCCTCCATGCCGCTCCGTTTCTGGATCACTGGGTACGCCGCCCAGTGCGTCGTCCACATGGTCTGCGTCGCCATCGAGTACCGTATGCGATACGGCCAGCGCGGCGGGTCCTCAGTGCCCGCCGACGAGGAGAGCGGAAGTGACGCATCGTCTTCCAGCGACGACGACGACAGCGAGCGCGGCTCCCGTGGTCGCAGTGGCGACTGCGTCAGGTAATTGGAGGGCGTGGTGAGAGATTTTCAGTTATTGTCATTTCCTTCCAGTAAAATTGTGTGTTGGCACGCACAAAATTTGTACTGTAGCTATAGCCTAGCAATCCTATTTTCGCTTTAGCTTTCAGTATTATGGACGATCCATATTTGCTTGAAATGCAACTTGTGTTGCTATTTTATTGTGGGTGGTGCAGGCGTAGGCTACATATGAAGGGGCAGCTCGCAGCTGGTGAACATTAAAACGAATTGTGATTTTGTATTTGAGCTTGTTGCAATTTATTACTTCTCTCGGTCCAAAATTTCTGTTCGATTTTGCAGAAGAAAAGCACATTGTTCCACCCACTTGAATTCACTTTCATGTAATTCAATATGAGCTATTTATAATTTTTTATTATGCTGCAAAAAGCTAATCATGTTAGGTAATACTCCCCGCAATTCAAGATAGATGTTGTTTTAGCCTTCACAACTTGTTTCGAAGTACACATCATCCTAGAACTTCTATGCTCTTTCTGATCTTCTCTCCCTTTCTTCCCCTTGCTAAATAGTAAAAGCTAACTTTCTGAGCGAAGGGGCTCACGGCGCAGTGGCAAAGGCCACTGGCCGGAGTGCCGCACTTGCACCTCAGGGGTCTCCCTTGGGGTATTCCTCTGTCAAAAGAAGAAGAAGAAGAAGATAACACTCTAATGAATAAATGATCATCCTTCTTCCAAATAGCACAAATGAAGGGCAATAAGGTTGTTTGATTCACTTCCTCAATATTTGTGCACAACTAAGTATTTTGAATTATAGGAAGTACATACTGAAAGCTCAGTAGCACTTGATACATTAATGCAGAATTTGTTCCAGATTGAGTGTTTCTCGAATATGCAGGAGAGCTGCATATCATTGCATTAAGAGAAGGAGATTTTGGCCAAAATAGCCTTACACCACACACCCGCACACACACACACACACGCAACCTCACTCACCCAAACACACGCCGCCCACCCTCAACACTTGCGCCATGCGCAGACCACAACAAGACCTGACCGGGCTCACACACCTAGTTGTGGAGCTCCAACGCGACCAAAGCGCTAAGCCCTTTAGCACCCGCAAGTACCCAAAGGTCAGCTTCCTCCCGTGCTAGGAGAAGGGCTCTACCAATTCTAGGAGCAACCCTATTAAACACAGCGTCATTCCTTGCCTTCCAAATGGTCCAAGCTCCTAAGACGACCAAGGTGTTGAAGCCTCGTTGGACAGACTTATGCAGTCTGTCACTGGCTTGCTGCCACCAAGTGAAGAAATCCACACTGTCCGCTTGAGGGGAAACGTCTTGTAAACCGAAGCGGGCCAGCAGGTCATACCAAAATTGACGGGCAGACACACACGCAGATAGGAGATGCCTGATCGTCTCCTCCTCTTGCTCACAGAGGGGGCAGTGATCAGGATGGGAGAGGCCTCTGCGAGCGAGTCTATCTGCCGTCCAACAGCGGTTGTGAGCAACAAGCCACAAGAAAAATTTGCATTTCAACAAGTGCCATCTGCAATGTCTGTGGTGCATCTTGAGAGTACTGCAATAGTTTGTTGTACTGCCTTCAATTCGTTGTTTCTGAGACTGCCATCCATTTGGTCACTGAGTACTGCAAGTTTATTTGTTAGAATCACAATCATGTTCAAAATTCAAACACGTGCTACTAATTAGTATCGGTGTTCACATGATTTTGTTGTACTTTTTGAACCCTTAAACAAGGTATCTGAGAGATCATAACTTGATAAACTAGTACACCTGTAGTATGTTTAAGTTTCTATTGGGTAGGTTAGCCACCTATCTAAGGCTAACTAGTAACTACTGTTGTTAGTATATTCTGCATCTTTGGTTATTTGTGGAGTAACTTGGTTGTTAGCTTTTTTGTGTTTTTTGTTGCTTTACTCAGATTTCATTTTTTCCAGTTAGCATATGCCAGTGTCCAAATTTTATTTCTCATATGTAAACCCCATACTTAGTCACTTTTAGTTTTCTGTGGCCTGTTGAATTCGTACAGCATATTCTTTCTTATATCCTAACCACTAAATATTTTGTTAAGTTTTCTAACTAATGAACTGCCGACCATGTCTTCTTTCCTATTATTATGTCTTTTTGATCATGGTATTTACTCTTTGCTGTCTTGCAGTATAGCTAAACATCTGGAGTCTGCTAACACAATGTTCTCGTTCATATGGTGGATAATTGGGTTTTACTGGGTATCTGCTGGTGGAGAAGTTCTCACCCGTGATGCGCCTCAACTTTACTGGTATCCATAATTCTTGAAAATATATTCTTCGCCTTCTGTCATATGGCTTATGATTTATGTCTGTTATAATCACGCTTCTTTATAATTTCATTTGCAGGCTTTGCATCGTCTTTTTGGCGTTTGATGTTTTCTTTGTCGTCTTTTGTGTTGCTTTGGCTTGCATCATTGGCATTGCTGTTTGTTGCTGCCTTCCCTGTATCATAGCAATTTTATATGCCGTGTCGGATCAGGTACGTCTTTCAATTGTATGTTAAAGAATATTAACTGTCAGTATATGGTGAAAGCAATGTATTTCTATGTCATGATGTTGTAAAAATGTTTGCTAGTTTTGTTGTCTGTTTTGTGGTATAGCTTTAAATAGTTTATTCTGTTATGATTTGGCTTCAATATATCATTCTGGTCAGCAGATGACTCTGGCAAATGCTCTTCAAATCATGCTGGTTAAGCCTTGTAATTAGCTTTGTATGAGGAATAGGTTATCTCACTTTTTGCATAATTGCTAAACTTTCATGTCAAAGTTTACCTAACTAATCTCCTGGTTATGCCGTTAACCATCTAGTTACCAATTAGTGGTCCTGTGTTACAAGTTCATTCAATTTTAAGTTGCCAAAAGTCGGTGTATCTTGCCAATCATGAAAATTTTGTTTTCATTAAATTAATTACTGCCATGTTGTTGAAAATAAATCCTGCCATTCCCTAGTTGAAATGCTAATTGATTATGCATTTTGCAATTTGCATGCTATTGTTGAAGTGTAGCACCAGTTCTAGGGATTGAATCCAGTGTCTAGTGGAAACGAAAACATAACCGCTGCGGCCTATCTTGGCTGATCCGTATTGGAGATGTGGACACAGTCTTAGTAGAAATGAAGCTGGCTCAGTTCTTTTTTACCTTCTATATGAATAGGCCATATAAACATTGTGAGTCCATTACCAAGTTTCCACATAAACACTGGCCTGTGGGGTGACTTGACTTATTGGATACCATTTGATGTTTTCTCATGTTCTTTCGACAATTAATGTATCTGATGGTCAAATCTTGGTCTATACAACAAGCTTTGAGAATTTCAATATATGTGTAATTTCAGCAAGTTACATATACTGTTGTGCTAGATTTACTGTGATGACTATTGGATACCAGCACATGTCTTTCTATGTCTATATTTACTTTCTTCTTGTTTTTTTTCCAGTTTTAGACCATATTTTATACTTTATTATCTCTTCTCTTTCTTTATACTCTTTGCTATTCATTTAACTTGTTAGAATGATCTTTAAAATGATTATCTTTTGTGCATCTGATTGAGAATAGGAGGGTGCATCTGAAGATGACATTCACCAAATTCCAAAATACAAATTCTGGAGGATGGAAGAGCCTGAAAAGCAGTCTGTTAGTGAGACTGGATCTTCTGGTGGAATAATGATAGAATGTGGCACCAATCAACCTATTGAAAAGGCACTTGCAGCTGAAGATGCGGTAAATTCTCCGGCCCTTGATTTGTAATTTTCCGCATTGAAAGAACATGAGTGTCTGAATAATTTGTTGAAGTGAAACCAGTTTGATAAAATAGGTTACAAATTATTGATATGGTCAAGTGATGTGTTATATCAACAATTTCTATACATAATATTTATCATTTTAGTATTTGATAAAAAATAATCGAAATGGAGGAGGAATGTTCGGAAATATACTGTAGTCAATTCTCTGTTATTACTGTACTTGTTTATAGCCAAACCATACATACCACCCTTTAGTGTATGAGCAAACATTATTTCAGCTGGGTGTGGCTTTATGGGCTATCTATATCTTCTAATGCTAATGAACTTGTTGCTCTTGGTCAATGCAGGAGTGCTGCATTTGCATCTCAGTGTATGATGACGGTGCAGAACTTCGTGAGCTCCCTTGTGGTCACCATTTTCACTGTACTTGCATTGATAAGTGGCTGCACATCAATGCCACATGCCCCCTGTGCAAGTACAATGTCCGGAAGAACAGCAGCAGCAGTGGCAGCGAAGAAGTATAAACCTCCATATCAGAATTCTGAGCATTCGTACCCATCCTTGCAGGCTTCTCGCTGGTAAATTTTTATCCCAAAATCCCATGAGTGTGCATTACGTGTCTGCTAATATGATTAAGAAATGAGCCATGTAAATTATTGTATTCTGAATATGCCTATAGTGATAATTA
The DNA here is from genome assembly GCA_004135705.1 of Alloteropsis semialata. Classification (NCBI taxonomy): domain Eukaryota; kingdom Viridiplantae; phylum Streptophyta; class Magnoliopsida; order Poales; family Poaceae; genus Alloteropsis; species Alloteropsis semialata. The sequence continues at coordinate 63,928,944 of CM014270.1, forward strand.
TGTGCAACTTTGCTGGTGCCATTCCTTTTATGTGCTTAGATTCTTTATCGCCGATGTGTTCATACTTCAGAATACCTATTTATTCTGCTCGTGTGTCTGGTCTACTAATGTTCTAATAATCACTAGCTAGGTGGATTGACTCCATTCATTCTGAAACAAAATAACCTTGCCAACTTCACTGGAATGATGGTAGTAAAAGGTTCAAAGCAACTATCTGATGGAATTACTTTAGTTGTAGTGAAATATATGCATCCTGTTTATTTTGGTGAGATACTTATATAGTCTGAACCTGCAAGGTAAGTTGTACAAGCTTTGCATTGTCCCTGCTTGACTGGAAATGAACAGTGTATATTCCAAATAATTGAGCTTTGCAAAATATCAAACTTGTGCCCTAAAAAAATCTCGAAATTCAGCTTTCTTCAATCCCAAAACCAAAGTTCCATGTGGGGTGAAGCTTTCGCATTGGCTCAATGGCGGTCCACGTCGACCAATGAGTGGGCCTGGTTCAAGCTATCTCCTCTGTGTTGGGCCCCGCTGCCCCGATCAAACTATCTACCGCGTCTGATTGGATTGATGGCCGCAACACTGTAAGCCATGCCAGTGCCACAGAGCTTCACATGGTAGATGTGAGGTCTTACTCTGCACAAAGGCGCGACAACGACAGTCCCGTGCTGTGTCTGCCTGTGACATTGAGAACTCTACCGGAGATTGACTGTCTGTATTAAGGTTAATGGACGAAAACGTCGTTCATGTTGAGTGAGCTTGTGATTATCCTATCCTATCCTATGTAGCTCGCCCAAGATAAGAGCCATCTACCGCCCCTCTGCCTTGATGGGTGTCCGAGGCATGCGGTGACAGAGCAGAGAGCTATTCTAGGCGCCCAGTTCAGAACGGCCACCACTGAGAACGAGGTATACAGTCTCTTTTTCTTACCAATATTTTTTTTAGAACCAGTACTGCATCAGACTACTAAAACTATTTTAGTGGATTTGCGCAAAAAAAAAACTACTTTAGTGGATACGGTAGTGAGATAAATCTCCTCTATTTGAAAAAGAGATGTGTGTTTTGGTAATCACAAAAATGTTTTGGTAATGAAGATCGAATTGGTAATCTGCTGGCGTACCTTCATCACCAAAAGCTATGTTTTTTTTATTGAGAAAGGGATGAGTAATCTGCTAAAGATGCTCCAAGACCGGTTTTAGTGTAAAGATGCTCCAAGGCCGGTTATCTATACTCGGAAACTAGATAACCGTGTTGATATAGTTTCATGATCATGGAGATGAAACTGTTCTCACAGATGATGAAACTTTCTTCTTCTCTCTTCTCATTACGTTAGCAAAATTGATGATTTGATATAGAATTTAATGTCATAAAAGTCTTTATAAAACCTTCGCTTAGACTGGCGCATAGGAGAGGACGAGAGGAAAGATGAACTGTGTCTTTCGTACGGGGAGCTCGTGACTCGCGTCGAAGCAGTGATCAGTCGAGCTAGTGACGAAACTGACAAACCTTATCCACTGCTCGAGATCGACTCGTGGCCGGATCCAACGGTCGCCCTCGTAACGATATCCATTCTGCGGCATTTGCCGAAATCCAGGCATCCTTCCGTGATATCCGAACTCTTTCAGTTCTGAACGATGCTAGATATTTTGCTGGTGACGGTACAGCTACCATCCACGCGCACAGCACGTGAAGATACTGCATCTTTATATATGCCGGAATCCGCCCAGAAATGGATTGCGCGGCCGTTAGCCGAAAGAACGGAATACGACTGGGGCACTGGGCACGGCATGGGCCGCACGGCGCGCCGCCGTTGATCCTCGCTGGAGTGGCCCGGCCAGATATTTCTCCTCGCCCTTGGAACCTTGGCAGCACCCACCAACCCAGCAGGCCAGCACGCCGTGAAGTCAGCAAAGCGCGGCGCTTTTCATCCGGGATCCAAATGACGTACACGACCAATCACACACACGCTATATTAAGAACAAAAATATCTCGGCAAAACTTTGGGCTACGGCTGGCTACCCAACCCACCGGGCGTCGTACTCTCCTTGGGCCCGCCAATCTTGCCATCCTGACGTGACCAAGTCACTTGGGCACGTCAGTTAAGAGCAGCATTCGGTTGCCGTTGCCGGTAACAGGTCGCAGTTAGTTACACGGCGACGGCGTTATATAAGGCAGAACCAGCTAGCTTAGCTTCCTCGCTAGATATTTCCGGCCAGCCGCGGCACCGTATCAAGAACACACACACAGCGAGTCCGAGGCTCCGATCGCGATCCACGCCTGCCGCCGCCGCTTGTTCGCGCGGATCGGATGGACGATCTGGCGGCGCTGGCGCGCGGCGAGGGGTGGACGGAGGAGCGGCACGCGGCGTTCCTCGACCGCATGGAGCTCTCCTTCGTCCAGCAGGTGCTCACCGGCGGCGACGTTCGCCAGGCGTCCCGCAGGCTCGCCCGCCGGTCGGAGCCGCAGGGTGACGGCGGACGGGACCAGGCACAGGCCCCGGCACCGCTCCCGCTCGACCGGCCCCTGCCCGACAGCGCCGTGGAGTCCAACCGGTCGGGGCCGCCGGCGGCGGCGGCCCGGCGACGCGCGGCCAACGGCGCGCGCCGGCCCGTGGATCCAGCGGCGGCAGGCTGGTGGAAGCAGTGAAAAATGTACGTCACTTGTCTGTTGTCTCCGTGCATAAGTAGCGCGTTGAACGGCAGATGTAGCATGATCGCCGGATCGCGAGCGTCCTGATGAGCCTGTGGTATGAGCATCGACCAATCATGCTGTATTTTTATGGCCTGTCAACTGTCATGCGCGGGCTTTTTGGATGGGGAGAAGCGCAAACTGATTGAGCCGTGAAGATAGCGTTCTCGACGTGGACATGAACACATCCTCTGGCCGGATTTATTGCAAGCACTGACCTAACTATGTAGCTTCTTCACCAGCAAGCTGTTTGTTACAATTTCACTGAAGGATTTTTCTTTTTCATTGAAGACAAATTGGATTAGCGAACATGGTACTTCAGTACGTAATATCTATTTTCATGATCAATTTGGATTCAACTATTGCCATCTCTCCTGTTTGCTTGATTTGTAGGTTTCACACGGAACTCCTGAACAAGATGGTCAAACTCAGAGCAGAAGTCTCTTTCTACGAACGTAATTAAGTAAGGTCCATTCGCATCAGGATATGCAGATGGTGATGAGTTGGTGATGTGTTAATTTAAGTTCATTTATCGTCTCTAGTCATTTGTAGAACTTTTTTAAGAATAATTTGGGCAGTTTGGAGCTATCTGGCATTCAAATTCGAGATGAAGAACTGTATCAGATCGTTTAACAAAATAATCAACGAATTATTTACGTATTACTAATTAGCTTTAAGTAAAGCTCCTTTTATAGTAGCATGTGATGGTTCGCTTGGCTTATCAGCCACCAGCCAGCAGTATTTCAGTCTCACAACAAATCAGCACCAGCCACCAGCCACCAGCCAGCCAGCAGTACTTCAGTCTCACAACAAATCAGCATCAGCCACCAGCCAACCGAACAGGCTGTAATTAATGTGTATAAAATCCTTAGTAAATTACTACTAACCATTGTACAGAAAGGACAGCTGATTAGACATCATATTTCTTAGTAGCAAGTACCACTCGCTGTACATGAGAGCAATAACAAAACAAGTCTGACTAGGTGACGACGGCCACCCTTGTTTTGAAATTTTTTGAGTTCCAACATCCTTTCAGCCTGTTCGCTTGGCTTATCAGCCACTAACCAGCAGTACTTCAGTCTCACAACAAATCAGCACCAGCCACCAGCCAGCCAGCAGTACTTTTGTCGCGCCGTTCTCGCCAAACGTCAGAAGCAATTGAATTGAACTTCCTTGTAATATGTAGGCCTAACACTCTTTGCAGAGAAGAAATAGTGTGCGCTACTCTTTGCCAGATGGCTTGTTCAAAATGCCTCTTCACGGGAGCTATCCTCCTGTCACAAACATGACTACTACTCTGTGGGCAGCAGCGACTGGTCCACGATAAATTCAGAAAGTTACTGGGGGTCACTATTATTTCGCAAATGGGCCTATTACCTAACAGTAGCAGACCGAGCCGCGGAGGTGCCGAGCCAGGAGGCACCCCCATTTTTAGAGTTAAAGGTCCAAGCCCCGTCTTAAGCTCAGCAAAAGACCGTATATTGGTTACAGCAGAGAGTTAACAGCAGCACTCGCTGTGGCTTCAGCCAAAAGTACAGAACATACCAAACTACATCCCAGCAACAGAAGTGATGCTAATACCATGGCTCGCCAAGCACTCCAGTAGCTCCTGGCCGCCCAAAGCTGCCAGGGTCTTCTCAGCCTTGTCAGCTGCTTCAGCCGCACGCAACAGCTCCATTTCTTGATTCACCATTAGACTCATCCTTTCCTGGTCCATCACTGCTCCAGCCTGTATGGGAATCCTCCTTGGTGCAGGCAGCTCGATCATCAGCTTTTTAGTCTTTCTGGACTGCAGGCCAACCTTGCAGCTGCCTGATAGCATCTGCAAGCGTTTTCTTCTCCTTCTCCGGGCACAGAATTATCCAATTCTGCGCCAAGCCCACCACCTTGTGTAACAGATGGTTCATGCTCTGCCAACAAACATTTTGAAAGCACATGTTATTCCTATATTTCCACAATCCCCACATGGCAGCTGCTGATAACATATTCACTACAACAAACTTTTTGTTACTTAACCAACAGGTCCCTATTGATTCAAAATTACCACCAATTGACCTACCCACAACTACAGAAATCACATTCCATAAATTGGTAGCTACAATGCAGTCAAAGAATAAATGCTGGTTGGATTCCTTCTCATTACAAACAAACAAGAAGTGTCTTCCACTTTTCTTCTCTTCTCCGGATTATCTTTAGTTAAATTTTTGTTTTTGGAAACTAGCCAAAGGAGGCACCTCCATTATCACAAAGTCCGTTTGCCTATATAAAAAAAAGCCCGTTTCTTTTTTTAATCGAAGGAAGACGTGCTGTGATCTATTTATCACCTGACTCATTATGCAGAATTTGCCAATGAAAGCCATGTAGTTCACGCGATGCGGATCTTTCCAACAACACCTGCCCCCATTCCGGATTTTTTTAAATTTTTTTTACGATTTTTCAAAAAGAACGGTCGGATGACAGAATTTGCAAATCTGTCATCCAACCGCCGTATCATATGGCTGCCGCCATATGATACGGCTGTAAGAAGCTGCAACCGCCAAATCACACGGCGGTTAGGAAAACCGCCATTTGAATTAGCGATTTGAATTTAAAATTATGAATTTGAACTGTTTGCCGAACCTAACCGCCGAATGGTTCGGCGGTAGGTGTCGGCATCTGGGCCCGGCCATCCTAACTGCCAAATGATTTGGCGGTAGGGGGAGGCCGGCCCTTGCCGCGTCGTGCGATCCGGCAGGAACGCTTGCCGCCGTCGGATCCACGGCGGGGCGGTTAGGGTGCTGCCGCCTATATAAAGCGAAATGAAGTTGAAAAATTCATTCTAAATAAAAAAAAACTAGGGTTAGAGAGGAGGGTTAGGGAAAGGAAGAATCAGCGGCGAAGCCCTGCCGGTTCTGCGCTTCGGTTTCAGGTAAAATCAGATCTCGTAGTTGTAACTTCAATTTGGTAGATGTCTGACTTTGTAGTTATTTTAGTATTTAGTTTACACAGTATGAAATCGTAGTATTATTTTTGAGTTACTGATATTAGACTTAGTTACTGAAATAACTATTAGAGGCAGTTACTGATATTAGATTTAGTGACATTAGTTTGAGTTACCTTATATTTAGTGACATTAGAGATAGTTAAAGTTATTACTTTTATTGATATTAGATCTGTATTAATATATCTTTTTATATTAGATGCACTGATATTAGAGTTTACACCACAATTTTATGTATACTATAATTATGCATTTTAGAGTTTACATTACAGTTTATATCTTTTTATATTACAGTTTCTGTTAGAGTTTTATGCATATTAGAATTTATATAAGAGTTTAAATTAGAGTTTATATTAGAATAATTACTTTATGTTAGAGTTTAAATTAGAGTAATGACTTTATATTACAGTTTATATTAGACTTTATATTAGAGTAATGACTTTATATTAGAGTTTAAATTAGAGTTTACATTAGAGTAATGACTTTATATTATAGTTTAAATTAGAGTAATGACTTTATATTATAGTTTAAATTAGAGTTTATATTAGAGTAATGACTTTATATTACAGTTATATTAGAGTATTACAGTAGAGTTTTATTGATATTAGATTCTATATACGAGTTTATATTATAGTTTATAGTAGAGTATTACGCATAAGTCCTTTCATGAGTACAAAATCGTATTAATTATTCTTATTGTCCTGGTTGGTTTAGGCATGTCTGAACCGTTATGGATTCAATTGTACTATGGATCAGGGGAAGTTAGATATGGTCCTGAAGGGGTAGACCTATCAGAATTTAGTTGTACCACCAGAAAAGTAGCTAGAGCAGAGAGAGAAATTGAGTTTCCATAACAAAGTGGCTTTTATCATTCATTTGGACTTGATGAGGCCCAGCATGAGCTGTCAGTGATGGCACTGATGAACAGAAGTTCAAGTACGTATTGGGAACTTGTTGCGCTTCAAGGAACCCAGAACTGGAGGTCATTTGTGAGACTTTGTACGCAGCATGGTATGCCGCTGGTGTTGCTTGTGCGAGCCTTCCACAAGGCTGGGTCCAGCAGTGAAGTGCACGAAGAAGTTGAAGATGCTGGAGGGGAAAACCTTCAAGATGCTACTGGGGAGGAAGGTGAAGAAGTGGAAGAAGGGGGCAGCCGGACAAGATTATTACGCACCCCTTGAACCATCGGGGGAGCTTGATGAAGCAGAAAATTTTTCTGAGATGGTTTTGGAGGCAGGGAGGGAGGGCACAGAGCATGAGCAGTACTTTGAGGAGGACTGGTCGGATGATGACGACGGCGAGGAGGTGCAGGTGCCAAGGAACTGGGACAACTATGACTTCTCAAAGTTTACGATAAATGAAGGCCAACAAGTCCCCTGGGAGTACAGGTGCAACGAGGTTTGCCTCGGTTCGTGCTACAAGACTGCAGAAGAAATGAAGGATGCAATAAAACAGTGGTCCACTTTGTGTTTGCAAAGGGAGTTCAGGGTTGTTAAGAGCAGCAAACAAGTCTATGACATATGCTGCGTCACAGAAGGGTGTCCTTTTCGGGTTCACGCATTCTGTGAGAAGTGGAATACTTACTGGGAGGTGAGCAGAATCGAGGATCACACATGTGTGCTTGAGGAAATGGACACAGACCACCGGAACCTCACATCCGGTTTTGTGGCTAACTTCATGTATGCACAGATCATTGATAATCCAAGTTACGAGCCCAAGTCTATAATACGTGCCATCGAGGAGAAATTCAAGTACAAAATTAGTTACGGCAAGACATATAGAGCGAGACAGAAGGTATTCGAGATGAAGTGGGGGACTTATGAAGCATCATATGACAACCTTCCTGCTTTGCACCACGCCATATGCCAGCGAAATGAAGGGAGTTTCTATGACCTTAAGACTTTTCCCTCTGTCTTAAGGCCAGGGAAGCAAGTGCTTCAGCGGGCATTCCTGGTATTGAGGCCGTGCATTAAGGCTTTCCGACACTGTAGGCCAGTCATATGCATTGATGGGACCTTCCTGACAAGAAGGTACAAAGGCACAATCCTCACCGCCGTTGCCGGCGACGGTAACAATCAATTAGTGCCCTTGGCCTTGGCTTTTGTGGAGAAAGAGAGCGGAGACAGCTGGTATTGGTGTCTGGAGAGGCTGAAGAGTATGGTTGTGGAGGATGTGCCAAACGTGTGTGTCATACACGATAGGCACAAAGGTATTCTGCAGGCAATTGAAGAAATGAAGAATGACAGCACCGAGCGGCAGACATTACCACGATGGCCTGACGTCGTGAGCAGGTGGTGCATCCATCACATGGGGGCTAATTTCCATAGCCAGTTCAAGAACAAGGCACTGATGAAGCTGTTCAAGCGCTTATGCAGCCAGAATCAAGAGAGAAGTTCAACCAAATCTGGAAGAAACTAGATGACCTTACGAAGAAACAATCAGAAGAGCTCACAAAGAAACCCGTAACAAATGAAGCAGACGAGCCCAAGTCTCTTGAGGATGTGGGGTTGGACACTAGCCAGACTAGAAGGAGAAGGGGTCGTGCAGTTAAGACTTTCAACCAGTGGATTGAGAATGAGTCCAAAGAAAAATGGGCATTGATCTATGATGAAGGAGGTGCTTGGCATGGTATAAAGACTACAAACTATGCCGAGGTTTACAATTGGATGCTTCGTAGAGCTAGGGGCCTCCCCCTAGTGGGAATCATCGAGTTCTTCGTGTACCGCACAATCAAATATTTCCATGACCGGTATCACTACAACACATCTAACCTTTTGTGACGAATACCTCGTGACAATTGATCAAAACGTCATTACTTCATTTCACTTTATGACGTTTTTACGAGACTATGGACTTAGTGACAAAATAGCAGTGTTCGTTGCTAAAACTAAGTAAAAAATCGTCATAAACCAAACCAATGACTTATTGTGACGAACATCAGTTTGTCGTAAGAGGATAACCAACAAACGTCACAAATTCATGATAGTGTTGGTTGGTTCTAATTTTTTCTTGAACATTTTAAGAACTCTTCAATTTTTCTTACAGTAGGTGCTCGAAATTGAACCCGATACCTTGTGAACATTAGGTGAACGCTTGCCGTCACCCTAAAAGGCTAAAACAGAAACACTGCCAGGCGTCTACGACTCAAACTAGTAGGCCATTAGTCCATTTATTATGTTAGCTTGTTATTGAAAAGCTTATATATTTATAGTTACGGTTGTAACAAAAAGCAAACTTTAAAAGTTTAAGAATTTGTTTGGTATTTAATTTGCACAAAAATAAAGGAGCAATGGGATTCATAAACAGGTAATTAAAAAAATTCACTGCCATTGAACTGTGTGCTAGTTTTGTGAACAGTTGGCCACCAAAATATTTTTAAGAAAGGCTCGTATACTGGTCACAATGTTTTTTATTCAAATAGTACTGTAAATATCAAGAAAACAAAAAATATGGTTTTGAAAAGAGATCGAACACTTGACCTCTGATTTAGAAGGATGTAACTCACCACCGCACCATGTACCCATCTATGCTGATTGTTTTAATAAATTCTATTTATACCGAGGCTCTGTTTAGATGGAGGGTAAACTTTTTTTCACCCTCTTGACTACTAATTAGGGTATGGCCGCGGCCTCCCCTCCGCTCCTCCCACACACACGTATGCCGCGTCAGGTCGCCCCCCAAATCCACGGTGGCTCTCTTCTCGCTCTCGGCCCTCTCAGATCCGCTCCCCTCCTCCCCGCCATGGCCGCGGCCTCCCCTCCGCTCCTCCCCGCCATGGCCGTGGCCTCCCCTCTGCTCCTCTACCATGCGCCATCCCCTCCACTCCTCCACCCTACACCAACCCCTGCTCCTCTTCGCGCCACCCGGGGGCTGCAGCATCGAACCCCTTGTGGGATATGGCGTCGGCACTGGGCGCCCCGGTGTAGTTGCGGCTGTGGCACACTCGCGGATCGCCTTCCTCGTCCTCCTCCTCTCTCTCACCGTGCTGTGGCCCAGCGCCGTGCACGTGCACATGAACAGTGCCATCGGCGAGATCAGTGGCCCGCGCGGTACGGCGACTGGGAGCGCGGCGGCCGCTGCTCCGATTTCTGAAATGCTTCGCCGCGAGGTGAGACTGTGACAAGGAACCCTAGCAATTGGATCGTGTGTATTATGCCATTGGATTCGTTATATGATGATGCTAGTCATGCTAGTAAAATGCGTTTTGCTTTGTCCTCTGGGGAATAAGATGATTTGACACTTCACAGTACTCGATTCGGAATGTTCAGAGCATCTCACTGATCTTTGTTTGCAACTTCGTGCTGCTAGAGTGAACAAATCTGATAATTTGGTTGCTCCATCATCGTTATATGTTTGGCAATTACAAAAGTGAAACAAGAATTCAGAGCAGATCACCGTGACTTCCTGAATATCAACTAAATTGTATTTCTATTTTCAGATGTTCTTCTCTATTGATGTCGCATAGAGCTCTTGTATTTTATAGTTGAGCCATTCAGCCATATAGTGATAGTTCTTGGGACGACTGTCTGCTTGCTTTTGTAGCGAATTGGGGCTACTCTTTGTAGTATGTTTCAGATTGGGGTTAATGAAGGTTGTTGGTTGTTCGACAATAGTGGCCATACGCATCTTTGTTTTCGTTGGGATTTGGACCATTCATCGGTTGTTGGGTATTTAGCTGTGCTGTGTCAGCAATGGCAAATCTGGGCAAGGACACTAAACTCTAAATTTCAGAATATGCTCCATATGTTTGATGATCATATGGTTTGTCGCCTGAAAAATGAGATTCCGTGGCTCCTTGCTCAAACCCCGGATTGGGGCCAACAAGTGATTCTACTACATTTCTATTTTTCCTCTTCTCTCATCTGAGTGAATCACTATCTTCTAGCACTTAATATATATAATGCTTTTTTTAATGAAGGGATAGATAATGCTTTTTTAATGAAGGGATAAGTGTGTTGCTCATTTGGCTACAATTACTGTTTATAGAAATAGATAGTGATATCTACTAGTTTTGGGGCTGTGTTACTGATTATAGAAATAGATAGCGATTTGTGTAAACTCATAGCTTGACAACTGTAGAAGTACTTGTTTGCAATGAAATTATGTAATAAAGTTTGAGCCATCTGGAGTACATTTGCATCACTCTTTAGGTTTCAGTCAAGGAAAATCATGTACAACAATCCAGATATGTTGTTAGATGAAATTATTTTTCCTTTTTTCTTCTGTCATCAGGGGAGAGAAGGAGCTCTCTTGTGTGGGGGATGCTGATGTCTGCTCGCTGATTTTGGGTAATTCAGTTCTGCTCTTTCCCTCTTACTAGATTAAACAGATGTCTTATATCAGCACTCTGCACTCTCTTGCAGCTGTTGCTTGATCTTGCTTCATGTTTGTGTGTCCTACCTTGGTACTCTTGTGCAGGAGAACAGGCAGTGTGGGATGGCATTCTAGGAAGCAATTGAATGTAATTAAGTTCTCGTGAGTATGTGTTGTTGATATATGGCTCAATTTTTTTCCTTTCTGCATTTGCATTATGTTTATCCTATCATGGTATGCTTCATGTCATATTCCATATGCCATTCATGTTGGAACTCAAAGTTGATTTATCTTAGTGATTCTATTGCTGAAGTTTATTTTATTTTCACCACAAATATATAATTATGATAATTGACTGTACAGTCATACAAACCTGGAGACATGGCTATGGCAACTACTTTGGAGTACTAAGTGGTACATTTTTCCCTCCTCAAACAATACTTTAACCCAAGGCCATATTATTGTCCCCATCTTCAGGTCCATTGTATCCTGATGCTCTTGATGGCAACCAGGGAGTTGCATTGGCTCCTATACCATATATTCCATCTACTGACTCCAGTCTTCTATTTGCGGGGCTAAAACATCTGAAACTTCCCTAGTCTTTTCAGGTTTGGCTTTACAACAAGGCCTAGCAAAATAGTTTGTACATGAGTTCTAGTATGACCTACAGGCTCTCTTGATTACACTGCAGTACAGACATGGATTTTACTGTCAGATGTGCGTTAGCTTGTCGGATTACAATATGCTCTCCTATTTTTATGTTAACATCAGGGTATGTTTAAAAATCACACATCAGTTTAAAAATCACACATCAGTCGTTGAGTACAATACTAAACGAGATAATATTACAGTGCTAGATCACGTCAGCCAGCCTAACTGAAACTTGCTCTCCTTGCTGGTTGAACTATGATTGTATTAATCAATAACATTATGAATAATGTTGTGTTAGTAATTGATAAACACCTCATTGACTATTTCATAATCTGTTTAATACATCTTATGGCTTTCCAGAACTAATTTTATAATTCATTTTGTTGTAGGGTATTGTGAAGCAGGCAGGCAAGGGAATAAGAACTCTTAAGCATCCTTCTAGATTTATGATGGATGAATGGTTCCTTGTTTAGTGATTTGGACCATTGACTTGGCAACTTTAGTTTTGGTATTGTATTTTGCTTGTGGATGTGCTTCGATATTTATACCCTATTTGTACAACTCGGATTTTGTGAATGATGATTTAACCAATTTGATGTTATTTGGATTTGAATGTCTTCTAATTTGAGTGTGCCATGGGCTGTAATATTTTGTAATGGGTTGAATACGTAAGGGCCTGTAACATGCGTAAAATAAAATGGCTGATATGTGTAAATTATAATGGGCCTGCAATTAGTCTTTGCTCATAATAACTTGCTCACTTAATGAGCTTTGCAAATTCATTGGATATTTTGTGACGAATCAAAACGTCACAATTGATATGCCACGTAAGATCCTAATCATCGTCATGTCATACGAACAGAACATTTTGTGATATTTTCTGTCTATGTGGCACCTGCACAGGTATCCAAGGTAAAGGATTTGTGACATTTTTTAGGCTTAATAGTGACAAAAACTAAGCGTCATAAATTAGTGACGACATAAGGATCGTCACAAATTTAACGACGAAAAAATATATTTTCGTCACATTATATCTTTTATGACACACTATAGGCGACGAACTGGTTTTTGTCATGCGAATGTCACAAAATGCAAAGTATGACGAAATTTACTGTTTTTGTGACATAAATGGAACGTCGCCTATCCTAACATCTCTTGTAGTGTATGGAAAGGCTGCAGCTGCCATGGAAAGCAACCAATTGATGTACGGCTACAAGATGACCGAGTATATTATCGAGAAGCAGAAGAAGGCTCTATTGCACCGTGCGTATCCGCAGGGTTCAGCTGAACGGCGGTTCGAGATTCTTTGCAAGGACAAAGGGAGGACGGTGGCCGGACGGGAAAGGGTCAGACAAGAGTGTGTTCTCCGAAACGATAGTTGCATTTGCTCGTACCAGAAGTCTCAGCTGCTGCACAAGCCTTGCTCCCATGTGATTGCTGCCTGCTATGAAGCTGGGGGACTGCAGCCCCGTATGTACGTCTCTCCCTACTTCTTCAAGCAAACCATTATGGTTACCTGGAGTTTTGAGGTGTATGGCTATGGGATATTTGGCTCCTTCACCAACAACTCGGAGAAAAATGCAACTTATATCCCCGATCCAGATCCAGAAATGAGGCAAGGCCCTGGGCGACGAAAGAAGAAGCGCATTAGAGGATCGATCTGAAGCTGATCCAGACGTGCGTATCTGCTCTAAGTGCAATGAGGTTGGGCACACATACAAGAAGTGCACTGCGACATCTTATTATGATCCAAGCGGTGCAGGAGGGTCATCAAATGTGGTCTCAAATCCTCCATCAAGGGGCGCTGATCGTGGCCGTCGCACCAATGAGGGCCTCATGTATATTATATTATTAGTTATGTGATGTAAGTTCTGAATTATTAGTTCGGTAATATAAGTTGTGTAATGTTAGTTCTGACGCATTAGTTATGTAATGTAAGTTCTGTAATATAAGTTCGGTAATATAAGTTGTGTAATATTAGTTATGTAATGTAAGTTCTGAATTATTATATAATGTAAGTTCTGAATAAGATTTTTTAGTATTATTATTTGTAATAGAAGTTATGTTTTTAATATTATTTTGTTACTATTATTTTTTCTATGTCAATGTTTACCTTATTTTGTTTTTTCCACAAATTCTCTGCAGCTATGGCGGATCTAGCGTACGTGACTCCTGAGTTGCTCGACAGGCGACTCGACCTGCAGCACCGTTCGTACCACTCGGCCGTGCTGGGGGTCGACGTCGGGAGCAGCTTTCGCTCTCGTGTCGGCATGACATACATGCCGCTACACCCCCCTCTTTGTTCCGAGGTAAGCCGTCACTTTAAATTGTCAACATTTATGATATGTTAAAAATTTATATCTAATGCAAGCACTACTTTGCGTTGCAGGTTACGCGCAGCAGGCCTTCTGCCTATCGCGCGTCTGGTGGAGGGCGACATGGACCGGTCGCACGTGAAATCACCGGACCGCATGACGCGGTTTCAGTTCGACTACTCCTTGCTGGCGGCTCTCCTCGACAGGTGGCGGCCAGAGACGCACACCTTCCACCTCACCGTGGGGGAGACAGCGCCCACTTTGCAGGACGTGGCTTTCCTGCTTGGCCTGCCGCTAGCAGGCGACGCCATGGGGGCGATCGACCCTCCGGTCACTTGGCGGCGGGACCTCCTCGACAGGTTCGCGGGCCTTCAGCGGAACGAGCGCGCAGTGGGCTACCAGGAGTTCACCAGCACGCACGACCCCACCAAGAAGTGGTTGCTTCAATTTAGCGTAAGTACCTACACCGTTCTGTTTGAGTTTTATATCTTTTTATATTAGAGTTTATATCTTTTTATATTAGAGTTTATATCTTTTTAAATTACAGTTAAAATTTGAATTAAAGTTTGAGTTTAAATTACAGTTTAAATTGGAGTTTATATTAGAGTTAAAATTAGAGTTATAATTAGAGTTTAAATTAGAGTTTATATTAGAGTTTAAATTAGAGTTTATATTAGAGTTTAAATTAGAGTTAAAATTTCAATTAAAATTTGAGTTTAAATTATAGTTTAAATTAGAGTTTATATTAGAGTTAAAATTAGAGTTATAATTAGAGTTTAAATTAAAGTTTAAATTAGACTTTATATTAGAGTTTTATATCTTTTTATAGTAGAGTTTCTATCTTCTTATATTAGAGTTTAAATTAGAGTTATTGCACTTATTGCAGGCGGACTACATGAGGGCAGACGCTGACAACGAGACCGTCCAGCGTCACTTGGAGGTGTACCTACTCTGGCTCTTTGGGTGGGTGATGTTCTGCAGCTCACAGGGGGACTCGTGTCACAAGGTCCTGATCCCTTACGCGACGGCCGTCGCGACGTGGCCGCTCGAGCAGATTCCCCAGGTCAGCTGGGGCTCAGCGGTGTTGGCCGCCACGTACAGGGGCCTCTGCACGGGCGTGCACAAGATTAAGAAGGGAGACTCTATCTTCGTCGGGTGTCCCATGCTTCTACCGTTGTGGTCGTACGAGCGGTTCCCCGTGGGCAGACCAGTGATGAGCCCCGAGCCGTACGACGCGCAGGCTCCTGGTACGGACCCGCGCGACTACCCCACCATGGGGTCTTTGTGGTACCTCCGGAAGGTATGTGTTCAAACATTTTTTTGTAACATCCTTTTGTTGTTGGGACTTGCTATATTATTTGTGTTACTTCTGCAGCCGAGCTGGGTGGGCCAGCAAACGAGGAAGTCGTACGCAGACTTCATCGGCCAGTTCGACGGCCTCGTTGACGCGGACGTGCGCTGGACCCCCTACTCGCCCGACGCGATCCACGCTCGGGCACCGCAGGGCCTGTCCTCCTTGTGCCAGCGTGACCAGGGCTGCTGGATGACGAGGAAGCCCCTGGTCTTCGACGTCCACGTGGAGGAGTACGCGGTGCACAGGGTGATGAGGCAGTTCCACCTCTACCAGGAGTCACCGCTGCCGGTCGTCCACTCCGTCGAGCCGACCCACCACAGTTACGTGTGTCGTATTTCCGTCCCACAAGTTTTGTATATTTCATAACTTACGTGGTCAATCGTTGAATAGGTGGACGAGGAAGGGACACACTGCTGGCACACAGTGGCAGGCCGCGGTGGCGCCTGACGTGGCGGGTTGGGCAGAGGCGTTGAACGACGTTGTCGGCGAGCACCGACCGCACTCCGAGGAGGCCTTCGCAGCGTACCGGCAGTGGTACTGAAGCGCCCCTGCCTAAGCAGAGACTAAATGTGATACAAATTATCAGTCCCAGGAGGCTGATACACATTTATTCAACAGATGATACAGAACTTACAACCCACGAGGAAGCGGGCACCTAATACAAACTAGGACAGCTAAAAGGTAAACTACGGCGGTAAGCCAAAGGATGAACCAGACCGGTTCAACCAAGGGATCAGAGTTCTGCGACAGCGAAGCCATCCTGGGCGGGACCAAACTCCACAGGCAAAGTTGGGTGCGGAAGCGACCACCTATTCAGCGTCCTCAACAAAGACCGGGTCTTCTTCTGGATTAACAACAACAAGGGTGAGTACAAAAGTACTCAACAAGCCCAATCACACCCACGGAGGGGTTAACACAGAATTATGCACAAGGAATATCAAGGATAAGGCTAGGTTTTATTTTGCCAAAAAGCTAATTTTAACACATGCATGGGTTTATCAAGGTATTCTTTAGCAAAGCAAACTCTAAATAACAACTTTAATTAGTGGGGGTTGATCCACAAAGGATCCATCTTTTAAGCGCTACCGGATTTCCCATCCGCCGTAGCTTTTGGCACAAAGCCGAACTCATTCCAAAACCAACACACTCCAAACCCATCCCAAAACCTTAGCATTGTGACCAAGCCATAACTCGCCCATAACCGTGGGCACGGCTATTCGAATAGATTAGGAAACTCTGCAGAGGTGTACACTTTCACCACAAGTAGGGTACCGCAACACGATCACCTTAGTGTCAGTGCGGATCCTATCGAAGTCATTACCCACCATAGCCAAAACTGCCTAGCCATCACGAGAAAACACCAAGGGGTTTATGTCACTAAGACGGCAACCATGTCACTAAGACGGCACTTGGTTTCCCGCTGCACACCTGCCTCCAGACAACTAACAGCACGGCTAGTGGGATTTAGACTAAGCCCTTGCACCATACAAGAGTCGAGTGGTTGTACGAGATAAATGGGTTAGGCAAGATGACACATCACCTCGGTTTAAAACCGGACAAAATGGATATCTCCCAACTTGCTTAACCACAAAGGTACAAGCCTCCTTTTTGGCATTTCACAAAGTTATGCCCATCCATTTTATCCACACAGTTTTACTCTTTTCAAACCCAAAACCCAAAACTCAAAACCCAACTCACACATTTATTCTTTGATAAAACAAGTGTATAGTCATGATTGAGTAAGGAGTAACAAATCCTAAGCATTCTAAGGTTGGTTATCTTCTAAACAGAGCGTATCATATTTAGCGATAACTGGGTTGTCAAGGAATATCATATCAATCAAGGAGTGGCTAACCAACCGGGTTTTGAAACTAAAACAATGCAATTATCAAAGGCTTAATGGGTTGTGTTTATAAAACATGGGATAAACATGCATCAAAGGATGGGATTGGACTTGCCGTCAGCAAAAGCTTCTGGGAGATCCTGCTCGCGGTACGGGTCCTCGGGGTCGGGCTCGCGGTACTCTCCTGCATAGTCCTGCTCGCGGTACTGCTCCTCCTCGTTCACTCCGTCGTCTAGGGCACGATCAAACAAACACTCAATAAGAAAACACATTCCTTAACCGATGAGTTGGAAACAGGAAAGAACAAAATAAAATAGGAAACGGAATTATATTGGGATGATTTGTGTAAAGCTTAGCCGGAATGGATGGAAGATAGGCATGGTTGAGTTTGGTGGGAATCCGGAGAGATTTGGCGCATGAAATGACGAGTTAAAGGAGTATTAGGGCTTAAACGGGGGTTTTAGGACCTCTTTATAAAGTTTATAAAGGGCCAAGGACCTATATGTGAAGATTTTATGTGGTGGAAGGGCATGGTTGTGATTTTTAGAAAGTGGTTGGGGATTTGGTAAACAACCAGGGGCTCATTTGGAAATATTTGGAAAGGACAGGGGGTTTTCTTGGAAATCGGCTAAAGGGGGAAGGACTCTTTATTGATTGGAGGGAAAGGCGGGGGGGTTTTCTGAAAATGCGCCGGCCTTTTCCTCTTTCCTCTTCGGCCCGACGCAGAGGGGAGGAATGGGGGGCGGCGGCGCTCGGCTCCGGCCGGCGTTCCCGGCCTCCGGGCCACGGAGGCGGGGCGGGGGCGAGCGCACGAGAGGGAGGGAACCAAGGGGGACTCCCTCCCCTCCTTACCTTGGGCAGGGAAGGCCCGAGGCAGCGGGGCGGCGGTGGCGGGCGGAGCAAGCGGCGGCGGCGGCGGTGGGAGCCCTGGTGGGAGCGCGGCGCGGCTCGGGAGCGAGAGAAGGCGGCCGTGGAGCTTGGTGGCAAGGAGGTGGAGGTGG
>CM014270.1:63947521-63996136 GCA_004135705.1 Alloteropsis semialata
TGGGCAGCGCACGGCGGTGCACGGGCGTGCGCGCGGGCAAGGCAGCGCGTGCAGGGTGGCTGGTGAGCGCGCGAGCGGTGCGAGCACGAGGGCGGAGGTGATGCCGGCGGCGTGGAGGAGAAGGCGGTGGTGGTGAGCTCGGGTGGAAGCGGTGGTTCGGGCGGGAGGAGGAAGGAACAGGGAGGAAGAAAAGGGAAGGAGGAGAAAAAAGAAAAGGAGGAAAAAGAAAAGAAAAAGAAGAAAAAGGAAGGAAAGAAAAGAAAGAAAAGGGAAGAAAATTAGGAAAAAGGGAAAAGAAAAGGGAAAAAAAAAGAAAAACGGGCCGGGATTCGCGGTGCTCTGCCGGAGCACGCGCAGCTGTCGGCCGATCGGCGCGACGCGCGGATCGAGAAAAGAAGAAACGGGGTTAGGGTTTTCGGACGATTGGATGATTTTCTGGAGATCGGACTTTGGGATTTGGATCAAGGAAGTTCAGGAGTTTGGATTTGGATTTAGGAACAGAGAACTCATCGATCAAAGGTTTTTAAAACTCGTGATTTAAGTTGTTGATTTTCCGGGTCGTTACAGGTACTGGCCTCGGACCCGCGTTCGGGTCCTCCGCGCTCCGCCCCAGGCCACTTTCCCCCCGGCGGTGGTCACGGCTACGTACCCGGTACGACGCGATCAGAGCTACGCGATTGGGGTAAGTACTACGTCCTTACTGCTATAACACATTCGTATGGTACGCATTTTAATTAACATAATTGAACAGTACGACGTGCTCGCGGAGATCGATGCTACAGCTGCGAGGAGCCGAGCGAGGGCGGATTTCATGACCCCCGCCGACCACGTGGCGACATACGACCGCATTCTGGGCCTTCTCACGACGTTCAGGCAGGCGGTTTCGTGCCGGCACGACGACGCTCTGGCGATTCCATGCCACCTCGCCTCGTCCTCGAGCTCGGCGTCGACTGGATGTTCATACCACGTGCCGTCCAACTCCTCGCGGCCGCCCTTCCCTCCTATGGGAGCAGGTCCGTCGACGGTACCCCCAACGCTCATGACGGGTCTTGATCAGGGGTAACCGATCAGGCCCCTAATCTATGGCACGACGCCAGTCAACCCTTCAAAAACAAAAATCTGAAGACCCAGATCAAGCAGATCTTCCATATCCAAGGAGTCCCCGATTCGCTCGGGGAGTCCCCGATTCGCCCGGGGAGTCTCTTCCTCCGAGGAGTCCCCTATTTGCCCGGGGAGTCTCCGCCCCATCCAACTGGTCCTCTCGGCTCCATCCCGCTTTTGCCCATTCCTGGCCGTACCCACTTGGTACCAGCTATGTCAGAATGGGATGCGCGTCGTCCTTCGCCACGGCGGCCACAGGGGCACCCGTCTCATCCGAACAGGAACACTACAGTCCTGGAGCAGGACACATGCACGCCCAGGAGAGGACACCTTGAGCCCAAGGACGACACCTGGAGCCCGAGGAGGACACCTGGAGTCCAGGAAGGCACAGTACAAGTCAACCACGACCCAAAAGCTACTCGGAGACGTACCCGAGAAGCCCCATACTCCAACCACCCGGGTATGTACGATCCCGGGTCAAACAGAGCACCCACCCCGTCAACACCTACTCCACGTACGGCTCGGGGCGTAAGACGGAATTGAAGACCTCGGCGTTGTAATTCCTCTTGTAACTCTCTCTTTTTACCCCCTGCTTCCTTTCCCCCTTGTGACTATAAAAGGGGACAAAGGGAGACCGATGGGGGGAAGACGACCGACGAACAACGATCAACCGATCAACAGCACACGCACACTCGCTCCACACCACCACACAGGGACTTGGGGTCGTTTCCCTCTCCCGACTAGTTTGTATCCCCTACTACAGACTTGGACTCGAGAACACCGGCTCTCACTGGACGTAGGGTGTTACTCTCCGGAGGCCCGAACCAGTATAATCTCCTGTGTCTCTTGAGCCACCATCCGGTGCCCTGACACACGATCATAGAAATATTACTTGCCGGCGGTAGAGAACCCCGACAGTTGGCGCGCCAGGTAGGGGGCTTTCGCATGTCGTTTCACTTCACCAGGGTCCGGATGGCCCACGGCGGCGCCCCGTTGGCGCCGGGCGCTCACCTGCGTTTCGGCTCCCTCGACTTCGTCTTCAGCAAGTCGGAGGGGCCCCTCATCGGGGCCACCTTCGTGCGCCCCAAGCCCGCCTACGACGACGGCCGCGACGCGATCCACGACAAGGGGTCCGAGCCTCCCCGTATCACCACAGGTGCCACCGCCTACGTCTTCAACCTGCTAGGTGAGGATCTGGCGGTCGCCCTGGGACGGAGCCCGACCCAGGAGCGTTTCCGCAACATCTCCTACATGATCACCAACCTCGCCCTCCAAGCTGGAGGGGAAGAGCAGCTCCCCTGGGACGAGTTCATCGACTGCTACAATGCCATGTACCCGGAGGGACAGCCGGGTCTGCCACGCGATCCGGTGATCGCCCCGACACCGACGGAGTCCAACCCCTGCACCGCGCCTATCGGCACAGGCACGACGGACAAGCAGAATCCAGACCCGCAGGCGAGGCAGGCTCCACCGACGGCCCACGACCCCTCCCGGGAATGCTTCATGTACCACACCCCCGACGGGGATGTGCGAACGGCTAGCAGCTCGACAAAGGACGACCCTCGCCGAACACCGCCCCGGAACGGCCCCGTGGGCGATGCCCGGCGGGTCAGGCTGCAGGAGCTCGACGAGGCGCAGCGTCAACTCGGGGCCGAGCGTCGGCAACTCCACCACGAGCTCGGGAGAAACGCCGACGGAGGGGCCGCTCACGCACGTGCACGGGACATGCAACAGCACATCATCAACGACGGCAACGACGCCAACGACGCGCCGATCTTCAAACGAACGTCCCAGAACCTCGTAGCGGCCGCTGTCTTACTCCGCGAGCATCCCGAGCCGGTAACCCCCGAAGACCGGAGGTTACATCAACAACTCCGCGCGCTCCTAGAAACCGCAGCGGTTCAGCAAGCGGAAAGCTCTGCATCGTGCCAGCGGGCGCCTATGGAGCATGTCCGCGAACAGTCAGTACACCATCATGGGGTCTTGGCCGACAGAGACGCCCGTCGGCGAGACGAGCACCCAGAGCACCGCCCGCGCCGAACCTACAGCAGACAGCGCGGAGGCCGCTACGACAGTGGCGAAGACCGGAGCAGGAGTGTGTCCCCTGACCCCAGGGGGCCGCGCGCTTTTGGACCTCGCGTCCTCGGCGCCCGCGTCCCTCCGCGCTTCCGAGCACCTACGACGGTGCCCAAGTACGACGGGGATACCAATCCCAGCGTCTGGCTGGAGGACTACCGGCTAGCGTGCCACGCGGGCGGAGCACAGGACGACTACTTCATCATCAAGAGCCTCCCCCTCTACCTCGCCGACTCGGCGCGAACATGGTTCGAGCACCTCCCCGATGGCAGGATCGACAGCTGGGCGCAGCTGCGCGATGCGTTCGTCGGCAACTTTCAGGGGACCTACACCCGTCCTGGGAACCCCTGGGATCTCCGCAACTGCCTCCAAAGGAGAGACGAAAGCCTGCGCGACTATATCAAGCGCTTCTCCAAGCGCTTCTCCAAGCGCTGCACCGAGCTACCGAACAGCGCCGACACCGATGTCGTCTCAGTGTTCCGGTTCGGAACCACCTGTGCGACCCTCATTCACGAACTAGGGCGCAAGAAGCCACGAACCATCCGGGACCTCCTCGACATCGCCACTGACTATGCCGATGGGAAGGACGCTGTCGCCACAACCCTCGATCGGTCTCAAGGCAAGGGCAAGCAGTCGGAGGCCGCCGGCGAAGGCACCTCCGCCCAGCCCGACAAGAAGAAGAAGAAGAAGGACAAGAGGCGGCGCGATGCCAACATGGTGGCGGCGGTCGAGCGAAAGCCTACCAAGCCCAAAGGGAACGCGCCAAGGGATCACTTCGAGAAGCTCCTCGAGGCACCATGCGCCAACCACGAGGGCCCCATCAAGCACGCCTTGAAGGACTGCAAACTCATGAAGAGTTTCCTCGCCGGAACTCTAAAGAAGAGACCCCACGAGATGGCCAAAGACAGGGCTGGAGGCCTGAACGACGATGACGACAGATACCCCAAGGAGGATGGTGCAGTCCTGATGATCGTTGGGGGGTCGGCGGCCTACCCTTCAAGGCGCGACGAGGAGCTGATCCGACGAGAAGTATGTAACACGGAGCCCGTGGTGCCCTCCTACTTAAGGTGGTCCGAGGCCCCGATCAATTTTGATCGCGTCGATCACCCCGACCATGTCCCGCAACCGGGAAGGTACCCTCTCGTCGTCGCTCCTCTCTTCGGAACGAAGCGCATCCACAAGGTGCTGATGGACGGAGGGAGCGGCCTCAACATCCTCTACGCTGAAACCCTCGATGAAATGGGGATCCCGCGGGCCCGACTGCGGCCGTCCACGGCGCCATTTCACGGAGTCGTCCCCGGTGCGGACGCAATGCCCCTCGGGCAGATCGACCTCCCCTTCACTTTCGGGACTCCGCGCAACTTCCGGAGGGAGACCCTCACTTTCGAGGTGGTGGGATTCCCAGGAACGTACCACGCCATCCTCGGGAGGCCGGCGTACGCGAAGTTCATGGCCGTCCCGAACTACACGTATCTCAAATTGAAGATCCCCGGGCCCCAGGGCGTTATCACGGTGGGGACTTCATTTGAGCACGCGTACGCATGCAATACCGAGTGCTTCCAGTTCGCGGAGGCACTCATCCGGTCCGAGAAGCTCGCCGCTGAGCCTTCCCCCAGGGACCTGGATATCCCCGAGTCGTCCAAGCGTGCCGCGTGCTCCTTTGAGCCGGCCAAGGACGTCAAGGAGGTTGCCGTGGCCAACGATGGTCGCACCCTCCGTGTTGGAATGGCGCTCGATCCTAAATAGGAAAGCGCGCTCATCAACTTCCTCCGAGCAAACCTCGATGTGTTTGCATGGAAGCCCTCGGACATGCCGGGGATTCCAAGGGAGGTCACCGAGCACAAACTAGACATTAAGCCTGGCTCACGACCGGTCAAACAGAGGCTTCGACGATACGACAAGGACAAATGCAGAGCCATCAGCGAAGAGCTCAAAAAGCTCCTTAGCGCAGGCTTCATTAGGGAAGTGTACCACCCCGAGTGGTTAGGAAACCCTGTCCTTGTAAAAAAGAAGAATGAAAAATGGAGAATGTGCGTTGACTATACCGGCCTTAATAAAGCATGTCCAAAAGACTCCTTCCCTCTTTCTCGCATAGATCAGGTGGTCGACTCCACCGCTGGGTGCGAAACCCTGTGCTTTCTCGATGCGTACTCCGGTTACCATCAGATCGCAATGAGCTTGGCCGACCAGTTCGCTACGTCTTTCATCACAGCTTTCGGCACTTTCTGCTATTCGTCTATGCCGTTCGGGCTGAAAAACGCGGGCGCCACGTTCCAAAGATGCATGCGTCGTGTCTTTGGCGACCTCATCAGCCGACTGGTCGAGGCGTACGTGGACGACATTGTGGTGAAATCTAAGCGCATCGGCGACTTGGTACCAGACCTCGCGGCGGTCTTCGAAAAGCTCCGGCTAAACAAGGTGAAACTCAACCCCGAGAAGTGCGTTTTCGGGGTTCCGAGAGGCATGCTCCTCGGCTTTGTCGTATCGGAACGAGACATCGAGGCCAATTCCGAGAAGATCTCCGCCATCACCGACATGGGGTCTATCCAGAACGTGAAGGGGGTCCAGCGCGTCACAGGATGCTTGGCCGCGCTCAGCCGTTTTATCGCCCGACTCGGGGAACGGAGCCTGCCCTTGTACCGCCTGCTGAAGAAGTCGGACCACTTCACCTGGAACGCCGAGGCTCAGGAGGCCCTCGACTCGCTCAAGGCGTCGCTAAAAAGTCAACCGATCCTGACCGCCCCGGCAGAAGGAGTGCCCATGCTGCTCTACATCGCGGCAACCACCCACGTGGTAAGCACCGCCCTCGTCGTCGAGCGCAACGAACCCGGGAAGGTCCAGAAGATACAGCGACCAGTCTACTTCATCAGTGAAGTCCTGTCCGACACCAAGGTACGGTACCCCCAGATCCAGAAACTGGTCTACGCGGTCCTCATCACCAAGCGGAAACTCCGACGTTACTTTGACGCCCACCCCATCACGGTGGTATCGAAGTATCCACTCGGTGAGGTGATCCAAAGCCCTGAGGCCGAAGGGAGGATAGCCAAGTGGGCGCTTGAGCTGATGGGGAAGAACATCACCTACGCCACGCGGGACGCCATCAAGTCGCAAGCGCTGGTCGACTTCGTCGCCGAGTGGACTGAGGCCCAAACTCCCCCGACCTCTGTTGAGCACGAGACATGGGTCATGTACTTCAATGGGTCACTTATGAAAGAGGGAGCTGGTGTCGGCCTTGTCTTCGTCTCGCCCTTGGGCGTGCATATGAAGTACATGGTCCGACTACACTTCCCGGCCTCCAACAACGCCGCAGAGTACGAGGCTCTCATCAACGGACTCCGTATCGCCCTCGAGCTAGGAATTCGGCGGCTCGAGATCCGGGGTGATTCGGAGTTGGTCGTCGACCAGGTGATGAAAGAGTCAAGCTGCGTCAGCCCCAAGATGGCTGCCTACTGCCAGGCGGTCCGCGAGCTAGAAGACAAGTTCCTTGTCCTCGAGCTCAAACACATCCAGCGGCGATACAATGAGGCGGCCTCCAACCGAAGGCCAGTCCCCCATGGTGTATTTGCCAAGGACCAGTACGCCCCATCCGTCCGACTAGACGACGAGCCGCCAGAACCACCGGGACAAGAACCAACAGAGGTAATGTAAGTTGACAGAGTACCCGAGCCCAACCTTGAAGATCCGGATTGGAGATTCCCGCTTCTCGAGTGGATCGTGCAAGGCAAGCTCCCTCCCGACAAGACTGAGGCTCGGCGGATCGCTCGCTGGGCCAAGATGTTCACACTCATCAAGGGGGAGCTCTACAGGCGAGGCACTTTCGGCGTCCTAATGCGGTGCATCCCGGTCGACCAGGGGAAGGAATTGCTGAGGGACATCCACGCAGGTGCATGCGGACACCACGCCGCACCAAAAACTCTTGTCGGGAAAGCTTTCCGACAAGGATTCTACTGGCCGACCGCAGTCGCCAACACCAAGGACATCGTGCGCAGTTGCGAAGGATGTCAATTCTACACACGACAAACTCACCTCCCGGCGCAAGCACAACAGACCATCCCCATCACCCGGCCCTTTGCCGTGTGGGGATTGGATCTAGTCGGGCCACTGAAGAAGGCGCCCGGGGGCTTCACGCATCACCTCGTCGCCGTCGATAAGTTCTCCAAGTGGATTGAGGCAAGACCTATCAGAAGGGTCCGCTCGGAGGAAGCTGTCCAGTTCTTCATCGACATCATCTATCGCTTTGGAGTCCCAAATGCGATCATCACCGACAACGGCACCCAGTTCACGGGCAAGAAGTTCCTCAACTTCTGCGACGCCAATAATATCCGAGTGGATTGGGCCGCCGTCAGCCATCCCAAAACCAATGGGCAGGTAGAAAGGGCAAATGGCATGATCCTGCAAGGGCTGAAGCCGCGAATCTTCAAGCGCCTCGAGAAGTTTCGAGCAAGGTGGGTCGCAGAGCTTCCGTCCGTCCTCTGGAGCTTGCGGACCACCCCAAGTAGGGCTACCGGCTACACGCCTTTCTTCATGGTCCACGGGTCCGAGGCGGTCCTCCCAACCGACCTCGACTACGACAGCCCGAGGGTTCGAGCCTACGACGACAAAGGGAATCAGGCCTCCCGAGAAGACGCCATCGACCAGCTGGATGAAGCGCACAGCATCGCCCTGCTCCACTCGGCCAAGTACCAGCAGGCCTTGCGGCGGTACCACGATCGCAACATCAGAAGCCGGGCATTTCAAGTCGGCGACCTCGTCCTCCGACGAGTCCAGAGTCCCCGCGGCCGCCACAAGCTGTCACCGTCGTGGGAAGGCCCTTACATTGTCGACCAAGTCCTCCGCCCGGGGACTTTCAAGCTCAAGGACGCCGATGGCCGAGTCCTAACAAACGCTTGAAACATAGAGCAGCTACGTCGCTTTTACCCTTAAAAGTACCTGTACTTTTTGCTTACGATAATGAATAAAGTGCTGCTCCGTCCCGAGTACTTTATTGCGTATAGTCGTTTTCCGAAACGCACCCTTTGAGCTCTCCAAACTAAGCAGCGGGCGACCCCTTCCCTGTGCAGGGTCGCCCACCGCTCGGGGGCTCCATTCGGGGCCCGGTGCCCCTCCTTTTTTTCACAAAATTTCTGGCAAATGATCGCTCCCGCACGCGATCTGCGGTATACTTTTGCCTTGCAGGGAAAGAAAGGTCAGCTCGAGCGGCTCTGCGATTGCGCCCGTCGAAGCTCCGAGTGCCCACGCCCCCGCGGCTACGGCGCTAGACTTGCGGGCAAAATCCCAGCCCTCGGACCAACGTCTTTTTCCCGAGAGCAATAAGGGAACCGTTTCGACTAGTTGCTGCTTTTGACGTACCTAGTTGCTGCCTGTCATTGTTCGACCTTCCGAAACTGCTCGGGGGCTGCGAGTCTAAGCGACGCCACTGTGCGACTAAGTTGGGCCAAACTCTCGAGTTCCTACGCCCCAGCGGCTACGGAACAGAGTCCAACTGGTGGGCCCCTGCGCCCTACCATCTCGACCGATGACCCTAAAAGCGCTCGAAAGATGGAAATGGCAGGCAACAGATAGAAACACGAGCTTTTTTAGTAACGACAAGTCTTTAACAGGGAGAGTTAAGTTCATTACATTACGAGATGAAATGGCTAAGTCTCCTAATTTCTACCCTGTTACAGCCCGAGGTCCTTCAGGGCAACGACAACCAGCTCGTCGGCAAAGAAGGAGGATTCCGCTTCGATCGCGTCGTACTCCCGCTCTTCGTAGCCGGGAGCCCATCCGCCTCGCAAGCAGTCCCGCTCCATGCTCGGGTAGTGCGACAGAAACATGGCGACGATCTTCCGCACTACGCTCCGAGTGAGCTCCGAGGCTTGCTCCCGAGTTCTCCCCGGAACAAGGACGATGCGCTCTGTCAAGGACAAGCCACATCGATGCCAAGCTCTCCCAGCAAGCGCTCGATGGCTTGAACCAGAGCCTGGTGGACTCCGGTCTTCTCCTCGAGGGCCTTTTGAGCTCGCTCAGTCGCCTTCCTCGACTTCCGGAGATCCTCGACCACCCCTGGAGAAATCACCTCGGCTGAGCTATCACTAAGGAAAGAAAGTAAGAGAAAGGATGAGGAGAAGCACGACGCTTGCTTGTCATCTCCTCCTTTAGGCCGCGGCCAACCTGCACCAGCTTCTGGTTCGCGGCAAAGGTCTTGGCATCCTCGCGCTTCTCCGACATCAGCTGGACCTCCAGGTCGGCCTTCTGGTTTCGCAGGGCTGTGCCGACAAACAAAGTTAAGCAACTCGCGGCCACTCGGGAAATGGAGAAAAGAACAATCCAACAAGGAACATGGAAGTCAACTTACCGATGATCTCCTCCTCCCGCTTCTGGGCAACTTCCCCGAGGCGAGCCCCTTCATCGGTAGCAGCCTTCAACCTCCCGGCCAGGTCGACCAGCTGGTTGTTGGCAGTCTTGAGGTCGATGTTGGCGTGCTCGACGTCCTTCTGGAGATCCGCCACCTTCACCTTGAGGCCCTCATTCTCCTGGACGGCGGCCTCCCTTTCCCGACCTGTGGCGTCGGCAGTCGTCTGCGCCGCCGCCGCCGTCTCCTCGGCCTTGACCACCTTGGCCTCAAGGGCGACCCTCTCCTCCTCGGCGTGGGCGAGCGCCTCTGCTCTGGCCTCATGGGCCTCAGTCAGCTGAGCTTTAAGCTGCTCCTTTTCCGCCTTCAGCTGCTGGACGACATGCCACAGCCCGGCTTCCCGACGAAGGAACAGGGACTTATCCGAGCTGCGCTTCATGATTTCCTGTATAGAGGCGGAAGGAAAGCAGTGAGATACTCCCAAATTGGCGCCACCGTAAGACCAGAAGGGGAAACAAGGAACCCAAAAGCCTACCCGGGCAGGCTTGATGATCATCGTGTTGAAGGTCTCCTTCACGCTCTGGAGACCCTCTGCGAGAAGCTGGCACTCCTTCATCTCCGACTTGTCGTCAAGATCGAAGAGGGGGCTCCCCGGGTTCTGACGATCGAACCACTTCAGCCGACCCTTGCATGGCAGGTTCGGATCATCCTCGATGGATACGAGGGCTTGGAAGTGGCGATCCATCGACATCATCCCCAGGGTGTCCCTGAAGGAGTCTGGGACCCCCCTCAAGGGGCTCATGGGCCTCGTGGGCTCCAAGCCCGGCCCCCCGCTGGGGCCGCCTTCGACCCTCCGAGGGCTGTCCTCCGGCGAGTCCTCGAGCGTGATGACCTCCGATGGGACCCCCCCGGAGGAAGGCTCGGGGGCTGCGACAGTCGCCGCCGGTACGATGGCGGCACTCAGGAGGGCCCCGGACGTCCCCGCCTCCGCCTCCTCTGGATCGGCCGTGGTCCCCGGAGCGGAAGCAGCCCCACGACTGTCCGGCCCGGCGGCAGTCTCCTCGGCGCCAGCTGGAGCCGCGTCACAAGGCTGGGCAACCTCCCCTGCCTCAGGGTGACTCGCCACATCTTGAGGGGCTGGGACCGGCCCCACCAGCTGATGCTCCAACTCTGCCTGGAACGCCGCGACGTCCGCCTCTTTGGGGACAGCTTGGGCAACGACCAGGCCCTCAGGGAGCGCACCTCCCAGGCTGTCGCCGCTTCCCTGAGGCATATCCTCTTTAAGGGAAGGCGTCTCCCTCAGTGTCGCCTCCTCGGCTTGCTCAACCGCGGGCCTCGGCGTCTGTGCTGCCGGGCGCAGCTTCTTCTGTGGCGCCACCTCGAGTGGCTTGCTAGCCCGACTGGTGCATCGAAGGTCGAGGAGCACGACTAAGGAAAAAGGCAACCACGAAAATAGAAACCATTCGGGAAGGGTAGAGCATTACTCACCTCGACGAGACGGTCCGAGTCCGCTTGGCACTTGTCGGCGTCGAGTCCCGCGGGGACGAGGGCCTCTTGGACCCCGCGAGCGCCGCCGGGGCGGGGACCGCCTGCGCGGCCTCGGCACTCCTGCCCGAGTGGGGCGCCGCCTGGCCAGTCGGGCCTCCTCCCTCGACCTGGGAGGAATCTGGCTGCCCCGCCACGGCCCTCGCCGGGACGGAAGGAACCCGCTCCTCCACCGTGGGAGGCGCGGGCGAGACGCCGCTCCCGGCAGGATTCGCCTCTACGGGTGACGCTGGCGTCAAGGGTGCGTCCCGCCTTCCGCTCTGCGCCCCCGCCGTCTGAGGAGCTGGCGGCGGCCGCCTGTCATCCCGCGGTAGGGACCTCCCGGGAGAACGCGACGCCCCCGACGACGAACCTCCCGCACGGGCGCGTTCTGACGGGTCGCGGCTCCTATCCCGATGAGAGGAGGCCGCGTCCTGGCGGGAGTCCTCCCGCTCCTCGGACGCGCGACGGGTGGCCGGAGGCGTGCGGTCGCGCCGCCCGTGCTGGGGGCTCCTATCCCGATGAGAGGAGGCCGCGTCCCGGCGGGAGTCCTCCCGCTCCTCGGACACGCGACAGGTAGCCGGAGGTGTGCAGTCGCGCCGCCCGTGCTGGCTGTCCCCGGCGGACCGGTGAGGCTGGCCCGACCGGGAACTTCTGCTCTTCCCCGCGTCTTGCTGCGGTGACCTCCCTCTCCCGCTGGACCTCGGTTTCTGTGCCGAGGGCGAGACAGTCACCACAGCGACGGCTCTGGACTTCGCGGGGGCGCACCCCCGCCTTCTTCTTCCTCGTCATCCTCATCCTCCGAGTCCCCTTCCACGGGCTCCGACTCGGGGTCCTCATCCTCGGAGACCTTGTCTCCCTTCCCCCTCCTCTTGGCCCGCTCGGTGTTCCTATCCCTCTTGGCCAACTCGCGCTTCTTCCACTTCTCCCGGCGCTCCTTCCTCTTCTTGGCCCACTCGGTGGCCGCCCGGTTCGCCGCCCTGTCCTCGGGAAGGGGCGGCAAGGAGAAGGAGACGTCTTCGCTCTTCACCTAAAGGGCTCGGGGTTAGAGGACGAAGAAGAACTCGGGATCACATTCAAGACAAGCGAAAGGGCCCTTACGATGGCCTTGGTGTCGGCGTTCGGGAGCATTGGAAGAAGATCCGGCGGCGGGTACTCGAGGTGAGACCTCCCCACCGCTGCCGTCACCCGGCGCCGCACCTCGGCCTCCGAGGGCAGGGGATCCGCCGTCACTGTCCCCACGAAGGGGGCCTTGTCCGGGGTCATCTGCCACATCTGGAGGGCGCGTCGCCTCAGCGGCACAATACCTCTCGAGAGGTACCCGCCGATGACCTCCACCAGGGACACGTTCTCGGCCCGGAGTCGGCCGAGGGCTTTCCAGGCGTCCTTGAGGAGCTTCTCCTAGAGCCTCTTCTCGGGCCCGTACGCCCACTCGTCG
Organism: Alloteropsis semialata; assembly: GCA_004135705.1. Lineage (NCBI taxonomy): Eukaryota > Viridiplantae > Streptophyta > Magnoliopsida > Poales > Poaceae > Alloteropsis > Alloteropsis semialata. The sequence goes on from CM014270.1 coordinate 63,959,995, forward strand.
AGCGCCTTCTCGAACCACCGTCCGGTGTACTTCGGAAGGGGGTTCTGGGTGTCGTTCTTGAGGTAGAACCACCCGGGGTGCCAACCCTTGTTCGAGCTCACGAGGGAGCCCGGGATGTAGCCGCCCGACCTCCCCTGCTTCATCTTCAGCACGGCGCACCCGATCGTCGCAGGGGCGCCGCCCTCGGCGGTTTGCAGCACAAACTTGAAGAAATACCTGAAGAGATCCCAATGGGCCTCCATCCCCAGGTATCCCTCGCACAGCGCCACGAACGCCACCATCTGCTGGACCCCGTTGGGGTTGATGTGATGGAGCTCCAGCCCGTACTCGTTCAGCACGGCCCGGATGAATCTCCCCGGGGGGACGGAAAACCCGCGCTCGTGGAAGGCGACGAAGGAGACGACGTACCCGGGCGGTGGCTGGGAGGAGTCCTCCACGCCCGGCCTCTTCCACTCTTCGGCCTCCGTCAATGGCGGAAGCAGTCCCTCCTTCACAAGCCCCTCCAGCTGCCGAAGCGTCACCTTCGAACGCTCCCAGGTCGACATCGCGAGGCCACCAGAGGAAGAAGATGCTGGCCGGGTGAGGGATTCGGTCTCTCACTCCTCGGAAGAGTACGAGCGCGGCGGCGGCAGAGGATGCGAGGGGGCGAGCGCAGCGACGGCAAAGGAGATGAAACGCGCGACGAAAGGCGAAAAGTTTGGGATGAAGTAAACTCTAGGCGGCCGCGGCGCGAGGCTATAAAAAGGGCGGAGTGGCGCAGCGGAGCGGCGGCGTTAAATGCGCGGGCCCACCATCCGCGCTGCTGCGACGTGCGTCCGTCGCTTCATCTGACTTCCTCAAAAGACGCGCCCTCCCCCCACGCGGCGGAAAGACAGGCCAGCGCCTCCACGATCGGCCCACCAACGGTCGAGTAGTGGCCCGGCCCAACAAGGTGCATCCCCGACAAGCTCCGAACCCTTCACGACCCCGACAACCTCCGAGGCAAACTACTCAGGCTCAAAACCTTAACAAGAGCATCTGCTCTTCTCAAGGCTCGGGGGCTACACCCGGCAGGTGCGCTCGCGCGCCCCCACCGGAAGAATCACGGCTCACCACTCCCTCACCGCAACTGAACCTGGGCGCGAGTCTCAAACTCCCCCCAGGCTCAGGGGCTACTGACGAGGGTCTAGATCAGGGGTAACCGATCAGGCCCCTAATCTACACACGACGCCAATCAACCCTTCAAAAATAAAAGCTGAAGACCCAGATCAAGCAGATCTTCCATATCCGAATAGTCTCCGATTCGCCCGGGGAGTCTCCGCCTCCGAGGAGTCCCCGATTCGCCCGGGAAGTCTCCGCCCCATCCGACTGGTCCTCTCAGCTCCATCCCGCTTTTGCCCATTCCTGGCCGTACCCACTTGGTACCAGCTATGTCAGAATGGGATGGGCGTCGTCCTTCGCCACGGCGGCCATAGGGGCACCCGTCTCATCCGAACAGGAACACTACAGTCCTGGAGCAGGACACATGCACGCCCAGGAGAGGACACCTGGAGCCCAAGGACGACACCTAGAGCCCGAGGAGGACACCTGGAGTCCAGGAAGGCACAGTACAAGTCAACCACGACCCGAAAGCTACTCGGAGACGTACCCGAGAAGCCCCATACTCCAACCACCCGGGTATGTACGATCCCGGGTCAAACGGAGCGCCCACCCCGTCAACACCTACTCCACGTACGGCTCGGGGCGTAAGACGGAATTGAAGACCTCGGCGTTGTAATTCCTCTTGTAACTCTCTCTTTTTACCCCCTGCTTCCTTTCCCCCTTGTGACTATAAAAGGGGACAAAGGGAGACCGATGGAGGGGAGGACAGACGACGATCAACCGATCCACAGTGCACACGCGCTCACTCCACACCACCACACAGGGACTTGGGGTCGTTTTCCTCTCCCGACTAGTTTGTATCCCCTACTACAGACTTGGACTCGAGAACACCGGCTCCCACTGGACGTAGAGTGTTACTCTCCGGAGGCCCGAACCAGTATAATCTCCTGTGTCTCTTGAGCCACCATCCGGTGCCCTGACACGCGATCGTAGAAATATTACTTGCCGGCGGTAGAGAACCCCGACAGCTCAGCACTCCTCTCCTGGCTCAGAGCGCTCCCTCGGGGATACCCACGTACACGCTGAGGCTAGCAGCTGTCTACAGCACAGGTACACCATAGTATCTACGTTTTGTTCATAACATCCTAGCATTGTGTAATTACGTTCTCGACTAACGTTTTATGTGACAGGGCAACCAGCGATGACCACAGGCGGCGTGTCCACGTCGGCGGGGCACGCTGTCCACGGCTTAGATACGTAATTGACCAAATGATATGACTACATGCTTTTACTTACGTACTAACATGATTGTGTATAATACAGCATACGCTTTAGGCGGGACACCCGACGACCCAGTCGAGGAGCAGCACCCAGCGCCGACCCAGTGGACAGATTGACCGGTGGTACCGACAGGGGCAGGGGTCACAGGAGGAGATTGGTGGTTCGCAGTTAGGTGGCGCCCCTGTACCTGCTACTCAGTTCTCGCAGCAGCCACCGTTCGCGACACCGCCTCCTGCGGATGCAGGGCGCCCGAGTCGGCACGCACCGCCACCTGAGCCCCTCACGTACTCCGCGCACCACACGAGAGCCGCGCAGCAGGCGGCCAGGAGGGTCAAGCCTAAGGTGGCCAAGCGAGGCCGCATTTAGTTTTTTACTTTTTACGGAGTGATTATGTATCGTACTGGATGTTGTATTATATACTTTTCATGTTTACTAGTGTCGGATATCAATATCCGACCCTCTCACCGACGGGTGGGACCTCGCTGTTTCTGGAAGAAGACGGGCGTAATCAGACCCATAAACAAGGAGGACATCGGATAGGGGGAGGGCCGACCTGGCTCCGCCTCGGCCGACCCAGTTCCGCCTCGCCCGACCTGGCTCCGCCTCGGCCGACCCAGTTCCGTCTCGCCCGACCTGGCTCCGCCTCGGCCGACCCAGTTCCGTCTCGCCCGACCCGGCTCCGCCTCGCCCGACCTGGCTCCGCCTTGGCCGACCTGGCTCCGCCTCGGGCGACCCAGTTCCGTCTCGCCCGACCTGGCTCCGTCTCGGCCGACCCGATTCCGTCTGGGTCGACCTGGCTCCGCCTCGCCCGACCTGGCTCCGCCTTGGCCGACCTGGCTCCGCCTCGCCCGACCCCACCCAGGACATGTGTCGTGGGTCAACAAGGGGGACCCGGAACGATAGGGAGTCGGGAGCACGCGCCGCACATCTACCGCGCTATCTACTAGCATTAACGGGCTGCGCCGCGCCGCCCGCCGTGACAGAAGGAGGCAACTGTTCCAGCAGCCCCGCATGCGCCGCAGAGCGACGTGCACGACCTTAATAAGCTCGAGATTAGGACCTACTCCAACAGCGTTCACAGTGTCCTACAGGCGGCAAGGCTTCTCCAGCAAGCTTCTTACTACCCATCATTTTTGTTAAACACGTCTTGTACAGGTCTCCTGGCCCCAGAGGTATAAAAGGAAAAATAGGGCCTCAGGGGAGGGGGACGACCGATAGAGAACGCTCGCTCTCCCACACTTAGAGACTCACAGAGACTTGAGGCTTCTCCTCTCTCTCGACCGCTTGTAACCCCTACTACGAGCAACGCGAGTAACACGAGCTGTCTCACACTGGACGTAGGGCGTTCGTGCCTGAACCAGTATAATCCCTTGTGTCCTCTCGCGAACCATCCAGAGCCCAAACGCGCAATCCACTAAATTTACTAGTTGGTCATTTCGTACACCGACAACTAGCTTCTTGTTTGTGATATATTCCGTTCCATATTATTTTCATTCGCAAGCTTTTAAAAAATTACACCATTTTTTAATACAAAAATAAAAAAATACCGCCGTTCCATTCGGCGGTAAGGCCTAGCCGCCGAATGAAACGGCGGTTACATGAACCGCAGGCCGGCGGTTCAACGAACCGCCGGTTCATTTGGCGGTTAAGCTGAACCGCCGGTTTAAATGGCGGTTAGGTTTAACCGCCAAATGAACCGGCGGTTAGACTAAACCGCGGGTTTATTTGGCGGTTTTTCTAACCGCTGGTTTATTTGGATGACAGATTTGCAAATTCTGTCATCCGACCGTTCTTTTTGAAAAATCGTAAAAAAATTAAAAAAATTCCCCATTCCGCGAGGGAATTGGGCTCTCGACTGGGCTGGTAAGCCGGCCCAAATGCGTTACTGGTAAATTGGGCTCCCGACTGGGCTTCGAAAGTTGATGAATTTAGTCGGTTACTGGTAATTCGTAAATGAGCCGTACACAAAAATCTCCATTGTGAATTGTAGGGCTTACCCGTCGGGCTGAAGCTGCAGTACACCACCCGTATCCCCCCCACCCGTAGCAGCTTCGCTTTGATCTCTCTGATCAGTGATCACCTCATGATGATCATGGGCCTGAAAGTCAGGCCCAACTAATCATGGGCTCCAAAGACTGAAATATTTTTTATCTTTTTTTTATCCGGATGTGGGCTGAAATTGTATTTACACCAGAAGTGAAAGTTAATGCAAACACAACCAAAAAAGCAAAAAATTGGGGGGACACAACACACACAGTAATATCGATCAGGGCCAGGCTATTGAGTATTGACGCAGAGCCTTTGCCAGCATCTAGAGTCAGGACCTTCTCGGCGCCCATGTAGCACTGTTCCACAGACAGTCATCCTACAAAAAGTCACTTGCCTACAAGTAGTACTAGTAGTGAATTGTTTTCTCGAACAATTGGGCTGAGTTCGCCTGGTATTTGGAAAAGAGATCGAGCTGAGGTAAGCGGGTAATTATCAGGTACTCTATCTGTCTGAAATTACTTTTTATTTTGGCTTTTCTAGATTAATTAGTTTTTCTATACATCTAGATATACACTTGATCTAAATATATAACAAAATTTGTAATTTGGATCGAAAGAAGTAGTACATAGCAGAACACACGGGAAATCTGAATCACGCATGCCGACCGACAAAACCCACAATCATTCTGACATGCTCTGTAGGTAGTGGGTCTTATCCCTTCGAGCTTATATATGCCCATCGCATATGCCGAGTCTGGTGTCTGCTTGCCATCGTCCTTAACCCTCACAGGGATATAATTGGGCGCCTTGACTTTCAGTTAGGCTGTTAGCATTTCAACAGGGGACGACCACCACACCACGCATGACTCGTTGAGTGCCCCCCAGCGACTGTAAAGTCGTCACCCCCGACTTGTCCACGTCTCAATAATCTGCCCTAAGTCAAACCCAGAGGCAGAAGCTGGTCCTCCACCCGACCAACCAGCCCCAAAACCTAGATAGACCTCGGCACATGAAGATGCTAACAGCTTTGTCCGTACTCTTGACGTGCTGTGTCGCAGCCAGTGTGTATCTGTACTAATCATGTGAAGCTTCCCTGTTCCAAACAGGGATTACATGGTCGATGCCTTGATGATACCAGGAACCACTGTTAAAAATAGGGCCCTGTAGCTAGGTTCTTGTGGATCTAATCTTAACCCGCCAGGTTGGATTTGGACCCATTCAGGGCCCTTGACCTTGAGATGGGATCTGTGGACAGTCACTTGGTGAAACAAGGGTTTGATTGGTTGGGCACCAAAATTTGCCCTGTCAAAATCTAGATATGCCAAAATTACTGGCCAAAATCTGGGCAAAAGTTGCCAAAATCTGAGCACAAGATGGCATTTGGTTGAGCGCAAAAATATGGCAGCCAAAATTTTGGCCTCCAATTGGTTTGATGCCAAAACACACCTGCCAAAATTTTTAGGCATACCTTAATTTTGATTTGGCAAAGTTTGGTGCCCCACCAATCAGGCCCCAAAGGTCAAAGGGTTGCTGCTTGCGTGGGGGGCCAGGCCCAGCAGCATTTGGAGTTGGAGGTTTTCTAGCTGTGCATCTGAGAGTCGTCTTGGACCTACTGGCTCCGTTTGTTTCTCTAGTCTAGCATCTAGCACGGAGGGAATTCTTTCTTGCATGGAGTACTAAATGAAGTCTATTTGTAAAACCTCTTCACGAATAAGCGTAAATTTTTGAGACGAATCTAATGAGCCTAATTAATCGATGGTTGGCTACAGTGGTACTACAGTAATCATTCTCTAATCATGCGGTCAAAGGCCTCATTAGATTCTTCAGGGTTCCTAGTGCAGGGGTTCTGAAGTTAGTTTTGTAAAATACTTTTATTTAATACCTTTAATTAGTGGTCAAAGTTGTGAACAGTTTCTAGCACTGAAAAACCAAACGGGCCACTGAAACCATGTCAACATCAGTCTTGACCTCCTGGGGTCATGCTTTACTTTGCCGCTGTGGAAGGGAGACAACTACTACAGCATGTATACTTATTTTAGTGCTCCCATGTAGTCCAAAACTATTTGATTTTCATCTTTATAAGTATAAAAAATTAAATATAATAGCTGCATGCATGGGCCATGTGGGCCATTTTATTGGTCAGTCTGGCCTGGCCTGGTACTACATACACACATGCTTTGAGCGCACGTCTAGCTTCAGCATGGATGGCGTGTATTAAAACTTTTTAGTAGATGCATACGTTTTAAAATTTTGTTTTGTTAGCAGTACGATCATTTCACACTGGGAGCGGCAGGACGATGAGACTAGGTAGCTGCCGCCTGGATGGCCCCACTCTCCACTGAGAGGGGTTGATGTGTACACCCGGCGACAGTGATGCCCCGTTTGGTTTTTTCTCGTTTGGCTGCGCCTTAGCAAGCACGAGAAGGTATGTGGAATTATTTTGTCCGTCAGCAACACAGGCCTGTTTAGGTGAGAAAGTTTGAGAAAGTTTGGAAAGAAAATTACCATTGGGAAGCGTGTTCTGTGAGAAGGAGCACGGTTGTCAGTGTGAAGAAAGTTACCACTTTTTGGTAACTTTTACCGAACTAAACAGGGCCTTAGAAGGGAGAGAGAGAGAGGGGGAAAAAGTTCTGAACGAAAAACTAATGCAGCAGCTTCATTCCACATGCTCTCTTTTGGACAACTAAACCTTTCCAATTACTTGGTAACAAGCTTTGCTTTGCTAGTTGTAAGATCATCGCTGATCACAGGTGCAGTACTACATAATGCTTGCTACTTTGCTAGCTTGCTAGTGCATGTTGCCTGCTGCCCCTGGGTGTCAAATCACAAGTTGGTGTAACTGCATCCACAGAGGCACAGACAGGATTATCGATGAGCCAGCCAGAGCAGCAGCTGCCCAATGCAAGAAGCAAGAGAGACTCGATCAAGATTATCCCTGCTCATATGCACGCCATGAGAGGTGATTAGAGGAGGCCATGACCCATGAGTGCCCGTAATGATGGGTTATGCCACTGGGTATGCGTGTTAGGTGAGGCAGATACGCGAGGGCGATTTGATTTGACCCTGCTGCTCGATCGATCGCGGCCGTGGCGCACGCCGGCCGTGTCATTCTTTTCTGACGACGATGCAGCTCAGGACTAAGTTTTAACTACTATAAAATAACGTGAAGTGGAGATGGTGAGGACTGAGGAGGAGACGAAGGCGACAGTCGGAGACTCGTGTTACAACTTGGGAGACGCCGCATTGGCGCGCCTGTCTTCGGTTTCGCCCAGATTTTCTTGCAGCTCCACCAACGGTAAGGTTAGAATATGGGAGCACCTAGAGCTAGATTTGCTTTGATAGGGGAATCCAAAGGAAGCTGCGCGCGGCCGCGTTTGGTTTCTACAGGGAAAATTTTCTCCCCAAGGTATCTTGCATGCATGAAGTACTAAATGAAGTCTATTTACAAAACCTTTTCACACATGAGTGCAACTTTTCGAGACGGATCTAACGAGCCTAATTAATCCATGATTTGCTACAGTAATGCTACAGTACTCATCCTCTAATCGTGCGGTCAAAGCCCTCATTAGATTCGTCTCGCGATTTACACGGGGGGTTGTGGAGGTAGTTTTGTAAACTGACTTTATTTAATACCTCTAATTAGTGGTCAAAGCTGCATTTATTACGCGGCAAATTTTTTACACCCCCTAACCAAACGCGGCCCACAATGTCAAGAAAATTCTTCTTCGACATCTAGTACTTGTCTACATTTCATTGGTGCAATGTTCTTTGATCTGTTATTTATTTTAATAAACAGCTAGGTGGCGGGAAATTCCATTAACGAATATGCCTGTTGATGCGGTTAAAAAGACACTGCTGGGAGTTTACCGTGTCGTCCTCCTCGCCACCGCAGTAATATTTGAACATAAGTAGAATAATTTACAGTGTGTAGAAGATGAGATCAGAATTGTAGATGAGACCGCAACTGGCTTTTTATTATTACATCTTTTTGTCCCGACCAAAAGGAGGCAAAGCAGCGTAACGTATCCTCGAAGCTACCGTAGCTTTGCTCATCACCTGGGCTTCTATCTAGCTTTACAAGTGGGAAGAAGAAATAAATTGCGTTAGTCCTCTCCCCCAAAAAGATGAGCATTTTCAGAGGAGGATATCATGTAAAGCAAAGCAGGTGATGATATAGCATGCATCTTTTGCTGAAACTGCCAAGAAAATAACTTCTCTAGCAACCACGCAACAGGGAGGAACAAAAGCCTAGCTTTTTTCGAGTTTTTGTGCTACGAAAGTTCAGCAGATTGGCAGTACCTGCTTCCGTACCACATTCGATCGCAGGGTTTTGGTGTCGCGTTGCGCTTTAGTTAGAGATTAAAAGCGCTGGCTTGTTCAGGTTCTTCAGGTGTGTGGCATGCTTTCAGAGTTCAAAAGACATGTCCCTGACAAAGATGAACACGAAAAGGACGCATCATCCGTGCTTTTGAACACGTACGTCATTTATTAGGGCGGTAATTTGGTAGTACTAATATGATCGCAAAACCTTTTCCGTGTTTACTTTGTGGCACGTAGTCCAAAGCAGATGTGTTCAGCCAAAAGCTTTTGGAACAGTTCTGCGACAGTATTCTGGCCATATTTTCCGGGCGCTAGATCGGAAGCTGCAGGTGTTGCTCGCCGAAACTATTCGGGGTCACCTTTTTCTGCTCATGTTTGACGCGCCACGGCTTGGCCCTTGGCAGGCACGGCGAGCACACAGTAACGCTCTGTGCTGTCAATGTTCGCCTGCGATTCGCTGAATATTTTCCGGGCGATTGGACATGTTCTTGTCCGGGCGATTCGCTGAATATTTTCCGGGCGATTGGACATGTTCTTGTCCGGGCGATTCGCTGAATATTTTCAGTCATCGGCGACCGTCCACCTCTGCTCGTCTCGCGCTGGACATCGCTTTTGACCTTTGCACATCTCCGTTCGTTCCAGCGGGCAGTCAGAGCATGCATGAGCGAGGTAATAAGATTCGATCCGCCTCTAGTAGCCCAGTTTATTCTCGCCGACTGCGCGCCATTCTCTAATACTGGCCTTGTTAGGTCCTACAATAAACTTCACTATTTATCCAACTTCACTATTCATCAAAGGAAATCTTATATGCATGGAGTATTAAACGTGAGTTAATGACAAAACCCATTCCATAACCCCTCTAACTTTGTGAGACGAATCTAATGAGCCTAATTTGGCCATGATTAGACAACGTCGTGCTACAGTAAACAATCTCTAATGACGGATTAATTAGGCTTAATAGATTCGTCTCGTGATTTCCCGTCCATCCATGTAATTAGTTTTATAATTAGATCATGTTTAGTCCTCCTAATCTTCGATTTAGTTTTGCTACAGTAAAAAATTCAAAATAGTTGCACCAACTAAACAAGCCCACTATTATACTAAAACATGCTTATCTGCAGCCTCGAATACAGATGCATGTAGAAAATTTGGCTGAAAACGATTGACTTTGTTGAGACCTGCTTGACCTCTGGGCCGACGGTCACGTTTGACCAACCGCTATTTTTCCCCCAGCTAGGACAAAGCAACCACTCCTTGTCCTCTCGCTGTTCCCCTCATTCTCCCACTTGCATGCACCACAAGTTTTTGTTTTTCATTCCAGGTCGCCATGACCAGATTCAGATCAGAGCCTCGCAATGGCCCCAAACAGCAAGAGACAACTCCAGAGAGAGCACGGAAGAAGAACTCGACGAGCAAGATGACAACCGTGACACGAAAGACGTAGAGAGACGCCTGTATATACAAACCCTGATGTAACATGCAGGAGCGGTGATGCAGAGTAAGACATGGGATGGATGGCGATGAGGGCTTAAAAAAACTGAAGAGAAAGTGGCAGTTGGCCTGCCTGAGGGCGAGGGAAAAGCGGAGAGGGGATCCGGGGGTGATGCGAGAATCCACTAGTGCGGTGCGGTGGAAGCGTGCAGGCCACGTCGAGGTGCCACGGGATTAGACGACACCTGGGCCCCTTCCCGGATTCCGTCGCCCGATCCGCCCGTCTACCGCGGTGAAAAATTCCTTCCTGCCACCGCGCGCGCGTGATCGACGGGGCGGTGAAAACTGAAACCCGGACGCAGACGCTGCCCGGTCCTCAGCTTGACACCTCGCCGTCGACTAGTTCACGCACGCACTCTACTACGCGTGCTACGCTGATCTCTGCAGTTTCTGGTGATGTTTACCTGCAAGAAATCGGGGCCTGCACGTACAAGCAGGGCTGTGCTTTGCCTGATCAGGGACGTAAACTCTCGGAATAGGTATTGCCAAACGAGCCAGAAGTACAGGAGGAGGATGATGGGCTCCGACCAGTGACAAAACCGGATTGGAAGGGCATTGTCAATCGAGATCTATGCGTTTGGACGGTTTCACCGTTGTGGAAAGGGCGGTGGCCAAGCACAGCGGCTTACCTGGTCCTGTGGTGTGTGGTCCGTTCCACTAAAAGTCACACACACCGGCCGTCTCCTCTCCCGACCTAACAAAGCGCACAAACCAGACAGGAACCAGAGAGGGACTGGGAGAGCCAACCACACGTCGTCCGTCATCCCACGAGAAAACGCCTGTAAATAGGTTGACTTGGGCGTGCACTAGGCTACAAAGCCGCAAGTTTCAAGTCATCAGTCGATCAGGAGTGGCACTCATTCTGGCACAGAGGCCGGATATGACAAAACCACCGCATTCCTGGTCGCGGAAAGCGCCAGAGCTTATTAATTGAAGTGACCGGGAGATAAAAGGAAGGGGCTTGCTCGCTGCCCTAGTGGCAAAAGCCTAGGAACGCCGCCTGTGGGCACTGATGTTTTTTTTTTCTCGAGTAATCATTGGTGCTAATTAATTAAAAGTCTTCAAACGAAAAGAAAAATGTGGTGTGTGTGAGAACAAAATTTATGTTGTTTCTTGTTCTGAACTAAAGCTTGAGGAAAAACGAGATTGCTTCAGCTCCACAAGAACTATATATGGTTACCTCAATTGGTGGTAGAAAATGAAATGGGTGTACACTTTAGTTTTAGAAAGTCAATTAGTTTCGTATAGATTGGTCGACTTTTCACTCCTTATTCACGAGAAAGAATAGACCATGACGTAAGTTTTAGCAACGAGATCTGGTATGCTATTCTTTTTTGCTCTATTATTTGGATCACGTAATTTTAGCTAGTTGCATTATTCCCTTCCTTTTGGCTGCTCCTCTCTTTTTCATAAAAAGGTACAGTACGGTTTTTAGAGCATCTCTAGCAGTCTCCCATTCCCCAATCCAACTATCATATTGAGAGAGTTATTGAAAAAATAGTGCTCCAGCAGATCCCCTTAATCTTTCTCTTTTCTCAAAAATTATTGGGACAAGCCAATAATTCGCCCCAACTCTCCCCAAATAGAGGGAGAGTTGTGACCCTCCCAATACGGTGGTTAGATTGGGACAAGATTATTGGGAGACTGCAAAAATAACTCTCCCAATACTCATGAAATAATTATTGGGACATCTCTATTAACTGGTTATTGGGAAATGTGTATTGGGAGACTGCTGGAGATGCTCTTAGAACAATAACTATCCACAAGTCTAATTTTCAACCTTCAACTCTAAAATCAAGCACTATGCACAGCTAAGTACTACTCATACTATTCAATCCTGACAAAAAAAAATCACCATGGGGCAACTCCTCCATGGTTTTCATCCCAAGTGGCACTCGCGCAAAGTAGTGTTCACACATTTATAGTTGGTCTCAAAACTAAGCTAAAGGTTAAAAAAGAATTTTCATGATAGCTGGATATTGAAGTATTGACTTCCCCCTTAAAGAGTTGTGCTATATCTAAAAAATATTTTTTCTACTATTAATCATCTAGTTTTTTATTAAATCAAACCATTTTACCATTGTCAATGAATACCTAAACTTTTATACAGAACAACAACATGATACAATGCAATAAATTACATGGAAAAAAGAATATAACTTGAGCACCATACAAAAACTCTACTTAGTTCAATTGGTCGAAAAAATGGATGCAATCTTACGACAGGTTGAGTTATTTCAACTCAATTAATTGTACATCACTTCTCAATAAAAACTCACCTAGTTTTTGTATAGATCAGTCTACATTTCGACCATGAACAAATAAATGTTCGTTATATGCATAGTAAGTTTTAACTGGAAGATAAAGTAAATAAAAGTTTTGTCAACATGCGGTTAATCTTTTATTCCATTTTTACAGAACATAATATTTAGCTTCATTTCCTTCTTTTACGATAAAGTTATACATCATCCAACCACTTCGGAGGCTACCAACACCCGATTTGTTAGCTACTTGATCAACTCTGCCATGTGTTATTGTCCCTCTAATCTGCATGTGGTTCACTTGTGACCTGAACCAAGTCGGTGCCGAGGAGTCGAGGACTTCTCGAAGCCCATCGTCATTTCTGCGATTGTCTCTCCCTCACGCCTATCCTATCCCCTCCCGTTGGCCGTAGCATCTCCACGCCGACCACCGACCTCCGCCACCGCTCATCCTCCAAGCGAGCGCCGGTGTCCCTCCTCCTCAAGGCGAGCGTTGTCGCCCCTCCCTAATACAGCCACTGTGGCTGTCCCTCCTTGATGACCAGCACCGAGCTTTCCTCCAGATATCGCCACGTCGAGCTCCGCCTGCAGATCCGAGGTTGTCCTTCTGCCATGTCGAGCTCCCTTTCCTCGAGGTCCACTGCTTTTACTGGACTCATTCATCTTCATCGTGTGCAGTTGTGCTCAAGAAAATCATGGTATCTTGGTGTCTACCTATGTTATGATGTATTTATCACCAAAAAATATATTATTTAATTTCTTCAAATCTTAGTTTGAGTAGCCAATCTGTTACATATATCTAGAGATGACAACAAACTATGCTTGCTACTCTGTGTTTGTCAAGAAGTGTGTAAAACTTTTGTTACTTTCTGTTGTGTGCCTTCATCATATGTTCAATTCTTCAATAATACAGTTGTTTGCATTAGAATGCTTATGTTTGCTTTGAATTCATGTCTATTTATCTATCTGTTATTAAATTCGGAAACTGAGTGCTGCATATCTGTACAACACTTGGTTCAGCTGTCGGATAAAGATCGAGTGATTTTGGTTGTTTGGCACATGAGTTGCGGGTGTGTCTTTACCACTTGATTCAGTTTTTAGATGAGTGTTTTATTCTCCTCTGGCACTCGAATGTTGCATCTGTTCTTAACACGTGAGTGCAAGGTAGACACCCACTTTTAAGTTGTTTCTCTCTCTTATAAAAAGGGTAAAAATTACAATTGGTAACCTCCAAAAATTATCACATCAGAAATCATACACAATGCAACATTCAAGCACTTGATTTTCACTTTCAACTTCAAAATAAAACATAATGCAACCTCCAAGTAATCATTACAGACAAAAAGAAAACACATTCATTGCAAGTCATGGTTTCCATCCCAATGATGCTTTTGCTTGGAATGCTTTTGACACATCAGTAGCCGATTTCAAAATTGGAAGGTAATAATAGAACTTTCTTCATAGTAAGGGGTTCAAATATTGACTTTCATACTTAATAAATTGTGTCAAATCTAAAAATTTATTTTCATGTGTGAGCACCTTGTCTCTTTTTACGGAAGACGATTTGCCAAGTCAGTTTGTGTTGTATGCTATGAAATAGAAGAATCTTTTGAAATCCTATTTGCGGTTGAATTTCACTTTTTTCAAACTAGCAAATGTACTTCTAAAGCAAATAATGCATCGGACTTTCACCAGAATATAAGGACATGTTGAGTTCTCAACGACTAACATGAAACAAAGGTCGTTGATTGTCGTTGTACCTATTGATAAAGCGTGGGACAACTCGACACATTCAACGAAAATCAATTCTTCAGTCTACCAACATTGGTATTAAATCAAACCATTTTAACTGGTTATAAAGATCTAAAATTTTGTAGAGATTAAGTACATAATGTTTTAATTGCTCTATTGTGAAAAATATTTTAATAATATATAACTCTTTTGTGTAATATAAATTTATAGATATCATTATTAGTTCAAATATCAACATATAAACAATGTCGATGTCCTGATCGACTTACATTTCCTAGCATAGGAAGTAGTCTCCCAATTTTAAATTACAAAACATATTTTGTTTTGTTAGGACGAGCATATAACAAAATTTTTTCTTTATTAATAAATGATTTTTAATAAAAATATATTATTACCCTAGTATTAAAAACATTTCTGACTATGATTTGCCACATAAATGACATACTAATACAGTAATTGTTGGCTGAAGTCTCATCCAAAAAAAATAAATAAGACTTGTAATTCAAACAAAAAAGCAAATTACACCTTTAGAAAATATGTGTTTGAAAAACATCCGCCGAAGCGCCACGCGAGAACAAAAACCATGCATAATTATTGCCAGGTGTTTCTCTTTGTTCACATTTGAGTAGATAGAGATATGGGCCCGATTAAATTTTAGAGTTTAAGGTCGAAAATTGGAGGTTGAAATCGGGTGTTGTCTACCGTTGTGTGTTGCTTACATGAAAAATAAACTTTTAAAAGGAAATCGAGAACAATATCAATTGTTGCACATGAGCATACTATGTGAATGGATCGACATTGGCCGGATGGACTGTAACGAAATATAATCGTGCCCCAGGTACATCGATCCAAGCCATAACCCGGCAGCATACAAACTCTGGATACAATGCGGTAAAATTTTTTCAAAATAGCCCTTCGTGGAAACTATTTTTACAAATAGACCCCTGGCAAAACTATTTCTGAAAATGGACCCCTAACTCGGCGCGAGGGGAACGAGCGCCGAGGTATGTGGCTCGGCGCTAAGGGCTCTAGCGCCGAGCCACCGCCACGTCAGCGCCGAGCTGGCGCCTCGTGCCTGCGTGGCAGCGGGCTCGGCGCTCGGGCTTTTAACGCCGAGCCACATACCTCGGCGCAGCCGCATCTAGCGCCGAGGTCTGGGTACTTAACACCCGCCGAGCCCCCTTCCTCCTCCTTCCTCCCATTCTTTTCAACCTTGAGCTCTCTGTTCTCTCCCTCTCCAGCGGTGGGGCAATCCATAGGCCTCGTAGACGAGTGTACAAGTTGTTTCCTTTGGATTCAAGCCGTCCCCAAGGTAATATGGCTCCCCTCTTTCAATTTGTCCAAGTAGTTTTGTTTGAATCGGTGGTTAGGTTAGGTTTTGAGAATTTGTTAGGGTTTGTCCAAGTGTTGTTTTCTTGCATTTTTTGAAGGCCTAGCGACCATGGGATCTCGACCTAACGAGATAACGCTGGCGGCTGAGAAGAGGTCAACGACCATTCCTGAAGGGGTGGATGTGCCCATGTGCTACTGTGGCGATCGGTGTCAACTTGTGAAGTCGCAGTTGATAGGTTCATGCTACGGCATGAGGTGGTTCATGTGCGCCAACTACGAATATGACCCACCGAGGGCTATCGGATACGAGATACACGAGGTTGTGCACGAATCCATGTCTTTGTTTGTGTTGTGTTTATTAACATAACTTCTGACTTGGAGGGGTGGCAGACTCCCCCTCCTCTATGTGATTTTGCGCAGTGGCTTGACACGGAGCAGTCCGCGACGGACAAGTGGTGGGTCGAGAAACAATTTGAATGGAGGGAGCAAAGGAGGAGGCAGGTGCAGCACGAGAAAGAAGAGGAGGAGAAGCGCAAGAAGTTTCAAGAGGAGTTTCGCGCAAGGTGCGAGCGCATTGATCGTGAGGAGGAGGCCGAAAGGAAGGCCGAAAGGGAGCGCAAGAGAGCGCGTGCACGCCGTGCGAAGGAAGCAATGGAGCAGAATCCAGATGCATTGAGGAAGGGGAAGTGGCCTCGCTGCACTCAGTAGTTTGGTCTCGTAGTGGCAGTAGTGTGTTGGTGAAGAGGGTTTTAGTATGTCGTGTGATGTTGCATGTTATGGACTTGTATCGGTTGTTATGGCAGAACTAATGTGGACTTTGTTTTTAATTCGTACGGACTTCGGTTGTTACGCACTTTGTATTTGTGTTGGCCATATCTATACTTGTTCTGCACTTTGTATTCGTACGGACTTTGTATAATGTGGACTTTGAGCACCAATGCTGTTAAAAATAAAAAAAAGAAAAATAAGAGGCTCGGCGCTAAAGCCTTTAGCGCTGAGAGTGGGACACTCGGCGCTGAGGGCATTAGCGCCGAGCTCGGTAGCCTCCAACAGGGTGCGGGACCGACTGTTGCGGTGGGGTCAAAAACCCCGTTCCACCGCAACAGTCCGTCAAACCAGAGACGAACTCGTCTCTGGCCCAACAGGACCGACTGTTGCGGTGGTTGCTCGACCGAGCACCGCAACTTGTGGTGGTTGCCGTCACTTGGGCCCATCTGGCCTTCACAAGACCGACTGTTGCGGTGGTACCTGAGTACCACCACCGCAACAGTTGGTGGCATCTGGCCCTGATGGCCCTACCATCACCGACTGTTGCGGTGGTACCTGAGTACCACCACCGCAACAGTTGGTGGCATCTGGCCCTGATGGCCCTACCATCACCGACTGTTGCGGTGACCATCTTGGTCACCACCGCAACAGTCTGTGGTACACTGAAAATCTATTCTAAGTTATTGAAACTCGTCCAATTCAAATGTCTTTGAGTTTCTAACTCTTTCTAAGGTTCCATGGCTTCACTTAAGCTACCTAGTGCTAGAATTTCACAAGTGTGCATCACCCTAATCACCCTAAGGTTGGTCGGCCTCTTCCTGAAACAGATGTGAAAATCTTCAGGATTTATATGAGAAGTAGATGCACAAAGTGAATGACATTAATTCAAGTATATGTGTGCCTTGATTTCACAGGTTTTCCTCTGGGAATCATCTGTACTTTTACTTTTATTACTAGACTGTGTGCTACCAGTGTTTGCTGTAAAAAATCAGCGTCTTGAGGGACACAGAGAAGAAGATCCATGGCATACAATCCAAGTCACCAAATCGACAAATCCATCCAAGTCCAGCAAGCAACAAACAGACATAACACACATCCATACCACACATCCACACACAAATACATAGAGATAGTTCATCCAAGTCCATAACATAGAGATAGTTCACAAATTGACAAATCCACACACATGAACATACCAAGTCCACACACATCACATATGAAGTCCATACATAGAGGTAGTGCACAAATCACAAATCCACAAGTCACCGCCTCTTCGCCTTGCCCTTGCCCTTGCCCTTGCCCAACGCATCTGTACCTGGTGTGAGGGGGTCCCGAGGTCTCTTGGGGCGGATGCTGCGACGAGGTTGAGTGGGCTGCGTGGCCGGTGGTGCATCGTCCAGCTGGGACATGCCAATCTCGTCGACCTCCCGGGACTCCTCCTCCTGCTCCTCCTCCTCCTGCTGCTCCTCGTCCTCGTCCTCCTCCTCCTCCTCCTCCTCGTGCTCCTCGTCCTCGGGCACGTCCTGGCTGCTCCATGTCGGTGCTCTGGAAGAAGAACCCGCAGCCACGGACGCAGGAGCTGTGGTGGCTCCACGGGACACCTGCGAACTCCTAGAGGCAGACCTGGAGGCGGTAGACGGTCCCGGGGCCACGTCAATCGCGCCTCGTGCGCGACAACCGAAGCGAGCAGCTAGCTTCCGCAGCCGAGTGTTGCAACGCTGCGTGCAAAGAAGAGGAATGTTATCTAGGTGCACCAATGTAAGATATAAGATCGTTTGCACAAGTAGGTATAGTACCTCAATGCAACGCCTGAGGATGCTGCTCTCCTCCGCGTGGCCAACCGGTGTCATCAGAGCAACATTCTGCTCGTTGACCGTCCTCATGAGCTCGTCAGCCTAATGAAAGAGTGGATCAGTGATTTGAAGAAACGTGTACTGCAATAAATGAGTTCGTTACTCGAACGTACCGCACGAGCGAAGACTGGAGCAGCCTGCACCTGGTGCCCCTCGCGGGTCTGCTGGTCGTACTCGTTATCGCCCTCATCGGAGGAAGCTACGTCGGCGTAGTCCTGCTGCGTCCCCCATTGCTAAATTAGGTTCTTTTTTTTTCCTTTAGGCCTAATAAAAAATTCCTATGTTCTTCCTACAATCATCCAAACAACCTAACCTTCTACAATTCCTCAGACCATACCATTTCCTCTAACAAGCATTCATGTCAATTTTGCAGCAAAAACGAAGAACAAGCAAAAGAGAGGGATAGACATATACCTTAGGCCTGCTCCAATGGCCGCCCGGGCCGCCGCACCTGGCCGCCGCACCAGGGGCACGAGCGCCCCCCGCCGGACGCCGCACCTGGCCGCCGGGCCGCCGCCCCCACCTCGCGCCCTCGGGTCTCCTCGCCGCCGCACGCCCCCCGGTCTCCTCGCCGCCGCCGCTTAGGGTCTCGCCGCCGGTGGAAGGAATGGAGGGAGGAGGAAGAAGGGGGCTCGGCGGTTGTTTAAGTACCCAGACCTCGGCGCTCCATGCGGCTGCGCCGAGGTCTGTGGCTCGGCGTTAAAGGCCCGAGCGCCGAGCCCGCTGCCACGCAGGCACGAGGCGCCAGCTCGGCGCTGACGTGGCGGTGGCTCGGCGCTAGAGCCCTTAGCGCCGAGCCACATACCTCGGCGCTCGTTCCCCTCGCGCCGAGTTAGGGGTCCATTTTCAGAAATAGTTTTGCCAGGGGTCTATTTGTAAAAATAGTTTCCGCGAACGGCCATTTTGAAAAAATTTTACATACGATGCATGGGTTGGACTTGGACCAACCTGACGGCCCTAAACCGTCTACCGGCCGCTGCCCTAACCTAAGGAGGGCAAAGGTGCTGCACACACTGCCCTAACCTAAGGAGGCCAGGCCGCGTTTGGTTACTACAGTGAAATTTTTCACCTAAGGAATTTTTCTTGCATGGAGTACTAAATGAAGTCTATTTGCAAAATCTTTTCACAGATGAGTGCAACTTCGCGCGACGAATCTAATGAGCCTAATTAATCCATGATTTGCTACAGTAATGCTACAGTAATCATCCTATAATCATGCGGTCAAAGCCCTCATTAGATTCATCTCGTGATTTACACGGGGTTGTGGAGGTAGTTTTGTAAACTGACTTTATTTGATACCCTAATTAGCGGTCAAAACTGTATTTATTACACGGCAAATTTTTTACACGGCCAAACCAAACACGGCCGACCTCGGTGGTGCGTCACATGCACGCCCCTGAACCCACAGTAGCACGCATGCACGCCGCTGGGTGGACGAGGATCGACCGGAGCTACAGTCCCGCAGACACGGCGACACGCCTACACAACTCGATCAGGTACGTGCGCTCTCCTAGCCCAGTAGCCCACCACCGAGCCGTTCGGTCGCGGCGCGATGATAGCCGGCTAGCCGCCGCCCCCCACGACCGACGCTAGTAGACCCTAGAAAAGCCGCCCCTACAGCCGGCTACCTGTACCGGACACAATTAAAAGGCCGGGAAGCTTTTCGCCGTGGACGCGAGCGAGCTTCATTCAATTCGTAAAGATGGCGGCAGGGCGGGCGAGCAGCCGCTCTCCGAATCCGACGATCCCCCTCTGCGCCGGCATAGTGGTGGAAGTCAGTGCACGCGCCCTGCCATGTGCGGCGCGCCATGCACGATGATCCGCTCTCCTCCTTTGCCATGGCTTTCTTTCTTGCTGCTTTGCAGGCGGTGTCGCGCTCGCAGCCTCGCAGGCACCTGCCTCCCTCCATCCTGCGGTCATAAATTAGTGGCGTACCCAGCGACCCAGTCACCAGTACGTATGCGTCGCCGCTACCGAGATGAAAGATCATACCATCTTATCTAGGGCTTGTTTAGTTCGCGTGAATTCGATCGAACTGACTGTAGCAGATTTTCTCGATAATAGAGATGACACGTAGTTTAATACGTTGCTTTTGGTCGAATTGATGCTCTTTCGAGCGAACTAAACAAGGCCCTAGTGCTATTGGTGTTGTGTTGGTGGGCAGGAAAGTTCGCCGGCCTTGTCGGTTGCTGTTGGCTCGTTGCCGCAACGGGGCGAGCACGCTGCTGCCCTTGCCCCTGCCCCTGCCCTGAACCTTTCGCTTTCACAGAGCCCAAGGCAAGGAGAGAGATCGAAGCCATGAGCCATCACTCCATGATGACTCCATCAGGTGGTGTATACGTACGGTATCAGTGTATCACCGTGAACGTGGCGCGTTACGTTTTCACCGCCCGTTTTTTATGAACCCCAACGCAATGATGGCCTGATGCCGAGCGCGGTGACTCTCGAGCGTAGTACTACCCGAGACAAGAAGATCGCCGTGCAATCTTTGCGCTGCGACTTGCGCGGCGCAAACGCTAAACAAACCCGGCAAAGTTATTCGCATTTCGACCGGAAGGAGAACCGCGCCGATATTCCGGCCACGTACACGTAGTCACGCAGAGGGATTTTTCAACGCGGCAAAAGGTTTGCAATGGTTAAAATAATCTTTGGGCCTAACTGACGTACGTAGTCTCGGGCTCAAACCTGCTCCAAAAGGAGAACCGCCGGGCCCTTCGCAAATGAACGGCACAACCGCACAAGCCATCATTACCGATCGGAGCGGGTTAAATCTAGCTTATCCGAGCGGGTCACGTCCCCAAAGCAACCGCGTAATCGCCGGCAGCTTTATTCCCTTCAGACCAGTCACCACCTTTACTCGCGACTCGAGTGAGCTCGCCGCTGCAACATATACTATTGCAATTACGCTGCATGCACTAAGCACAGCAGGCGAGCGATCGAGATCGATCCTGCGATCGTCGCTGATTCCATCTCCAAAAGCGGTTTCTTCGCGCCTTCTGGCTTTTGACAAAAGCAGGGGGTGGAGATAGCTTTTCCCATTGACAACAACAACAATGAACGGCTCGGCATCAGCCTCGTACTTGGCCGGAAGCGCGGATGATGATTATTACCACCTGCTTTGGGCCTTTTCGTCGCGTTTGTTTCTTGATCGGACGCATATGAATTCCGCGACCGGCCGGCGACGTGCGCCACTGACAAAGCAGCAGACGAGGTTGGGCTCGAAAGGAACCGTGAGGTGAGATCGAGCTCGCGCAGAAAAGACAGCGAAAAGATCGATAAAAAGGGGGCGCAGAAGCAGAACTGAAACTGAGATGATCTACGGAGTAGTATTATAGCAAAGCTAGCTAGGTTTCTTTCCGTGCCTTTTGTTCTTTATTTACCCAGCTGCTTGCTTCCTCAGTTCCTTCCCCCGGACGGGGACGACCGACCCTGCCTTTTCTAAGCGAGATCCCCCATCCGAGGAGCTGCTACAGTAGATGGGTGGTAGTAGAACACAGGTTTTGTTTAGTTTGCGAAACTTGCAAAAAGTAAGTTGTAAAAGTTGCATTAAGAAGTGTGTCGTGAGAAAGAAGATACGTTTTTCAATGCATTACTTTTTGCGAAACTTTGCAGAATTTACCCGAACTAAACAGAGCCACAAGGCCGTGCTTTTGGAAGCGAAGGGGTGGTGGTCAGAGAGATCCATCAACGGGCCTGTTCAGCTGCGGTGAGAAACTTTGCGAAATTTACTATAGCAATTTTAAATCAAAGATTAGGAGGACTAAATATGATCTAATTATAAAACTAATTACACGGATGGATGAAAAATCGCTAGACGAATCTATTAAGCCTAATTAATCCATCATTAGAGATTGTTTACTGTAGCACAATATTGTCTAATCATGACCTAATTAGGCTTAATAGATTTATCTCACAATTGCACCAGGGTTATAAAATAGGTTTTATCAGTTATTCATATTTAATACCCTAAGTAGTATCCAACATTCGAATTTGGCCAACAGGGCCGTCGGACGACGACGCCCTCCTGCAAAGGTGCGTGGCCTCCGGCCCGGCGCGTAGCATGCAGGTGCAGCAGTTGTAGGTGAATGGGGACACGGCAAGGGAATTTCCATCGATGGGTCGCCGCTGGCAGCCGGGCCCGCCCCCGACAATAATGGTACGTGGCCATCATGCGCCCCACCGCACATTCTCTCTCTCCCATCGGCGGCAGCGGCAGCGGCAGCGGCCAGGCGGCCGGGGCTGCGGCGCGCGCGGTGCAGCAGCAGCAGGAGCAGGAGGAGGAGAGGTTCGCAGTCGCTGGCTGCCCAGTCCCCAGTCCCAGTCCCACCACGCCCCGACCCGACCCCATCCGCGCGCACTAGCGGGCGGGGCCCGGGCGGCCGGGGTGGGCGGCCACGCAGCCCGCAGGCGTGCGCGGTCGCTTTTGCGCCTGTCGGGGGCGGCGGGACCCGTGCCCGCGCCGGGGCATTCGGCATTCGGCTATGGCATGCATGCCCGCGCCGCCCGGTTGGCCAGCCCGTAGTCCCTGGGTTCCCGGCCGACGGTTGGGTTGGGTTGGGTGACGATCGGTGAGGGCGAGTGCGATCTCTCTCCGCGCGGCCACCCGCGCTGCACCGCGTGGTGTGGACTCCGCCCCGATCCGCCCGCCGATGGTTGGGTGGGGTCGGGAGTTGCCGCCGCGGGCCCTCCGTTCCACTACGAGGGAGGGGGGCCTTCCTGTGGCCTGCTGATCGCGCGTTCCACACACACCTCTCCCGGCATGGTGCCCGCGGGTTCTCGCGAGGCTTTTTTGACGGCTAATCGCGGGTCAGCGCGTAGGGGAAACGGCGCCACCAGGTGCTGATGCTCCTCGGCCCGGGAGATGGTGTGAAGACGACCTGGGGAGAGTGCAAGTAAAGGCGTGTGTACCGGATCCGTACTCCGTAGCGTACTTCGCCGTAGTTCATTAACTTGTGGTACTTGCACCACAGATGGATGCTTAAATTTGAAAAAAAGAAAAAACTGGGAGAAAAAAATTCTTGCAATGTTGACCTCCGCTACACTCCAAGCCCCCCTCGCTCTAGCTTCTGTTGCACCCTTCCACTGCACCTCGTTCACATGCCCGATCTGCTATGCCACTGGCGCCACAAGCCCACGACACCCTCGCCTGACATGTCTCTCCGGCTCCGCTGCTTCCATGCCCCCCGCTCGGCCATACACTACACTAGGCTGCTAGACAGATACACACCTTCCGCAACTAATTTTGACGGTAGGCATTGTACGCGGCATCTCTGTTGTCACATGCAATGCAAGCCCCCATAGCTCCCTATTGTGGCCCTGTTTAGTTTCATAAAAAACGCATAAAGTTTTCACCTAGAGAACTGTGTCAATTCATTTTTTCTCTCTGTGCACGCGACCCAATGCATAAATACTATGCATAACGGGTGCATCTAAACACCCCTGTGTCACTCGCATAGCCGGACATATCTACAAATACCTTCGTGTTTCAGCAAATATCAGAAGTTGGCCGACAACTTAGAAGCTCAGGGAAATGAACCGAGCTTAGGTTTCTTGTGGTGAAATCTAGCTGAAGTCATGGTTTGAATCCTCGACTTGGCACGAGTTTGCCAAATGTTTGTATTTTTCTGGATTTGTTTCAACATTTAATCGATGCTATTCTTTCAGTCATAGGTAATACGGTTGTCGATGGTGAGGCGTCTATGGTGACCTCAACAATCTCAAGAGATCAGAACAACTGCTCCAGTCTCTCGCAATGGTGCTCATTGGGATGAGGTTTACATGCATGTATTTATAGGGTTTAGTGTTCGTGCATATGTGAGCATATATATTTGTACTGGTGTTTCAAAAAAATATCTGTTGGGAACAAAATTAAATGAGCCAGAACTAGGGATGAGAGTACACCAGTACAATTTGTTTTCGGTTATTAGATCGACCAATAAATTTAAGAAATAAACTAAAATGGCATGCCACATATAGTTATTAATTTAGAAGAGGGAAATAAACTAAATAGCATATCACGTAATAAGTTAACTTAAAAATATCATTACATGTTGGCAGGGGGGCTGTAGCCTTCTGTGCTATAGTCTCCGCGGTCGCTGCATTTTTGCTCTACTATGATAGTTAAAGACATGTGGTTGTAAGACTTTGTAATTTCGTTGCATTCAGTAATGAAATTTCGAGTTCGCCCGTGATGGAAAAAAAATACCATTACATACACATCTCCATCTCTAGCCAAAAATGAGTGCTATGTGACTATGTTTTACCTTCTATGATGGACCAACCAAGCTTCACCCTGCTCTTAAGTTAACCTTTACTAGTATCATATAGCAGAGATCGCAAGTTGACACGTGTTTTTCACATATCGTGTTAGTTCTCTTTCATTATTTTCTAGCAACCAATTTGTTGATGTATTCAGCATATCTCTTTCAATTTTGATGTTTGTGACTAGTTGCAAACATCAGTAAATCCAGCTTTTTTTTAAAAAAAAATGATGGACTCGTACAAGATTGCTACCATTTCCCGATAGTGTTTGGAAAAGTGGCCAACGGTTTCTAGTATATTCATATCACTACATTCAATAACTGTAAGGAATGAGCTTGTCGAGGATTATGTTGTGGGTGATATGATAAAACTACTGGGAAAGATGCAAATTATAATAGAAAAACTATTGGTCACTTGAGAAAAAATAATAGAAGGCACTAAAACTGTTGGCCACTTGCATGAAACTGTCGGGAAAGACAGTGGCGTTCCTAGCAGGTGGGCCCGGTATGCCATGGCATACCTAGAAATTCAGCTCAAACCCATAGAAATATTTTCCAGTAATTTTTCAAGTTAGTTCAGCCTCCTCTGTCTCAAGTCTCAATGAATCGTTCGGTCGCGAGATGCATTGTATAGTAGCGTGAGCTGCCTACATCTTGGCGCCTGTGTAGCACATGCCCTCTACTTTTCTGGCCTGACGCGGCATACCTAACTTTAAATCCTAGGTCCGCCACGGGGGAAAGATGGCATATCTGCCATTGAGTTAGCAATTTTTTCTCCCTTTTCGATTTTCTAGTGATATAAACTCATCAACCTCACTTAGACTCATCAACCGCCACGGGTGTTTAGTTGCTTTCATTTTGCAAAATGAGCTGCATTGGGTCGCGTGCACAGAGAGAAAAAAGTGCATTGGAAAGCGCGTATTTTGCAAAATGAGCTCATTCTGCAGAATGGAGCCGTAACTAAACAGGCCCTGAGTTTATCGACACCTTTGTTTTTTAGACATAATGTGCATGTTGCCTTTGTTTAGGGAATACACGAGGAAAAAATTTGCCGCTGGAGAGATGGAGTGTGCAGAACTGCAGACAAGGCAGCTGTAGCAGGGAATATGGTGAGAATTGGCTAGAGACAACATATACATGCGAGGAAATCAGGTGCCGATAAAGCGTAGTAGAGGAAATTACATGTACTAGGGTCTAGGGGTCTGTTTAGTTTCTCGTCACATCAAATTTTTCACTATTTATCAAAGAGAATCTTACATGTATGAAGTAGCAAACGTGTGTTAATGACAAAACCCATTCCATAACCCCCGGTAACTTTGCGAGACGAATCTAATGAGCCTAATTAGGCCATGATTAGACAACGTCGTGCTACAGTAAACAATCTTTAATGACAGATTAATTAGGCTTAATAGATTCGTCTCGCGATTTTCCGTCCATCCGTGTAATTAGTTTTATAATTAGATCATGTTTAGTCCTCCTAATCTTAGGTTTAAAATTGCTACAGTAAAGTTCGCAATCTTACCTATCTCAACTAAACAGGCCCTAGAGAGATGCGATTGTGTCAGGGATTGGAAGTGGATGTTGCTAGAGAGATGCGATGGTAAATTTGCAAATGCTTGTACTGACAAACACTGCTCTGAATGCGTATTCAACACAGAAATTACAGTAGCGTTGATCGATCGTGGGTTCTTGGAGTCAGAATGTGTTGAGCACTAAAAACACCTCGGTTAGTTGCCGGCACGTGGCACGGTGTCCTACGCACGTGCGTGGCCCCACGGACCATCATTCTCAGGGCTGCGCGGCTGCCGCTTTCTCTCTGTTGACTGCTGTCACCGACTGTTTTCCTTTTCCTCCCTCTCCTGACCGGCCCAAAACTCGCTAACACGCACAAAACACATTCCAATCCCTAACATGGACGAATTTTGACGCATTTCCAGAACTGCCAGGGGCACCAATTTCCCTTGTCTTCCTCCTCCCTTCTCTAGAGGCATAAAATAATTGCGAAAAGAATCCCACTATCTCATGACATATGGAGGAGACTAGAGAAGGGGAGGAGCAAATTCCACTCGGGCCATCCACAGGGCATTCCTCGTCCTCCCTCGCCCGTCCCATCCAGTAGGCTCCTCCTCGTCTTCCTCTGGCCTCCTCCTGAGCTCTCGACTTGCTCGGCCCTTGTTCACGCGGAGAAGAATCGCTGGCGAGGAGCGGCGCAATTGGGATCCTTGCATGCATGGATGCGGCGCAGTGGCACCAGGTGAGCTAGCTAATCCCGCACACGACCATCTCGATCGAATCAGCGATAGCTATAGCTGCGACATGCGCCGCCGGGGGCCATGCGTACGAGATCTCCACCTGCCGGCTTGGATCTTGATGCCCTGTTCTTGGTTGGGTTCTTCCTCTTTGGCCTGCGGCCTTGGTCACGGAGCTTTGCTTTCTTATAGGAGGAAGTAGGAGACTAGGGGTATGTGGGCATGATGATCCATCTCGCCGGCAGGCTTTGTTGTTCTTGGATACCGCCATGGCGAACCTTTTATTCTTTGTGTAGATCTATGCGTGTATCGTCATCTCCTCTCTGTGCGCGTGCCGTCTCTTCTCCATTGGCTTCGAGCTGAGGGCCTTGGGGCCTTTAATTCTGCCTTGTCTCCCCTTTTAATCCTTGAAAGGAGCACACACACGCACCGCCTTTCTTTCCCTTTGTTCCTCCCTTTCTTTCTATCTTATCCCCTTTCCAAGCTCTCATCCTTTTTATCCCTCTTTTCCTTTCTCATATAGCTTTACTCTCTCTCCCAACACCTCTTGCATCAAAAGAGCAGCCATGTCTTGGGTGATGGAGTAAGTAGCAGTGCTAAGCCACAAACGCAACCCTACAAGAGCACAAACAAAGTTGAGTTTTGTGTGGCGCTATGTTTCTCTCTCATCTTTTCCTTGCTTTTTTTCACCTTTTGTTTGCCTTTTCCCCCTTCTCTTTAATCTCACTTTGTATCCATTTGCTTGGTTCTTTGTTGCACTGCACCGTCAGAATCCTCAGACCTCAACTCATATCCCCCCACCTGCTCTATGTGCTATCCATCTCTTCATTCTCCCATATATACAATATACTACATGTTCTTGCTTTCATAGGAGTAGTTGCTGGTTACCTTGTTAACATTGTTCAAGCTTGTAGTAGTAACATACTAACATCTAATGATGTGCAATATGTGTTTATCTCTAGGGGCTAGGGCTAGGGAAGCCCATGGAGGAGATGCTCATGGCTGGAAACACAAATCCTAGCCAGAACTCGAATCCCCCGCCGCCGGCGCCCTCGGCGGCATCCGGCGCTCAGAGGGCAACTGGCGCTCCGCCAGCAGCGGCGCCAGCGCCAGGCGCTGGCGCGGCTGCGGGTGCCGGTGCCGGCACAGAGCGGCGGGCGCGGCCGCAGAAGGAGAAGGCGCTCAACTGCCCGCGGTGCAACTCCACCAATACCAAGTTCTGCTACTACAACAACTACAGCCTGCAGCAGCCGCGCTACTTCTGTAAGACGTGCCGCCGCTACTGGACCGAGGGCGGCTCGCTCCGCAACGTGCCCGTGGGCGGAGGCTCCAGGAAGAACAAGCGCTCGTCCTCGGTCGTCTCGTCCGCGGCCGCGGCCGCCGCCTCCACCTCCGCGGCGGTGTCCGGCACGATCCCCGTGGGGCTCGCGGCCAAGAACCCAAAGCTGATGCACGAGGGCGCGCACGACCTCAACCTCGCGTTCCCGCACCACAACGGTCGCGGCCTGCAGCCGCCGGAGTTCGCGGCGTTCCCGAGCCTGGAGAGCAGCAGCGTGTGCAACGCCGGAGCGACCATGGCGGGCAACGGCGCCGCTGGCAGGGGCGTGGGCGCGCTCTCGGCGATGGAGCTGCTGAGGAGCACCGGCTGCTACGTGCCGCTGCAGCACGTGCAGCTAGGGATGCCGGCCGAGTACGCGGCCGCCGGATTTGCTCTCGGCGACTTCCGCATGCCCCCACCGCCGCAGTCTCAGAGCTTGCTTGGGTTCTCGCTGGACACGCACGGCACGGGGGCCGTTGGCGGAGCCGGAGGTTACAGCGCCGGCCTGCAAGGGGTGCAGGAGAGCGCCGCCGGCAGGTTGCTCTTCCCCTTCGAGGACTTGAAGCCGGCGGTGAACGCAGCCGGGGGCGCAAACAACGGAGCCGCCGATCATCAGTACGAGCACAGCAAAGATCAAGCGGGCGACGGCAGCGGGGCCAGCGGCGTCACCGGTGGGCACGATACCCCAGGATTCTGGAGCAATAGCATGATCGGGAACGGCAGCAGCAATGGCGGCGGCGGCCCTTGGTAAGGCGGCGCGCCATGCATGGCTCATGCACGCGCCCTTGTCAGCATGTGTGGAGATAGGGGATAGAGACAAGGATTGGAGTTAATAAGAAGTGGAGGTGATTAGTGTTCACATATGGCGTTTGATCACTCTGGTTGTTTGGTTTCTATTTTTTTTTCGGTTCTTGGTGTTGTTCATGTGTGTGCGATCGACTTTGGGGGGCTAACACAGCAGGATATACAGATTATTAAGGGTGGTGAACCGGTGATTTACAGCTTCTCTTAGCCAAATCGATCTCTCATTTCTGATCGTGTAATCCAAGGAGAAAGCTGTGTTAATCATGTGTCAAATGTTGTGCATGTAGAGTATGTATTAATTGAGCAGCTTTTTAAATTTTACAGTGTTCTGAGTTAAAAGCACACAGTACGGACGACTTAGATTAATTTGTATATAGTCCATGCGTGCTACTGTTCTTTCAAGTCTAGATAACACACAAGTTAGTTAGCCACAGTATTGTTGATTTTGATATTTGTTGGTTAAAGCTCTTCTTCCTGTGTTTTTGGTTTGTATGCAGTGAACATGCATCAGTGATCATATTGTGCTACAGTGGGTTAATTGGTTCGGTATAGTGTCGAGTAATAGGTCAGTAGATCATGTGAGGGAGCATGCAACGCTGTGCTGATCTATCTTGAGGGTACCCAGTAACAGTCATTTTATGGTTGCCTCATTAATATCGTGTTCATCCTGCCCTGAGGGCCTTATTAGCTTTGTAATACGTATGTCTGTCCTAAATATATACATTAGCGTTTATGGCAAGTGAATTAGTTTATTTCAAATTAATTAGAGTTTTGTCACAAATAAACGTACTGTATATTAAAGACGGAGGCAGTACTATTTTCTCTTATTATAGTCTATATGTGTATACGTGTTCTCATTCTTCATATAATATTTTATTCTTTTATTGACATATCCGTGTTATCCCTCTCTGGATCTATCTCCATTTCCTTCTGTGCTAGCTCTTTTCTTGTTCTAGCAGGGTAGCTCTGAGATGTCGTATCTCGCCATCATCATGAAACCAAGAATCTTCCAGCCATGAAAAGCACTACCAGGAGGAGGAAGAGAGGGCCGTCGTGGAGAAAGGGAGAAGGAATATGTATGTATGGCAAGCACCATGCTTTTGCACCCCCTGTCTCTCCACATGGTACTATTATCATATGTTAGGCCATCTGCAAGTGCTTGTGCAGGCCATTTGTACTACAACCCACATCATTTTCTAAACCAAAAGGGTGCCCCTTCCTGATCACAATTATGCTCCTTGCCCTCTCCTGACCTCTCATGTCAAGTTTTTATATGAGGTGAACACTGCACTATTGTTACTTTTTTGTTTGCAGATAGTTGGTCATTCACTTGCAAAGTTCTTCAACTGCCCACACCAGAAAGTTGCCATCAAATTATTCTTTCACCCACTTTACCATTTCCATACATGTACATGCTCTGGCCTGGCCTGGCCTGTGCGTGTGTCTTCTTCAGCGGATGGCCACGCGCTATAGCAACACTTCACCGCATAGAAGCCCTTCTTAATCTTGTGGGCCCACCAAGACATTCTCCTAGGGATGAGGTCCTGCCGATCGAGTACAACTCCAACTTTGTTGGCATTTGGTCACCTTACAATAAATAAACTACCCAATGCAATATGAATGTGGTGATAGAAACCGGTCATAGGGAGGATAAGGTATGCTAAGTTTGGGTGTGTGTGCAAGCAAGTGTGCAACCATGCCCTACAGTCGTAGTAGGCCATTGGCCCATCCTCTTGTTTTGTTCAGCATAGTTCGTTGAGTTAAACTATGTTGGGATCTTATACTTAGTTCCTTTGCCTACACTATTCTAGTTTAGTGATGATTATACGTTACATAATATTTATCTGATTTTAGAAAAAAAACAGAATGAACGACATTCACTTGGATCAGCATGGTATAAAAATCAATACAGAGAACAATGACGGGTTCTATATTTTCAATGTTCACTTGGATGCTGAAGCAAGGAAAATAAATTAGGAGAGTAAGGTATTAGTAAATGTCACAGCCACAAGCAAGATACACTATATATTTTTACTAGAAACTGAAATAGGATATATCATAATTTTGATATATGTGTATTTTGCTCTGGTTTTTATGGATTATATGCATCTTTATATGTATAAGCAT
The DNA here is from genome assembly GCA_004135705.1 of Alloteropsis semialata. Taxonomy (NCBI): domain Eukaryota; kingdom Viridiplantae; phylum Streptophyta; class Magnoliopsida; order Poales; family Poaceae; genus Alloteropsis; species Alloteropsis semialata. The sequence continues at coordinate 63,990,879 of CM014270.1, forward strand.
ATATATTGTGCATCCCTCGTATTAGTAAATGGAAATTGATTATCAAATGGCCTATGCAAACGCTGAAAAAAAATCCATTTGGAGTCTAGAGGAAAATTTTCTGTTTTACATTTTCTGCAATTTAAACTTGTTAGTTTGTTATATTTTGTTTACATTTTACTCTTCATTCTCTGTTCATGGTCAATACACCAAATTCAACTAGTATCAATACACTGCTATATGATCTTGCACTTTCATATTTAACCTTTTGCATTTGTTACAAAAAAATTGCATAGTTTTTTTTTTTTGCATTGCGAATGGCTGGCGGTTATTAGCCTTCTTTATAATTTTGTCAACTAGCTAGAGCTTTTCTAAGCCTAATTGAGGCGGTTGCCGATAATGTTTTTTTTGCTTTCAAGCAACCTATGTTTTTTTGGGTTGAGAAATGTTGGTTGGGGATTCTTGATCTAATTTCCCTCTTGGAAAATGTTCAAATTAGAGTAGAAATCATTTTTTTCATTTGATAAACTTTTGAAGAAGGATATAATAACCTTGAAAAGAACACTTAGAAAATCTTTGAAGTAATACATATGGCCTAAAATATGGTGGTTATATTTGAAGGAATACATATGGCCTAAAATATGGATTGAACCGACCAACTGATCAAGTACCACTCGAGCCTTCTTTTAATTTGCTCTAGAAAGATGGCTGGGAACTTGGAATGATGCAAGTGCCATCTAAGTGTAAATCTAAATCCTCAAATTAACAAGGTAATATTAGTTAAAGAATTAGTAGAACAGAATCATCTCCTCAGCAGTACAAGAAAAAAAAACTATGAAAATGAGGTATGATTTATGAATGGTGGCAGAGACAGGATCTAACTTGGAGACGTGCAGAAGGCTTCCCTTGCAAGCATAAAAACGGCAGAACTACACACAACGGGAAGGCTGGGTACTGGCTAGCGTGAAGCAGTGCGGGCAATGCTGCTCCTGTCAGGAAGGGCCGGCGACCCGGCGTGCATGCATGTGCCCGGCCGGCCCGGTGCATGCCACCGCTGTCCATTTAAACATGTTCTCCTTCGTGGCAACACTGGCTCTGGAACAGCACAATCATGGAACCTCAGGAGTCAGCAGCCGTTGTGCAGCTACTGAACGCCATTACTCGCTGCGCAGTTCTTATGCTGTGCAGTGCCTGGAAGATCCACTAGCTAATTTCTCTCTAGGAGTTCCTTTTTTTTTTGGTACGAACCAGCAGGAGTCTCGAATAGATGCTTCACGGCTTCAGTCCATACTGTAAACGATGTGGCATTTCCTCTGTGTGTCAATGTGTGTAGTATCTCGCTGATGTCGCCCTTCAGAAATGAGAGAGAAACAGCCAAGACGTACACTGAAGCGCATGCTTTGCCAAAAAGAAACATGTTTCATGCGCCCACTGTAGACTGTAGTTACCCGGCAGCTGGTAAGGCCTCCTCCAAAGGCTAAGTCAGCTTGCTAGCTTATGGGATGATGTGGCGTTTCCACGTCAGCTCAGCGGCCCATCCACCCATCAGCCTGGCTTTTGCACACGTCTCAATGTTCCTGTAGGCCCCACGTGTTAAAGATTTTTTACTCCAAAATCCATCGCCATCCCACGCGAAAGAGAGACGAAGCGCAGGTGGTGGACCCGTGCTTCTTGGGACACGCGATTACGCCTATCTCTTGATCCCACGCTAGCGTGAAGGAATTCTCCGGTTCTCTCTCTTCCACGACAGCAGGAATCCAAGGTGGCAACCTATGAGCTAGCTGAGCTGTCCCCGTTGGAGGAGGCCTAAAGACGGGGGGCCACGGCACGCACTGTGGCAGGGGGCCCGACTCGGTGAAAGCGCGTGTCCGTCGGGGGGCCAGGGAATCGCGGCGCGATGGCTACGTCTTCAGTTTTCACCGTCGTCGCCTCGCCCGCGCGCACTAGGTCGCGGACACCGCAATCCCGGCGGACCCCGGCCGGCAGCGGAAAAGCCGCTCCATTCACCCCGGTCGGCCGGGGATGTCATGGCCGAACGACGATCGACGAAGCGAAATCGAATAAATTTTGGTAGCGACCGGCCTCTGACCACAGCGAACCTGCCTCGTCTAACTGTGCCGGCTGGACTGGGCGGCGTCGTGCGGCTTGTACTACTTGCGTCACTACCTAACGTGTATGTGCAGTTGCACACGAGTTGTGTACAAAATAGGTGCATTGAACTTGGGATCGGATTTCGTCTCCGTGTCGACTTAGGGGAAGAGTGATCCCCGGCCGTCAGATGAAGCAACAACAATGGTGGTGGTGGAGTAAAGGTGGCCGTGGCCGTCTCCTGGTTTAGGCCGCCGAAACAGCGGTCCAAATCACGGACGGACGGACGGACCACCTGTTGCAGGTGCCTGCGTCTGCGTGCGACTTGGACGCTTGGCAGTGGATGTCACTGTTACATGTTGCCGCGTGGGCGTGGCGTGCGTCACTCTTCTCGACGACTTCATCTGGAAGGAAGCAGCCTTCTGATGACTAATGGAAGCTGCTGCTATAGACTTGCTGGTACAGGCAGGAGCAGTAGTGATCGGTAAGCTTTAACCTAGCAGAGTTCTACCGTGAACCTTCGTCCGGCGTGTACCCGGCGTTTGAGCTGCTTGTTGTCACCTGTCAGCACTCTGAACTGGAGTCCATGTCTGCATTTAGGCCTTGTTTAGATCGGCAAGTTTTCAGCAAGTTTTTACTATTCACCCGTCACATCGAATGTTATGACACTAATTAGGTTGTTTCACCCGTCATCTTTAACAAGACGATGCAAGTAATTGACAGACCAACTAGCCCAAAGGGTTGTTTCACCAGCGATTCAGAGTGGAGCCTCGTGGCACACGATTCGAGCCATGACTCATCTGATCCGTTTGTGCCAATGTCAGGCAAGCACATATCCATAGAAACGGATCTCTGGTGTCCTGTGCAAAACTGTTTGTAATAATTTTGCACCTCTATCCATAGACACAACCAGTACTGTATTACTATCTTGGAATTATGGTAGCTGAGAAAATATTGCTCTGCAAGAATGATACTGTACATGTAGCGACTGACAGATGCTTGCCACGAAGCATATAGCAACATTAAGAGTCTACAGAATACGTGCACATTAAGATGTACAGCAGCGATGACATTTCCAGCCTCTGAGCATTTCTCTATACAACGACCAAGGCCCATCTGCTAACAACTTTTAAACACTACTACTCACTGGTACTCCCACGAGCCCAACTAAGCACTAGAAGGGGAACATACAGACCACTCTGAAAAGGCATATAGGTAGATGTTTGCTGAAGGATGCTGCTGTTTAGTTCTCAGCATTTATTCCAAAAATCCGGACCTTGTGCATATTTGGTAGTTTGGCGACCACAAGCACACCAACCGCAAGGGTATTGAGGAAGAGCATAGGTTGTTGGTAGTCGTGGTGTGCAAAGCTATCAGATACCTGTCAACGAAATGCAGGGAGAAAACAAAGCTGAAGTTAGTAACAATTTTAGGTAAAAAAGCACCTAGCTGTTAGTATCACAGTGGCCAATGGGCATCAGGAATAAAAAAAATTAGTGTAATTTTGCATTGCATTTCTTATTCACAATCAGCCTAAGAACAGTAATTAACCGAGCATGAAAAGCAATCTGTAGTGTTTATTCTTTAGGGTTAACAACAGTAGCATGCATGTTCACCATATGCCATGTGAATCTGATATAGTGCTTGAAAAGATTAGCAACAGGAGAATGCAGAAGTCACATGAAAGATCAGTCTATATTAATTGCTCTACAGGTCTACAGTTATATGATACACTCAAAAATATGAACAGTAAATAATGTTAATTTTTACAAGCTGACAAATATCTGTCAAAACTATTGCAGCACTGCACTACCCTGAACACCATTATGATTATACTCTGCCACTATAGGTAAAGCATTGAATTGTATACATTATCACAGACAGAAAGAAATGACTATGCGACACAACAGCTAAAAAAAGGTGCTCTGCCACCTATATGGCAACATTTTATCTCCCAACTCCCAAGCAAATTTCATTGATCATGATGCTTATTCGCCTTTTGTGTTCATGCTACACATAGAGCTGTTTTTTTCTCTCAGTACATAGCCAATTGGCCTACTTTAGAGCCATTATTAGAAGCAAAAGGCAACTTTTCAAAACTTGAAAGGGATAACTCAGAAAGAGATCACCACAAAGTTGAAGGAGCACAGTGCTTCTATGAGTGGGCATGGAGAACCAAATTTAGGACACAGTAAACAATACAAAATTGCCAATTAGGCTGAAAGTGTGGCTGCTACACAAAGTGAACATTAGATTTCTCAAACTATCATATTATCATTTAACTCATTTAAGATGGCCATTTTCCTCTTATTAGTGGCAAGTAGAGGCAATATTACTAAATAGTGTCATCAATTGAGCGTGGAAATCGTAATTGTCTTCAGTGAGCAAAAGATAGTGCTACTCCAGCATTTCACGTTGTGAAAGTTTAAACCAAGTAAGCGTATCGAACAGCTGAGACAATTAAAGAGACATGCAGAAAGTTTCTTTTATGATAGCCCACAATAGTGTTGTAACAGAATCAATCACTGCTAAAGTCATAGTAAGAAGCTATCAGGCATGAAAAAGGCAAGCTCAATACTGTCACAGCAACTGTCCTGACTCTCTCAAAGAAAGCTATATTAACGATATTTTAATCTCCAAAGCACAAAGTTATCTTTATTTTTCTCGGACAAGATCATCAGAGAGGATTAAATTAGCAGCGAACTTTTCATTTCATTCTTTGAGAACCAAGATAATACAAACATGTGTAAAAAGGTCAAACCTTACACTCACAAAAAAAACCCATGATCTATTCAATGGTACTGACTCGTGTAGTAGACTACCTACATGACAGATGGCCTCCCAAATCCATATTACTGGTCAGCTAGATCATATAGTACTCCCTCCGTTCAGAAATGATAGCTATATTTTCATCAGTAAAAACTCAAGTTATACAAAGTTTGACCAACAATTAGTCAAATTATATGCAAGTTTAGAACTTAAAACTTGTATCAATAGATTTATGTCAATAGTCTCTTTAGGATGACATTGATTTTCTAGAAATTGAAGACACATTCTAATAGAAATTAAGAGTCAAAATTTATTTTGTTTGACTTTCCCTGATCAAAATATATCTATCATTTCTGAACAAAGGTACTATGTGGGGTTTTTTTTTTGTTTTTTTTTTCTCAAACTACGCAGGAGAGCTGCGT